>JAOTQP010001652.1:17975519-18010864 GCA_026413545.1 Cichladusa arquata
AAGGCCTGTAAATGAGTTAAATCAACAATAACTGTAAATTACGCACAAATATTCTATTAATATTCAGATATTAACAGCTTTTTTTTTTTTTCCAGAGGGTCTATAAACATTGAACCTATTAATGTCTAACTTGTCTTTTGAACAAAAAGATGAATAGTTGAAGTACCTAATATTTTTATTGTATTTCAGTGAAGGAATTTGCTGCTGGTTGCAGGAGATGAATACTTCACTCATCTTCCTATTGCCTTTTCAGAAAATATTTTGTGAGGACTTCACTAGTGCCGCTTCCATGGCTTTTTCTTATATTCTGGTGATGAGATATGGAGAAAGTAGTAACAGCAGTATGTGATATTGTCACCACACCTGAATTCACATTGATGATCCCATTACTCCCCAGATATTCAAGCAGAACTAATTTAGGAAGGAGGATGTTCCAGTCTGAGCTTGGACGATTTCTTGGTTTATGTAAATTAAAATTTGTGGAAATGTATCTGAGGAAGTTCAACTTCTTATGCAGTGCTGCATCAAGTTTATTCCAAACTTGTGCTCCTGAAGGCCTGTTTTCAATGGATTTGCTTTTGTGTGTGTATTCCAAGCAGAGGCCAAAGCAGGGAAGTTTTTGGTGAACCCTGTTTGTTGAAAGAACTGACACACTTACCTACTGTGTATGTATTATTACTAAGGGACTAGTTATGGTATGAATGCTGTTTGAGAAGGACTGGTTTTAGCAAGCTCAGATTTTGTAATGTTAATTCATGCAGATTTCACATTCTCCTAACATGAAATTGAACTTATGCTTTTCCTCTAAAATAACTTTTTTCTATAAACAGAATGCAAACATTTCTATGGGAAAAGAGAATTGGACAATTTTGTGTTGCCTCAAGGAGATGATTTTGTCGTACTTATTTTCCTCTAAAACATCACGTTCACCAGTACAATTCAACCACGGGAAGCTCTCACCACAAAGTCTCTGTGGATGGTCAAAGAATACTAACAAGAATTTGGTTTCTGCCTTGTCATACAAACCTATATTCAGCAGTGATTGTTGGTGACTCATGCTTTGCCAGGCACTTGAGCTCCTTTTGCAGATCACAGGAATTGGGAGGTGCTTACCCTGGTGGAAATGGCTTATAAGGCTGTTAAACTGGGCAACCAAAGCTGTGAGGCTTTAGCAGCATGTTTGTGCTTCATTGACCATATAAACCTTACTGGTGTTCTCAGTGTATATTTGAGCAAATGACAAAAGGCGGAATGCAGATGTTCTACCAGAATCTCTTGAGTCATTTTGTCCTTGTAGAAAGAAGCTTCACTACAGAGGCAAGGAACTTGATTGGAAAACTTTTTATGAAATGTCTCTACTCAGTATTTTTAGTCTATATCATAGTGTGAGTTGTTAATCTCCCATCTTTCCGGCACTCACTTAGCATAATTTATTGCTTCAGTGAAGTTTACATAATGAACAGCATAATCCCACTTGCATATTGGTATCAAGTATGTTTATTAGTGTTTAGATTTACAGAAAGTTCAGTAGATGGAGTTGCTTCACTCGTTATTGAGCTGTTATCTCAGGGTGACTTATCTATCACCTGGGAGGTAGAAGGGGGAAATTGTTGATTAGGCAGCCAAGTATGTAAGATAGTCTAACACAAACAGAATTGTCTACCTTGGAAGTGTGAAAATGTCAGTTTAAAAATCTGACAATTTGAAGGATTCTTGTGAGGTAAAGGTGCAAACAATTTTCAAATGAAGAGCAATGATGATATTTGATAAGTCAATTTTTAGCCCCTGGAGACGCTCAGAAGTGTAGAAAAGCAATGAAATAGGTTGTGATAGGTGATGATTTTTCTAATGGATGCAACCAAACAATAGGTTCCCATTATGACAAAGACAGAAATTCTGAGATACTTTCTTGATGTTATCAACAGCAGGCCAGCTGGCTTAAGGTAGAGAATGAATCTTCAGATTTATCCTGAGATATGTTTGAGATCACTGAGCCAAACTCAGCACTGTACAAAGGGATGATATAGGTTCTGGCATATATAAAAATATAATAGAGAGTGTAGTAGGTCATCCTGATTGCAAAAAAATAACACGTGAAGGTACTAGAGGTTCCATAAAGCTTCCAAGAGACAGTCTGAAGTAATTATAAAAAGTGGTAGAATCATATGGATCAAGGTGAAGATGAGCGAAATCTGACAGTTTGAATCAACAACTTTGGATTCAGATTTTAGTCCAGAAACTTTGTTTTATACATTCATCTCCCTTCAAACCCACTTTGGATCCCCCCTCAGTATTTATCAGAAATATAAGCTCCAATTCCTATGTCAGAGTGAGAAACATATACTTTAGGTTTTCAGTATTTTTCTTTATGGTTTATGCTTGAAGGAAAATCAACATTAATCGGTCTAATAATCTTGTTATTATTCATCCTTATTTTCTGTGTTTTCTTCCATTAGTGGTGGTTTATCCTTGGTAGAGATGAGCCATTGATGCAAAAGGGGGCAATCAGTTCACTCTATCTTGCTTTTAGTTTGTTGGTGTATTATAGGACAAGACTCATTAAAACCAAAGGAGAGACTGTGATCCTGTTTTTTGTTTTTTCATGTGGACTGTAGATGCACTTGAGATGACTTTCTATTCATTGTCACGTTTTGACTTGTCATAAAAGGGAGCATTACCTTTTTAGGGAATAATACCCGAGTATTGTTCTCTTATTTTGCTTTTTTCATTTTCTTGCCCTGTAGAAACACAAATGGAGCCTTAAGTTTTAGCTTTCATGTTTTCCAGATTCTGTACTGCATTAGTATATAACTCTGAACTTCATATAAAGTGTCAGAAAATTCTCTTCACAGTTCAGTTGGACAAAACAATCCTTTTCCAGCCTGAGAACCAAGGACATCATTGCAGCTTCAGGCTCAAAAACTGTAAACAGTGGCAAATGGAAGAGAGAAGTCTAGGAGGATGGGTCTTCATAACCTGAGGCTGTAACTGGACAATTAACCCCAATATGTAAATGGACCAAAACTTAAAAGGTTTTATAACTTACAAAAGTGTGAAAACTCATGACCTGGGGTCCATCTTGGGCCAGGCCCAAGATATAACCTTTTAAGGCCTTTTAATAAATACCTACTTTATTCCTTTAACACTGTCTAGCCTTTGTTCTAGGCAGCTATGGGAAATAGAAAAGGCATACAACTCTCAAAGCTGTGTGAAAGGAAGTCTCAGGATGGAGAAATGCAAGAATGCTGAAGATGCAAGGACAAGAAACAATAGGGCTGTGAGCTGTGCAGAGATAGGCCTCAGGAAAATATGCTAAGCAGGATAGCAGAAATCTGTAAGCTTCATAATGAAGCTTTATCCATTGTTTTAAGCTATTGCAAGCAAGAATTGTTCAAAGCAAGATGCATATGCATCTTTATTAGTTGGCCTAAGCAAATGCTTGTCAGTTTTTAATATTATGCCATTGGCTAAAAAGTTGTTAAAAGACTTTGTAATAGAGAACTTTGTCTGCTGCTGTAAGTGGCCGAAGCTGTTTCCATCTCCCTTGCTTGGTTCTGAGAAGTGAGATTGATAACTGTGATGGAATAAAGACTTTGAGACAGCTGCTCAAGTATTCCTGTCCCATTGTTTATGTACACAGATATATGTAAATATAAGAGAAAAAAACATCCCAGGAAAACCCAACAGGTAGCCTCTTTAGGCATCAGTTTTTGGCTGGGATGGAAAGGCATCTGGAAAACCCCTGGACCAGAGGACTGGCCTTTGGTTATCTGTCCAATTAGTTGTCCTGGTTTTGAACAGACAATGGCAGATGTTGTTGTAAATTTTTCCACCATTTCTTTTCAAACTTAAAAGTTTGTGTTATTGCATGTGGCTCAGCAAGTGTTAATAGAAAAAATATAAAAATGCTGAACTCTGACACTGATTCTGTAGTCTTCTTGTGAATTGATTATCTGTCAATAATGGCTTCTTCCCTTCTGATGTGCTCTCCCTAAGGATGGTTGCTCCTTTTTCCCTCAGGTTGCAATCACTTGGGGAGTGAGCTTCAATGCCAAGGTCCTGGTTGCTCAGTCCTCCCACAAATGATAATTACCATGGGACACTGCCTTCCCTGCTCCTACACAAAGCTGGCTTAGCTCATCCTTCACCACCAAACTACTCTGTTTGCTAAATTAGGACTTCCCCAGTCATTCACCACACAAAATACAAAATGTGCCCGTTTCTGTGAGCCACCTTCTGACCACCTTCTCTTCGAAGTGTTTTTTATCCCTACTCTCTCTCACATCCTGCCTGTCCTTGCTGTCCTTCCCACTCTGATCAAACTTTGCCAGAATTTATATTGCTTTTTCATTTGCTGCTCTGTTGTTACTTTGAATGTTTAAGTGTCTGAAGATAAACCTGCAAAGACAATGCAAAAAATGAGAGGGGTAGGGGTGTGAGGGGAAGAAGCAAGTAAAAACCCTCTAAAAACAATAACTAGGCAAGGCAAAGTCCCTTAGAATATGTAATCTGTTAGAAAAACATAATGTAGAGAGTATACTTTTTCAGATTACTAAATGGAATATGGTACAATATTAGTAGAAATCTCATTTCTTGGAGCTGAAAATTATCTGTGGACTTCTATTAATTTTGTGCTAAAAATATGTAATTTTCTTTAATATAACATCTAAGCTTCTTCCAGTTCATTATATTTTACTTTAAAATCCTCAACCCTACATTCACTTTTAATTATCATCTCTTTCTGTGCAATGTTACTCAATGCAACAGACTTTCCAGATTAGTATAAATTTTAAGCTAACAATGGCAATAGCATATGAAATGTGGTTTGTTTTTTTTTTTTATGCTTATTAAGTGTAATCTCCATTTGGTACTACACACCACCTCCAGGTACCTCAAGATAGAAAAGGGCATTTCTTTTCCACCCATTAATATCCTTCTGTATGATTTCCCCAGTGCTTACATTCCATCTCCAAATATAGAGTTGAAACTAAAATGCATCCCCCAGATTATTTCTTCAGCATCATCTGCTTTCTAACACCATTCTGAATATGTGAAGAATGTTTTCTTTAAACTGATCATTTAATTTCTCTGTAAATTATTTCAAATGTAGTCAAAGTACACTACTTCCTACTAATACAAAGATGACCACTAGCTAAAGGAAGGACTGATAATTTTATTGTAATTGTTTTACTACCTCTGGAATAGAAAAAATTAGATTTATTTGCCCAAGGAAGTGTATACTTACAGAATTGTGGAAGAAAGAATGACTTCAAGGTACAGGATTCATCATTGGGGAAAAAATGACACTTCTAGTCAAAATGGGTTAAAATGAATTGATTCATCAGATTAAAAAAAAACACTTGAAGAAATGGTGAAGTTTTAGAAGAATTTTAAGGGGGAAAGGACACTTGAGAAACTTGGAGAGCTAGCTTGAGGAAAGTGAACCAAAATAACACATTAGAGCTGAAACAAAACAAGTAGGAGAAAAGTTATTTATGTAGAGGCTTTAGGTGACCAAAATAATCCTCTGTTGAGTTTGCAGGGGACTTTTTTTTTCTTTCCCAAACTGAAAATACATTCCTGACTGTATACACACATTTATTATTTTGAATTTTAAAATTTCTGAAGTGGATTAATCTTGGGAAGGACAATAAGGGGCAGTAAGTGAACTATTCTATTTTATCAGTGTTCTTTTAGCTCTTTGAAATTCGTTATCAGAAAATTATTTTCCTGAAGAAAAACTTTCCAAAGTTTCTAATTGGGAAAACATTTTGCAGAAGCTGACAGTAGTTAAGAGGAAATTTCAGAACAGAGTGGCATGATACACTATTTTACTTGGCTTTGTGAAACTTCATTTTTAAGATGTTGGGGGAAATTAGAGCAATTGACTAAAAGTACAGACCCAGTGAGTGGGCTGACATTTATTAGCATAGCCCACGTGTGACAGGAAAGTAGGTAAATATCTTTAAGTCTTTTATTTCAAAGAAAGCAAAAGGTTACAAATTTCACTGTAACAGGGGCTTTGTCATTTGAAGTAACTCACCCATTAGTTATGCCACAGTAGATGTGACAGCAGTTATGGTGATGCTTTTAACTCATTCACACCCCAGTTGCTGTGTAGCTCACAAGCTATGGTCTCCCAAGCTGTTTGAGGATCTGATTCCTACAGAGCAGCAGAATAAAAGTGTGGTATCACACTATGCACTCTCTCAGTGGCTGAAATGTAGTAAAATTTTCCAACATGAAATGCATCATTGAGAAATTTTTGTGCATGTCTCTGTGTTGTTCTGGAAAAGGCTATTTCCAGTAACTTGCATTTCTGGAAGCAAGACAAGAAAGTTGATATGCTATGGTGCACTTTGAGTGTAAAGCATTGAGAATATTTGTTAATGGGTGTGTCAGCAATGTGAGCATCCTAACATGGAAAGCTCAGTTCCCCTGTTTACATCTGCAGCATTGTATGCAGACACATTTTAATTAGTTCATGAGCAATCCTACACTGGCACTTAAAGTGTAAGTACCCAGTTTTTGGGGCTGAGATTTCAGGGAATATTTGCTCCTTACCTCTGCTGTTCTTGGCTAACAGAACTGTTTAGAATAAAGCAATCTGCTGAAGATGAGTGCTCTGAATCTCTTCATTAAGCATCTGAAGCATTCCTCGTTTTGTGAGGATAATGGAGGTACTCGATCATTCTAATTTCTTGTATCTTGCCTAATTCAGTGTATTCTCTGTATTTAAGCAGTCTTTACAGCATTCATTGTTCTTGCAATAGGTTAGTTTTGACCATTCAGAACATTGCAAAAACATTGCTGGTTGGTTCTTTTTGTAAGAAACTATTATCTTCTTTTTGCACTATGCTAAGGTTTTTTTTGGCATATAAATGTTTTTGGGGTGACTTTCTCTTAATATTTGTTTCACATCTTCACTAACAAGACAGCATTCATTACATAAAGGTGTGAATTTCTAAGGGGTAAAAAGAACAGGTATTGATGTGACACGTAAACTCACTGTGTCTGCTGATTTTTGTTTGGTAGAGCTTTACATTTATTTGTACCACTACATAAACAAAGACATACTGAAGAAACTATAATATGCAAATAATTGCGCTTCATTAAAAAATGACCTGAGTGAAGAGGAAAAGAAGATACATCTCAGTAGATACTTGATAATCAAGTTCAATCACGCAATGTTTTAAATGTAAATATTTGAAAATGAATATTTATTACTGTGTATTTTGCCAACTAGTATGGAACAGTTCAAATTAACAGTACAGTTTGCTTAACTAGGAGTAATTTGAAATAATTACAAATATGCTCAATTACTTCTAGAAAGATCAATTATTTACTAGGAAGCGTAAGAGAATGCGTTCAAATTAACGACTGAATCTTCACAAATAGCAGACGTGGAAATACAAAGAAATAAACTCAGTCATTTTAGTGAGAATAGAGGAATGCCAGGACATGTGTGGTTTTAGACACTTCTGTAATAATGAATTTTTATGTGAATAATGCACAACAACCTCGTCTCAAATATGCACATAATTGAAAATGGCTACATGCCATTTAAATAATGACGTCTCCAAATTGTGCATATAAATCACACTCAAATCCTTCAAAACCTTGTGGATGTTTTAGAAAGCATGCTGACCTGCTTCAAAAGCAAGGTGACTAAATTGAATTGGGTATTTCATTACTTTTTGACACTCACTCATGAGATTATGGGCCCTTCACCAAAAAGTGATATTACCTGCATTGAAATATGGAAGTTAGATGTAAGAGGAGTAAGTGCTAAGTGAAAGTGAGGTGTGGGAGAAGAGCAGCAAACTACATATTGCAGGTTATATGAACACAACTAGACTAAAATAAAACTGAGTTTCCCCCCATAGTTTGGAAATGAGAAGTTGAGGAATCAAAGAATTTCTCTCTTTTAGGAGTAGAACTCTTTCTGGCCCCTTAAACTAATAATTTCTTTTCATCTGTTACCCACTTTAGTTGCACTGTCAACTACTGTAACTAGTACTACTTTTTCTTCTACATCTTTCTATAAGTCTTGGAAGCTTTTATTTCTCTTTATTTCATTGCATTGGAGATGCAATGGCTTTTCTATTTCTGCTCTGTGTTCTGGAAAAAGCCTTAATGGCTAAAAGGGTGGCAAAAGTGTGTCCTTGAGGATCACCCAGGGGCCTACTGACACTTTATTGCTGGTGGAGATGCACAAGAAGAAAATTATGCAGATTACAGGGCAATGTATTAATGGTACCCTTCCAACTAACAAATCATGACAGGAAACAAAATCTAACACCTACTATAGTATTTCAGAAGCTGTGTCCTAGGAATAGAGCCAAGATGCAGTAAAAAAGTAAAAATTGCTCCTTCCTTGACACAAGGCTACTTTATTTGATGCTTCTGTGGATAAAGCCATCTTGATTCCTATACCTATTCTATAAAAAAAATAAATTTAAAAGGCTCATAAACAGTGTTTTTCCATGATGGATCTGACACTTGCAGCCTCATATTGAATTTTAATTGATTCTGCTTTAACATCCTGTTGTTGATTTGAGACAGTTTCATTACAATTATTGGGACTATAACACTCAAGTGTGCGTTGAGATGGATTTACTCTGTCAATTACTTTTCTGTGCAGAATGCAGCACATAAAGTCTTACAGTGTTACAAGTGCTTTATTGTATCATGTGATTTGTATAAGAAACAGCAAGTCAATTTAAATGAACTGTAAAAAAGGTTATTCCAATAAATTCAGTACATATTTCCATGAATAATGCATTGCTGAAGGTGTTTATAGATATAGAACATCAGCTAATTTTACTCACTGTCACTTATTTATATAGTAGTGTTTGCTTTTCACAAAAGAGCAGAGAAAGCCCACCAGTTGTTTCCTGTGAACTTGTTCAGGCAGAGAAAGATCCAGCTGCTAGATTCAGTCTGAATCAAGCAAGTTAAATTCTTGCAGCTGTCATGTGTCAGTCTGCATTTTAGATCAGTATACTCATATTTAATACACATCGTCCTTTTTAATTAGTAAATATTATGCCTTTTCTGAGGTGATTAAATTGGATTATATATCCCTTCACTGAAATGGGTGTATGCACAGTAACATTAATCTGCTGTTTTCTACTGTTCTAATATGCCTTTTTAAATATCTAAAATAAATTTTGTATTCTAAGCCTTGAGCTCTTTTCCATCTTAACAAAATGACATGAACTAGCCAGGCAGACTTTAACTACAGGGAAACCTAAAAATGAAAAATCCACAGTGCCTTGGGAGGAAGGAGTTGAGTCTTATATGCAACTGGTTCATTGTATATTTTACCAGTTAGGAGGACAAGAGACAGGAGCTTAGTACAAAATGGAGAGTGTTTGAATGAAACAGTCCTGCCTGACAAATCACCTGAAGTATTCCTCACAAAAAAAATACACTTCACAGGATGTACTTCAGTTTTCCAGCATGAGACTGTAGAGATCTGTGTCCAAACTGGCAAACATTTTGGCTGTATATGAGTAGATAGCTTTTAGCTTCCGTGGCCAAGAACTGTGGACAAGCTGTCTGGTCTGTTAGAAGTAAGATAAG
This sequence comes from Cichladusa arquata, assembly GCA_026413545.1. Lineage (NCBI taxonomy): Eukaryota > Metazoa > Chordata > Aves > Passeriformes > Muscicapidae > Cichladusa > Cichladusa arquata. The sequence goes on from JAOTQP010001652.1 coordinate 17,985,108, forward strand.
AACAAAAGATAAGGCATTTTCTAATTTTTTTTTTTAATGCTAAAAACCAAAACAAGACTGAAAAATCTTCTCTGGGTCTACTGCAGTGTACCCTCACTACTGCTAGAGCCATTGACAGCAGCACTTGTATTTCTCCTTCCTAAGGTCACTTTTAGAAAAATGCTGACTGAATTTATCCAATACTGCAGTCTGTGTTCTTCTGGCCTTGAATACTTGTAGTCCCAATATGCTTTGCAATTTACTTCTCCTAGACAGCATTTCCCTCCCACTATTCCCAGTACAGAATGCACTCAGGTAGCTCCTTTGTGCCTTCTGCCAGGAGAGATGAAAGCACCATTCAAGAAATGTTGTCTTCCCTGAAAGTTTTTGCTCTGTTGTGCTGCCTCTGAAAAAAGGATGCCATTTTTGAACACTGAGCATAAAATCAGTATTGTTTTTTTCTCGGGTTTCACGAACAAACAAAACTAATCCCCAAAGAGTTAATGATCGCTTCCTTTTCTTTAACTCCTGTGGCAGATTACCATATCAAGTGTTGATTAGTAGACCGGTAAATGTCAAATCCATGTTTTAGTGCAGCAGATGCATGTTGCTGTTTGGAATGTAACTCTGACAATAATAGCATTTTTATTTACTCAATATTCAAATAAATTAGTTTGGTTTTTTTAATTGTTTGTTCGCTTAACAACACAGCAAGTAGAGTAGCTGATTGAAATTTGACTCAAAAGATGCTTTGTTGGTGAGTTCTGTGTGAGGGGCTTATGTGGTTGAACTATAAGACATCAAATTCTATTAAGACTATTTAATGCCTAGCACCTTTAATAAAGTGACTTTTCAGTACTTTTATTCAATTGAAATTTTCTATTAAATGCCTCGAGAATGAGATCTGAATTCCATGTATGATGAGCAGTTACTAATGAGAATAAATATGTAAAATATTTTGGCTGTGTGAGTGCAGTTTTGAACTCGTCAAGAAACATCAACTGTCTATTCAAGGTAATATTTATCAATATTGAACGAAATATATTTTGTACATCTTTCCATTGAGAAGAACTTTGTAGAAGTCCTGAGGTTCAAGAGCAAAAAATGTTGCAAAACTTAGAATTTAGGGAATAATGTTGTTGGTATACAATAAGATGAAAACTACAAGGTCATGACTTATCTAAAAGTATATAAATGACTTGCAAAATCATTAAAATATTCCAACTTAGATAAGAAGATATGGGTTCATATATTTCGTGGTTTATCTGATTTGGTTTCTGTAGTTTCCATTTTCAGTTCTAATAATAACACATTCTGTTCTAAAATTTTCAATTTTTGAGTAAGTCTATTTCATTTTTTGTAATAAGCATATATATTTCCTTTTTTTCTCTTATTAACTTTCATTTACCTGTTGTTTATGCTATTTTCTTCCATCTAGAATGGAAATATTTCTTATACACTTATTTGAAATCACCATCTTCATTATTAATCCTGGAAATAGCATTACTAATGGGCTCATTATCATTTTTGTCACTTGAGAACAAGTTCATTATCTGATGAGATGCAATTCTCTTCATATGCATTTTAAGATGCTTGATTTTCTTTCTTTACTACCTTTGTAGACAATCCTTCCTCATGATCAGTAAAGAAGAAAATTTATGACTAGATTAAGATTCTCTTTATTCCTTGTGTACTCTTTCTCTGTTATTTGTCTGTCTATATATGCTTGTGGAAAAAAATTCTCTAGCACTTTTCAACTGATTTTTTTTTTTTATTTAGAATTTTAATTGCTTAGGTTCTTTGTGTTGAGCTGGCTATCTCACTTTAAAGGTCTTTGAGGTCAATAAGAAAGGTTTTACCAAAAATAAATATTTATTTTACACTGAGCACTCCCTCTTATCTCAAACACACACCCATAGGTAATTCACCCATTTTAAGGTACCTTTAGAAGTGCCTTCTATAAAATCTAAATATTTACCTCTTTTATATTGGTGTAGTTCTATTGACTTGGAGCAACTTGTATCAGTTAAAATGACCAGGCTTTTTGAGTCTATGTGCACTTTGTTTAGTACTTATAAACAGATCAATTACAGGTGTTTCAAAAGAAGAATAATTTCAACTTTATGATCTGGTCCTCACTCAGTGTGACAATACAACTGTGGCTGGAGATGCATATGTATGCACTTATACACAAACTAAAGAAAACCACCCAAATATTTGTCTGTAGTCTTCTGGACCAAGTCAGAGAACTGACTTCTTAAATAGTTTGGATTTTAAGTATGCATCATAAAATCAAAGGTTTTGTTTAGTGTAAGTTGGCTGCTAAGTTAAATGAGAGGGAATTAAAGATAGAAACCCAGACAATTTCACTAATAAGGTATTACCGAAGCTCCCCCCAACCCTTGTGGATTCTTTCCATACAAGCTTGTAAACTTTTAAAGTGTGACATTGTAATGCTGGATAGAAATGTGTTATTTAAGGTATTTCAAATTTTTAGTATAATTTAATCACTAAGGAAATACTCTAGAGTCCATAAAGTATTGAATGTAGTAAAATAAAATAACTTTTTATTGCAAAGAATTATTGGGAATGTGAGCCTCTATGCTAGTAGAACTTGAGATATATAAAGACATTCTGTCAGCCTAACACAAATATAATTTCATTAATTGACTAGCATCATATATTTGTAGAATATCTGTCTGGAAAATAGTTCTAGATGATTTGTATAAAATGAGATTTATCTTAAATTAAACCCTCATTAATCAATCATTCTCATAAAAGTATATGCTTTGTTTTGAATATTTGCAAGGAGCAGTCAAATGGTGTTCTCTGAAGTGCTTTAATTTTACTTAAGATGAAACATTTTGCTTCTAACTTGCTTAATTTAAAAAGACATTCTGCAGAAACCTGTGATGATTTGTCAATCAATCCAAATCCTGAAATGTGATAGAACAGATACTTTTCTGCTCTGATAGCATGTAATAATCATGAAGAGTTCAGGAGAAGACTGGTTTGTTAATTTGTTTTAATGTGTTAACATGGCAGTTAAAAGAAGAAATTTGAGAAAGAAATGCTGTAAAAGGAAAAAATAAATTGTTGGATATGAAGTAGCATCTAAAATCCATCTATTAAACAACTTTTCAGAGATAAGATAATTTTTTTTTTTTAAACAATTGTCTCATCCTTTTTTTTTCCTTCCACTGAAGACTAAGACTGTTCTAAGAGCCTTCAATGGGTCACTATCAGCAACTGGCTCTAAAACACTGGAAATTTTCAATGAGGTTATTGCAAGGAGACCCATAAGGAAGCTGCAGTTTTAAGAGTGTAAATTGATTTTTCCTAACCCCTTCCCCACTTTAACTAAAATTACCACAAATCCTTTGTGGATTTTAAGGATAGAAGTAAACACAGGACAAGTTACTCCAGTTCCATCTTCCTATTTGCTTATTGGCAACTTCTTCCTCTGTTAGCAGCTAACATTAACAAGGGACATCAGGTCTGGTTTTTCTCCCATTTTATGGACAGAATTTTTCCTTCCTACTGAAGAAAAGATTTTTTTTTCTTTTTCCCCCACTCTATTGGTAGTTTTTTTGCTTGTTTTGGTTTGGTGTTTTGTAGTGGGTAGGTTTGGTTGGTTTTGTGTGTTTCAGTTTTGTGTTTTTAGCTTTGCTTTTTTGCTCAGTAAATGTTGGCGAGGCTGGGTAATCCTCATGGGTTGGTTGTCAATCTGTGGTCTTCAAGCAAATGCCAGGCAATGTTAAAGATGTAAAGATGTAACCTGGATGAGGACTTTAATGACAGGAACCATAGAACACCAACAATGCAAGAGATCAGCAACAGGAATGAGTAATGAGGCTCTTATCTGTTTTATTTCTAGATTTAGATCTTGTTAAGTCATGGCCTCTCTGTTGTGGTCACTGATCACAAAATGTCAGCTTTTTTGCCCTCCTATGTGTAATTTTTTTTTGCATTTTTCTATGTTGGCTTTAGTTTGTGACATTTTATTTGCTTTCTGTATACGCAGTCTGATTCAAGTAAGAATTTATCCAGTTACATGGGTTAAATTCAGATCAAGACGATGTGATATAGTGTTGGAAGGTGATTGATTGCTTCCTTTTCACTTCTTACTGTCTGTGCAATGAAAAAAATTTGCTTACAGAACAGATTCCTGAATGGAACTCATTCTAACACCAGGAGTACACCTACAATAAATCTGAACTGACCTACTCTACATTTGGTAAAAATCCCAGGTCAATCACCTTTTATGTTCTGCTTCTCAACCCCCCGTATATACATATATATGTGTGTGTGTATATGTGTGTGTGTGTATATGTATGTATGTATATATACATATATACACACAAATTTTGTATGCAGATTTCGCCATCACTACCATCACTGATTCTATAATATAGCTTCTGGTTTATTCTTAATGCCACATTTATCTTAGATTCCAACCGGAGTGTTTTTACTTCTCCTTATAACTTTCCTTTATTAAATCCCGAGTTATTCAGGAAATAGTCAAGTATTATCCCTAATCCAGTTGTTTGTATTAGCTCACACTTATTTCTTTCAGCTGAGGTTATAGGATTCAAAGCTTGCCTTCTCATCATAATGTTGTGGATGCTTACACACATGCTTACTCTTAAAACTTGGAGAGGATGACAAATCTTTTGTTACCATCTCCATTCATGCAGAAAACAAATGATGTGGACCATTGAAGTCACTGCCACTTCATAGTTTCCTTCCTACTGTTTGTACTTGTTAGAGTTGTCCTTTGAATGGGCTTTTGGGGCTTTTTTCCCCAAGTTGAGGAAGTAGATGTACATATATAAATCTCATATCATCTGGAGGTGTAAACTATCCACTGACTTCAGTAATACCATGAAAGTTTGTATGCATGAACCATGAGAGATTAAAAAAGTAGGGAAGGCTGTAAAGCAACTCAAGACTTTGTGCTAAATTGCTAAATGGCCTTTTTCAGAATAATCTTAAATAGAAGCACAAAGACTGAGAAGAAAATATACTCAGAAGAAAATTGTATCAGTAAAACTGTACAAAAATAGGCTATGCAAAGTATTGCACTCAGCTGATAATACACACACATTTTATGGCCCAGAATTCCATAACTTTGCATAGCAGATAGCTTCATACAGCAAGATATTTCTGTCCTCAAAAAAAAAAAAAGGTGTGTTAAGTTCACAAATGTACCATCTTAACAAGATAAATTAATTAGAATACAGATGAAAAATACAAACACATTAACCATCATGGGATCTGGAATTTCCAAAGAAAATTGCGATGATTCCTTAGAAATATATTGGAGATTGTGATAGAACAAATAAGGTTATGTTCTTAATGATTCAAAGTATAAATCAATTTCAAACCATGATACAGCTCTAGTTCATATGAGTAGTTTAAAAAATTCTCTAAAACTGAAGATCAAAATGGAGGAAAAAAGTATTCTAAGAGAAAAATGGTTTTTAAAATATTAGTCTTAGTACCCCTCTTGAAATCAGATTTCTTCAGTTCAAGGAGAAGTTCCTGCAAATTAACTGCATATTCTTCTACTCACATCAGATCCCACATGGCCAATTTTGTGCCATAGTCTTGTTTGGAATTGCACTTTCTAGTTTACCTTCTTAACTGGCAAAATAGGACTTTCCAAAAATCACAATAGAAAAGGCAACATACTGCTTATCCTTGGGTGAGTCAAACAGCTGGATGGCACTTGGGCATTTGAATCCTCCCTGTATTAAAATGTTTAAACAAAAGGATGAGTAATTGATTAGATACCTGTATTTTGCCAAAAGACATGTGCAGAAAATAACCTTTTTTTTCCCCCAGTCTACAAAAGGTATCTCAGAAACACTTAGAAGCCTGGTAAATGATATTTTCTTTTTGAAAGCCTTTTATTTTATGGCTGAATCCAGATATTACTATTGATAGACTGTTGTACTATGCAACATGAAATATAAGTAATTTTAGGCTATTTATGTCAGTATATAATACTCTGGTCAGCTCATGTTGCAGTGTAATAAAAAAGCCACCTAGATATTTGCATGGAATTTATTTTAATAAATATATTATTGAGTAACATGTATTTTACCTTTTTAGTCTCATGGTGAGGTGAAACTATATTGGCAGCACAATTTAGCATTTATAATAAGCAGCTTTTTGAAATTAATCACTTTTATCTGTATATTCTTAAACAGCTTTGGTCAGGGTGGGGGTGTGGATACCATTCATCACTCTGAAATACTGTGTTGTGTTCTCCTGGGCACTATTCAACCATGGTGTACATGGCATGCCTTTTAAACAATTACCTCCTGATCTTAGAGACAGAAGGAGACTGTACCATCCAAATAAGGTTCTCTTATAGCTGTTATTCTAGAACACAGAGTTGGAGTTTTGACTGGTGTAACGGTTTTGAAATCAAAACCAGTGAGAGACTCCAAGTCAGAAGTACAATTTAATAGGGAAAAAAGGGAAAAATAAAATACATGCAATAGTACAGAAGAAAAACTGCTGACAGAGTCAGAATACACCCTGCTGGTGGTAGCAGTCCAGATGAAGTGGTCCTGTTGACATAGTGATCCTGTAGAAAGGTCTGTTAGCTCTTGTCCTCTGGAAACCAGTGGGTAAAGGCAGCTTTGGTGTTCCAAAACTCAGTTTTTATCTAAGTAGGAAATGTTTGGCTCCTCTCGCTGGGTGGAGCATCACCCAATGGGATGATGTAATTTTATCAGTCATGCAGTGGGACTCAATGGCCCATTAACAGAAGATATGGTCCTGGAGGGAGGATGGGTCTTGGGAAAGATAAAGAACATTGATTGCCTCCTCTGGTTTTAACAGATGGCCCATTAGCAGAGGATATCTCCCACAGAGATAAGAATCACTGCCCCACCTGGTTTCAGCTGATGGTGATAGAACACATCCCTTTGGGCTTTTTACATTTTACATTGTAACCTAGGACGACTGCGCACATGTATAAATACCTGATGCTGAAATTCCTGTGGCTTAGTGAGCTGTTTGCAGCGCTGTCACTGCCCAGGCCAGCCCAGCTTCCAAATTGAGCTTTTCTTACAGCAAAAGAGGTCCTGGCAGGGGTGTCCTTGCCATCTAGAGGGGTGTGAAGTTGTTGACCTCAGGTGTCCTCCCATAAGGCTCTTTGGGGTGCTAACAAGGTGTCCACTGGCACTTGGGAGAAAAGTACCAGTCATGTAATTCCTAGCAGGCATGGTAAAGGAAATGACTGCACTTTAATTTTATGATACAGGTTTGATTCACAACAAATTGACAAAGCTCAGGAGAATTCTTTTTGCATGACTGGTACTGTTTTTCCCTCATTTCTCTTCCCCTTATGCAGCACCAGGGAATGATAAGGGTTATATAATTACAGTAAGTGGGCTGGTACCTCCTTAGTAGCTTCTGTCTTGTTTCAGAAGCCTACCACAGTAGTGACAGGCAGGATGGCTTTGTTTGCTTTCTGTCTACCAGAAATCACTTGCTCCAGCATGTCCAAATGGTCTCTTCATAAAATCCGTGCTCAAGTGCAAAAACAGACCAAGTTATTTGTGACTCTCCAGAAGCTGCTAAGCATGGTCATACTGCTGTAGCAGCACTCCTGGCTTGACAAAACTAAACTGTTGCCAGAAACATTCAAAAGTAAGTACCAATTTACTGTTAACAGGAAATAAATAACTGTTGGCATACAACAGTGTTGTTGGATTTTAAGATCTTGGTTGAAATTTCCAGGCTTAGCACTAGTGAGAGATCTGTGCCCATTAAATACCAACACTTTGGTCCTGTCTTCTCTGAATAAAAACCTCTGTAGGTGAGGTGGGGTGGGGGAAGCAATAATATTCTGGGGCAAAAATTAGAAGTGAACTGAAATTACAAGTGTCCAGTGTGGGGCAATTGACTTTTTTCCTGTTGAACAAGCAACTATCTATCCAGAAGACAGAGTCTGCTTCTCGTGAAGTCACAGTAGTACCAGTGAATTTACTGGCATGAAAACAAAGAAGGAAAAGCCAAAGCAAAATACAGTCATCCTAGTGTAAATTTGAGTTTGTAATGAGGTGGATGACAGATCTTTGCCATAGTGTTGATCAAATAGTTTACTTTGTAATTAATCTAAATATCAGAATTTAAACTTTCTCCGTAAATTTATTATGAAGCTTTAACCCACAAAAAGCGAAGTTTTTCCAAGTGAAGTGCTTTACTGTTAGATAATGTGTAACATGTCTGCAAGCACTTCTCCCTGCTATTCAGACCTTCACATAAGATCAGCTATATTCAATTGTATTGTCAGATTTTGGCATGAAATATAGGGGATTTTTAACAAGTCCCCTATATTTTTCCCTTTAGACCTAAAAGGACCAAAGTCTTTTGACATAAAAGGAAAAGAAAAACAGAAAAAGTTCCTGGATTTAGCTATCTAGGCATTCCAAATCTGCAATTAAGATTTGATCACTGGGCTAGAGGCTGAAGCAGTTGTGAGAAGCCTTAGTTCTTTTGAAGTGTCACAGACCTAACAGTTGGCATGGTAGACAGCCTATATTCAAAATCTGGAAGGCATCTGACAGCATGTCACATAAACTATAGCTGCAAAACTGTGAATAAATAATACTCATATAGTTTAAAATGCCTTCATGTAAAGCAAGTTGATACTGTTCTGAGACTGTGAATAAGACAGATATTTGGAAATAATCAATACAATAAAACTGTATTTAAACACAGTATTGCTGCTTCCATCCAAAAAAGACAGGTCAAGAAGTGCTGATATGGCCACAGTACAGATTGCATCTATAAACTTGTATCAAACTCTTTCAAGTAGCTATTTTGACATATATTTTGCCTTGATCTGGCTAGCACTAGATCAAGACCTGTGACTTCAACTCTTTTCTTTTTTTTTTTTTTTTTTTTTCCCTGAACTTTTTTTCCGCTCTTAGAAGGCTTGATGAAGTCAATGCCATCTTTCTAGACTCATTTTATTACTTCTGGTGTTAAAAGTTATTCACAATTATCTGTATTGCAGATCTCTGAATGTGCTCTATACAATTTGCCTATCACTTTCCTTAGAAGTAAAAAAAAAAAAAAAGTAGCTGAAGAAAATTTGTTTTAAACAGAATCTCTTCAAGGTTGATTATTGGTCAGTCAGTGAAAACAGAAAAATATAATTTACATTGTATGGGTTGGGAGAATTCACCAAATCTCTGGCAGAAGCAGCAAGACCTGGGGGAGGTAGAAGACGTGGTGTGAAGTCCAGGATGGGAACAAGTTTGAAAATGATAGTGAACCTTTGGCATCAGCACCTGCTCTTGTGCTCCTGGTTTATGCAAACCCTTTCAATTTATACATGAATGAAAAGGAAGAGGCTGTGGAGTGGCAACACAGAAACGAGGACCTCACCAGAAGCTCCATCCCCCTGCCTGCCCCTGGATCCAGTTGCAGCAGTAGCAGCAGCCTGTATTAAATCTGTAGCAGCAGGGGCCACCACCTCATTAGGAAGAAGCCACCCCCTAATTTGGGGACACCCTGCAGCAGTTCATGTCCCACATGAGGTGTAAGTGCTGTTGGAACAATGTGTAGGTCAAACATCAGGCAGCCTGTGGGGGGGGTCAGGCTGAGGGAAGAATCCAGAAGTGTGATGCTCTTTGTGCCCAAATCAGCATTTAACTGTTGATATCACCCCTCAGTAGGGGAAAAAGTTAAGAGGAGACAAAAGGTAGTGTGTTCCCTTTGACATTGATAAAAAGCCCTAAAAGGAATTACATACAGACAATTGCAATACAGCTGCATTATTGATAATTCTTTGATCAGTGATCAATTTTTATAGCATACTATTTCTTGTTGCATCCAATATTTGATGCTACACAATCTGAAAAAGCCTCACCCTCAATTATTCCTCTCTTTGTTTTTTTCCCTGTGCTGAACTTGTTTTCTGTTAGGTTTTTCTTCAAATCTTGCTTTCTCCATGGGAATTCTGTATTGGTTAGTTCTAGTGTTTTAAGTCAGATAATAAATGAATGATTAACACCAGAAGAATATGAGTTTGAATTAGAGTACAGCCAGGGAGCTTGGTAGCAGGACTACTATTTTTTTCAGTAGATTGAGGAGGGAATTAAATTCTTAAAAAAAATTGTGGTGTTCTCTTTCCTGCTATTTCCATTGTGTAGCATGGGGGTTTTTTTCCATTCAGGCTCCCAGTTAGTGAAATCTGCTAGCTTGGGCCTCAAGGGAAAAGGAAATGAGGGAAAAGGACAATTTAAATTTCTCTGTCCCCACCTTAGTATTTCTGACTGCAGAGGAAAAAAACCTGCCTGTAACCTGTGGTCTAAGGTCACATTTAGGCCCTTCACCCCTTTTAAAATCAAGGTCTGTACCATCTTCCTTTGCATCTGTCTCCAATACGCATAAAAGCTGAAAATGGAGGACAAATTATATACTTCCTAGGAAATGCTGCAATAGGAATGTATTTGATTCTACAGCCCCAACACCTAAGGAAAAACAGTTGCATGAATAAGAAATGCAAAAACTGTAGAATTGGGAGGTTTGAACAATCATTAGAAAGATTTTTGGATGGATGTAACAAATTCTAAGTGGAAAATTAATTGTCTCTGTTGTTAAAATGCTTATTACGGCATCTTTCTATAATTCATGAAAGTTATTTGCAGTGTGATACCCAGAAGTACTCCTGGTTTGTGTGTGTGAATCTAGAGAGAAATACACACATGACTTGAGTTAATTTGAATTATTAGGCTAGCTTTTAGGCTGAAAAATGTAGCAGATGCTTACTCTTCATGGCTCAAACACAGAACTGAGTGGCTGGTGCATGGATAAGTGGAGTACACTTTGATAAACTAGCAGCAGAACATTAGGGCTCTCTATTTCCCTCTTCAGTGGAAGGAAAGTGCTGCTCTATTTTGTAATGTAAATAGGCTTGAAATAATATCCCTGTCTTGTTTTCATCAGTGCCAATGAACTCTCAAATGTTCTTTTGCAATATTCAGTACTATCAAGAACCACGTAATTTTTTAATCACAACAATTAGAGTACTCCTTTTGATGTCTACATTCTAAATTTTTTTCTGAAATAGTATCTAACTCCTTTTTTTTTCTTCTAAGATGATATTTTAACATGGATCTCAAAATATGTGGTTTATTCAAAATATTCTCCATGTGTTGTTGCCACATTTGTCATCGGTGTTAAGTGGATTTAAAATGTTAAGTGGATTTAAAATAACCTGCAGACACAAATTTCTATTTTTCCATCTTCACCTGCATTTTGCATGTAGATAGAATAATTCCAGGAACTGTGAACATAATGACATTAGTGGCAGACTGTGATTTGGTCTTCCCTCTCAGGTTGTATTGCTCTTAAATGCTTCCTTTCGCATCAGTGTGCTCTTTTTTAGAGGAATACATTCTACCATTCTCATTACACATTCTGCCACTGAAGGGCAAACAAAGATTTTTGTATCACTCTAAGACAAACATTAAACAAAACTTGGCTTTTTTTTTTTTTTTTTCCCAGTCTACCTTTTTAAAAAGCAGTACTTCTATCAATGTTGAGAGGGCTGAAGGAAACTGAATGCACATGCCAGTAGGGAGAGCTCTTTAAAGACCACTGTTTCTATGTTGGCTCATTTGAGAGCCACAGGGACAACAAAAGGACAAATGCAGATGTGTGGTCCTTGACTGTAACTATTTTCAGAGAGAGATGATAGATGAAAGTTGCACAACATTTCAGCGCCCAAAGTTCTCAAATAAATCTCAAAAATCTAAATATAAAATCGGATTGTTGATTTCGATAATCTTACTGACTTACCTCAGACTATGTTTTAAAGTGTGCATTGAGAATTGTGGAAGGCGCATTTTCCATGAGTCTCAGGAGCAAACCTTAAAGACGAAAATGGGTTCATGTTTACATACAGGTATGGTGAAAAGGGAAGCAACAAGCTCACTCCTTATATGAAAATATCTTTGTTACTTTATTTGCATTTTACCCTTGTAAATGCATATTTCTTGTAATAAAGATATCTCCCTGTGCCTTGAAAATAGTGATCGTTCATCTAAAGTTGGCTCAATGTTATTCTATCACTTTCTAGACTTGACAAACTGCCAGAATATTTTCCTGTTTTTCTCCATTCCCCCAGCTGGGATTTGTTATATGTTGGTTATAAAGGAAAACAGGGAAGTAGCTACTATTTCTCCATCTGGATATTTAAATTAAACAACCTGAGCTGGGAAAAATGATACTTTTGCTTTTGAGGGTTAGGAAGAAATGAAATTCCAACTTTACATCTGGTAACAGGAGTCTGGGATCCTGTTCATGGTATTTGTCCTCAGGAAGAGAGCAGTCCAACATGACAGTTTGCAAGGAGACTAATAAATTGCATGGAAATGCAGCCCCAAGCAGGAATGGATGGGTAGGAGCTCATCTGCCATGCCTTTCCCTTTGTTGCTCTTGTTAGGGAGCAGCTTTGTTTTTCATGGCTCTTCTGGGAAGAGCACGGAATTATCAATAATACTTTAACATAATTCCCCAAGAAATCAGGGTGTGGAGGGACAGACCTGCTCATCCATTTGTCACTATGCCTTGTGTTCAACTAGAGTACAGATATTTAGGATGTGTAAGTTTTCAAGATTTAATTCCTACCTGCATTTAAACCACAATCCTTCGCATTCATTAATTTCTTCATAAAATGCTTTAAGCTGTGGATCTTTTGATCTATTTATTCTAAAATTTCTAACAGCTCTCTTTTTAAAAGGAAATGTGCTGTTGCCTGAGGTTTTTAAAAAATAAGTGCTTTCCTGACAGCTGCACCCCAAACACATTTTCCCTAATTCCCATAGAAATGAGGATATAATAGATTAAAACCTGTTCTTCATAAAGGTTGCCTCAGACCATGATGTTAGAAGCAAAAGCCACATTATTTCCGCAGTTCTTAAGGCATTGTATGTACATGCACATTTGGGTACTTGTGTATATAAATATTTATCTTTATGCACACCTCTCTGTGTACTGTATCTCCATGGCCTTTCAGCTGGAAAAGTTTGATTCCTGACAAAATATGTGAAAAGATTAATTATTTACTTTCCAAAGATTGCTGTGGTTTGACCTTGCCCTATCAGTTCTTAGGCAGATTTGACTTCAATGCTCAGAAAATACATGTCCCCTGCCAAAACCATATTCTAAAACATAACTGACAGCTGCTTTCTTTCCAAATCTTGCCTGTGAAAGAACCTTTGAGAAAAAACCAAACAAATTTAAACCTAAAATGCAAGAGAAATTTACTTGTCTTGGCAGAAACTTGGAGATTTATTAATAAACTATAGAGATTGACTGTACTTGACAGGGACAGTAGGAATAGTGATTTCTCTTGAAGAGTATTACTAACAAAATGGAATGTTAGTTTGAAAAGTTTATTTTAATTTTTTACGTACAAGATGTTAATGACTAACTTTATTATCTCAGCTGATGTTGAAGTTCTGGTGCTTCTGCAATGAGCCTTTCTTCTGGGAGAGCCAAGCTAGTTTGGTTTGTTTGGTGTGTCTAGTTGGCTCTGAATGTCAATATTTTAAAGGGTTTTTGTGGTCATATGGTATAGCTAAAAGTTGCCTTTTTTTTTTTTTAATGTGTGATTTTGGTTTTTTGTTTTAATTTCATTAAGGGAAGGTTTTTTGTTCATTGGCTCAAAGCCCCTATACCATCCTAAAGAAGTCTAAGGGCAAGTCTCAGGAGTGTCTACCAGCCTCCCAACATTTATCTTGCAAAAAGAGTAAATGGCCTGAAATTGCCTTTCCCGCTTCCAAAATCCTCACACTTACATAAGAGGAATTAAGTTTTTTACTTATGTGGGCACTTGAATTTCCTCCAATGTCCTTCCCCATCCAGAGCCAGGAACTACTATGTAGATAAGGGTGAGAAAAATCCTCAGAGGAGTCAGGGAAAATAACTTTGTGGCATCACTAAGTATAACTGCAGAAACATGACCTTGTTTATTCTCACCCTTCTTTCTTTCTCCTGATTTTGAGAGAAATGTGGGGGGGGGTTTATCCAATAATTAAATTATGTCTCTTTATCTGATACTTCATAATTAAACTGATGTTAAAAATGATATCAAAGACATGTCTAGTCTTCTTGGAGGTAGTTTAGCACCAGCTGTGTTGCTTCTAGGTCTGAGAAGCAGTGTGGGTGCAGGGGGAGTGATTCCAGGTCATGAGTTGATATTTTCTCCAGATGCATATGATGGAAATATATCCAGAGTGTGATGTGGATATAACAGCTGAATATGTGGGATTTAAAAATTAGTCCCTTTTGCAGCACATATAGTAGTGTAGGGCCTATTTTGAAAGCAGTACAGTAACTAAAATGCTTGACTCTCCCAGTGGCTAAGCGTGCATTTGTCAGTAGAATATGCTGTTTGAAAATAGGCTTGAATTTACTACTTTTATAGGTGCTTTATGAGAATATTATCTAGGGCTCAACTAACAAAATTTAGAATCAAAGAAGCTTGATAGAAACACTGGTCTCTAAATGTTTGGATGATCTCTCTATCAGCACTTGGAAGCATGAGTCAGTTTAAAATACATTTTATATTTCAAGCCCATTAAGACTTCAGATAAAAACATCCCAAATTTCAACCCTAAATATTTTCAAACAGCTTCAGCCTGACTCTTTTAATGCTGTCATATTTTTTTTTCATCTCAATTTTCCACAAGCACATGGAAGACTGCTTCTCTTCGTGCCTAAAAGAGCTTCAGCTTTGATAGGATTGGGTAGTTTGGTTGATGCTTAAAAAGAGTTGCTATCCAGAAAAAGATTATTTTCTCCCCTTGCCACTTTGTGCCTCATGGATCTTGACACAGTAGTCATTGCTAGAGGATACAGGCCATTTAAGAGGGAAAAAAGGATATCTGCTTTCTGTGCTCACACAGTTGCCATGCCTAATTTCTTTGTACATGACTGTGAGTGGTTCAGTTTGTCTTTATTCTCTACCTGAGGTCATTCTCATGCCCCTGTTGACTTGATTGTGCTGATTTTTATCTAAGACGTTTTCCATAATTTCTTTAATATTAAGAGAAAAGGTGAAAACTATGAGTAGATATAAGGGAGATTAAGGTATCATAATCTTCTGCACATCACTGGGCAGGAGAATCCTATCTTTCATTTACTACTCTAAAGTTAATTCAGAAATTTTGCTCAAAATGTCACTTTAAATTTTAAACTCCTCTTGCATGAATTTGAGTTCATTTCTCTATTTTCCTCTAGTAGTAAAGCTCTTAATCACAAAACACATTATGTGAGCTCTTCTTTCACACAGCCAAGATGAAAAAAAGATTCATTGTCATCACCACTTCCACCTTTTTCTCCCCCCAACCCTGCACTTCTTAATGAGCCTTTAGACCCACTATGGAACTTATGGTCTTGCTCTGTTTTATAATTATGACTTATGGATTTTCTCTTGATGCTTTTATCAGTGTTGCTGGCAAATTTGTGACTTGTATCTTTTAATCCAGCTTGAGATTAATGAGGAGTTCCAGAGAAAAAAAATCCATTTACCTTGTGCTGAAGCAGCCTACCAGTCTCAGGAAGAAATCCTCTGAGCAAGTGGAGCTCCTTTCCTCTTCTTTGTCTGAAGAGGAACACTACCCCTACTCAAGTAAAGGGTGGTTCTTTCATTTCTTTGCATGCACCAAATAGTATCACCACCAGAGCAGTGTGTGTAGGACTGTAGGGTTTAGAGTTTGGGTTTTTTATTTGGTAGGCTTGTTGGTTGATTTTATAAGACCATCAGCAGGACTTGGATGGCTGTTCTAGTGACTTTTGCAGTCCTACATCTCCCAGGAAGAAGCTGTAGCTGAGTGAGGATCAATAGCAAAGCCCAGGAGATTGGGAAACACAGTGGGTCTGGCAGCAGGTGAAGCTGGGGCTGGGTGGCCACTCGGTCTTGGCTGCACATCAAATGCCATCCCCAGCCTGAAGTGAGAGTGAGTCATGTCTCCCCAGGCTATTCCTACTGGGAAAGGAAACCCCTTAAACTCTTGCTTTATGTCTAAGGGGAAAGGGCAGTTTGCATGTTCTTTGTGAAAAGCAGCATTTCTCCAAATATAGGAATTTTACCCGTGCCGTGTTCTGCTAATAGTGAGAACCAACCCAGAGAGACTTGCTTGGGTTGAGAAGGGTCAGCAGTATAACTGTAGGCTGTGACAAGGTAATTAGCTATTTAAATTTTTTTTTTAAAGGAGAAGTGGTCCATCTGACAGGAAGTGTAAGAGAGCAGCAGGATTTTAAAGGTAAGTGATTCAGGTTTAATGGAAGATCTGAGCAGAGGCATTTTGATAGTGAGATATGCTGTTTTACAGCTTGTGCAGCTTGAGTAGGTGCCTGAGGAAATTTGGAAATCTGTGGAATTGGCTGTAACTTAGCTTCTTTGCTTCTTAGCTGTCCCTAGCACACCAAATTTGATTCTACACATCTTTTAAAAGCTATCACTAGGCAGGAGAGTTGCTTGCATTTCAGCCCCTGGTCCTCTTGTCACAAAGATGGCCCCTGCAGCCCACGCTTCCCATCCCAAGAAACAACATTGCCACATACAGAAAATTCAGTGATTTTTCGTTTTCCTTGGTGCCTGATTATCTGATAATGGCCTTTTCTTGCAGTAACCATCACCAAGGGTGTGAAGGAAAAGGGCAGATCAGAGGCAGTGCTTAACTTGCAGATACTGCTGGAAATTCAGGAGATCCTTGGAGAAAGCTTCAGGGTAGTGATAGGATGATGCACATATAGCCACAATCCATTTTACGTATAGGAATGTGCTAATATTTAAACATTTGCATGTTGGAGGAATCTACTTTAGATAGCAGTAATACTGATGTTCTTACAGCAGCACTTGTCATTCTCCTAAAAAGAGGAGCTAAACCAGAGATGAACTGGAGAGAAAACATATTCAAATATTGTCATCTCTCTGCACATCTGTACTGAGATGAGTTAAAGTACTAGAAGGAAAATTAACAATAATAAATTGAGCCTGGCAAAGCTGAAATGAGAGATGTATCTTTCAGAGAGCAGTATCAGATGTTTCTTTAGTCCTTGCTTCTTTACTGAGTCTCAGGGAAATCAGGATCTTAGTTATTTTAATGGTGTGAGGATGTGGGGCAGGAAAAATGACATCTTAGTCCAGTAACTTTTAGTCATCACCTTTCACCTGAAAGGGTGTAAATACAAGATATTTTTCTCTATGAATAATGAGGCCTGTTCATGCCATTACTTGTTTCTTTCAGTGTTGACAATAGTATTTAACAGTTGCTGTATCTGTTTGATGTTTTTATTCATGTTTGGATGGTAAACAGATTCACAAGCCAATCTTATGGATTAGTTAATTTCTAAACACCCTTGATGAACTCTCTTTAGAATTCCATTTAATAGCACCATAATTACTCCTGTGAGAATACATAACACCTTACAGGCTGCTGAGGCTCTGATAGATGCCAAGGACACAGGAAGAACTAAAAGGTTTTATTCTTCTTAAAGTATTACTATGCAGTTTTCCAATGAGGCAATTTCTGAGCAGGGAAAAAAAAATTATAATGGCAGCCATGGTTTACTGCTGTAAAGAGGGAATATGGCACATAGCTTAAAGGAGTGCAAGGACTCTGTCTCTTGAATAGAAAAGTGAAGGAGATATAACACTTGCCTTGTTGTCTTACTATTCTGTGGCAGAACTCTCCAGTTTTCTTATCTGGAAGATGTAGACAGCAACACTTCCCTTCTTTAGTGATATTTTGAGAGCTGCAGATAAACAACCTGGATACAGACTCTTGGGTTGGTAATATTTCCTATCAGCCTGTTCTTGTTTTGCTTGAGCTCTTGTTCATGACACATGAAAAATAAGCTTTTAATTCATCGCCACAAACCCCTCTGAAAGGACAATTCACAATCACTTGGGACTTCTCTGTGCCAGCTGCTCTCCTTCAAGAGTTTGAGCACTGTTCATGGAGGGTCATCATCCAGAGTGGAAGTCAGTGTTTTTGCTGGTGCTAGAACTTGTGATTGCCATTCCATGTGGTCTTAATGATCTTGAGTCAAGCACTGACTTTGAAAAACATAGCATGTAATTATATTTTAGACAACTGGACACTTTTAAAATCATATTAACCAATTCTACTTGAACCTGTTCAGTTTCGATCATCTCAATGTCTTAAAAGGGAGGCTGCTTTAAACTTTCATTTTCAATTTTATTCAGACAAACATAAGAAACTACAAAAATAACCCTGTAAGAACTGTATAACAAGTTTTATTTCTTGTAATCAATAGCTATTCACACATCTAGAGGAATAACCATAGAAAAGTTCCAAGGAACCAATTATACACCCACCCACCCACTCCACCTCCCTCCATCCCCCAGGTTTAACTCAATCAGCTACTAGGTTTTTGGCTTAGGGGATCTAATTTGCTTTTGCACTAATGCTAATTCAGGAAGCAGCAGTTCTGTGAGGAGGTGTTAGTGTAAATGGCAGTCAGATTTGACGAGAGCCAGCATTTGAGTTTAGTCTTGTTTTTGGTAGCAGAAGTGTAAAGCATACCTAGGAAATCAAATGTGCTTTATTCTCTGTTACATTAAGTCCTCTTTAGGACATTTCATCACTTCCTAAAACAGTTACATGGGGATTGGCTACTGTCAGTATAGTAAGATTTTTAAGGAAGAAAGACCTCCTAAATACAAATTTATGCATTATGTGTATAATTCTTTTGGCTTTGCCTTTTCCTTTGCTTATAAAAGTGTCTGGAAAGGGAAAACAAGGATGCAGGAGAATTATTGCCTGGAGAGGAAAGAGAATCACAAAGCAAAGCATCACTTGCAGTCTTCACTGTAAGAAGAAAGGTAGGAGGGAGTTATTTCAATAATTCTGGCTGGCTCATGCTCTTACAAAGCAAGCCATAAACCATGCCCTTATGCACATGCTTTGCCATTAAATAGGTGTTAAGAAAATGTCAATATTCCTTTCCCTAATATGAAAAATAAAAAGCTAGAATTGAAAGTGCACTTGTAGCTTGAATTATAACATTTTATCTGGATCCACTTCTACCTTTGCAATTGGAATGCAACCCTATGAAGAATTTTGATTTATACAGAAATTCTTCTTGTCCTCATAGTAATGAATAAATTTCTTGTAAACTATGGAAAATTGGGTCTTCATCTTGAAAAAAAACATGTAAACACTTACGAGTTTTAAATGTTATTCTGACATGCAGGTGCAATTCTGTAATATATCCTTAATTGGCAGTATCTCTGTGCACAGTTTTGGTCCAGTTCAACAGCCTTCTCAAAATGGTAGAAGGTAATTTTTCTTCTAAGTATGAAAAGACTGAGTTACATAAAATACTCCACTATATAATGATGCAGAATAAAAATTAGATTTAGTCTATTTTATCTTTATTTGATGTTTGCTTCTTTAAATTTTTAGTTGGCAACTTCATTATTAATAGACAAGCTCAGAGTTTCGCACCTAATTAATGCTTGGTTAAACACCATTTAAATGATGATATTTTGTTTCCTTAGAAGTCAGTTCTAATCCTATAATTCCATCTATGCTTGAATTGACATGAAATGTCTGTCTGCCTAGAAGAAGGAGTTCTTCATTGGTGGGTAGGTCTGCACAAATGCATAAATAAATGAATAAATTTGTCTGGTTTAGCTTTGAGTGCAGATCATTTCCTGAGCCATTTCATTGGGCAGGCCCAGCAGTATTAATGTCAGTGTCAATGCTCAGAGGCAGAGCAGGGCTGCCTCTTACGAGGCATTTTTGTGGCCCACATATCTCAGGGAAGTGTGGGAATTTTACTTGAGCTGTTGCCTATCAACACAAATTTCTCATTGCTGATTTTGAGATTGCTAAGCAGGAGAGAGACTCTTAGAAAAAGCACTTGAGTGAAAAAATTCTCCCCCTTGCCATGCTCATGTTTGTGCCATGTAGAGATCAGAAGTGGGATATTTTTTGATTCCCACATGCATGTGTCATTCTGCCCCAAGTTCCACATTAAGCAGCTCAATCAGCTGAGTGGAAGAATGGAAGGGTATTATTGAACTGCCACCTTTTTTAAAATATATTTTTCCCTTGGAATTTTCATAGGGATTGCAAAAGATGTAGTCTTGACACCCAGACATTTCACATCCTGATTTCAAGCCTGCACTTCAAAGCACAGAAGCTTTCCAGCATAGTGTAAAGCACTGTATTTTTGTCCCATAAAAGTAGGCTGAACTATTTTAAATGAAACTTAAATAAAAAGAAATCAGCCTGAGGTAGACATGCAACATAGAAAATTTCAGTCTGAGCAGCTTAAATTTGTCTGCTGTTGTTTCTAGGCTAATTTAGGCTGCAAAGGATGCAATCTGTGTATGGAAAATTAATTTATGGGGAAACACAGACTTTTTATAAGCTCTCTATGTTCTTACATGTAATGAATTTAGTGTACTGAAATGCAGTTCTTACCATGGGGGGTTTCTAGCAGTATTAATTAGGGCTAATGTTATTCTAGGTGCATCTGATACTGATCAGACCAAGTGTAATCCCTGTTCATATTTGAGTATAATTTCAGACTTTTTTTCTTCATGATTGTCTCTGCTTATGTAAGGGCATAATTCTCTTAATTTTTTTTTAGGTATGAAAAGTTTTTATTCACTATCAATGGTACAGCATTCACAACAACAGCTGAATTATGTGCAATTAGAAAGATATATTAATTTCTTATGGTATACTAAAATGTGCAAAACTATAATCAAAACTTCAGCCTGTTTCTTTATACCACAAAATTTATAAAATCTAATTGAAAAAGAACCATGTAAGTGCTTTTGCCAAAGTAACAGAAAGAGATTTAGTGTTAAGTATTCTTCATCAGACACCTAAAGGGAGTACTTTACATTATCATACTGTACTTGTTTAAACAAGCCTATAGTTCCTACAAGAACTTTAATTAACTTTTTGTTGTATACAGGTAATATTTCTGAACTACTGTACTTGTCGTTGTTGTGTCTTTCTATGATCAAGAAAGGCAATATTGAAGATTACTGATGATCAATGTGAAATGGAGGACAAAACTAAGGGAGCACAACTAGTGTTGTCTGTGCAATTATCACCATATAAAATCATAAAGTCATTAAGGTTGCCATTGGCCCTCTTGGCCACCTGGACACACTGACAGCTCATGTTCAGCTGGCTGTCAACCAACACTGGTAACTCCTGAAGTCACATGAACCAGTGATAATCTCCCATTTCCCTCCCATTACATCTATTTACATGGTATTAGATTTAATAAAACTATTGTATAGTATGAACTAGACAGTTTTTAGAATTATTAGGGATCTATGGAAATATTGACTAAAATTATCTCAAGGAAACATTAAGCAAAGAAGCAGTTATAATCCTTACCCTAATGTGCTTGTTTTCCCTAGAGCTGGTTCTAGTTTCATAAAAGACACTTTGATTTTTCTTGTTTCTTGACAATTTCAACTTGATACCTAGTTAAAAGTAAAGAAGCTCATTAAATAAATCTCCAGACCTCAGTGTTCTAAAGAAAGCTTAAAACTTTGAACCTTGAAAACTCCTTAAAGCATAGCTACATGGATACAGTAGTACCTGTATGTTGATATAGAAATACATAGAGATAGGTAATGAAAATCATGTGTTAATATATCTTACAATATTTGAAAGTTTATGGAACCTCAGAGTGATTAACAGCCACTGGATTTTGCAGAGTATGTAGCAGGTGTAGAAAAGGAAAAGTTAAAATGGGGACTAATATTCTCTTCAGGTCCTATTTCTCTGGTAATAGGCAATTCTGTTTTCACTGGCTTGCTCATCATTTACTTCCTAACACCTTAATTGTTCAATTTGATTTAATTGATGTTCTTTTAAAGACTCACTTAAATATCATTCTGTACACCAAGTTTCTGAAAGCAAGTTAAAAGAAAAGTAATCTTCAGTACGCAAGGCTCTGACTGCCTTTTTCACTTGGTCTTTTGTGGCTTTCCATAAACCTTGCTGTTGGCCCTTCTTAATAATTGCATCTTTTCAAACAATTTTAAAACACCTAGAAGGACAGATGTTGAAAACATGCCAATTCCTGACTAGATTTAGGGGAGCTGGGCTTCACTGCAGTATGTAATATTCTTAGTAGGCCTTACTCATAATGTTTTGTTGGGAATCAGAGGAAAATAGTTCTCAAGATCTCTTCTCATCTTCATAAAATGTTCATTTTACAGCAATTCTCTGAATTTTCAAGTGTCCAGTTGATGGGATAACCAATACTCAGCATAGAACTTGTGGTTTATTAGTGTCCCTGAGATCACAAAGGGATGAGCTGCCCTGCTGAAGTGTTCTTTCTAATGAAAAAGGGAGCAGGAACACATTCAGGGTGGAAAAACCCACTTGAACCCTTTTTTCCCTGTTTGTTGTCAAAACAAGTGGAAACTCTTTGGGCAGGCGGGTTTTTCCTGTAGGTACTTCTGAGGAAGCAGTACTTTTATCTGATCTTTGCAATGAGGCAAGCTGCAGTTATTGCAATGTAAATTGCTTTGGAAAGCTGCTAACTTTAACAGCTTATTTTTAGAGATAACACGAGATGTTTCCTGTTCATTAAACTGTGGAAGAGTTACTAAAGTTAATAGTTGTAGTTACCTCTGCTGAAGTCATTATGTAAATTCAGTGACAGGGATGCAATTTACTGATTATGACAAACTGATATTGTCCTAGGATATGTTAAAAACTGTTCTTACTGTAAAAAACTGCACTAAATCTGTAAGAAGCAATTTCCCATTGCCTACTGCAATAACAATACTTGCAAATTGGTTTTATTGTAATGTAACTCTGTGTGTTATTTAAACAGGTAAATAGCTACTGGTAAGGTAAGGAAAATCTAAGGTGCAAAGCTAAGCAAAATGCAATTGGCATGAGGTTAAGAGATTAAGGGCTTCTGTTATAAATAATAGAGCTAATACAACAATATTAAGTTTTGTTCTCTATTGCTATTAGCCTGAAGATAGATAAAGATCAGTATCTGTATTCTTGCATCTGGCTTTGGGCCTTGAAAGATTATTCTTCAGATGACATCAACTGGAGCAAAAGCTGAGCCCTCATCAGCAGGGGCTGTGCAGGAGTGAAATAAATCAGGAGTCCATTCAGCACGGTTGTGAATCTCCTAAATCAGGAGAAGAATTCAGTCCTTAGAGAACTCGTGCTTTGGTAACACCTAAATGGTGCTTTGATTCTGTTTATGTCCTTTTCTGTCCCTGTCCACAAACATTTCAAGCCTACCTGGCCACCAGGTGTCCATCTTTATAATCTGTTTAACATCACTCCATGCACACTCCTGTCTCTTGGCTTGGACAGTGTGGAGTGACTCTGTAACTCCACGATAGTGGGATGTGGCTGTGGAAAACTGGAGAGAGAGGCTTCTCAGTGGGACTGCCTGGTGGAAAGTTTACTTGTTGGCAGCTGAGATTTCAGTCTACACTCAAGATCAGAGCATTTGCCCTGCAGCCAGCCTGTACCCTGACAGTGTGTGCAGCAGGCTCGTTGCTGGCTTTACTGTGGTGATGGAGAGGTGAACTAGATTTATGTCTCAATGTCTTTTTTTAGGTGCTGTGCTTGTCTGAATTTTAGAAGTAGGAATCATGTTCCCTCCCTCCCTCCCTCCCTCCCTTTGAATTTTCTTGTTTTCCAGCTAAGTCTGAATGTGTGCTTCTGTTGCATGCACCTACTTTTCCTCTTTGATCCTTTTATATTTGCTTCATTAAAGTTATCTTTAGATTTGTTTGTTTGTCTCTGACTCAGACATCAGTCAGCAGCATTGCCTGTGGTGGCTGGATCAGTCTGACATTTGTGAAAATACAGTAATTTTTCCACAGGGAGGCACCAGTCTTCTGGTTTGGTTTCCTAAATTATGTGGCCTCTCTGCAGGGCAATGTTGCAGAGGACCTGCAGTGATCTCTGGCTGCTGCACTGGTTTCTGGGCTTATGAAGAAACAGAGCCCACATTTTAGAAGCTCTGGACTTCTTGGAAAGAGGCATGAAAATTTCATAAGTGATTTTTTTTCTTCCTCTTCTGATATTCTTCAATGTTGAAGTCCTACTATGTTAGCTGCTAAGATGTAGGTACTTGGGACAAATATTTATTGGAGATAGCTGTTCCAAGTGAATGCTAACCACTGACTTCCAGCCAATGAGTTACTGAAAACTGAACAAATAATTTTAATATTTTTATTCAAAATAGAGAGGAACCTTGACTGTGTCCTATTGTGCATGTATGCCAACTTGCATAGATAAAACCTGTAGATGTATCAAAATATATATTAGGGTTGGAAACAAAATAAGCAAAAAGCATTTCCTAGTTGGTTTTTAAAAATTTAGTTGTATCTCAGCAACAGTCTTTGTGTTCATGCTTCAGTGAGAGAGCAAGTGCTGTATGTAATAAACTTACCTACTTAAAATCATAATGAGAACATAAAAATGATTGTTCTATCATGGTGCAACAATATTTCATTGCACTGCTCACTTTTAAAAAAATCATCTGCATTTTTGTGGTATGCAGATAAGTATTTTAAACAGTCAAAAAAGTCTTCAACATATTCTGCTATTTTAGCTTGTTCTTCATAGTCCAGGAAGAAAAAGTGGTGGGTGGGGGAAGTAGATGGAGGGATACAATCAGTTTTGGAGAACAAAATGGTATCTTCTTGCTGGGTTTCAGGAGGAGATAATTTCTCATTTACCAATCTACGCTTCAGGCATAATTCAATAAAATATATAAAGCTTTTGTGGCCTTATGAGACTTAGTAGTGCAGAAACTGGATATATTTTTATTGAACCTATCTTTTAGAAAATTACTGAGTAACAGCCATGAGCTTCTGTTTCCTCTTCAGAGCAGTGTTGCAGTTTTATTATAGTAACATCCAATTGCAATGCTCTGTTTAAGGCTGTTGAGCCTAAATTTGCTCTATTCCCCCTATTCAGATGCTTTGTTACTAAGTCAAACTGAAGTCTGAAATTAGTGGTAAAAAGGGATTTTAAAAAGATCTCTGAGCATGAGCAAATGTTGATGTATTATGAAAAGGACAGATTATCCATCTTTCTTCCCTCTTTTCTAATTTTAACATTGTAATTCATCCATCAATTTATATACACCTAGGGTTTGTATCTTTGCACATTCATCTATGTCATTTACTCTGTTCCCAACCATCAAGGCATCACCTTAAATTTTCCTGATCTTCTTGAGTAAATTTGATGTTTAGGATTGTGAGGTTTTGTTTTATTGTTTTGTTTTATTGTTTGTTTTTTTCCCTGTGTTTGGTTTTTTTTTGTTGTTGTTGCTGTTCTTGGTTTGGGTTGGTATTTTGGGTTTTTTTTTTTGTTTTGTTTGGCTTTTTGGCTATCCTTGCTCAATTACCAGTGAATAGGCAGTAAGATGTATTGAGAGACAGGAGATGAATAAGACCAGAAATTTCAAGGTTTCTGAAGACCATTGCTTAGGGATCTGATGATGGAATTGCAGGCAACAGGACTGCAGTTTCTTCTGATGTCATTTCTTTTTAGAGATGGGAAATGTTTGCTCCTGGAAGTTCCTGATGCTGATTAAAATCCTTAAAATTATTATTTTTTTTAAATCAGGTATATTCTGAAGAGTGTATCTAAAGTGTGCTGTTTGGCAGTTTTGTTTTTTGGGGGTGGTTGGTTTTTTCCCCTCTGTAAAATCCTCTTTTATTTTTTTCATTATGA
>JAOTQP010001652.1:18010964-18113796 GCA_026413545.1 Cichladusa arquata
GTAAAATCCTCTTTTATTTTTTTCATTATGATACATAGAAAGTTTGTCACATGTTGTGAAAAAGCTGCAAAACACTTTTAGAAAAGACCAGTATTCCTTTGGGTATATTTCTATATTGGGGGAAAAAAAGGCATAGTAAGAACATTTGTAACAAGACCACTTATAAGGAAATTATACTCCTGGAATGCATTTGCAAAGAAAAAAAAATCCAGAGATATTTTTTCTAAGTTTAGCATTAGCACACAGGAATTTATGACCAGGAGTTGAGAAAGAAACACAACATAAGGATGTGATGTATTATTGTAGTTTTAACACAGAAATTTTTTTATATATTTTCTAATTTAAAAGCATTCTGGTTTTTGAATCATGGCAAATTCTTCTTAAGACACATCCTGTACCAATATTAGTCCTAGAAATTTATTTTAAAATTACTCCTTTTTCAGGTATTACTTTGTTAATTTTTTACACATTTAGTGGACAAGAGTAAGTAATTTAAAGGCAAGATGTTAAACTATTGGTACTTACTTCATAGTTTATTAAAAGGCAACATTCCTATTGCTATTTCTCAAAATCTCCATACATTGAGTGGTGCCTTTGATACCTCAGTGCAAGCTGACATTTTGATGGTACATGTTAAGTCTCCTTCTCAGGTCTCCTTCTGGGAGGAACACTAAGATACAAGAAATATAGTCTGCCAGTGACAATTAATGGTTATATAAAGATATCTCACAAAGCTATGGAGAAAACCTGTCATATACTTGGCTAGTCTAATGGCAGAGGTATTAGAAAATAACTGGTCTAAATCATGTACATTGGCCAGTTAGGCTGTCCAGAGGCATCCTTGTATACAAAGGAATTCCAAACGAATGTGGCTCTGATCTCTCTGCTGGAAACAAAATCCTTGAACCAGTTCTCTTGTCCAGCTGGAGAGGAATTTGTAATTTGCCCACATAAGTAGGCACACATGTTGATTTTGGAAATCTGCCTCCAATTAGCAGGTGTTTAATATTCCAAGTGTATTTGCTCAGGTATCCACAGGAAAACTTCCACTGTTACTCTCTATGAAAAGAAATTCTCATCCATAGGTTAGTAATGGAAAGTGAACTGAATTACAAACAGATGCTGGAAAGGATGTCTTGAAAGTATCTATGGCTTGTGAAGATTCTAAAAAACATTTCTTATGTCATATGGCTGAGAAAGCTGAGTTTATTTAGACTTGAGGAGGCTCAGGGGGGAATTCATCATTCTCTACAATCCCTTAAAGGGAGGCTGTAGTGATGTGGGGATTGGTCTTTTCTGGGCACTGACCGGAGCAAAGGAATTCTCTTGAAGCTGAGATGGGAGATTCAGATTAGATATTAGAAAACCTTTTCACTGGTAGTGTAGTCAGGCATTTGAATATGGCATATGCTGCCCAGGGAGGTGGTGGAGTCACCATCCCTGGAGGTGTTTCAAAGGCATCTGGCACTGGGAGATGATTTAGTGGTGTAGGGGTTACAGTGGCAGTGCTGGGTAGATGGTTGAACTGGGTAGTCTTGTAGTTCTCTTCCAGCCTTGATGATACTATGACTTTGATTCTATTCCCCAGTCTTCCAAACTAAAAAAAAATTGTGCCTCCTCCTAGGACAAAGGAAACCACAGCAAACTATGGAGCTGGTCCCTGGTGACGTAATGTGAGAGCTCCTCTGATCTAGGCAGACCACTGGTGGAACAAAAAGAGACCAGGGAGCCTGTGGCTTAGTATTACATAGACTGAGCTTTTGCTACCCTGCCTCTCCCCAAGGCAGCATAGTTATATCAAAGATATTTTAAATTTACAGTGTTAGATACTAGATTTATAGTGCCAAGTAATCTAGTGGGGCATAGGTATGTGTGCTCTTCATCCATATTCCAGCAGAGGAATAATGCAAACTGTGTTAAGGAATATAATTTATGCTCTATGAACCATGCTTCAGTAGCTAAAACAGGCTATACAGTTACTGAAAATTGGAAAAAAAAAAAAAAGGAGAAACCCAACCAGCAGAAACGCAGCTTAATATTTACTGCATCATAGCATATTACACTATTACATCATAAATCCGCAGTTTAGAAGCAATCTCCACCACTGTGCAAAATACTTCTGAGAAGAGGAAGGAACATAACCTTAAAGTTACATAATTTAAAGGACCAAATCAGTAATTGCTGATCACTTCATTTGCATTAGTACTTTGGTGGAAAATAGTTACAATCCATCCTTTGCATATACTAATTATTTTAAATAACTTTACTCATGAGAAACAGCTCAGGACTTTCAAAGGAATTAGCTACAGATTTGGTGTTCATGACTTCTTTCAAGGTGTCATGTTTGAGTCTTCAGTGGCTCATTCAGTTGTTTTTCTAGGTTTTACCTGATAATACAGGTTAAAAACCAAGATTAGTTTTAATTATGAATGTTCCATACCATTTCGTATACTTACTAGGCACAAGGAGAAAAATTAAGGAAGAGAGGAGATTATTGTAACAGAGCAAAGTTAGCAGTATGCCAGATAAACCTGGATAATAGGTATTTGCTCTTATTTCTATATTATAAATAAAAGATGTCTTCTGCACCCACAGTTGATCCAATCTCCTTTTGCTGACATAAGGGCCTCCACATCACACCTGAAATCATTCTATGTTAAGGTTGTCAGTTGAGATTTGTTAAAAATTTGATTTTTTGTGAAAAGTGGGCAAAACATTACAGGTGACTTGCCGCCATCAGGCAGAGGTTTCAACAGAATAAGCTTCATTCATCTGTTTTCATTCCCGAATCTCCTCAAGTAACTCTATTTGTAAGCTTTTCTTTAAGTGAAAGTCAACTGTGTGTGAAATTCTCTGTAATATTGACAGCTATGACTTAGAGCTGAGTAAGTAAATGTGGTATTGTGCATCTTCTCCATTTGCTAACGTGGCAGAGATCTTCTGCAACATCCAAAGAGGTTATTATCATACAAACAATCTTCTGCTCATCTTGAAGCAGATGGATCCTGTCTTATTTAAACGGCCTCGCTTTCTGCAAATGACAGGGCCCTCATGTTTCCACATGTTGGATTGCTCCCGAAGGAGGAAGGCAAACAGATTCTGTTGCTGCTGATGCTAGCTCTGCTTCTGTTCCCTTTTGCATGGAACATAATAGAAGATATGTTGTGCTTGGAAGCATCAGGACCCGTCCCCCACACCCCTCTTTAAAAAGGAAGTGGTGTTTAGAAGAGAGTAACAAGTTTCAAGTAATAGCAATGAACTTCGAAAGTTGAAAATGCTGGTTTTCCTTTATTAATGCAAGGACGTGTTGTTAGGGAAACAGAAAATGTTCTAGCACATCAATATTGTTATCAGGAATTTGTCATTTCTGCACATGGGATAAGACATAATCTGTAGACAGAGGATTTATGTAAGGAGGCAAGCCAGGAGTTTTTAAGAACAGGTCATGCAAACATCTACTTGGAGTGTCCTCGGTATTCACTTCATCTTGCCTCAAAGAAAGAAGATGAACTAGGTAATCCCATTGGATGCCTTTGAACTCAGCACATCTTTGATTTTCACATCGATAGGTACTTCCCAGGAAACAGCTCCTTGTTTGAAAGACTAGCTTAATAAAACACAAAGGAAGGTGTTACCTCCTAAATCATAGATATATCTGAAAGATGGGCTGCCTCACAGGAAAAGATTTTTGGAAGGTCTCCAGTTCTTGTGCCCATCACAGTAGTGCTCTGCTAATTTGGACAAGTTGTTTTTAGTGTTACTTTTTCCTGAGTGCTATGTGAACAGAAATCCAGTTGCAATCTCAGTCACATGAGTGGTTGCTACATCAAAAAGAACAGTCTGTCTCTTTATAGGTATCAGGTGACAGTGTCTTTTGGGATAGTTATAAAAATTATCTTCTGAAAATCAGTGACAGTCTTCTTTGGTGTACAAGTATTCTGTTTTGTTTAGGAAAGCTGTATTTTCATGAAAACCAGCTGGAAATTGATTTTAATAGTGCTGGGAACTTTTTTTTGTTTACTTTCGATCTTCTGAAATGAATGGAGCCCTAACGC
Source organism: Cichladusa arquata (assembly GCA_026413545.1). Classification (NCBI taxonomy): domain Eukaryota; kingdom Metazoa; phylum Chordata; class Aves; order Passeriformes; family Muscicapidae; genus Cichladusa; species Cichladusa arquata. The sequence continues at coordinate 18,015,020 of JAOTQP010001652.1, forward strand.
AGAGTTTTCTTGTCCCTCATGTTCTAGGTCTGTGATGTACTCATACAAGTGTGAAACAGAACATAGTTTTGAATCTGATACCATGTTTTAAAGGCAAGAATGAAAAGAAGTCTCTAGTTTATGAATCTCTAGGAAGATACCACTTTTAAATTATGTTTTATTTGGTCATAATTTCATTATCTTTTCAATAACTCCACAGGTTTGATTAAAGCCAGGATTTCTGGTCTTTATTCTGCTATAACCTAATGAAGTCAGTATTGTCAGATAATTAGCTGCAGCCTTTGTTTCAGAAAAGTAGTGCGACTGTGCTGGGAAATTTCCAGGCCCTCTATTATCCTTGAGTTTGAGTTGGCTCATTTGGTGTGAACCTTGCAGATTTTGGGACGATAATGGATATTCTTTTAATTACTATATTGAGGAACTGAGATCTTTACCCAAACCTCCTTTTTGTTTTCTTGGATTTTTTTGTTTGGTTTGGTTTTTTGTGCTTTTTGGTTTGATTTTTGTTTGGGTTTTGTTTGTTTTTGGTTTGTTTTAATTACTTTCCATTCCTGGTGGAGATTGGTGGATGCTAGGTCCATTACACATCAATTGGTCTTGAAAAGTATTGCTACACTTCTAATTGGAACAGCTGATGTACCCTAATACAAAGAAAATATCCCAGGAGATTTTGCCTCTGTCCAAGCTCTGTTAAAAAGAAAAACAGGCTTGAAGTTAAATATTATTTAAGCCACTTGTATCTTTCCTACATTTCAGGCCTTTTGTAAGCAGCCTGTAAGGAATGATTTCAGCAAACAGGGATTAGAGTTTCCCAGCTGTCTTGCATCAGTGTGCAAGAGGAATGATAATGCAAGAGAGGATGCAAAGGCCACTGTAATTAGAATATTCAGGTGTAATCTTTGTTAGTCTTCTAAGCCAGGTTGATTGATGTTTACAGAGAGGAAATTAAGGCTATATAAAGAATGATACAGTCAGCAATGGAAGAGTTCATGTGAGGTGATGAAAATAAGTTGTGGTGCCTGGATTTCTCAAAACTTATCAATGGTCAAGCTTAGCAATGAAACCTGAATTTCTTTATCTGCTTTGTGCTTGCTGTTTTCAGCATCCTCTGTGGCCAGTCCTTTGGAAACAAATAAGAATAAGAGAACAGTCTCTTGCTGCAAAGACAGTTATATTAATAGTTAAAATCCATGCCAGCAAATAGAAAAAAGTAGGTTTCATTTCCACATGCTCTGTAAAGGCAATGCATGTCCTGGTAGATCACATCATCCTATTCTCAAACTAAAACCTTCCGTGTTGTGTTATCTTCTCTATGTCTGAAATAATTAATTTTCTCTTGGAATTATGATTTGTATTGTGATATCCTATTCTTTCCCCTAATTTTTGTAATTATTAAATTCTTAAGAAATAGTTTTATCACTGAGCTGAGACCCCCAAAGGCATAATTTTGTCAGTGCTGTGACAGGAGATAATAAAGCCAAAGGCTCAAGCCTGTATTTATTTTTATTTTCTCAAATACAGTGCTACTCCAGAATATGCAAGATTTAAACTGGTATTACTGAGGTGAGAGGCTGAATATAATCTGCATGTTTGTTTCTCCTTATGCATCTCGCCATCTGCTTGCAGTTGTTCAATTTTCCCCCTCACACTTGGTACTCTGCCTCTGAGAAGCACTTAGAGATTGTACTCCCATCTTCCTTCATTAGTGTGTCGGGGGCTGCAACTGCAGGATTAAGCAGGCATGGTGTGTGGTTCACTGGGAGCTGTGATCAGTGGGAGGGTAGGCACCCCAGAGTCCTGAGGATGTCAGGACACACACAGGACAGCCCTTGCTGGCACACTGTCCCTGCAGGTCCCTTCTCCTGGCTGCACGACTGGTCATGGCTGTGGGTTTGCCTCGCCTTGGCATGGTGGGTGCCCTTGGAAGGAACGTTTTTTATAACTTGATTGTTGCCTTGAAAACTGTGGATTTTAGATCGCTTTGTTGCACCTTTTCTTTCCATGTATATTTCATAAACTGTTTGTACCCAAATGCTGCTAGAGCAATTATGATAATGCTTTCTTTTTCCGGGTGTTAATGGCTTGTCAATGCTTTATCTGAGGCAGATGATATCCTCACACTATACCTTCTTTGTAATGACAGACTGCAACATCAAAAGCTTTCTCCCCTCTCCTTGACCATTTTATATATTGCTAGACTTTGTCAATTGTAGCTTTTTAGAAAGTTTGAACTGATTTGGTTTGAGCTTCTTTTTAAACTGTTTTCCTTATGCTTTAGATTTGCCAGAAGCAAGTTACCAACTTGGAAACTTCGTGGCAAAATGGTCAGAATCCCACTGCTCTTTGCCTTCCACTAAGGATTTTATCCTTGTTTTTATACTCCTTGGCTGGTGTCAGTTTGTATCTCAGTGAGGCTCTGCTGACACTTTACGCCTGAGTCATAGGCGGAATCCCTGACTTCTCTGTGTTCTCTGGGGCTCTGTTTGAGTCATACAGCCAAGACTTTGTTCCACTAGTAACACAGCTTTAGCAACAGAGAGCATTGCTGCCCTGGAAATGGCAGCAGCCTTTTCTCCTCAAAGGAACTGGTTTTGCCCTTGGTTGCCTCATAGTAAAAGCAAAGTTTGTGTAAAACTATTTGGTTTGGCAGAAGGTGGGGGTTTTTTTGTTTGTTTTTGTTCGTTTTTTTTTTTTTTTTTTTTTTAAGTTAACAAGTCTTTTGTAGATTTATGAAATTCATTTGCCAGCAGGAAAAAAATAAATTCAAGCTAATGCAGAAGTGTCATCCTTTTCTTCTGAATAAGAAAATAGATCTAAAATAGATGTGTACTAATAGATACAGTTTAAAAGTCTTTTTGGTTTTATAGCGTATAAGTAAACTAACAGGCAGATGAGCTTAGCTTTCTGAAATAAATTGTCATCAATGTTTCAGAGGGATTCATGAATAAATTATGCCTAATTAACATCACATTTGTGTTTATTAAGCATGTTACTTAATATTAAACATCAGAACTAAGTAATTTTAAATAACCATCTGTTTTCATACATTAAATAACAGTATTATTTCTGTAACTAATGCTATTCTGTTAGTCTCCCAGGCAAGATAATAAAGCACAAAAATGAATATGACTAAGCATAGAAAAACAAAATGCTAATGATTATCAGGGAAATAGGTAATTAATGAACATTTCAAGTGATAGGATGTTCAGCCTTTCAAAGGGTGAACAAGCAAAAATTTAAGATTGTATAATTTAAGAGTATATAAATATTGAGGTAAGCTTGTCTGTGTTGGTAGATAACCTCCCATGTCTGTTATGCCAAATATTTCCTACATGGCTTTTTAATATCATTTTTTTAAATGTCATTCATTTCCTTGACAGGTTGTAAATTATCCTGAATATAGAATCACAGAATCATTTAGGTTGGAAAAGACTTCTTTGAGATTGTTGAGTCCAACCATTATCCCAGCTCTGCCAAGTTCACTAAACCATGTCCTGGAGTGCCACATCCACATGTCTTTTAAATATCTCCAAGGATTGTGGTCACTCCTAAGCTTGACTGTTTTAATCATATTTATCTGTGTGCTTTCTTTCCTGTTGTTAAGTAGTTTAATTTGATTCATTTGTAAAGTTTTTGAATAGGCTAGGTTATAGTCAAGATACTCTTTACTCAAAATATCTATGGACAGTCTCTGGGAGCAGACAAGGCATTGGCACTGGAAGAATACCCTGAGAAGATCTCATTCCTCATGTGCTCTTTCTTCATTTCACTTCTCAATATAACCAGTACTAAGCAGCATGTCAAGGAAACCCTTAATGTATATAAGTAATCACTGGGTTTTTTTTTTTTTCATTTTTTTTTTTCTTTTTTTCTTTTTTTTTTTTTTTTTTTTAAGATGAAAAACACCTTTACATCTTAGGTATAATCTAATTAATGTTAATGTGGACAAGGAAGTTCAGTACCATTACTAGAGCTGTATTGAAGGCACACACCTTCTAAAAGTATACAGTACAAAAAGTTCCAGAACACTTAAGATTTTTGAAAAGGAACAAAAAACTGCCTTTTGACATCATTGCTGTGAACTCATTCTGTGGGAGGAGATCGATTTCTCACTGGACTTCAGCAAAGAGAATTTTACCTTTTATTTCCTGAGCAAAAGGAGGAGGTACTTTAGTTAGAAAAGAGCAAGTTTAGAATTGGAAACTGGCATATTAATTAGCTCAATGGATTGCAACAGTGAAATCCCAGCTTGTAACACCTTAAAGACTTGTAACTTTTAGAAGAAGTCTGTTATTCAACTACATCCTCAGGCTGGGAAAGTCATTGGATTTCTCTCCATCCCCTATTGATAAACCCATAAGATAACAAGGTAAAGCTGAAAAGACCTGTCAGCTCATATTGTTCAGCTCTCTGCACATTCAATGCTCCCCTTTCTGCCTGCATTTTTAGCACTTTGCAAAAGCCAGGATTCACTGTCTCACTGAGCTCTGTTGAATAAATATTGTGGAATCTAAAGCGTATAATCAGTTGTGTGGCTACAGTGCATAGTGTCAAGGGCTTGATTCTGACCTGTCTCTAGTTTAACAATGAACCCCCTCTTTGAGCTGTTTTTTTAAATCAATAGTCATGCAGGGAGAGCCAGATCAATGCAAATGCATCATTTTTAAAAATAAAATCACATGTATATAATTCAATAATGTTGCTAATGCTTCATTCCAAAAGTTGGTTTGAACATAGACAAGTACTTCATAGTATGCTTAGCTGCTTAACTCTTCTCTTTACCTCTTTTTTGGTGGTTTTTTTTGTTTTTTTTTTTTTTTTTTTTTTTTTTTGAGGATGATGGATTTAAAGAAAAAAAAAATCAGTTGTAACTTTATTGATTATATACTAGAGGGATCCTGTGAGAATTAACAGCTCATTCTTGCTTTTTAGTCAGGTTTCAGGACACATTTTTCCTCATTATTCTGAGTAGCCAGTCAGCAAGCATTGTCACTGTTGCCATCATTATCATTATTATTTCACAGTAAAGATCACATTGAATAGCATAATAAAAGGTCAACTACTTCATTTCCTCTACAGTTATGCTCCAAGTGCTTCCATAATTTTCCTTCAAAACAAAGTGGGTGTTAGTTTGAAACCTCCATGCTCTGCAGGTCATTCTGTATAAACATTAATCTTTGTTTCAGAGAATGCTATTTATGTCTTGATGCTTTTACAGTAAGTTTAAATAAATAAACATTGTAAAATGCTTTTGCATTGCCTATATATGCAATAAAAAGTTAGATCTGCTAGGAGATGACCCACATGAATACACAGATGGTTAGAGAAATTGGCTTCAAGAAAACAAAGTAATGGATTCTCCCCTTCTTTGGTATTGAGTAGAAAACAAGTTGAAGGTGTGGGATTTGTTTTAAATGTAAATATACTTTCTGAGTAATCTGAGACTTAAACATGAGGTGAAATGAAATTATTCTAGCAGAGCTCTTTGGAAAAATCAGATGCTCAGAGAGCCAAAAGGGTCCAGCAAGACTAGGAGTGAAAAAAAAAAAAATTGAATACTGCCAATCTGTCAGTCTCAAAATCAGCTTGAGATGGTTTGAGAGACCCAAGCAGCCTTTCTGCATTTAGATTTGATTTAGCAGGGCAGCCAGCAAGGCAGGGAGCTCTCCTTGCTTTGGCCACTCAGGGCCACTCCAGGATCTTACTGACAACCAGCACACCTGTGAGACATTTATTGCACACCAAGACTTGCCTGGGATGTGGCCCTGGAAGTTTGATTGATTGCAGTTGATTGATTATGCTGTTCTGCACACATTGCTGCTCTTTCTTCAGTCTGCTGCAACCTCTCATTTCCTCCTTGCTTAATGTTGACAACAAAACCACTAAATAAAACTTAATAATATGTGTTTTGACCAAAATCAAAGGAGTCTCAGACACAATCTGAAATGCTGTGAATAGTACAGCCAGTTTGGGGATACTGCTATCCTTGACACTTAAATAGTGCTCTTTCTTTGAAGATGGAGTATTTAAAAGACCACTACAAGAATTAAAATGCAGGAAAACTTTTAATTTCTATTTACCTTTTTCCCCTCTACAGGCTGCCTCTAGTAGGTTTGTAAAGGTCATATAGCTCATTTCACAGCAGGGTGAAGGAAGGGGAGTCATTATGTTGAAGGCATTTGGACTAGTATAGCACACAAAAGGAAATGAAGATGAATAGGGTATTTGTGATGGGTGGTGGATGTCAAAGATTGCTCTGGTAATACCTTGGTGTTATTTTGCTGAAAGCTTCAGTTAAATTTAGACAACAGCAGGCCAAGCTATAAGGAAATATTAAACCAAAGAGGTCCAGAATATGATATTTGTGTTGGTTATGTAAAAGATGATGGGGTTCAATTACAGAGTTGGTGCTGTAGCTGACATTATTTTTTTATTTAATAGTTTATAAATATCTTCATAAACTCCTCAGAGTTTCCAAAAGGCAGAAACATTATTTAAGTTTGTGATAAGTGCAGAAAGCGTCAGAGTTTCAACACAAGCCAAGGTCAGGACATTTCTATTTCACTTTTAGAGAATACCCAGCATAACCATCTTGCAGTGATGAGCCTTGGTGAGAGAACTGAGGCTTTCCCAAATAACATTTGTCCACTTTTTGGAAGCAAAATATTCCAGAAGACTTGCCTTGTACTGTAGCTAGACAACAAGTCCTAATTTCAAGCTGTTTTGCTTTTAAGAATTCAAATTCAGAGATTTGGTGTAGTAGGAGTAAGGTATTATGTAATGGAGTTTCTGTCTTCGTTTTTCCTTCACTGGTCCAGTTATTTGTTAGAAAAGTGATTTGTGATACATCCCTAAAAAAAATTTTGAAATCTTCAGCTAGAGCAACTGAGCAGATTTTTAAACCTTGGAGTCCTTTTATAAGTCTCAGACTCCAAAAAGTTTTTAAAAAAACCAAACCAAAAACAAGGCCAGAACTTTATATGTTCTTTTGCTGGTATAGATTGATACAAAAAAACTCTTTCCCTTTTCTCTAATCCTTAAATTATGCACACAGGTTTAATGCTTAGAATACAGTTTCCAAATGGCACCATTTCTTACACAGGGGCAAGACCCTCAGAGATATTAAAAAATAGTTTGAGTCACACAGAAATGCATCTAAGGATCTGTGTCAAGGTGCCTTGAAACACTGAGACCAAAACACCATCTGGTTCTATCAAAAACTAATGTGCTAGACAAGTCAAGCAGTTCTGAAAAATCAGGCCACTTAGTGCTCTATATGTGACATGCTGAGCAACTCCTGCCCTTCAGGATCAAGCTGCTTTTAGAAAACTTAAGTTTGAAATGTTGGACGTAATTAATTTTCTGCTACAATTAGTTTGAGGCCAAACAATAGAATGCAGCCTCAGATCCTGGTTTTACCTGGATACTAAGGACATCCTTGCTTTGAAATGTAATATGCCTGAAGAAAGAGAGAGTCCCACACTCTTTGTTCCTTATGAGAATTTAAATATTTAATGTGTGACAATGTAGAATTACATTTTAAATCTATGTACTGAGTGTGGCTATCTAAGCCATTCTTATTACATATTTCTTTGCTAAATTTGTTCTTCAGAAATCCTTTTGATGATTTATTTCCCATGTCAACAGCCATTACGGGGAACATTACTGAAACATTTCATGTTATTGTTAATTTTTCATTAGGCTTTATTATTTTAAATTGGTACACTGTTGCTAAACCTCCCCCCACACTTTATTAATCAAAGTTCCTAAGGTATTAAAACCACATGGTGTAATTTCTGCTGAGTTGTTTGTCAGTGTTTTGTTTACATTTCTCCTTATCCAAGGTCATAAATAATGAAAGTTTCTCTCAGTAGGCCTTTGCAGCCTAGTCTTGAAATCCCTGAGGTCTGTGGTGAGCGGCTGTTGAGATCCTAAACCTGATACCACCCAGCCTGTTCCTGTTGAAAGGTTTTATTTTATACCATGAGCATCTTCAGCATCATTGTCTGTGCCTCTCAGTGGGCCACAGGACTCATGTTCGCACACACCCTCTAGAGCAAAGCCAGGAGGAAATGGAAACAGTGCTCTGCTGGCAGTCACCTGTCCTTTCATCACGCGCATCACTTTTCTGAGTTACCCTAATTTTTGTTCCTCCTTGTCCTGCCTACAAAAAAAGACATTTCTTGATAGGAAACCAAACACAAATATGGTGATTTTCAGCTATGCTTAATGCTTGTTTGTAAAGCTTGCAAAGCAGCCACTGTGGATACTCATAGCTTTGGCACCTTTACCTGCTTGCCAGAAATAGCTGTTTCCCACCTCTTTGCTGGGGGCCCCAGAAACTGTTCAAACTATAATTCATTGAAACACTTCTAAAAGCTGGAAAAAGTAGGAGAAAGAAAAGAATGAACTCTTCTCCCCCCACAGCATCACCTCTGGGATCTGCCAGGTATGCACAAGACCATAGATATTTGCTATTAGGAGCATTTCCTTGCTGTTAGTTAAGGGTTCCTAATGCATACAGCTAAAAAACGCGTTCCCTTTTTCTGGAAAAAAAAGTTTTGTGTGACCTGCTCAGCACCTGCTACAACTGCACTCATCCCTATCATGTTCAGCCAGGCTTGAATAGCTGCACTGATCAATTATTGTAATTTCCTAATTTCAGGAAGAGTGTTAACTCCAGCTAGCCCAGGTTCAGATATAGGAGTGCAATAAGAGCTGGCAATGAGGGACATTCATAGTGGTCATCAGTAGTGTTGATGTTAGTACACACTAATGTGTACTAAACACTAAAATGTTTCAAGTTCTTTTGGCATCTGAAACTGATGTCATCATCATATTTACCAATGTGATAAAAAAAAAATAAATCTAACTACCACCCTCTTTTATGGCAATTTTTTCCATCACAGTGCCATACTTGTTGAGGTACCTCACCTTATGTATTTGTGTCATCCACTCAAGATGCCCACAAAAAAGACACAGAAGAAAAAACTCCTCTCAAAGTAAAAATCAGTTTCTAAAATGTCTCCTTTGGAGAAACTTAGTTTTCGCCAGAAAGTTTACAGTAGCTTAACAAGTTAGGGCTTGTGGTCTATCTTTTCTTCTCGGCCTTAAGAATTTTTTTCCCATGCTTTCACTAATTCAGCTGCAGTCTCATGCCATTGGGAAACATTACTACAAAGATGTGAGGACTGTACTAGGGTCCAGCATTCGTTATGCCTGGTACAACTGAACTCATCACCATTAATTAATACTACTAGAGCAATAACCCAGTCCAATCTTCACAGGTCAGCACTCAGCAACAGCAGGGCAGCTCTGTATCAGGTGGTGGTGGTGATCACTTCTTCTTAGGGCTAGGATGCATACTAGATCTGGGGGGAAAAAAAATAAAAGAGCAAAATATATTATATGTGATAACAGAATCACCCCTTTTGCTTCAGTACTGGCTGTAAAAATAACTCCTTTACAAACACCGAGATGCTTGAAAAATGCACTGATTATTAGAGCATGATTTCTAATTACCGTATAGCTGAGTGAAACGTGTTTCATATTCCAGCAGCAGAGAGAAAATCTAACACAGGGGAAAAAAAAAAAAAAAAAGGCAAAACAAAAAGAAATAAGGCATTCTGCCTAGGCAGATGGGTGAATAAACTCCCAGCTACCTCTGGCACAGCACAGCTATGCAGGAGCGCCGTGGCTGTTGCTGTGCACTGATCCCAAGTGGTGTGTTGAAAGTGAAACACAGATGAAAAGGAGTGTGGGGTGGATGGAGAAGAAAAGCAGAGACAAATACCAAAGAACTTAGCTTGGAGGGACAGGAGGGCTTGACTAGAATTTTTTTCTAGCTGTCTTGTTTATGAATGTAAATGCCTAAAGTTGTTCAAAGGAACTTCCCTCCTTTTCAAAGGATTTTAATGTATCTCACACGGTGCTTAAAAAAACACCTTTGAACACAGTTTGTTTTCTCTGTGTGTTTTAGGAATGATTGATGCTGCTTACAGGACTTCATTAACCTCCTCCCTATTTCTGCTTGTGTTTTGTTCAGTTTTATTATAAATGTTTGGACTTTAAGTAACTTGCTCCAGGTTATTTTGAAATGTTGCTCCCTGCCAATGGCACCTTCATTCTGTTGCCTCCAAGCAGGTTCATTACAATCTCTGTGGAGTAGCATGCATTTTATTTGGCATTAACTCTAGCACAGTTCCTGAAACAGCAGTTTCTGATTGATCTTGAAAAGTACTTTGGTTTTGGCTTTCCTGCAAACCCCTCTGGTGCACCTTGTACCTTCTAACAGTGTTCACCACAGACAGCTTTTCAAACTGTTTAAACCCTTGAAAAGCTATTGCTACTTTAAGCTTTAGTGAGTTTGGGTTTTTTTTCCCCACATTTTTTTTCCCTTTAAAATCTGAAGATAGAATGGTATAAAACTCTAGCAAGCAGTCATTTTTTCCTCTGCTAGTCACCTCCTTTTACCACATCTTTCCCATTCTTGTAATGCTTCTTTTTCCTGCAAATTAACATAATTTGCACTTATGTTCCTTTAAGCTATACCAGTTTTCAGAACTTTTTAAAATCTTGTGTTAATGTCCAACATCTGATTTGTTGTAAAAATCAATGGAAAAAATATCAGTTTACTCTTTTTAGATGAAATACACTTGCAATTACTTTCTCACCCACTCCTCCCCAGACACTGGTAATTTGTTAAAACAACCGCAAGTAAAATCTCTAAATCATTAGTATCTTCTTGTATTTGCAGGGAAATGAGTGTTCATATTTCTATCTGGCATAAGTAAGTCTTAAATTATAGCTATTTTCCAGCAATGAGATGCTTCATCTCTTTTATGGCTTTCTCTCAAGTATGTGAAGTACTGCTTGGTTCTGTATTCTTTCTACTGATGAAGTCAAAGCTATTCAGAAAACTGCTTTGGTAATGTCTTCTCCAAGGGACATGGCATTATTGGAGAACTGCTTCTTTATTCTGGCCACTCTCATTCTTATTATTAATTGCAGCCATATATAAAATCTCTATTCCGGGCTAGGACTAAATTGTACTAGATTTGTAGAAGTATTTAGAAAACAAGGAATTCCTGCATGAATGACTCCTGATCTAAAATCAAGCAGAGGGCAGCAAAGAAATATTTGCAGACTCAGGAAAACAAAGACAGTATTGACTGGTTTGGAAGAAAGATATCTCAGTACAATGAAGCTTACAGAGCTTCAACCTTTTAGGATCTTAAAGTCTATAAAAGCAGCCTTAAAGTGTTTTTGAAGGAGCGTAAGAGGGTGAAAAAGTTTTTAAAAAGGATCTGTGGTTTAGTCTGATCCTCTTCCTCCTCCAATAGGATAAGTAGTGACTGAAACCTTCAGAGAGAGAAAAATGTTCATGTAAACACAGAGGTACACTTTACCAGAATGTCAGTCTGAAACTACAAGGACTTTCCACCTGAATGTGTGTTTGCCTCTACGTGGAAGAGCACTAAAAGTTAGACTTCATTGCTTGCTGCATATGTTTAATATACTATGTTTTTTATTTTTAGGGAATCCACCCTGTCTGCCTCTGTTTTCCACCTAGCAGATGTCCACTTCAAAGAACCCAGATGAAAATATTTTTGTTTGGTCTTCTCGTAGTGATTTCCACAGACAAATGGAAGTTATTGGGAAATAATTTCTGCTGCCCAGGATTTTTCTATGTTCAGTTACAGTGCAGGACTTTTAATATAAGATAGCCTCAAACCAACCTTTATAATAACATTACCCTCCTTTTTTTTTTTTTTTTCCCTTTGAAGTCACACTAAAACATTCACCATGTTTTTGAGTAGGAGTATAGTATAATATCAGTTTTAAAAAATGTTTGATATTGCATTTGCAGTGCCTCCTGTTCTGCCACTTTGGAATGGCACTCAGCTTTCAGCAACAAGGGAATTAATTCTCATCTCTCAATGCCAATGTCCATGTAAAAATTTTTCAGACTGCCATGTGTTAGTGCTCTATTTTGCTTCAGAGTTCTGCATTCTGTAAGTTTTTAAGCTGTGAAACTCAGTACTAATGCTCTCAAAGACCATCTTACTGCTGGTCTCTTTCCCGTTTTCTGTTTCCTTTGCATCTTTCCACTTGACTTGGCTATTTTTGAGCCTCTTTCTCTGAGTATGGACGTAGGATTATACAGAGAAGCATTATGAGCCCCCAACACCCTCAATGAGGTCACTAAGGATCCTGCAGATTGCCATGCAGGGTGTTCCAAGACTGGCTGAGCTCAGCCCCTCATCCCTATGGCTATAAAGTAGTTATGTACTTCAATTTCACCAGGAGTCTGATAGCATTAAGGATTATTGATATTCTCTGAAACCATGTCCTCACTTAAGACCTTTTTCAGCCTCCTGTCCTTCTCGCCTTATATCCCTTCCCTTTGTGATTTCCCCACATGCTCAGCTTCTCTATCAGCTGCACACTGGCTGATGTTTCCTGGGACTGCACAGCCCCCCTGTGAAGCCACCCCTGTCCCTGCAGAGCACATGTGTGAGCACACTGGCATAGTTCAGGTGTGCTCATGCACACGCAAGAAGAGTTGCTTTATCTGACTTTTCTGATGATGGTTGTTTCAACGTTGGATTGCTCTTACTCTACTTCCACATTTCTTTACTTTTCTGTGATGTTGCTTTTGACTAAAAAGAAGCTTTTGTAAGTTCTGAAAGAGCAGAAATATTACAACACAAAGGAAGCTAAGATAACATAATGAATCCTTTCAAAAGTCTTATTTGTGTGGTTAAACAATGAATGTTCAAAGGCTGTCCATATCAGTGCTATATAATGCCATTTATGTTTGTAATTTTTTACCCTTTTATAACAGAAACTTAGAGCTTTACCTACTGTATATCTACACATAAATGCACACACCATGCATAATAATGTAAGCACATATTGTAATATTTAAAAAACTCATACGTCTATCAAATCTGGAAATCCAACCAAGATATGCTTGCAGCTCACAGCAAAAGGAGTTTCTATTCCAACTCTCTTTACAGGCTCTTTAGAATGTAATAGAATTATAAATGAAGAAATGTCTTTTTAAATAAATAACTTGATTTAAAGTAGACTAGCAATTGCAGCAGAAAACATGGAATAAATTCTTATTCCTCCAATTGCTTGAGTTACTTCTAATGATAAAAAGACAAACAGTGCACATTCACAGAATCACCTTATTTAAAGAGAAGAGTTTTACACACTCAGGCACAACATGCAGAATTAGGAAATATTTTAGCCATAAAGCTAAAAGGAAATTAAGAAGTATTTTTAATTTTTGTTTTGTTTTGTTTTGTGGTGCAGCATGTTCTCCTTTCTGAAAAAGAGCCTTATTCAGTTGCCTTTACTATGATACAGTAAAGAACTGCTCTCCATCCCACTTCAGGGACTACAAGTGGTGACAATTCATTTTCTAGATGAGCAGAGCAATGGAAGGAAACTGGAAGGAAGGTGAAACCCCTCCAGGTTTGGTCTTGGTATAACAGTCTCACCTGGAAAAATATCTGATAAACACAAAAGAAAGCAAAATAACACAATCCTTTCAAATGTATTTTGTTGGCTGTGGTATGCACCTAGCTCTATAATATCCACTTTGAGCAGATGTTCCCAAAAACCCACTGCTGCTTCTGAGTGTCAGCATGTTTATCCATTCTAGCATATATGTGAAGTATGAAAACAGAGCTGAAGATAGTTATGGATTTTTATAGCACACTGTGATTTTTTGGCAGCAGTAAGACCATTTGCACATACTATTGAAATTAGAAAATCAAATTTTAAATCTCTGATGTCTATTTGAATATAGTTAGCACATAAGTAAACAGCTGTGCTTATTATAAGATCCAGAATTTAATAATAATAATAATAAAATAATCTAATTTGAAGTTCCTTCCCAAGTGTTCCTCTGAGATGAATTCTCATGGGTCCCAGCAAAGGAAGTGGGACACAGAGGTTCTCATCTTCACGAATCAGGCCCTATGAGAACAATATGTTTGTTCTTCAGCATTTTTCAGTAATATTTAATACCCAGAAAATGCAGATTCCCAGCTGTTACACATCATCTCACAGCAATAACACACTGTGATAGTTAAACCTTACAGTTATTTTTGTATAAGTGATATTCAATATAGTTGAAAGTTGTCAGTAAATAAATATTTCAGCGTTTGGCTTGTTTATTGGTACATCTTCTTGGGAACTTAGTAATCAATATTTCAGAAAATTAAGCTAGCAAAAGTGATTGGAAAAGAGTTTCCTATGTTTGTGCAAGTAACTATGCATGGTCTATTCTGCTCTGGTTGAGCTGTAATAGGAAATTAGGAGGCAGCCCCAACTTGGGAACAAGCTGAGGGAGCTGCCTGAAGCTGGTGTGATACAATCCCCCATGGCCTTGCCTGAGCTGAGCAAGGCTGAACTGTGATGAATCCTTGCTTTGCCACTCCTGATTTTCTCCTTTTTTTTTCCCTGTTTGTGCAATCTGGGATGAGTGCACATGTGTGTTGAGGGGTTTTTTTATGTTTGTTTGTTTTTTTAAAATAGTTCCATCCTGAGTGAACATAAAGTGGTGAGAAAGCCTATTCCAGCTGGCAGCACATAGGCACGAACCAGCGGAGTTTCCTTTTTGATTTTTTTTCCCTCTCCACACCTGCCAAAGAGACAAAACCCCCAGGGCAGTTACAGATGCAGCTGCCTGTCCCCATAAAATCAAGGAGCTCCTAACAGGACAGCTGCTGAGTGCAGAGGCACGGGAAGTGCCTGCCAGCCAGGCTTTCCTCGGGCAGCACTCATGGCTGCAGCCAGGCTGAACCAAGCACCCCACCCTGCAGGCTCAGAGGATGCCCTTTGGAGAGCACCTTTCCAAATGATGTTATTGTACAGTATTTAGAGAGAAAGAGTCAGAATCCCATGAAGGTTGGCGCTCCATCTGGACCAGGAAAAGTGGATTGCTTAGCAACTAGCACTTACTGTTCTTCTCAATTATTTCTTTCTCTTGAAAGTGTATCTCCAGATAAGTCTGTCTGGATTTTAAAAACCCATTTAAAATGCAAACAAACAAATGAAAAAGACTCCAAAACTTGGAGAAGCCTTGTAACAGAATGCATTTTAATTCCTATGGGCTGATGCCCAAAATCAAGTTTACAATCTTGCATTACCCTCATGCATATACCCTACCATATAAAAAGAGAGACTTTTCTGTAAGGTCCCACTACCATGTGTATCTGAATACTGGTTCTCCTTGTTGACTACATGTGATTTTACATCTCCTAAAATAAGTGATGTGTTTGAGTTAGGCGCTTCCTTTGCTTCCTATATAAAATAAGTATTTTCCTTCTATTTGGATTTCTAATATCTACAGTATTTGAATTTAGGAAACATAAAGGATGAATGTGCACAAAGGTAAATAAACATGTATCCATGTATATTTCTACAAAGCTGTTTATGTGTCCCCATTTATTTGAGAACAGCATATCACTTTGAAAATATTTATTCAGTTCCTTCTCTTGGCTGATCAAGAACCAGCATACATAGCTCATAAGGTGAAGATTCAACTGTTAAAACTACAAAGTAGATAGGAAAACCTACTTTATGACTCCTGAGCTCGATACAGATCTTTTGCCCCTTGACAACAGTTATTTTGCACAGCTGGCTTGTAGGAATCAGTTGGCTCTTGTACTGTGAATAGGGCTTTATTTTTTTGTTAGGAAAGCTATTATGGGGAGATAAATTGGTGAAAAATCATAATAGTATAAAAAATTTCCAGAAGCTGTAGGTTATTTTCAAGGAGTTTATAAATCCTGTTTATTATATAGTGGAAATGTTCACAGATTATTGGAAGCATTTTTCACTTCCCTTGATAGAGTATAGGGTTAGGATATGCTGTGCATGAGGCACCTGCCTCACACACTGCAATCTTCTGGAAAAACCCTCATACTTGAGCCTTTATGGAGATGCTTACCTTTAACAGATATTTCATCATATCTGATTAATATTTGAACTACACTCACTGGAAGTGAACCTGGTTTTTCCCTCAGAGTTTGCAGAGAACCAACAGGAATTAAGGGTCTGACCTGATGATCAGTTCTGGTATTCATTATAAAGAAGATAAAATCATTACGATGTGAGCCCTTTCTACTTCCCCTTCCTTTTTCCCTTCCCCTTCCCCTCTTGGCATTGTCATCTTTTTTTTTTAACATGCCAGACAGTTACCCCAGCACAGACATAAAATTAGTTTTGCTCAATGGATTTCTTGTCATGCATGTGCAAAAAGCTTAATTTGCCTCCAATTTAAATTTTTGTTTTCCTCTGGTGACTCATTTTGCTGCATCTGTGTTTATTCTATAACCTGTGGATAAGGCATGTTTTCCTAGCTGGGAGCTGGCTGGGCTTTTGCTGATGTCTGCCATGTGTTGGTTTAGTCTTGCATGCAATTCTCTCTTGATTTCTCTAAAGCTCTCACAGTCAGCATTTTCCCAAGGTGCTCCACACAGGTCTTCTGGGAAACCCTTCAGCTAAAGTTCATCTTCAGGCTTATGTAAGACGTCACAGATTCTTTGTCCTTTGTAACAAAGTTTATTTCCCTGCTGTAAATATTCATACTTCACTAGTCTATGATAGATGATTTATTATTCACCTCTTCCTTTATAGATTCTGTTTTGATCTCAGCGATTTGATCTGCTTGGGTTTTCCTGCATTTTGCACTTATTCCTTGGTATCATTTAGTTCTGTATCTTTTCAGTGAGCTGCAGCTTGCTTTGTGGATGACAGGAGGACACTTACAGACCAGAAAGGCTAATGACAAGGAAGAGGTCAAGTAACTGTTTTCCAAGATAATCTTCTAGTCGATAGTGGGAGTTTGGGAGTCACTTTTTATCTATGAGAGACTAAACTTCATTCTCCAATGAAGTACTTCAACAAGTACTCCTGTTGGTATGTTTGCCTCCTTCTTACAGTATAAATCTTGTCTATACATTTTATCTATTCTTATTATTACCATAGAAATGACCACATAGGTGCTTGAACATATTTTAGACTTTTTGTGGTATCCTCTCAGGCCCTCCCTAAGTACCCCCTTGTCTAAGTGCCTGATCTTTTCTGAGAAGGCGGAGCCCTTTTAGAAACTAATGAGAGCTTTACTCAAGCAAAGACTAAAATTGACCCTTTGTCTTGCAATGACATATATCAAGTTGCAAATAATTATGTCAGGCTTCATCTTGTTGATGTCTAGATCTGTGGTTTTCACTGTTAAGTTGCTTTTGGGTGGTGATCAGCAGGGTGTTAACCTGTGTTATGTTAGGAAGTGTTGTATTTGGGGCGTTTAAGATAAAACAGTTCTTGTATCAAGTACCAAATGACTTGTGAGATGTAAAATTCTTTAACTTTTAACATTTGTTTAGGAACAGTTAGTATGTTTCTCTCCTCTAGGAATACTGCAATGACAGGATTATCCTGAGAATTATTTTGAGATTGTTCATGAAAATGAGTAGGATTTAAAAAAAAAAAAATTCTACCTTTCTTTTATGCTGTAGTTTGTGTGATTCAGAATTTTTTTCTACTCAGCAGGACATCACACAATGTTTCAAACTTAATGTCATGGTAGACTGCTTTACTTTCCTCTTCTTTCTTAGCACTTGCTACTTTATTAGAGGCTGCTTGTGGCTCTGTCTCTTCCTTTGTTACTGAGGTGCTTCAGCATGAAGTGTTTGTGTGCGTAAATAGCAACTCATTCCATGCTGTTATAACTCAATGGGATGATAGGGATGATGGATTGCTTGCTGAAATGAAATACCAGCTTTGTTTGTAACCTCCCCTCGAAAGGTTCTGATTAAGATACTTCAGTACAAATCCATTTCTTCAGAGCCTTTACATTCCTCCATTTAAAACTGCCTTGATACTGTTGTGTGCAATAAGAACTTGTGTCAGTGCTGATGCAAATCTTTGGTTTAAAGGACTGTGTGTATGCATGGACTCCTTAAGCAGGCACGGTTCACATACGTTTTTTGAACAAGAGGAATGCTGTGTTCTTCACTGCAGTGTGCATATGAAATGTTATTTGGGGCTCCAAAGCACCTCTGGCTCTCCATGGCTGCAGCAGAGTGACTGTGGCTGCAATGCAGCCAGACAGTCCCTGTGGGTTTATGAATGTATCATCTCTTTCCCATGACAACGTGCACAGATCCCATTTCTGCTCTGCATTTCCTACCTCTAACAACTGAATGAGTTCTTAAATGATAGTGACTACTTTAAAATGCCTGCTGTTTAAAATGCCCCCCACCAAATTGCTTGTCTGTCACTGTAAAAAAATAGCAGTTACTTCAGCTACTACCAAACCCTTTCTTTCCACGTACAAAGACTGCTTCTCTCCCAGGCTGCACATTCCTCTACAGTGCACAGACCCAGGCAGGCAGGCTAGTTCAAAAAATGAAAGGAAAAAGGCAATTCTGGTTATTCTTTTCTTTCACATTTTCAATTCAGACTTTCTCATAAGCTTTTGGGATGGAAACAAACAAGATTAAGTGGATTCTACTGCACACAGCATCAAGTCTAAGTATTGCTGATAGGGATATATTCTAAAAAGGGAATCAGCTACTACTGGGTAAGAGATAACATTGTGGCTGAAGTTTACTCCTACCAGCTGATTCTACTGATGAGAAACTCCTGTGTTGAAAGCAGGCATAGGATCTAAAAGAGATTTACCATTAACCTAATTTCGTTTGGTAATAAAATCTTGAGGACACTGTTAAACTTTGCAATATGGTAGGACATCATCTGTTGGGCAGAGTCTAAGCAACTGGTATCAAACCTAATTAAATTTTCTGAGTCTTTCTGTAGCTCTTTTTACTGTCAGTGCTACCAGTGATCAGTTTTTCTCAAAGACCTTGCCAAGTGAATGGTCAGAAAAGATCACATGTAAACCCTGGGTCTGTTCCTGAAGGTGGTAGAGAGATGGAGTAAAATGCAAACTATTCATATGCTTGGCATCTAAATCCGGGTTCTGTTTCCTGCCAAAGATATAGCTACAGCTGTTGGCTTAGCTTGGTAAGTTTAAAGATAAGACAGGTCAAGAACAAAGGAAAGTGTCAGTGCCAAACAATTATCACAAAATAATTTGCTTTACAGCGGTCTCAATATTTTAGCATTTTATGGCAAGAGTATGAGAGCTATTCTGATTAATTCTATTTTATAATATATTCCTTTAAAGGCACTTTCCAGTAGATGATAAAGGATTGGGTCAGATTTGGTTTGTACACTGTATTCTCCCTATTGAAGTAAGGAGACTTGAGGAGTACAAAAAACCCCCAAATCTCTAAACTTGAGCCCTAGTGAATTCTCGTATTTCTGTCTACAGGTCATATCCTGGGGTTGTCATAATCTGTAATACAAAGCCTTTCAGATTTTGTACAGCTTGGCCACAGCAGGAAGTTCCTAGCCTGAAAGGCAAGAATATTCCCAGTGAGAGCTGTGCAGCTGTGCAGTGAAACTCTCTAGAGTTTATAGAGATGCACTTGCGTGTTGCCACATTTAAACTCTCATATTTTGCTACTGTTCCCGGGATAAACAGAATGATTTTGCAGAGACTGTGCATTAGGAGATTATCCTTTACTTGAAGGGAAGGCAAGCTAGGTTTCTATATAACAGAGTCCCCAAAAAATGCCCCAAGAAAGGCAATGACAAATGCTGCTGGCATGAAAACTCTTGCCTATACAGAGGTGATAGGCTCTTGCCTATACAGAGATGTGAAGGCCCTACAAATATTTGGAAACTGAGAAAAATCTGATACCCTCAATGTGAGATGGCACCTAGCACAAGAAACTGTGAACTTTTAGATTTGAAGGTGATGAACTATAATTATATTAAAAGGTACCTTTTTTTTCAGCATGAGAAATATTAGGTGCAGTTTTGAAAACACCACAAGTTTGGGAAGCAGTTAATTATCAGTAACTACTTTGGGCACAGGCTTGTTCAACACAGTGAAAAACGTTCCATTTTAAACAGCCTGAGCAACCTATATAAGTTATAAGGCAATAGTTAAAAATTTCTAGTCTTTAAATTTCACAGAAATCGTGAACTGTTGCATCAGGTGGCTCTAAGTAGCCTTGCAGCAGCTGAAATTTGGGATCAACACACCACAATTCCACCCATCCCTCCCCTTAAATTTAAAATATTGCTCCATGGCTGCAGAAGTCCTGGTATTGAAGATAAGACGCAAAACATTGGTAAGGAAAAATCTCTATCATTTCTAGGCAGGCAAAATAGCAAGTTTTGGTAAATAAGCATTGACTGAGCACCTCTCTAAGGTTGTGAGCTAAACTCTAGGGTTGTAAATTTGAATCTCCTGTGCAGATTAATGCCTACGCTCTGTTTCAGAATGGGGCAAACTCAGGTGATGTGTAGCATGTCTTTGAAGCCCTCAGCTAGTTATGTGGTGGGAGCTGCTCCAGAAACTGCAGGACTTTCATAGAGCCTTGCTATAAAATAATCAAGGTCAGAGTTGGGTAAAGTTAAGCTGAATGCTCATCAGACTGCTGATAACTGCTCAAAGGAAGCATAAGCAGCAGTGGGAAGGGGATGGAGAATGAGAGGGAATATAAGGCCTCCTTTCACCTCTGTTTTCTGTGCCTTTTGACTGTAAGCAGCCTTCACATTGTTGGATGAATTTCATTAATTTTAACTTTCTTCTTAGGAGGTCAAAACTTTTTTCCTACTCCCTATGAAAAGCCTTTCAAGGATCTCGTAACTAGATGCTGAATAATCAGGTCATAGGCATTTGTGTGTATGCCTAGAAAACAAATCATGATGTTGAGGTGACTACTGGAAACATTGATATTTGGCAGGATTGGGGTAGTTTTGAGCTGTTTGTCTCTACCTGCTTAACTTCAAAAGGTTAGGCTGAGTTAATTTTGGCTTTTTGCAGTGCTGCTGAGGATACAACCGTGGTCCCCACTGAGGTATTATACTGCTGAAAAGATTAGACTTCATAGTCTGTCTGTACTTGTCAGCAACTGATACCTTTAAAGAATTTCTTTGGAAGATGCTGTTTGTGTTGTTTTGACATAATGTCAATTTTATATAGATATTTATATATTTTTTGCGATGCATCAACACACCCGAAACCAGCCTCAATAAAGTAGGAAGAAAGCTTTTGACATTCCTTTATAACTCTGAGATAAACTGGGGTATCAGGAGTGTATGATAGCTGTAGATGAAACTTTGTTTGTTTTTGATGGCCCCAAGTTAACTTAGAATTATCTCCATGTACTATCAGTAACGCTTGAAATTTAGAGAAATGAGACAAAGTGTTAGACACAATGTAATTTTTCTACCTCACCTTTAGGAAAAAGAAATAGAGTAAAAAGAAAATATTGTAAAACTTGCAGTTGCATTTAGGATTTATAGCAAGCAGGTGACAATATAACAATTTAAAGGCAACTGTATGGATTATGGGATAAGTAGGAGCATATGGTCCTGGCTGAAACCTACTGGACACATCTCTGTCATCAGGAATTATTAGTATAAATTTTCTGTTTTATTTTTGACTGTTTTATGAGTAAATAAATATAATACCTTTTAACAGGACATGCTATTTGCTTTCAGACTCAATGTCGCTTTCTTGGTTTTGTTCATTTGATTTAAGAGAAGTTTGCAGAAAAACATGAGTATGCTGGTCCCAACACAAGAATTTGGTACCAAATATCTGCTCAGACACTTTTCAGCAAATCTGCAGTCATTTGGGAGCTAGAGATAGGATAAAGGTTTGCAAAGAAACTGAGGACCCAATAGTAACTCAAGGAGCTGCTGGTAGTAGCTTTATTTCCTGATAAGGTACATCTGTCTTCCTTCTGTATCTTTCTACCCCAACTTGGCCTCTCTACATCTTATGAATAAAATGAAGGCTAATGGTCCTCTGATAAAAGAAGCTAAAGGCTTATCAGAAGTAGCTGCATGCATTTAAGATAGTCTCCTTACTGTACAGTAACTCTAAGAAACCTTTAGCTGTTGCAGCTTTTTCCAAAGGTGCAGATTTGTTTGTGGTGGCTCTGACCATTCTGGTTGTGCATGCTTTTACTTTGGAAAGAATGAATTAGCTGAAAATGTGTTATAATTTACTTTTGCTGTAGCAATAGCCTGTTCTCAAAATTTTCAAACAGCATTTCAGCAAGAAAAGGATAATTATTAGCAATAGGGTTAATGTGCTATTTGGATGGTGCAGAATGAGTTGTTTTCTTCCCTTATAACCATTTTTCCATTTTAAAAAGACCAATTTTAAAAAGCTGGTAACTTTTATTTATTAATTTACCTATATAGAGTATGATGGGGAAGCTCAAAGGAAAATGGCTTCCAGGTTGTTATGTCCTGTCATGAAGTAGAGATAGGTGATGTGGATTAGCGAGACCAATACTCTGTTTTTTAATTTGTCCCCATTTTTTTTTTCAAACTGAAGTAACTAAGTGCATATAGCTAATAACATGAAATAATGCTCTCGTGGTATTTCTTGGTATGATGAACTGATCTATTTTAATTAGCAGCTGCTGATCCAGCTGGGATGAGACTTTAGCTCAAGCGAATCTAAATCAAGCAGTGCCTGTGATGATGATGGCCCCTGGCCTGCCTAAACTACTTCTCTCTCTGCTGCTGCATGTAGACACCCTGTGACAATATCAAGTTGAGGGAATTGCTTGCAATGGATTGCTGAGGAGCCATGACTTGTTTTATATCCGCAGCTCTGTATCTTCTAAAATCAGATTGTTTAGTACGTGGTGAAAGAAATACTTGAGTGGGTCTGTATTCCAGAATATCTATTATTATGAAGTGAAATTTAAAATCAAGGCGATGTGAGGGACTAATACCTTCCAGAAGCCTGAAGGCATAAGACAAAATAAAAAAAAATGAGCTTTTCTGCTGGGTTCATTATAACACTGTGGGAGATCAGTATCAGGGAAGTTTAAAATAGAGTATAATAGAAGCATTACACGAAGTTCCAGAGAAGAAAATAATTTCCACTGCCCTCTGCTGACTGCAGGCAGTGCAGTGCCGTGGCTCAGCTCAGCCGTGTGTGGCTGTGAGCTTTGCTCAGAGCCCTGCACTGAGCTGTAGGTGCGAGCCACCTCGTGAATGGAGCTGTGAGTGAGTCATACTTGGAGGACAACGTTTTGCTGCAGGTGCTGCTATAATATCTAAAAGCTTTTCTTTATGCTCACCTGCAATGAGCCATGATATATTGGCAGATGTGAAAAGCTTTTTCAAGTCCATTTTGACTGTCAGGTTACACAGGCTACTTAATTTCAGTGTGCTGTCCTTGCCTCTCCAATGCTTGAAACTGTGTGAATTTTGGGCTCCTAGAGAGGGATGAAACCCTGAACCCTGAACTCATTTTGTGCCACACCATGTCAGTTTTATCCCAGTCATTGAAGAAAAGATGAAAACTAAATAAAAGCAAAAACACCAAAACAGAGAAAAAAAATACATAGAAGAAAGGCTTGCCCTGTCTTTCCCAGAAGGGCACAAAAAGACTTTAGAGGGCAAGTTAGGGTTTTAGTATTACAGCACCTTCAAGCATTCTTTTAACCCCTGATGGTTTTGAGGTCAAAACAGTCTTTTGGGGTTACCTTAGGATAAAGAGGCTGCAACTTTCCTTTATGGTCAATGTTATCATTAAACAGGCTTAAGACACAATGTGAGAGGAACACAGCTCCAGCTTGCTTACTGCACTGTGGATTACTTGGGAGTCTCGACTGACCCATCTAAAGGTTAAATCATTTCCCCCTAACTGTTTGTAGGCTGGATCTAGCACCATGTTAGGACAGTGCTAGTGAAGCAGAAGGTTGGGGCTGGTTCAAGTACTACAAATGAGACCAAGAAAATAGAGTAATTTTGAGAATTATAAGAATTATGTCCCTATATAGTATTTCTAAGAATTGATTATAACCTTTCTAATGTTATTCTAGTATATTTTTCCTTCAATTTCTGCAACATCTCTGTGCTTCAGTATCCCAATATTCTCTCTCAGTTTCTGTAGGTCTTGATGCTCTGACTTAACCTGGAAATGTCAATGTACTAATTTCCTGTATTAGTTTCTCTGAAGCAATTTCTTTGGATGTTATGTGCAGGCATTGATGTGGCCAAGCATCAGATACCTTCTACATTGTCTAAACATAAAGGAAGGCAGCACTTCAAAGCTGGGCTACTATTACAGGGCAAGAAATTACTCTGGGTCAGTGGATGTATTTCAGTAAATACCACTTGTTTGGATCAGGTCCCAGAGGGAGATTAAAAAGAGCAAGACAATTCCCAGGTAAGTCTTTTATCTCTTCCTGGGCTGTGTGCAATGTGGCTGAATGTTACTTTGTAGACTTAGGGTAGCTCTAGTGAAACTACTTGTATGAATAATGCGTGGGCATGGTCAGGTCTGAAGATCCTAAGGGTGTGTTAGAGATGCTTATACACCAGGAGAAAACAAAATATGAGGCAGATTCTCAATTTTGTAAATAAGTATTTTCATCTAGCTATTGTAATTTGTGGTTATGCTTCCATTCAGAGTTATTCCAGGCCAGTTTCCTCTTTCATGTTCAGTATCACAAGTGGTCTTCAGAATTTCTTGGGTGATGCTGCAGTGCAACCTGTCCTGTTGGCAGCCAGAGCTGCCTCTGAATCCTGTGTCTTCCTCTCCTGTAGATTTGAAGTACTCTTGGCACTCTAACATGAACACGTGGGACCTGCTGCAAGAAAGCATGTGCCCCTGATCTGCTGATTTCAGAGCCTGTGCTTCTGAGAAGGGGTTTGGAAGGCTTGTGCCTGCACAGTGTGAATGCACCTGAGGGTCAGGGCATGGATGGGTAATGCAGGTACCTTGCTTGTCACACCTGTGGTGTCCAGTATGTTCAGTTTGCTGGCTGAAGGCATAGTTCTGTATGAAATGGTTGTCTGGCCTCTGCATCCTTAAATCAGGTCAGTGATCACAGTTAAATGTAGCTTGGAGGAAGGCAGCATATGAAAGTCTGTCTTTTTCTTTAGCAAGAGACTTGATAGCAAGAGCTGTGCCAACATTAAAACCTGTACAGTTCTGAATGCTTCCATAGATGGAGCACTTGCAAAATCCCAGTTATCGCTAGTTACAAAAGTGACCTGGTAAAGGAAGGTAAACCCTAAGAATGCACTTGACCTATCCCAGGAGGTGACAAAGGCTCACTGTGGTTTTCTTGTGTGTTGAAAAACCTTTCAATCAGTTCCAGCACGTTGCATAATGAGATGAATCAACTGTTGCTCTTTCTTGAAAGAAAAGCCCTTTAGAGGAAGGTGCATGGGATTTTACCAAATTTAACTTTGGCTACTGCTTGTCTCTTGTACTCATCTGATGCACAATTTTTTCAGAAATCTTATGATTGCAGAATGAGCCCCAAACCATGAGCTGTGACTGCCTATATATTACTGGCTGCTCCTTTGTTTTATTCTGACATCTTTAATTCCTGGAATTTGAACTTTGCAGTACCTTTCAGGATCAATGAGTACAGAGCTGCATTTTAAGGCTGTTGTTTCATTTGGCAATTAGATATTTACAGTGGTAGTAAGGGGGGAATTTTATCCTGCAAGCAGGCTTGGTGATTGCCATTCGTTTCTTTGATAAAAAGGATAGCCCAGATACATCTGTCTATTGACTGAGTTAATTAGCTATAAACTGACTTAGAAGTAGACAGTTGATAGTTATTTATTAAATGAGCACAGTTAATTTAGAAGTTATTCATCTTGCAAACAAACTGCCAGCTCTGTAAACAGCTATGGGTACAATTATGATTACATCTTTCTAGCATTCATTTGATCACTGGAAGTAGAGCTAATTTAAACCTTCTTCACAACACATTTGCAAGGTGTAATTGATTAGTACTTGGTGACAGTTCTGTCAGGCAGGTATAGAAATAGCATGCAGATGATTCAATCTATTCCAATCCTGTAGGACAGGGAGGAGTAAAATATATCATCTTTTATTTGACCTGGAGTCAGATCGTGTTAGACTGTCTGCTTCTGAAGAGAGTAGAAAGTTATCATTTTCACATTGTCATTTTTCTGAAGAGGACTGCAAATTAACAGCTCAAAGGAGAATTCCTTTCCTAGTAGATTGCTGTAGAGTTTATAAAGCTGTATTCTTAATCAAATTTGAACTATTAGTTTGGTTTTGGACTAAGTACATGCTCTTCAGTGAGAATTAACATATCTTACTTCTAGTTCTGATGTCTGTAGCAGAGCTATCAAGAGAAGGAGGTTCTCAGCCAGGTACAAGAAGTAGAAGATAATGTTGACATGGATGATTATGATTAGGTTTATTGCTAATTCAGTACTTAAATACTGCAATGCAGTATCTAAATAGCAACACTGTCACTTATTTCAATAGATTATGCTTTAATTAGGGTGTGGTGACTCCTGTTGAGGACGTGCTTCCTGTTGAAGCATGAGCTTCAGTGAGACCTCCTTATTGTCTAAATTTCTCAGAGAAGTCTTGGTGTAATTAGGATCACTTAGTCTCAGATTTGATCAACAGTCCATGTCTAAAGAGTCAAATATAAGAAGGCTTGGCTAGAAATGTGCAAATTGGCTCTTTGGCCTTGCAGAATACACAATTACAAAGCAACATAGCACCTAAGTAGCTTCTTTAGGGTTTTCTCTCCCTTTTTGATAGGGCTTGAGTGATTTTACTTGCCCTTCCAAAAGTGAGTTTCCCCCACTTTCAGACAGATAAACCCTGCAGGCTTCTTGCTGGGGCAGGGATCCATCCAGAAATTGCTTGCAACCTTTGAAGGCTGTTTTCTTTCTTTTAGATTCATTTTTATTCTGGCTTGTAAATGTAGGGTGCTTGCATGCCCTGAGTGCCTAGATATAGTTAGAGGCTCACTTGCTTATTCAGGATAAGGCAAGCTGCAGTTGATAGAAGAAAGAACCAGTTTCTTGCTTTTATAACTTGACAGCTATTTTGGGAGCTTGCTGTCCTTTTCTATATTTACTTACATTGCTACTTGCTGCCAAAGCTGTTTGTTTTCTAGTTTGTCTTTATTATCCATGTCTTCACTATACTCTACTTGCAGATATTTGGTATGCAGAAAGGCAGGGGCCTGTATTGAAACAAAAACCTATGGGCAAATTGTTGATTTAGAGCCCTTTCTTGGCAGTCAGAAAAGATATTGAGGGATAATCATGTCACAGATTTGGAAATAATGCCTTAACAGTTATTAAGAAATATATAACAGCATCCTGCTCTTTCTGGCTCTTGAAGAGAAATTGAGCTTGCTCTCCAATTTCCTGAATTGAGAGTACTAGAAACTCACCTTTAACGTAAGGAAACCACTCTTGGCATTAGTAGAACCAGCACCTGTTTGAGAGGAAAAAACTGATCAGGTCCTTGTGAGCAGCTGTGTGCCTTGGCTCCTGGGAGGATTTGGGGCTGGCACAGGTCAAATTTAGGCACAGTGTTAGACCAACTCAGGATTTGGTGGCCAGGAGGAAGGAAAGCGGTCCACAGATATTGTTAGCACAGCATTTTACATGGACTGGTTTGAAGTCCTTGCCCCATTCTGTAGAGATTTTTGATGTTCCCCATACATAATGTGGGAAAAATTGGGGTTTGATTTCCTCTTGAGAGGTCAAACTGCTAAAAGCTCAGACATTCTGTATCTAATCTGTCCTAATGCAAGGCTCTTTACATGACAGTCTAAATAAACCAGAGCAGCTACTCAGCAGATGCTATTCATTTTATAAATCAGTTAATAACCCTCAACACTGTCAGGAAAATTAAAGCCAGATCTGTTGCATCCAACCCTGTTCTGACCTATCAGATCATATCACCTGGTTTTTCCTCCCTTGTGGGTAAATAATGATAATCTAGTGCTGTCCCTAGTGCAGGACTATAACGAAGATCTTCTGTAGGCAGGTTATCTATTGTTTAGAGCCCCACCAATACACTGGGGGGAATCTGGAGTCCCAATGAGAGAGGTGTGACATTTATCAGAACACTAATTAGTCAGTACTGTTTGTGTGGGAGGAATGTAGTATTACAAAGAGCAGATATCCTTATTTTTATCCTAGTGTGCTGTTAAAACTGTAAGTGCTAAATCTGAAGTGTGGTGTCTAATACATGTGTATTTCTACACAAGGCTTTTGTTTTGATTGACTCCTCCTGCTACAAAATTCAGAAGTGTTTAAACAGAATGATTCCTCCATGGAAATCAGCTCTACTTTGTCATCATATGAGGAGATTAAAGAGGTTTTTTTTTTTCTCTTCAGTGGCAAAGTTATAGTGCTGCACAGGTATTTCCTAAGATCTTCAGGAAGTCAGGGATGTCCATGGAGAAAAAAATAACTGCTTCAGATCAGGTCTCACAGTCCTTCTTTTGGCTAGGATTTTTGGAGAGACTTTTTGGGCAATGCTAACATTGCCTTCACCATATACAGGAGCCTTGGGAATGCAAGGCAAGGAGCTCTGTGTAGGGTAGTCCCCTCCATAATTCCCTTAAACAAACAAACAAATCTACGTTTTGGTTTGTTTGTTTTTAGTGGAGCCTGCAGGTAAATGTGGATTCCCAGCATTATCCACAGCTTATTCATGTCAGACTGCTGTGTACCAGTGCATGAGGTAGACTCTCTCACTCATTTTGGTGTGCTGCAAAATGACACATCTGAATT
Source organism: Cichladusa arquata (assembly GCA_026413545.1). Classification (NCBI taxonomy): domain Eukaryota; kingdom Metazoa; phylum Chordata; class Aves; order Passeriformes; family Muscicapidae; genus Cichladusa; species Cichladusa arquata. The sequence goes on from JAOTQP010001652.1 coordinate 18,043,697, forward strand.
GTTTGTATGAATTCTTTATATGATATTATTTACAATAAAAATGAACTCCTTTCACTGTATGTAGAAGAAGCATGTTAGCATAAGCCATTTTCCTGTGTGTAAACTCACACTTGGTTCTGATGCATTAAAAAAGATCCACAGATTAACTGCTGATTGTGTTTCTCAGACTTATGTGAATTTTTGAGGGCTGGTTGCATTTTTTCCATCCATAATGAAGACAGACTTCTATAGGTACATTGCTGTCAGAAAGTATATGCTGTGGCTAGGTAAGTAACTTTTTCAGGCATTGCCTTTAGGGGAAGAAAAAAATCAAAATTTCTTAAAGGTCACTTTGTAAACCAATAGTTTGTGTCAAATAATTCTGCAGTTCTGGACACTCTCTAGTGGTCACCTATAATTGAACATAGCAAGAAAAATGTCATATCTTGTCTTTTTGTCACTTGTTCTTTATCTTTCTGAGGTGTTAACTTCAGTACTCTCCCAACCCCCCACTGGTTTTTGCATTTCAGTAGTTCTATTTCAGTGCATTTTGTTAAAATATGTTGCAAATGACCCTAAGTATGTTTTTCTCCACAGCAGAGAAATTTATCAAAATTTGTGTTTTGCCCCAATAAGAAAATTTTAGAATAGTGTTACATTTCTATCTTACAACATTTTTTAAAAAAAGGAATGAAATATGAAACTTCATTCTGACAAATGTTCTCTCTGCTGTTGGTCTATGGCATAAATGCAGTGCCAAATTAGCTGTGTATTTGTGCTCATTTGCCTATTTGTATTGTGATTATAATTGTAAAGAAAGTGTTTGGTTTATTTCAATAAGAGTTTGAGGTGCATGATTCTGTATCCCAGCAAAACACAGCTGAACTGCAGAGACATCTTTGCTTGTAGCTGCTTTAAGGGTGTGAAATTTTGTTTGAGTGTTCATCTTAAATGATGATTACCACAAGTCTGTATTTTTACTGCTAGTGATCATCTAGTCTGTCTGGACTTCCTTTTCCATGGGGCTTTAATATATTAAGTGCTTAGCTTTGGTTTTATTAACTGGCTGTCTTTAGCATATGTATGAAGAAATTAGCAAGATGTGCAAAAAAGCAAAAGCTTTTAGTAAAGTTTTGAGGTAATATTAATTTACCTGTAGAAATTAATTTTTTGAGAATTCCGATGAAACACTTGCTAAACAGCACATCCACTCTTGCCTGAAACCTATTAAACTTTACAGACACATGCTTTGTAATTACTGCATTTCACAGCATCCTAGGAAATAAAAATATGTATGGACTTAAACTCTTGTAGCATGCAGTTATAATATATCCCATGGCAAAACACAAGGCAAGATGTCTAAACATCTAAATGCTGTTGTTGGATATGTGCACATATGGTGTCCAGCACTGACTACCTCTTCTGCAGCTGGGCTGAAGTTGCTGGCTGCATTTCCAGTTGGACACATCAGTAAAGAAAATTAGTGTGCATGGTACCTGCTTTAGGAAAATATGTGCTTTTGGCTATGCTGACAATAGGTAGCCAGTGAGACTTATTAATAATGTTTTCAGCCCTTATCTCCAAACTGGGAGCTAGTGCCATCTTGCCTTCAGCCTCTCAAGTGCTCATTCAATCACCCTCATCTGACTGCTTAGCATATAACTGTATTTTGTGCTCGGCCTGACTATGTGCAAGTGCAGCTTCATCATCTGCAGCAGCAGCAGCAAATAAGTGGGATCCTTGAAAGAATGATAGGCAAATGAATCTCTCTGACAGTACATCAATTAACTTAGTAATGTATTACAATTGCCATCGGTGAAGAATACAAGCTGGAGCAACCTTGAGCATATCAGAGCTCTGCAGGATCCTGGCCTTGCCAGTGCAGCACTGCTAAAGGGTGAAAACAGCCAAATAATGCTTGCAGAATTAAGAAGTAACATTTTTGAGTTTTACTGGTGGGTTCAGTACAGCACAACTTCTCCTCCTTCTCCTTTTCCATGCAGAGTTTGAGAGCACCCTCCACCACAGCTTGCTCCCCATACTGGTAATTAATGGGAAAAGAGTTTGTGGAATACCACTGCAGTTGTGTGGCACCAGCAAGCTGGTGCTGGATCTGCTGGATCCATGCTCATTAATTAGGGCTCTACAGACTTCCAAAGCAGCCTGGTAGAACACCACAGCTTTAGTTTCCTGCTTCTATCCTTTGCTTTAGCCACAGAAGGTAGGAGCAAGTAGGCTGGGCACAGGTGGGGCTCAGTCTTTTCTCCCAGGTAGCAAGTGATAGGACAGAAAGGAGAGGGACTCAAGTTGCACCAGAGGAGGTTTAGACTGGATATTTAGGAACAATTTCTTTACAGAATTGATCATCAAACACTGGAGCAGGATGCCCAAGGAAGGGGCGGAATCACTGTCCCTGGAAGCGTTCTAAATGTGTAGATGTGGTATGTAGAGACATGGATTAGTGATGGACTTGGGTTAATTGTTGGGCTTGATCCTAAAGGTCTTTTCCAACCTAAATGATTCCATTAAGTGTGTTAAGCCCTGTAGGCATTACTCCAGAGGCCTGACTGGTCAGCCAAGGTCTGCAAAGAGAAAATTTGCAAGCAGGAATATGTGTTTCTTTTTATCTTTGTTCCCCAGAATATGCACAGAGCAAGCACCTCAAATTTTTGCTACTGTGCATGAAGTACCTGGCATGGTACTTGCATTTGGAGGACTTAGTTGCAACTTCATCGTGAGAAGAACACACATGAAGACCTAGTTTAGTTTTCACCTACCCCAAGATGATTTGGTAAAGTCTTCTCTGAGAAAGGCTCTCATACCAGGGATATTTCTTTGGATTGCTAGCTACTCTGGAGGGAAGGTGATGCTTTAAAGCTGATGCAATAAATTCTAAGCTCTTAAAGGAAGTCCTTGATGGATTTACTGATTAAAAACTTATTGTCCTGCGTCATCTTCAAAAAAATGTATCAAAAGTCAAGTATTTGAATATATGAAGATGCAAGAATACTAATTCTATGTGTTAACTTTTTCTCCACATTCCTGTGTGTGTCCCAAAGGTAGGACAGCTTTTGCAAGAAGGAGAAAAAGAGGGCATGACTGAGTAGTGACTGTCTGGATCATAATACAAACTTAAAGGGGGCAGGATTAAGACGGAACTTATTGTACTGCTCAATTTTATAATTTAATGTACTTGTGTTATAGCTGCCATGGCTTCAATTTCTTTTGAAAAGATGATAGTAAAGATTATCACTTTCTTCAACTCCTAAAATAGAAATTGATATATTTTGCATGGTGGCATTTTCAGTTTTTCCCTTTGCCTTCATTTTCTGAATGCAGTGGGAATAAGCAACATGAGAGAATTATTTAATGTTTTTCTTTTTACTTTTTAAAATAATTTTTGACAAATGTGGCTTTCCTAGATTTATGAATGTTATAATATTCATTGGTAAAGGAAAAATATACTTTTTTTAGCTCTGTTTCTTCAGAGTAGGAAGGCACATCTGGTTTGTAAAAGTTTGTTTATTGTTTGATTACCTGCATAAAACTAGAGGATTTAAAATTTTTCCACCATAATTATAATCTTTGGCTGATTGTTTCAAATATAAAGAACTTGACATATGGCTATCCTATTTTAAAAACAGTAGTCTGCAGGAACAAATATAATTTCCTAAATAATTATTAAGCCTTGGTTGTTTTCTGTTTCGGCATAGATAACTACTCTTTTTTTCTTGGTAGAGTGTTTTTGATGAAAATGACACATTTATGTTCACCAATGTCACTTCCTATGAAAATTGTCCATACTGTTCAACAGGGTCTATGGATCACTGCAAGGCAATCAGGCAACAATGGGATATTTCATTATGCCCTTATCAAAGAATGTGCTATGTAATGTGACAGTCAGTGATTTTTTTTTTCAAATAGAGTGTGCCAGTTTCCAGTTATAACTCTCTTCCTAGCTAATAATATTTCTTCAGTCTCATTAAGGTATGTTATGCAAGTATCAATTGAGAGCTATCATTTAGTTCTTTTGCAAGTAATAAAAGCAAAGAACTGAGGAAGGAGACCAAGCTCGTTTGACAGTTCAAGCTTTCATAAACGCTTCTAACAGAGCTTGGAAAATAAAGGATACAGTTTAAACTTCATTCAGCCTCCTACACTGCTGTCCTTATTCCTGTTTCGCCTCTGGTAGTAACTTTACATCCAAGCTTACAGAACACAATTTTCTTTGCTTTTGAAGGACTCAGTCTTCTTGTAGGAAACAAATATCTGTAATTGCTCAGCAATAAAGGTTCAAAATATGTTTTTACAACTCTGTGAAAATACAACAGTTTTGTGCATGGTGAATTGCTGCTATCTATCTAACAGACCTATAAGGAACACTACTACCATTTTATTATATTAATATTCCTAATAATAGTTACACTATATAACATTCATCTTTTTTTTTTTTTAAATTTAGAATTTATTGAAAATCATATTCTGATGTTCTTTCTGCTGTTGGGTAGTAATTTTCTCAGCAAATACCAACTCAGGCTACTGGCAAAGCAAACTGTTGTTCAACATGATTAAGGATATTGGAATTACCCTAAATTGTTACCCTTGCACAAATACTATCGTATTTGAAGTTCTTGTTTTCTGGAAAAGGGAGGGAATTGATCTCTTAAATTGAGTTAGAAATATAGCATTAATAAATTAAGATTTATACACTGAACCACCTCCAGTGCAATTTTTTGGTACAGATTATAAGGCATAAGGGACATTTTCTCTCTGCATTTCAACAGAAATTCAGTAGTCTAATAGATGTGCGAGGGATTTAAATTAGTTCAAACTTACACTTCTGTGATTTAAATGTTCACATATAGCAGTCAAGGCGTAGCCTTTTTCCCTGAGTTACTGCACTAAAATATTTGCAATAACACCATAGCTTCATGACTTCATGGTTGAATTGTCAAGTAGAATATGTTTTTGTCTAGTCCTTATTGGGATGCTTAGCTGGAACATCCACAATGGCAATGACGGTTTGGGGTCCACCCTCTCCACCCCCAATCCTTTATAGTTCAGGCTGTGCCTAATTGAATTCACTTTTATATTTAGGTTGAGTAGAAATGAGGGGTTGTATCTGTATGCAAAATATGGGCTGACAGCAATTTCTGCCCTGGGTGCCTCTAGATGTCAGTGATTTGGTGGCGAAGGTGATTACCTGCTATTAGTCACAACAATGGGCTTCTGGGCATAACAGCATCAAACAAGGCAAAAACCTACAATGCCGTAGAATCAGCAATGGCAGGACCTAGGAGGGAGAAGGAAAAGATTTGCTGCTGAACTTAAAAGGCAGTTCTTATACCTCTCCTCCTTTAAGCTTTAGGGAACGAAAAAGAAAGCAACGGTGGGTGGAACAGTGAACCACAGACAGTTTCAGACAGTCTGTTCAGACTATGATGAAAAATATCTTGAGGCAAAATATTAGGTTTTGTGCCACAGGTTAGGCAAATATATATGGAGATGGTTTAGCTGTGCAGTGCAGTGTGCTGCTTTCACCACCACAACTACGGCAGCTGATAAAGTTGCTGTCTTCAGAAGTGAAGGCACTTCTGAGAAAATGTGGAGTTATTCACTTCCCTGAAATGCCTGTTTGCCCAGGAAAAGTTGCCTGATACTAAATGGACTTTTACTCTCTGGCACATTCATTAAGCCATTGAATGTTCGTTGTGATTGTGGAGCAGGGCCATCCCTTATATCATATAAACATGCTGTAACTACTGTAATGTGAAAAGGATGTTGACTGAAGCTAATATTAGGCACAGCATTGCAATCCTACACTAACAGAATGCCTAATGATAATAATAATGATAATAATATCTTATGTCTCATTCCATGTGTGTGTTTAGATTCAGCTGGAGGCAGTGACATGTTGGAGCTAAGGAAAACCCGGGAAAAAAATAGATTGCAATCTTAAAACTTGCAAATACTTTCTGAACAAAAGATTAAGGAGGCAAAAATCTAAAGGAGGATGGCAATCCATAGAAGGTCATGCTCTGAAGGATGAGGCAAGTGAAGCTGTCCAGTCTATCTGGTAAAGGTCAAATGACTGGCTGACCAAGAACATTCTTTTTGCTCTTATGCACATACTGATGCACATGCTGGTACCTAAAAGCAATGGTTTTCATTCAGCATACTTGTATGAAAAGATCTCAGACAAAATTGGGGTTTTATGGTTGGTCTTTTGGGTGATTTTACAGTATCTCAGTCAATTTACTTCATAAGTGTCACAGAACCTGAGTTGCATGCACACCTATAGGACACAGTTGTTTACAGAAAATCCATTTCAGCTCATACGGTGTGGTAGAAGATGAATAGAGGCTTCCTGACACTCAAATTAAGGGAACAAAATGGAAATTGAGCATGAAAAGTGCTTAACAGTGCAGCAAAAGATAGGATTGCTAAAGAAAATAAATCTATTTTGTTACGAAATTGTAGCTTAGAATTGTAAGGTTTAAAAATGGTCACAGCTCTCTAATTATATCCTATTGTCCCTAATGCATGAATGAAAATGGAAAGAATGAGCATAATGCTTTGATCTGAAACAGTTGGTTTAAAGTAGTGTTCAGATGAATGAAAGCAACCACAATACATAGTTACTCTTTGTTATCATTTGAATTCATTATTTATATAGTCCATTATAGATGTATATAATCTACAGAGGATATTAGGGTAACTTCTCTATCAGTTGGCAGTAAAAATACAGTGCATAAACAGTACACAGGTTTTTGGAGGGGGGATTATATTAGTGGACATTTTTGGATCTTGATTAATTTTGCTGTGTTGAGGGCTATTGAACTTTGTTTGAAGCCACAACACTGATTTTTAATGTTTTTTTTTTGTCCCTGAATTTTTGAATCAAAAATTTTGTCCCCAGCTTTTAATGGAATTCATTCATTAATACTTAACCTAGATACATGGTAGTAAATCCTAAAGTAAGAATTCTTCACATCTTATTGAAAAAAAATATAAAGTTAAGCAGATCAGAGTAAAATGAGATGAAAATTGGAGAAGATTAGATATGTATCACTTGATCTGCAACTATTTGTGTTATCTGTACTTATTTTTCTATTCTATCCTATTGTGCTATTTTTCTGGACACACTCACAGTGATATAAAGCTTTGTGGCTATTTCTCCAAAATGAAAAACCCTTTCACGTTCAGGTCAAAACATTGATTTTCATTTCATGTGTGTATAATTGTTTTTATCCAACAGTAGGTTTGAAAATGTTTTCCAAGAAGCTATTTTATTATTGAGGGCTGCACATTACCAGCATATGGAGAAATCTTTTTTTACTCTTCCAAAATAGAAGATGCAGACTGAACTCCAGGGGAGGAAAAGCTCAAAATCTCAAGAGATTAATGGAAAAATATCTTCTTATCCCCATGTGAACAGATAAAAAAAAAAGAAAACAGAATCACAAAGGAAGAGATCTCTAAGATCAATGAGTCTAACCATTAATACAGCACTGCCAAGTCCACCCCAAAGCCATGTGAGTACATGCCACATCTACACATCTTATTAATACCTCCAGGGATGGTGACTCCACCATTTCCTTGGGCAGCCTGTGGAAGCGGTTGCTTGCAAACCCCTTCGGTAATGAGATTCTTCCTAATGCCTAATCTAAACCTCATCTGGTATAACTTGAGGCCATTTCCTTCCAAGTATCCCCTGATACTTGGGAGAAGTGACCAACCCAAGTGACCCCACCAGGCTACAGCCTCCTTTCAGGCAGATGTAGCGAGTGATAAGGTCACCCCTGTGCATCTTCTCCAGACTAAACAAGCCCAGTTCCCTCATATGGAACTCCTGATATGACATGTGCTCAGCCCCTTCACCAGCTCCACTGTCCTTTTTGGGCACTCATAAACATGACACTAACCAAAAGGAGGAGCAAATTCCCCTCAGATCTCCACTGTTAGAAAACTGGCGGAGGGAAGAGCTTAGGTGAGTCCTTCAATGCAGGGAGCCTTAAGGATAAGGAGGGGGATAATGATTGCAATAAGAGTTAAGATCCTAGGGCAGAATGCAAAGGTTCAGTGTCAGATACACTGTCTGCTAGTAAATTATTTTTCTGTTTCTTTGCTGTGATGTAAAGGAACCATCACAAAGATTGATTAAAGTCCAAGCCAGTTTTATCAGTTCTGGGAACACAAGTGAAAAGATTTCTTTTTGAACAGATACTGTTGACTTGCTTGACTTGGACCGATTATGTCAAGTAAAACTGTGTTATACCACGTGTGTTTCATCCCAGTTTTTTCTGTGACCTAGAAATACTTTGCTCACAAGGAACTTTGACTTTGAAGAATAGAACTTATAATATGAGAAGAGGAAGTGCAATGTAGAGCAAGTCACAGATCCATTGAGACTGAAACCTCGATAACTGTGAGAAGAGAAAAAGTACTTTGATACTCATATGAAGCCTTGTAATTGAAACATTGGCTCACTTGAGTTCCTGCTTCTATAAATTGCAGTGCACAATATGAAGTGACAATTTCCTCACGAGAAATAGGCAAGACCTTGGCCCTTTAACAAGATGCGTTCAAAATAACCAAGTGTTGTTCTATGCATTACCTTCAAAAATATTTGCAATTTAAGATGTACCAATTAATAAATCCAAAATATCTTAATTTGGTGTTCTAAGTATGAGAAACCAACTTATGTCAGTCTGATGACTTAATTAAAAATTATAAATTATGTATACCATATTTGTCTTTATAACTGACCAAAAGATAATTATCAAGGCTGCAAAAATAATAGCTTGAACAGATTAGTTATTTATTTTTTTCAGAAGAGCTGCACAAGTTTTAGAAGCTTGATGTGCAAATGCTTTGGCAGGATTTTGCCCATCTCTGAAAATGAGCTTGAATCCTGCACTATAAATGTTCCTTAGCTGTCCTTGCAGACACATCATTCTTCTCCTTGAGCAACCTTAATCACAACTTGTTATGATAGCATACAACATTCCTCCATGCTATATTATAGAAAATTACCAAATGAAGCCTTCACTAACTGGCACTTGCTACTCCACTTTGTAGTGCTCTTTCTTCAGTAAATGGAGTCCTCTCTCCCCCTTCACCCTGTTCACGAAGGACATTTGTAAACATTACAGAATGGAAAACAATTAGAAACCATAGAAAAATGTATGTGTCAATGGCTGTTCAAGTAATTAAGTCATTGGAAGAAATACTCTGCTGATCGATCTAATAGAGGTTTTATCCTAGTGATTCTCGTGCAATAGGAATCTTGCAGCCTAGACAAATTGCAACATGATTAAGCTCATGCATGTGTTGTGAAAGTAAGGCTGAGGTCTGTGGTAACCTGGTCACTATCTGCTGTAACAGAAATAGGAGGGCGTGTCCAGTGAAGCAGGCAATTATTTATGAGTATGTCAGGGTACCCACCATCAGAAATGCCTGTTATTTTAATTACTAATTTAAGTAACTCGATTTCTGAACTGGCAGGTTTTTGTTCTCTGCAAGTATTCATTTTTTTTCATCGATATCACATCCAGCTACTGAATGCAAGAGAATTTCAAGTTGTTGTAACTTCAGGCAGTGTGGGTTATAAGAACACCCCTTTTGGCCTTCAGTGCTGAACAGTGAGCCATGCTCTGCAGGAGAACACCCAAATACTACTATTTGTACTGCAGTAGCATGTCAGCATCTCATTGATAGACTGCCCCTCTAAGATAATGGTTTATACAGTCCACAGTGGTGGAGGAGGAAGCAGCATTGTCCTGCCTGTCCTCAGACTGCTCTCAGGTATTTAGGTTCTCCTAGACAAAGCTGCAGCTTGAACACCTTGGGTGGAGGCAGCCACACCAGTGTCCCTTTCAGCAGCTGGAGCCACAGCAGTAAGTTCAGGGAAGCTTGTAAAGTCTGGCCAATGTAATTCGAAATAGGAATGAAACTAAGTGTTAGTCTAGCTAGTTAATTTCTGACTTTAGAGGCATGCCCTGGGATCCTAAAACTGATCTTCTCCACCTGACTGCTCTGAAGCATTTAATAATGCTGCAAAGGTAAATGGGATTTTCAATGGTCTGCTTTTTTATCTTCAGGCAACAGACAGAATGTGATAGTTTAAGGATCAGCTGGAATGCCATTGTATCTTCCTTCTTAGTTGGTGAAACTCAGGTTTTTCTTCTTCTATCTCTTAAATTAAATAATATAAAAATGGCTGGAACATATACTTTATTCATGATATCATAAGGCCTTATCTGCTTCTTTTACTTTCTTCTTACCTTCTGTGTTTTTCTTTCTTTATGGTTATGTAAGAGTTGTATTAAAGCTAATTTGCCTCATTGATAGAACAGTTAACAACAAAAAAGTTTTCCATCCCTTATATAAATGAGTTTTGTCTTTTTTAAATCTAATCTTTGTATCTATCATGAGCTGCTTTCACAATGTGTACTTTTGTTCAAATCTCAAAACCATGGGCTTCCAAATGACTGCATTAGTAATCTAGTCTAAATTGAATCCATGTGTGTTGTTAAAGCCCCATGATACAGAAGAACTGCCAAGAACCTGCAAACAATTTCATTTTATTAATGTAATATTGCAGAAGTAGTCCAATGACTGAGATGGGAAAAATAATTTCAAACCAGAAAATATTAGATTCAAAAAACTTTTCTAGTTTTTCTGCAGTGTACACTTGGAACTTGCTCTCTCTGCCAAATGTGGTTTTTGGTAATATGCTGTATTAAAATGTTACTTCTACCAGACTCCAAAATACGAGAAGGGAATGGTTAAAAAATTTCTTGCATTTGAAGCACCAATTCCTCACATAGAAGATTTGGCTGCCTTGCTGATGTTGCAAATAAAGCAAGCAAATCATGTCTGTCTAGCACCTATGGTTTTATAAAAATGGAACTGAATTTTTTCTTTAGGGTTAGTTTATGATTTTCACTTGATTAAGTGAAAGACCACTTGATTACCATGCAAAGGGCTACAGAAAAACTGATCATCGCTGATTTTACCTGAGTTTGCTGCAATGTGACATTGAGAGACAGATGCTGTTGCTGGTAGAAATTCTTGTTTTCTAATGCTCTGCCCCCAAATCAGGAGCACTTCTTTTGTTTTGTAAGAACTATTGTCTGAATGGAAAAGTATTTATTCTGTACAAACTTGATTATAAATCATCTTCATGGAAAAGGAGGAGGAAAATTGAACTACTTTTGCATTCTGAGGTAGAAAATAGAATATAAATATGTCAGTTCACATACTTTTTCTATCTGGTTATTCACTTTTTCTCCCATAACAGATATTTAATTCTATTTGAAGTGCCTTTGTTGTACTTTTCCTTCATGATAGCAGGAATGTGAATCAATAAACAGAGACTAATAAAGACATAGTATTCATTAGAGAGATGACAACATCGGAGCATATTTCTCTGAGCTGAAATCAAGTATGCCAGTAGTATAAATGCATTTCTACCAGGATAAACTGCTATCCAAGGTCACAGTTTCAAAGAAAATTATTAGTTCATAATTAGACAGTTGATATCTGGAGGTTTTAGTTGTTCAGTGGTTAAACCTTTGTTTCCTGTTAAAATGCCCAGGGTGTGTTTGTCAACAAGAGATAGATTGCTAGAAAGATTGTTTCACTTGAAGTGGTAAATTTCCAAGTGTTCAGCTGAAGAGCTTGTTTTCAAATATCTGGACTTCAACACCTTAGAATTTGCTGGAGGAATGAACCCCACAATAGCCACTGACCTGCCAGCAGCTGTATGTGAGGCCTTTGCTGCATGGTCGTGATCTGAGCATATAATGTGACCTTTCCGCAGTGGAGTATATGGAATTTCTAAGTGGATGATATTGTCTCTTTGCTTGCAGCACTTTACAGTGCTTCTGTTTCATTTAGTTTACTGTGCTTAGTATCACGGGAACTGTAGATAGTTACAGAGGCTTCTTAGGCTTATCAAGAAGAGATATCTGAAAAGTGGTGGAATTAGGTGACCCAAGAAGGCAATTAGACCTTTCTGTAGAAAATAACTGTAATTTATGGTGCAAAGTAAAGAAAAATTACTTTTTTTCTTCACTTTAAGTTTACAGAATGTGTTTTTATTCGTCTTCCTTCGAAGGTATTTAAAAGGCATGTGTCTGTGAGCAAAAAAAAAAAAAAAATAAATGGGCTAGCTGCACTTTGAATGGATTCAAAGAGAAAATGAGTCTTAATTGGAATTTGGAACTATTAATACAGGACTGTGTCTTTTCCTGTTTGGTGGGGGTGGTTTTTTGTATATGTAGATTTTTTTTTTGTTTGTTGCTTTATTTTTTCCCCCTTCATTTCCTAGGAAACAAGCCCAGAACTCAGGCAGACTTAACTTAAAAGCAAAACATAAAGTGCCTGATATGGTATAGAATGTGACATTTTAGTTAATGCAAACTAAATAAAACCTTTTTTCACTGCTCAGATGTGTCGATTAAATTTAAAGGAGAGATCAAACCTAAGGACATCTTAGACTTTGATTTGAATAGTATCTTAGTAACTGTTTGCACACTTTTACTCTCAATTTTAATCACATAAGGACTGGAGTAATGGATTCATGTCAAGACCAGTTATTAGGTGCTTGGTTTGTATAACTAGATATTCCTCGAAGGTGAAACTTGCTGTGTGCATTAATACTGAAGGCAAAGCAAAACTATATTGTGGTACCATGCAACAGTATTCTTTTCCTCCTGGGCAGAACTGAAGGTGAAACTTGCATTTTTTTTGGCATTTATGTAAGTGGCATTTCACTTTGAGGGCCTGATCCAGCTTCAGTAATCGATTGATTGTAGCTGAGTGAAGACTCTTGGTCAGGCACAAGAAGCATGACACTGATTATGTAGATGATTCTGATTAGATTTATTGCTAATACAGTGCCTAAACATTGCCAGTGCAGCACATAACATTATCAGGTCTAAAGGGCTATGATATAAGGCAGGTCTGGCTGGAAATATGCAGGTTTACAGCCTTTGGCCTGGCAGAATGCACAATTGCAAAGCAACAAATCACCTATGGAGCTACGTTAGGATCTTATTTCTGACAGTGACCAAATCTTTGTGCTTTTCCTCACTTGTCCAGAAGAGAGTGTTTCCTGTCTTCAGGGTGGACCTAGCCTGAAGGCAGCCCTGCCAGAGGGAGGGATGCACAGGGAAGCTGCCTGCTGCCTCAGGACAAGAGTTTGCCCCACTGGTCCAGTGTGCAGCAGCATTTTACACCATTTTGCAGGCTGAAGTGCACCAAAGCCAATTGAAATCCCCCCAGCTCCCCATCTCTGGAGTGCATTAATTATGTGAGCATCCAGACAGTTCCTCCTGCAAATCCCACCTATCTTTTGTCTTAGCTGAAGTTCCATTGACATGAGCTCCACTGAGAACAGGAGCTGTGCCAGAGTGGTGTTCCTTGACAACTGTGGGAGTTGGATAGACGTACTCTTTCAGCAGCATACTGTGAAAACCTGTCAGACCATCATATTCCCAGATAAGTGGCTTCTCAGAAATTTCAGGAATGTAATTAAAATTTACTAAGCATTTGTAAAACCTGGTTCAAGAAAGTGGGTTTCATTTGCAGATCAAAGTTGAGACAAGATTTAGTGTGGAGTGGTTTTAACTCAGAGAGGGCAAATGCAAAGATAGGCCAAGAGACTTATGAGCAAAATTCAGATTAAAATATTGGAAGTCACTGGTTTAGCTTAAGGACAATGGAAGGTAACATAATGAAAAGGTTGCACTGGGACAGGGAGGACATTTATCTCTCCTGTCTCATCTCTGATAGTGTCTGGGGGGAAAATGCAAATACTTGAGAGAGTATAAGGCTGTTGAGGCAAGTGCATAGTAATACTTCATTACTTTCCCAGCCTCAAACCATTTATAATTTGGAAAGTTACTGGGCTAAAAGAGCTTTCTGTGTATTTTTTTAACCCTCAATATATTTCTTTCATGAAGGTACCCAGGCTGTTCTTGAACTTACACTAACTTGCAGCATCCTGGATGGCCAGTGGCCAAGAATTCTACAGCTTTGTTACAGGCTTTGAGATAAACCAACCACTTTCAGGTTTTTCAGAATTTTTCACATAGAAATTTTAATTTAGAACAATTTAGCGTGGTGATCACTGTAGACGTTTTCCTACCACGTCATTCATGTTTTAGTAGTTAGTTGCTGCACATCCTTCTCTTTATCCAGACTAATAAGTCTGTACCTATTCATTCATAGAATTCAGGTTGGAAGAATTTCAGGAGGCCTTAAAGTCTAACCCCAGTCCTTTGTATAGAGTCCATCCAGTTTTGCCAGGGCCTGTGGAGACAGAGGATCATACTGCACAGTCCTTGAGATGCAAATTTGCTATGAGTTTATAGCATATTATAATGAAATTTTTTCTTTGTTTTTATTTTGATTTTACTTTGGGTTTTTTTTTGTTTTTTTTTTTTTTGTTTCGTTTTTGCTTTTGTTTTTGCTTTTGTTTTTTTCCTAGATATGTGTATCTCTGCATTTTTTTTTATTATTATCCTCTTTAAATTGCAGGACATGTAAGAAGATATTTTATATATGATAAAATTGGGTTTGTGAAAAGAAGTCATGTGTGCAAACTTCTTTCAGTTAAAGTACTGCTACTTGTTGAAAATACGAATGTGGAAAATATGATATATTTCATTTGAGAGCTCGTTATATAAATGGAGTTTCATAAGAAAAGCTCTGTCTTTCCACTATTAATATTCATAATAACGACATAAGATTAAGAGACAAGACCTTATTCTTAACATTATATTAAAGATAGAAACTGATGGAGGAAACATATCACAAAAAAACTCTTTCTTGATGACATTTAAAACTAGAAGAAAGGGTAAAACTGCAGCATTTTGTAATGAACAGCACAGCATCTGTCTGAACTGTGGAATTCATTATTCACCCAAGATTTTTCTTGTATGTATTGTGAACAGCAAACCTTATAATCAGAGTTTATAAAATCTGAAGTTGTATCCTAGGAAGCTGTGACATCCATCTCGAATGCAGGCCTGTTACGATGGAATATTGGTAACCCTGCAATTCATTTGTGCATCTGATGATGCAGTTCATCAGCTTTCACAGGTATGCAACTTTTGATTCAAGTAGCGGTATAAAGATGGCCCAGGCACAGAGAAGAACCCAAATCTTAATGCTATCAAAGAGAATAAACTAAACAAAGACACATTCTTCATCAAAGAATATGCAGAGCTGAGGTAGTACATCACACAGACTCATATCAGACTAAACATCCCCCTCGCTATGGGCAAGCAAAGATTTCATGTCAGGTGAGCTGTGACAACAGAGCACAAAGCCCATTACACATTCATCCTTTCACACCACTTCTTCAAAAAGAAAAAAAAATACCTTTTCAATATGTAGAAATGTGTCTGAATAGTCTTCATGCTGGTCATTGCTGGGTATTGCTGGATGCTGTCTAACTCCGTGCACCACATTTGGGCTTATCTTTAATATCATACACATATCCCTCTGAATATTAATGTGGTAGCATTGGTGGCAGTGCTTAGATATGACTACTCAGGTGCTGATCATCAGCAAAATAAGGAAAGGAGACTGGTCTACTGCTTCAGCTGTAATGGTGAAACCTTAGCTTAATTATTGTTTCTAACTTTCCATCATATTTCATGGAATTTTTGGCCAAGGGAATGAAGTCTAAAAAATTTCACTGACAAAATGTTAGGAAGCTTAGGACATTTTAAGGTTTGAAGAATTCTTGAAGACAATGGATTCTAGGATGCAAAGAAAGCAGAGGAGGTGAGGTGATAATTTTCAGGCAGATTTGAATTAGCTGAGGTGACAGAATGAATTAAGTATTTTCCATATTCTCCTATGCATCAAGCTGATTGGCATATAACAAAGATGGGCTGTCATATGCTGGGAGAAGTCTTGAAGCAGCTGGAAGGAAGGTTTCAGGAATCTATATCACTAGAGGTTTTAGAAGGAGATTGCAGAAACAGTATAGAAGTATTGCAGAAACAATATAGCTGCTGCTGCCTTTCTTTCAGTCGTGATGAGACTCAGTCTGCTGCACTGCACAAGCTGATGTTGGTATTTAATGGAAAAACAACCTGAAGATAATGTGAAAATGAGCCATAGAAGAAGATTGACAGTCTTGAGAAAATGTACTAATGGGCTACTTTAATCTAACAGAAGCATCATAACAAGAACTAATGACTGGAAGCAGAAGATGCATAAACTCAAATTAAAAATAAGACACAGATTTTTATGCTGAGAGTGATTAACCTTTGGAAAAAAAAAAACTGCCAAGGGGAACTGTGAATTGTGTATTTCCTGAAGATTTGAAATTAATACCAAATGTTCTTTCTGACAGTTAGGCTCCAGTTAGGCTTAGTAACAGTCCACAAATAGCCTAATCTTTTTTTTTCTTTGGAAGTGGAATTGATAAGTTTTTTTGGTTTGGGGTGTTGGTTTGTTTTCGTTTATTTTCAACATAGTCAAGTTCTACTTCTTCCAACTTGCTACAACCAGTGCATCACATGCTGACCTTCCTTTTGGATTCCAAGCATCAGAGCCTGTTTTAAATTGACAGTGCAACCAATGTGTCATAGAAAACAGTGGTTCAGAGTATGGATGTGGGAGGGTCGAAATGAGATCATAAATTTATTTGTCATTCTGTTTACTACAGTAAAATCTTCATTATTTATATGCTACAGGAAAAATGGGCAAAAATTTTATTGGTGAGACACTGGAAATTGGGTTAGATGTGGCCTTAAAGACTATGAATATATTAATTCATATACAACTACTACTAGCAGATGGTAATGGTGGGCATATTCTGTTTAGGAATTTGTGCCTTGCTTGACTTGATGCTATTATTAATCAAATTCTTAAATAACATATAAGTAATGAAATGTGTCTTTTTATTCTTCTATGATATTTTGATTTTTGTATTTAAAATTCACCTGTAAATTGCACTATAAATTTTATGTGTAATGTCATTATCCACTATTTATTCCAGCCTTCTGTGCAACATTAAATGCAGTGCTCTAACCCTGACTATAGCATACAGAGCACTGCAATCAGTCTTGATGGGATCATACACTCACTTTACTAGGCTCCTGTAAACCATTTGACTATCATTAAGTCTGTAGTCAAAAATAACAAAGGTCTTCTTTCAGTTACCCCATGTCCTCATTTATACAAAGGAATACAGCAGTATTTTTCAAATATAAAAGTTTAGCAGAAGAAAGAAACCAAAAAGATTAGGGGGAGAAAAAAAATCCGTCTTTCCTCACTTGACATTTTGTTATTAGGGGAACTCAGCAACAAATAAGTAGCATAGGATTCTTTGCTTACTTAGACCGTTTATTTACTCCCTACTTAATATTGGTATATTCAGTAGTGTCTAACAGCACAACCAAAGCTTGTTTTGCATACAATAAAAGCTACTCCCTGGCTCTGGAGTTATATAGTTTAAGTGTCAGTTTGTAATACCCTTGCTCATTTTGTAAAGATATATACTTTGCAAATAGTCATTTTGAATAAAGCAATGTACTACTCAGAAGGAAGAAAGGATGCAAAATGTGGCCCTAAGGATAAGATTCATCTCCCTTAAATTAGCTATTCAAAGTGCAGTTAAACATTTCCTACTTGATCCCTTTTAATATTGATTCAGCTGTCTGGCCCAGGCAGACACTTCCCTTGTATATATAATGTACTGTACTTTGAGCAGTCAGGAGCTTGACTTGGCAGTGAACTTCCAGGCTCTTAAACTCCTGCTATGTTTCTTAGAGCTCACATCCTTTCCTTGCATTGATTTCTACAGTTGTCCACTTTTTGCTTTACCTGTCCCATCTTCCTTTTATAGAGCCATAGAATCATGGAAGTCAGAAAAGGCATTTAAGTCCAACACTTAATCCAGCACTATCAAGCTCACCACTAAACCATGTCCCTAAGTGTCACATCCATCTGTCTTTTAAATACCTCCAGGGATGGGGACTGTACTATTCCCCTGGGCAGCCAGCTCCTTTCTGGCTCTTTCAGACAGGCATTTGAAGTATTCAATTCCCAATAATATCATATGAAATGAGGGCTGGGGAGAAGGAGAGTTGCAGGGAAGACAGGCTGACCAAGCTGAACTCCACGTGCTTCCATCTCCTGGTGTGGTGCTTCAGGATCATATGGATGCAACACCTGATTTCTGTCCTTCCCACCTCATCATTTCACACTTGGTGCCTGAAGCAGAGGTAGCTTGCACCCTGGTGCAGAATAGAGGTCTGAGGGAGCAGGACAGCTATTTTGGAAAATTATAGAGTTGGAAACTGGGATGCCATCACTAAGAAATAGTGCGAGCTTAGGTAAAAGCTCTTTGTTATGGGATGGTGTGTGGGGAAGGAGGAAAGGGAAACGTGCCAGTGAAAACTGTTCCACAAGGACTCATGCTTCTCTGTCCTTTATGAGAAAACTTCAGAGGAAGAAGGTGAGCTCTAGAAACCATGTCAGAAACCTTCAGCAGCATTTCAAAACAAAAAGTGTGGTTGTCCCCCCAAAAACTGGGAGAAATCCCAGATTTATGTAGTTGTACAAGTATCTAATAGCTCAAGAGATGCTTGCGTACTTTTGATCTGATGGGCTAAGCATGAGCATAACCATTGCTTCTGCTTCCACCTCTGTGTGAGCCAATTGTTTTATCTTGAATAAGTGTCTTTGCTTGCTCTTGCTGCTGAATAACACAAAGACCACAATATTGAGCCAATTAGCTTCTGAATTTTGGTGCATGGATGTAACAAAATTGCAGGCTATACTCAGGAACTAAAATAATGTAGAGGATGAGTTAATCAGCACTTCTTACTAACACCCATCTACTTGTGAAGTGCTCAGGCATTACGTCAACTACTGTATGTTTGGATTCATTATGCTGGAGTGGGCCCACATCTATCTCAAAGATAGATTATGCAATGCTTAGGCTACTCTCTGTCTCAGACCTTGGCTAGCAATCTGGGGTTGTTATAAATCTGGGATTGTTATAAATCTCTGCTGTAATTTCTATTATACCAGACTGGGAATTGAGTTTTTCTCCTGCGTGCTTATGGTAATGGATTGCAGGTTACCAAAATTACCACTTATTGTATCCACCAAATGCAAGCCACTAACTGACAAAATTACCAATTACTCTAATGCAGGTAATTGTTTTCCTTCAGGTTTTAAGTCTTTTTTTATGGGATTCTTAATTCCTCTAGACATTGTTTGTGTCCATCTAGCCAGCAAAACAAATAGATCTGTTAGTGTTTCCTCACTTTTAATGACTTTTTAAATAGGTGTTTCTTATTCATCTTGAGTTCTCGTGTGTTTTCTGAGAAAGTTTAAATGGAGTTTTCTGCCTTGTAATAAATGTACCTGTAAGTATCTGTTTTCTAAAGGGTTTTCTTTGAACTGAGTATTTATGCAGAAGAACTTATGAGGGAAAAAACACAATGGAGGGTAGGGGAATGGAAATAATGTCATTTCTAGATATAACTTAACATTAAGTAATATGTGTTGATATAACTTAATGATTTTTGGTTTTTCTGTTTCTGTAACTGCATTCCTGCAGAAATGCTATTCTATGACTCACAGATAAGTTTTAGCAAGCTATTTTTTTTTGGGGGGGGCGTGGAGGGGGGCTGGTGAATAGCATAGTCACAAATCTCTCCCTCACGGCTATGTGCTTGTGGATAATTAGTTGGAGAGCCTCGATTTCTTATCCATGGCAGAAAATTTTGGGATGCATGTGCGCTTTTCCAATGATACTGGTGCTTTTATTTGACCCATTTATTTGGAGAGGAGAACCAGCTCTATTTATCAGTGAAGGAGGAGAGAAGCTATTCCTTCTGTTTATGGTTTCCATGTATATTGAGACATCTCCAAAGGATAGACGTTCAGGAAGCTGGTAGTGAGACCAAGCTTTAGTTCTGCAAGCAGTGACAGGAAACTCTCTCCCAGGAGCTTAAAATTTGAGACAGGTTTCTTTTAGAACATTTTATTTGGACAACAATATCATAGAATCACAAAATTGTTTAGGCTGGAAAACACCTTTAAGGTCATCAGGTCCAACATCAACCTAGCAGTGCCAAGCCCACCACTGAGCCACATCTACACATCTTTTAAATTCTTCCAGGAATGGTGACTCAACCCCTGCTCTGGGCAGCCTGTTCCAATGCCTAACCACCCTCTTGGTGAAGAATTTTTTCTTAATATCCAATCTAAACTTTATCTGGTGCAACCTGAAGCCATTTCCTGTTGACCTATCGCATCCTCCTGTCCTATCCCACTTCTCTGTTTAAATTGCTATTTTAGCAGTACAGGCTTGACATCTTCTCTGTGTGTAACTTGCAAGATGAAGTTCTCCAAAGAAAACACCACCAATACTGATATAAAGCTGCTGGGGAGAAGCAGTGCTTTCTGGAGATCCACAAGGCAAGCTCTTAAATATGTTTGTAAGGACTGTAATGAAGGCCCATTATATATTGTTTCTCAAGAGCTAAAAGCAAACCTTTTCTATATCGAATCAAATATTGTTTTCCCCCCGAGTGCAATGCTCTGCCTTATCTGTATATGCCAGGTGGCAGATTTTATCTGCTTGTTCCATCCTTAAGCAATGTATAGACTAGTTCGTTTTTCTTGCAAAATCTGATAAAAAGCTTGTCTCTTCCTTTTCCATAGAATTTTAATTAAATATACTGTTCCCTGCTTGTGATAGGGTTTACCAGGGGATAGCTGCTTTTGTTCCCTTGTGCAACATGGACAAATAACCTGTTGGGATAAGAGACACTTGAAGGGTTGTAGGACACTGAAATGATCTGCAGGATTGCCTCCTTATCCATTTACAAGTTTTATTAATTTCATGTGACCTTTCTATTTAGGTGCATAGGTAAAAAAATTTTCATATTTAAATATGAAATGCTGCTGGTGTAGTACACTTGGTATTTTTTCTTAAGTCCTACTTAATAAAAAGTTCACTAACATTCAGACATATCATCTATGTTCTGAGCATAGCAAGTATAGAGATGAAAACTAATCTCCTCCAATTTCCAATACTTAATGGAAGTAAGCTCTCTTCATTTTAAGGTTCCATTCTGTTTCTAATATTTCTTTTAAAAGGAATACTATTTCATTTTATACCATGTGTTTCCTTCTGTTCCCATCTTTTTCCAGCATACTCTAAACCCACAATTACATGAATCTATGCTTGCATGTTACATTTCAGTTCAGGGTTACAAACCTTGCCTAGATACTAAGACAAGGTAGCAGAATCTTTAGTCAAATGTCAAAGGTTAAATTTGTGCTGTTGATTTGAATTTCTGTCACCTGCCTTCTTCCTCCTACACTATTTTATGTAGTTCCATAAAATGTTTAGCAGTTGCTAGAAAAGTTGTTTCAGAAAAAAAAGAAAGGTCACTCAAATAAAGACACCAAATTACCGAATGCAGCTAGAAAAGGCTCAACTATCTAAAAGGTCAGATTAAATAAGACACACTGTGGGGTAATTTACCCCCCAGCTGCTGAGCTTTTATGAAAGTTGATGAAAGCACAGAGGTGAAGGAGTTGTGTTTGTAGAAACAGTTTCTGAAGCAAAAATTGATGAAGATTGATGTGTCTTCTGTAAAGTGCCCTTCAAAGATACCTATCCACTTAGAAGGTGAATATCTCTGTGCGATGGTCATGAAGCATTTTTTCAGCTCTCACGTCTCATAAAGCAAACACCCTCAAGATAGAATTATAAAGGGACAAAGATGGAAGGAACTTTAAGAACTGGCTCAGACTTTGGTGCATCTGCCCTTGAATTTTGTGTGATGCCTCTGAGTGTTGACAGATTGAATACTGTATTACGTGCTGCACATTGGCAACTGATAATGTGTTTTTATTAACTGCTGCAATTTTTTTCAGATTCTCCTTTGAGAAAAGTAACGTAATGCTGTCATTTGTAGTGTATGTCAGTGAATGCTTTAGGAAGGTCATGTTGTCAAAGAGCTGCTGTGTGCCTGCAGCAAATTATCTGTTTTAAGTCCATCTTTTCTCTTTTGAGTGAAAGGTTCAATGCAATGTGTTCACAGCAGTTCAGTTTTAGATATAATACTGATAGGTTTTATAACTTTGGGGCTGCTTCAAAAACCAGTAGGTATTCTACATGCAATGAAAAGAGATTGTATTTATTGGAATATACGTGTAAGATGCAATCTTTGATATATTGATGATAGAGAATTAAAGGAAGGAAGAGGAGATAACAATGGTGTTTGTGTCTCAGAATCTGGGAAAATTGGGAAAAAGCTTTGTGAAAGTTGCTAGGGTTTTTTAAAGGAATTTTCTGTTTCCCCCACTTTCCTTAAATGTTTTTGTAGAATGACTGGAAGTGTTCATGAGGAATTGCAGGTTACAGTAGGATAGTCACATCCCCTATCTCAGTTATCACTTAGTTACCTTTAAGGAGTGTCTTCTGTAGCCATTGATGCTTTTGTGTCCAGAGCAACTGTGGCTCATACTTTGTGGTTCACACATTGACACTGTTATTCATCACTGTTATTCAACTTCTACCTGGAGAGTTCTGCTTCAGACCATGTGTAGATCACTGGTAATCCTGAAACTGCACTGAGAAGGCATTGTTCTACAAGAAAAATTTTTTTTTTTTTTAATTTACAGACCCTTAAAAGATATTGAATTTCTCTCTTTCAGAGGTTGCTTGGATCAATAGCAGAGTTAATGAGGAACTGAGACTGCTGCCCCCTTGGTTTGAAGAGCAGGGAGCCTGGCCATGTGCTCCCTGGTGGAGATCTCGCAGTTCTCTCCTTGGAACAAGAAATTAACCTGTAGGATACAAGAAAAAGCCTCTTTTCTCTGATTTTAAGAACTATTTGGAACAGATAGATAGAAAATATTATTCCATGGTGTGAAGCTTGTGTCTCACAAGCATCTAAATTTTGAGGGGTTATTTGTCATATTTTGGGTAGAAAGTGCCCAATTGCCTTTTATTCTACACTAGTCTTACTGTATAGCAAGTACAGCAAAAACACTAAGAGCTTAGCTCCACACCTTTTCATGTGTTATGTGAACATTAAATAAGAAATGTAGTTATTTACTTGGATAGCACTTTTATTTTGAGTACTTTTAGCAGTTTTTACCATCTGTATTTTTAAAATAGGCAGTTAACTTGAAATAATCTGGTAAAGGTGGACTGTTTATTCCACTGTTCTGTCCCATATTCTTGGGGTTCAGTTTGCTCTATCAGCTTTGATATTTAATCTTTGTCAAACTTGTTTTTTGGGCATAACAAATGGGAGTTATCTGTTTAGTTAGGTGCAACTATGAACTCAGAGTTAAATCAGGCTAGTTGTCATAAAAGGAAAGAATCTTCCAGCTGAATCACAATATATCTATTATTACAGTATATGCTTTCTTTGACATGGTCAAGCATCCTACTTCTGAAAAGAAATTGATGCAGAACTCTATAGTGCCTATAAAATTCACCAGTGCTGGAGCTCTGTTCTTGATCATGCTAATTAAAAACCATTAGTGTACATTTTAATGGGGTTGGTACTTCTCATTTAGGTTCTTCCATCCATGCTACTCAGAGTGCTCCTTTTAAAACAGATGAGAGGGATGCCAGTATGTTCATAAATATACTGTACACAGCATGCTTTTGAATGCGGGGGAAAACCCCTTACGTTTCAGGGGCACTCTCCTGGATTTTCATCACACTAGTGTGGTACACATCTTCATTCTCTTTTTCTCATGAATTTGGACTAAATTTCAAAGATAATTAGAATTCTCAGTCTTGATTACTCTTGGATCAACATTTTTGCTTTAGAATTTATGTTTTTAGCTGTAGAATATACTTTGTTAAACTCTACTTGGTGGCAGTCTTGGAAAAGATTTTCTGTGCTTTTCATCCTTCTTCATAAAGCACAAACAATACCCAATGTATTGTTGGTGACCATGTAGAAGAGACATAGCTGAAAGAGACCATGAAGTGCTATGTAAGTATTTGAAGTGACAGCTACAATAGTTTCTTTGGATACAAGATTCCTTTATAATTCCTCAAAAAGATGGTTTTGTTCCTGTAGTGCTACACTAACACTTCACTACAGTAGTATTCCAGTGGTACTTACATTATTCCTTTATTCAAGTGGTACTTAAGTGTATTTCTTGTTCAGTCTAGTTGGGTATGGATCAGTGAATCCTTACAGCAGTTTTAGAAGGTAAGAGACTGCACTCTTGTACAAATCTAAGCTCCTATACTTTGACAAAACTAAGTAAAGCAAAGAAGTTCTTTTTAATGCTTGTATATAAAAAGTAAAAATCACTAAGACAAATCTGCTGCTAAAGATGTGCTTGTGCTAGGGGATAAAACTTTCTAAATAAAGTTCAACTTACTGAGAGTGACTGTCTACTGAGGGGTATTCTTGAGGTATTCACCACTTCTAAAAATAGAAGGAAAGAAGCACTTTTCATTTAAATTCTCTAGTCACAGGAGATTTTCAGAGCCACCTTTGGAGTCTAATTGCTTACAACTTATTGTTTCAGTTTTAGTTGGATTCGTTACTCCCTATCACTGCATCTCAATGTAAATGAGCTGTGTGCAATTATACCTTCCCGGTGACAAAAGCCATTTCTGTACCTGGCAGCATGTAAAAATTCAGAATGAAGAATTGTCTAAATGGTAAACAGCATGAGTTTCTGACATTTCTACTGAGCCATGCTAAATGAACTTCTGTGTTTTACATGCAGTAATTAGTTAATTGTGCAGATAAGAGAAGGTAAAAGATGCAGTAAGTATGTTTTTTGTTAGGGTATTTTTAGTCTTTGCTAAAATAATACTTTTATTAGGTATGCTATTTTTCTGTGTTTTCTTTTAAGGGTGTTTTTTTCACTGAAACGCATGCAGTGCTACACAATATTTAGAGCATGTTATGCTGTGTTATATTTGCTCCAACCCAAATCCAACTCAGTTTCCAGAGCCTATGTCTTCTCTTTTAAAGTAAAATCAGAGACAAACATGAACAAGCCAGCTATTAGATTCTCTTGACATGACCTACCACGTTTTCAACAAACCCACACTGTTTATTGCTTTTAGCATATTTACTCCCACATGTTCACTTGCTGCTTTCTTCACTCTTGTTACTTCTAATGCTTGTTATTCTGGCTAAAACATAGTTGTGTGTCCTGCTTTCATGTTTCACTTAGCACATCTTCCTTTTGCCAGTACTCCATTATTCCTCCTCTTGCCTGATTTCCTGAAAAACACTTTTATGCCAGTGTGACTTCTTCAGGTTGCTTGTTTAAGAGGCAGCAGTGGGCTCCCACCTGAAGACAAGAGCTCATCTCTCAGACTTGAGCTATGCAGACTCCTGAACCAGCACAGAGCACAGGAGTGTGATGTCCAGCTCCTAAGGGGAAGGGAGCACCTAAGATTTGTAGATGCTTGTGGTTCAAAGGAATGACAAAATTCAGGGAGTCTGCATAAAATCACAAAGTTTTATCAGTAAATGACACAGTTGACATGCAGATTGGTATGTTGGTCCCTAACCTACTAAATGAGCACGCTGCAGTGGGCTTTGGATAAAGGGTTAAGATGAAATGAGAGAAGGAAGGAAAGAAATGTCACGAGTCCTGCTTTCAGTGTTGGTCCAGCCAATTGGATGTCCAGAGTTCCAGAGCATGCATCCAGCCTTAGTTGGGGGTACCTTTTTATAGACAAGTTTCTCACTTCTTATGCAAATTAGTTCTGTGCAGAATGTTCTTTCAGACCTTTCTGGAAGTGGGTCAGAGGGCTTTAGGGATCTTGGGTGGTCTTGACTTTCCCGTGCACTCCGTGCCCTCTTGTAATCCTCATTCCTGCTCTTGTGCTGTCCTGTATTGTGCTTATCCCCAGGAATGAGAACAAGGATGCTTGGCCTGGAAAAGTGGTGCCCTGCTCCCACATGGCTCCCTGCTCCAGCCACACCTTGCTCTTTCCCGTGGCATGTTACTACCAGCAATTCTTGATTGCCAACAGTCCTTGGTTGGCTGCACAGCCACCTGGCTATCGTGTTTGACACGCACACTAGCCCCTTACCCTCTGGGATTCTACAAGGAAGCAGTGCTCAGAGGTGAAAAATGGATCAGACTTTCTGGAAGCCTGAGCAGGGTGGGAAAAACGAGCTGAAGACATTGACAACACAATAGCAGTGAAGTGCATTTTGAGTCACAAGATGCAATCAGGCTTTAGTTCTTACATTGCAAGCCACTTGCTCATTTTGCCCTCTTGCAATTGCTTAACACTCATCTATTTATTTATTTTATTTTTAGTTTGAAACATGCCAACTTACAGCAAGGCATCCCAGTTTCTTTCTGAAAACTCAAACACTCCACTTTTCCTTGGTGCTGTACAGGAGTTTTTGCTTTCAAACTAAAACCCCCTGTATCTGATTCACAGCTTTGCCCTGCTTGAGTCTGAAAACCACCAGGCACATTAATTCTGGCTCAGCACATTACCTCCAATTCAACCTCTAGTACAGCTGAAATAGTCAATCTGTCTGATTTTAAATTTGGAACAGGTATTGAGCTATAAGCAGCACTGGACTCAATTTCTAGCTAGAATGTGAGAAATGGCAAAGGCAGAAAAATTATTTTTGAATGCTTGAATCACTTCCAGATATTTTGTTTCCTGTCCATGCGTTATGGCCCCTTGCTCTCACTAACTTAGTGAAGAAAATGTTTTGCCTGTGAGACTGCTTCTAAAAGGTGAAATTGCATCTGTGGGTAGAATACCACCAATGGTTAAGGATAAACTGTCTTTGCTCCTGTGCAGAGGTAAAGAAGTGTAAGGAGTAGGCACTTAGCTTATTCCAGACACCTCTGTGACTCCAGTCAAATTGTAGAAAGCTTCTTCTAATTTTCCAGCTTCCTGACTGAGAGTAAATAGGTTGAAGAGGGAATGGAAAGCAGAAGAAAATCTCACTGCAGTCCCTGCTCACAGCGGGAGGTAGGCAGGTCTTTCCACGGATGAGAAGAAATTATTTCAGTTCTGTCCCTCTTGGGCACACATGGAGTTAGAGGAGCTGAGGAGTTGTAATTTTTCTCTGTTCATGGGATGGTTGGCATTAAAGCAGCAGTCTCAGCCTCTGTATGTGGATTTGGGTAATCTTCTCACAATACAGAACTAGTGTGTGATTGAAGTGACACATCTAATAGGTTAGGAAATACTGTTGGAGAGCAAGGAATAAGTGAGGAAATTACCAGTTCTTGCTGATTAATTGGGTGGAATTTTTGCAGAATTATTTTGTTTGTGCATTTCAAAATAACAAATGACTGTATATTATGGTCTTTTTATAGCCCATTTAGATGCATAATATATATTAACTTCCTCAAATAGAATAAAAAAATCAAAGCAACAATTAGCTCCAGTGCTTGCAAAAGCATATGTTAGTTTCTGTAACTTTAAGACACTTTTCTCATCAAAATACATTATGAGAGGGAAAACATCAAATATAGATTAGAGATATGCTTTGTAGTAAAAGATCTGTAGAGATGAATGAACACAATGGATGTATTTGGAAAAAAAACATTGACCATTTGGAAACAATAATAGGAAGAAAGGTATTGCTAGATAAGAACAGCATGTGGTACTGTTCTAGCCAAAGTGCAAAAGAATATTTTTTTGTGGCTTTTGGTGCAGTGTATAATAAATGCATGCTGTTCTCATGTATCAGAAAGTAAAAGAGAAGTATTTATGCCAAGTTCTAATGTTAAAAGTTTTAGGATTCATCGCTGCTGACACATGTAATTTTTATTTTTTTGAGATTCTTCTCCTTTTATTATACCTGTCAAGCTAATACTCCTGTTTCTTGTTTATTCCCTTTGTTTCTTTGTACTAATCATTGAAACAAGAGCCTACTTGTGATAATGGGCTTGTATGTGGATCGGTGGTGTCACCATGAAAGGGTGACATTGAAGTTAAAAGAAGCTACTAACGAGGGTCTCAAGGGAAGTGGAGCTAATTAGTCAAGTTAAAAAGGGATAATTCATTGCAGCCTTTGTCTTAGAAACACATTTCAAAGTTTCATTTCCATTTCAAAGTTGGAGACTGTAACTTGCAGTTATCATGATGCATTTAGCTGGAGAAATAACAATCTGCTTCTTTCTGACTGGCAGCTGAACAAGATTCCTAATGGCAGTCCCAGGTCATTACCCTTTTAAAAAACCTAGAAGACCACATTTCTTCTGGGAGGGCTGATCCTTCCCAGTTATTTTGAACATGTTTTCCCTCTTTCTTTTTTTTTTTTTTTTTTTCTATTTTAGTTATCTTACAAATCATTAAAGTAATAAGCATATAGATGTAAAACCAAAAATTTCTATCTTTGAAAAATGTGTCAGTTGAATTTCTGCACAAGATTGTGCACAGTAGCTGAGTTGTGTCCATATTCCAAATAATACAGAAGGTATGGGAGCAATTAAAAGCTCACATAGAAGCTCAAAAGTTTCTAGCTATCTTTACTGAGATGGTGAGAGTTGTGCAACTGGTATAACTGAGGTTTTGTTTTATGTCCCTCTAATCAGAACTGAAGTTTTTTAATAGTTTCACTTAGGGTAGTTAACTCTATATCATCTCTTTTGAGAGAAGCCATTCTAGGATATAAGGAAAATAATGAAGTATTGCTTGCCTATTTCTAAACAAAAGCAAGTATTTTAAACTTTTCCAGCAGTTATATCTGTGAAACAATGTAACTTTTAATGAGCAGTGGTTTATAATCTGTCAAGTGAATGCTTCAGCGATCATACATTTAATTGGAATGTACAAAAAAAAAATCTTGTTTCCAGAAGAAAATAAGGCTAATCTGATGCTGTTGTCTTGAGCTAAAAATATATGGTTTGGGAAAATATCTAGCTGGCAGGAAATGATCAGGTTAACATTCCATACATCATGTTAACTTTGCCTCTTGCACGTGTATGTCAGGATGCAAACGCTTTCTCAAATCATGTCTACAGATCCACAGAGCAATTTCTGATGCAGACACTCATCTTCAAATGTAGCAACACAGGGTCTGCATATTGTTCATGGTATAAAAGCTCAGTGAGGCATTTCTATTCAACAGGCTGAAAGTTAATTATAACAATGTAAAATAAACTTCTGACATATGATACCCGAGTCTGCAGTTGAGCTGGCTTTGTAATTTGAAAGGCATTTGGGAATACATGTATTTCAAGAGCTGAAGAGAACAGTTATACTAATGATTATTGACTAAATTGGAATATATATTCTAGCCAGTAGTTTGCTTACCATATTTTACTGTCCATAAGGATTTCCTGGAGAATTACAAGGAAATACGTAAAGCAGAAAACAATCAAAAGCTGAAATATAATGGAGGAAGCTTAACCATGTACCTTAAGCAGTACTGTTACTGACTGAGAAGAAAAGAAAAAATAAGACTCCCCCACTTGCAAGTGTACAGAATAAAACAATTTCTCAACAAAGGAAGAATTGAAAAATACAGTTAATGAAGTAACTTAATATGGAATATAATTTACTACCTATAATCGGCACAAAACTAATTTACTAGTGTTTTGCACGAAATGATAATATTAATAAATAATATAATTAGAATATTACTGTATGAGTAAGACATGACCCTTGTGTTTAAGGACCTTACTCTAGAAATAGATGAGAAAATCTAGAAACCACAAATCTTACTGAACTGCACACATTGTAGCCTGAAAAAACAGCGATTTGAGTGTATCTGATGCAATTCTAATTCTATGTAAGGTGGTCTGGAAAAAGTCCTCCAAAGGAAGCAAATCCTGCAGAAGGAAAAATGTAGTGCACTTTCTCTGACAAACAGGTACTCAGTAACTTAAGAAGATGGAAAAGCAGATTCTGATTTGGTGGGTAGAATTATTTCCTAAGCAAGGCTGCAACTTCAGTAACAATGCAGGGCTTTCATATACAGAGTTTTCTAGAGAACATGAATAATCTTTCAGTTTGGTGTTCAGAGCTTTGTAATGTCTTTCTAGTTGCTCTGCGAAGTATGGGAATAAACACAGAACAATTGTTTATTCAGATAGTAGGCCAGTATACTCAACAACTAACCACCTCCATTTCTTAATACTGTTTCTGAAAAAACACTAAGTGAAAGAAATAATTGGGAACAGTTTTGTTTGTGAAACACTTAAATTGATAACATCTGACAACAACCAGGCCACCCAATTCAACATTAACAAGTTTCCCTGTGTGGCATGAGTGTTGCTGTCCTCCCCCTTTGCACTAACTCCATTTCCTTTGTGTGGAGAGGAATATTATGAAGACACAATGTTAGCTTGGGCTTTCTTCAGTTTAAGCTTTTAAGCATTTACATTGATGGGAGACAGGGTGATTCTTGACCTTTTGAAGTAATTTTGCTTTGGCCATTACTCATTTGCAAGCTCATTTGAAAAGCACCTCAGAATCATCCTTAAGGCAAGAACTTCACTTATGTAATTATTTTACTATACACAGGGAAAAAAAGAAATCTCTAGTTAGTAGTAGATTCTGATGTGTATTTTCCCCTCATTCCAGTGGAATCTTAATTATGCAATTATGTCAGTCAGTCTTTTATGTCAGCAGACAGTCTTTTTCTCAAAAGACTATTTATTCTATTATGTAAGTCTGTGAAGTAATCTTTGCTCCATTATGACCAGCAAAACCCTGTGGCATTGTGACTTCATTTTGTTTAATTCCCTTGTGAGAAAATTCCCTCTACAGAAGTCCTGCAGAGAGCTTTTCTCACTATCTATGTAGAATATTGGAGTCACCAGTGCAAGAACAAATTTGTGTGGTGTATTTTGTCCTAATTTCTCCTTTCTGTGTGAATGTTTGTGTGCGTGGTGTTTATTTCTTGAGTATTTTGGTTTTGTTTTTAAAAGAGTGAAAGGCAGCATATAACATGGTGTATCATTGAGTGGGTAACTAGTAATCTCTTTTAAATTATGTCAGTTCTGTGTCTAAAATGCTTTTCAAAAAAGGTTTTTGAACAGATGCTTTCTGTAAGGTTGTGGTTTAGCCCCAGCTGGCAACCAAGTCAGCGTGCAACTGCTCACTCACTCCCACCCTCCTGGTGGGGAGGAAAATAAGTAGGCAAAAAAAAAAGAGTAAAACTCGGGGGTTGAGATAACAACAGTTAATTAATGGAAACAAAATAAAATATGCTAGTAACACTAATGATAATTTTAGTGAGAAGGAGAGACAAGAGAAACAAGCAATGCCCAATCCAAATCTTGCTCCCTGCTCACCCGTACCCAGTCCAACAGTTCCAGCCAACTCACCCTGGTTTATACACTGGGTATGGTGTTCTGTGGCATGGAATATCCCTTTGGCCAGTTTGGATCAGTTGTCCTGGAATGCTCCCTCACAGCTCCATTGTGTACCTGCTCACTGCCAGAGCACAGGAAACTAAAAAAATCCTTATTTAGGATAAACAGTACTGAGCAATAACTAAAACATCACTGTGTTATCAATAAATATTTTCATGTTAAATCCAAAATCCAGTGCTGTATGAGGAACCTAGGAGGAAAATTAATTATTAATTAAAAAAATAATTTTTATATTAAAATTAATTATTAATTAAGGCAGTCAGAACTGCCTGGGAGGAGTGCAGGGGTGTGTTTGTAAAAAGGTAGTCTTTAAGGTCTCTTTCAACCCAAGTCATTCAATGAAAACTAGGACATGCAGTTAAAAGGAAGATTCTCATGTCCTTGCTTGTGAAAGTCAGAGGGCTCAGATTTTCCCAAGGATATGCAGTATTTGATCTGCCAGAATCAACAGTGTCATTAGTCCAATTAACAGGGCAGAAAACAGGAAACGTAGTTGTTAGTAAACATTATTTTCTAGAAAAATGATTGATAGAAAAATTTATCAAATCTGAAAGTATTAAAAGTATTTGCACCAAAAATATTAATAAGTTTCTTTCATCACTTAAAAAAAGAGTGAGCCACATGGAGACTTGCTAAGGAAATTTCTCAAACTGCAGAGAAATGCCTCCTTTTTCTTTTTTCTCCCCTTTAAGTTCTGGGCCATTCAGCCCTATCAGCTTAAGCCAAAACCTGTAATTAACTAGGCCATCATCACAGTTTGAGTGGACTTGAGTGGAGCTGTTTTAAGACTGTTGTATGTCATAAATAATACCCCATTTTCCTACACAGTGAAGATAAATCCAGATATTCCACTGTTTCAAGAAGCATAGCGGATGTTGGTTTCTTCTTTTTATTAATGGGCTGCAAACTAGAAATGGTTCCTCATGGGGATGGTTACAAGTAGAGACCACACTCCTTATGTTTAGAGATTACCTTACTTTCACATTGACCTGTATCTGTTCTCATATGTAAAGCAGAGCATAAGAATTGCTTTTAACTTCAATGTGAGTAAAGAAAAATGTGTATTTCTTTGAAATAGAAATGCTGCATCTCTATGGTCTGTTGTTCCAGCTCAGTAGAATATTTAATCTACTAATACTGATAAAATGAGGGATGTGTTTCTTCAGAAAAGACAGTTTTGGGACTGCCTTCTCCTGTTCACTCATCTAAAACCTAAGTAACACTTAAAATCTAGAGAAACAGTAAGCCATTAGCATAGTTTTGAGAGCCAGACTGGGGCAAATTATCTCCAGAGGTCCTTTCCAACCTAAACTATTTTGATTAGCCACCAAACAGACAAAGCAAACAACAGTGTAAATATAGTCTTCATACTGAAGTCCAACAGCATATTATCAGACACCTTTTTTTGGCTTTTTTTCCTATCTATTCTAAGTTGAACTCTAGTAAATGTTTATTGGATTCTCATCTTAAATTTCTTCAGGTTTAGACCTATTTAGGCTTCTAGCGGATCCCACAAATAACCAGACTCCTCATAAATTTCTTCTACAGAGTAGCTGAAAATTACCTTTTCCAGAAGCATAAAGAATTTTCCTGCAATATTTGTAGTTGCACAAGTCTGAGTGTTGTATCTTGGGAGAGAAATCCTTCCTCCCTTTTGATTGTTGGATGGGAATATGAGTTGCATTTTTGGTTCTTCTGTGGGAAGTCATTGTCTTATCCTTCCTCTCCACTTTACTCAAAATTTCAGACATCTGTGTACTTTGTTAGGGCTTTTTATGACAAGTGTTGTTAGCTGACCTGAGTAATACAGAAGCTGCAGTTCAGACCATCCTACACAGGGTTTAGGTGGAGCATGTTCAGCAGTAGGAATGGCTGATCCAGTATTTTAGGGCTACCAGAATATAGACATGTTAATTGAATTCAAGTATTGCTATTTGAAACTTATGAAACTTTTGTTCAGGGTATAGAGCAAATTTTTGATCACTTATGCCACCTGTTTGAGCTCCAGGTCAGAAACTCACCTTGTGTGATTATATTCTTCTCCTATGAATTTAAATTTTATGATCATGGTGAAAGCTTTAGACTGGGTCAGTACTTTCCAGCAAAGTATGAGAGAGCTCTGTCTTGACTGAACTTTCTTCCTGGCTATCAAAAACTGTTGAAGGCAGGGTATGCAGAATGCTGCAGTTCATCCCCCATCCCAAAATTACATTAAAAAATGTAATAGATCAAAATAACAGTGAGAATCTGTCTTGCTGGAGTCTCACAGTGCTTGCAGCACGGAGGGAACTCAACACATGCAGTGCAGAAGAGCTGTGTGAGAAACAGGTTGGCTGTGTGCATAGGAATGTCATGCTGAGTGACATTCCTTTGTATGAAGATCTTCTACATCTTTATATTTGAAGGAGAAAAGGGCTGGAAGATTTTTAAATCTAATAGCCATCTTGAATATTGGAAAAAATTGTTTACTGCTATTACCTGATTAATATTATTATGGTGTTAAGGATGTCAGGAAGGTGTTTGCCAGCTCTGTTTTTCTCATGGCTGTTCAGTGGTTGTGGGAACATGGATACAGTGCCCCAGCTGAAGTCTGCTGAGCAGGTCTGGAGAGTGCTTACAGAGACACAAGACCTACCTGTTAAAATAGAAATTGATTTTTTGTGGTTGTCTGGTGCTGTGCAGAAAAACTTACTGAATGTGAAAACTGGAAGTGCAGCTGTGCCAGGAACATAACTGTAATGTAGCCCAACACCAGGTTTGTAGCCTAAAATCCACAAGGGTGGGATATAGTATCTATCATGCAATCTGTGGGAAGGAGACCAGGATGCATATCCTAGACTACATTTTTGCCATTGAGTTACTGCTGGATGCTCCTGAGGATGGAGAAGAGACAGGAGGAAAAACTAGAACAAGAATGGGAGTTCAAAGGGGACACAACAGGTGTTGTAAACTTTATTCAATTGTTTATAATCACAAAGTTTTGGAGTTAGATTTTTCTGCAAATAATGACTGCTTTCATAGAACCATAGAATACTTTGGGCCAGAGGGGACCTTCCAAGGTCATGTAGTCCAAGCCCCCTGTAATGACCTGGGGCATCAACTTTATCAGGTTGTTCAGAGCCCCCATACTTTGTAGTTAATCAGCTTCCAAAGGAAAAATTTGGTGTGCAGACAATCACACAACTTGGCAAATTCCTGCTCACAGAAGTAGCCAAACTGAGCATGTTTCACAGACTCCTCAGAAATACACCTTAGCAACTATGCAGCCCAGCCTCCCTCGTGCTTTGGGAATTGAGGGCTACAAAGGTCATTCCCCCAGATCTTTTTGGTGGCACAGTGATAAGCCAGTGCACATCCTGAGAGAAAGAGAGCAGTAGAAAGATGAAAGCTCACTGTTGTATGGATTACTTTCAGGATAGTACACTGGTCTCTACTTGCATGTCCATGTAGTTTTCATGTTCCTCAAACTGAATATGTTCATTCCTTCCTCTCCAGAGGAGAGGAAGAAAGGTGATATTCAGCCCCCTCCATTCAATGGTTTACATATATGGCTGAAAAGTAAAATATTAAAATCTTTCATGAGTTACAAGGTGATGAATACCAAGTAGGATCCTACTCCTTGGATGGCTATGGAGTCATTTATTAGGTGAACAGCTTTTGAATTTAATGAGTGCTTTTTGCATGGTGCTATCAAATGTTACCATGAAAATGACTAGAATTCCCTGACAGATCCCTTCTTCAGATTTTATAACTCTATGAAAGTTGAACCACCCCAGAGATGTGCTTTTCAGCTTCAGGACAAATGCCATTGCTCTAATTGCAGGGATCCTGTTTTGTATAAACACTAATACATTTATCAAGGCAGGGGTTTTGGTCTCTGGCCTTGACGTGTCCATCAAATGCATCAAATGCAAATAATAAGTAATAATACTGAAAGCAGTATCTGCTTAAATTTTTTCAGGGTCACAATATTTTTCTGAGATACATGCACAAGAAAACAAAAGGTCTTGATTTGAGAACACTGAGATAACCTTTTAGCAAAGTCTACCCTAAGTGTCAGACAATCTCTCTCTTGATGCAGCTCAGTCCATGGGATTTTTTGGTACAGCTGAAGAAAAACAGAATAATGTCAAGAAGGGATTTGCTGTTTAGGATTAGTAGCAGATCTCATAAGACTGACATAAAATCAATCATGAAAGCCACCAAGAAATTGAAGTCATGTGCTTTCCTGAGGTTTTAGAATTCAGTGTTGATGAATGGTGCATACCTTGTGGTAAGAGGCTCCTCCAGCTTTGGAGTAAAGCATTGTATTCACAGTCTGTTGCTAGACCATATTTTGAAGCATGGAACTTACCTGCAAGAATAAAAGGTAGTTTACAGGAGGGTTTTTTTAGTGATCCAGTGATTTAGGAGCACAAATCCAGTGGAAATCCTTCTCTCTGTTACTAATGCAAAGTGATATATACGAAAGTACCAGTAGCTTGCATAAAGAGTAGAACCCAGACCTTTTTTCTCATAGTTTCCTACTACACTGGTATTAAGCAGAATCTGTTACTGAAATGCATGGAGCATTTCTTCAAATATCTCTTCACAAACCATGAAAACAAATAAAAGCCTTTGAACCTGATGACCTATCATTTCATTGTTGAAAGATATAACTGCTGGATGAACTTGTGTCATCTTCTGAATACTGTAAATAAAATCCTACAGGCATTTAAATGTTAAATTTATACAGTGAGATCTTCTCAGGAGATGGGAAAGATATCAGAAGTCTGTTTTTAAATTGTCACTCCAGGTAATATGGGCTATTCGTAGACTTCTTTTGTAGAATTCTGTGTTCATTATATTCCACTTGTTTTGATTTTTGTTTTTTTATTCTCCCTGTTTAATGTATACTTGCTTGTAACATAAAATCTGTCTTGCAGCCCTGCAAGCAGATCTAAGATTTAACAGTCAGACTGACTTCTTTCCTTTTCATGTATTGTCTGTAGTCAGAGAAAGCCTGCAGGCTGTCGCTTCCCCTAACTTTTCCTGAGCAACTCAAATCTTTTTGGATTATTCCCCTGAGCTGTGGATCCAAAGCCATTTTAGACTAATAGGTGTGTACGTGTGTAACTGAGTGAATGACCTGAAGCCAGAGAGGGTTTTGCAGATGTACCTGTGGGTCTGCAGTCCCTCTTTGAGCTGTGTTAGTATGTTTCATAGGAGAAGCTGATAAAAAGGAGCATCTGATCACAGGAAGTTCACAGTGCCAACATTTTTATAGAGAATAAATATTTTATAGAGAAGTCAGTGGAAAAACACTACCCATAGAATTCCCAGTGTTGTTTACAACAAGCTGTTTTCACAAGAACCACACATAAGATCATACTCTTTTGCTGTTCCTGGAAGATCTGTGACAAAGAGATTGGCAAGATATGAAATTTTCCAATTTCCATGTAAACAGAAATTTTCCATAAATTCAAATTTCATTGCCAGAGGAAGTGAAACCAAGAATAATTAAAAAAAAATTTTCTACACATTTTGTGTCCTAGTATTTACAGAAAAGCCTTACTAGATAGTCTGTTGATGGAAGCATTAACCAAATAGTTTAACTCAGCATCAGTAGACCTAAGTGTTTATGCCTCACAGGAGCGGGGATCTTACTGTCCTCTGTTTGGATAGAGCTAAGTAGTAGGCTGAAATACTACTTTGTAACACAAAGTAAATATACCAGAAATCTGAGGTTCAAGGTACTGAGATCCGTCTGTTTACAAATGCAAACCTTAGCCCTTTAATGTGGGCTGCAGAACTGATTGTACTGCCTAAAGCTGGTTGTGCAGTTAATCCTTGTGGCAGGGGCTGTCTTTCAACGGGCTCTTCCTGTATACCCTGCTCTAAACTGGGAAAAGTGCAACAAATTTTTTGAGCACTCATTTTTACCATTTTTATGAATCTGGTCAGGTTAGTTTATGTGCCAGTTTCTTTCCTTTTCCCTGGAAAGTTTTATCGTTTCACGGGAATAGTGGTTTTGCTTGGGAATTTGCCATTGTTGTTTCTGATGTGAAATAAATGCAGAGTGCTGAAGACACCTTGAAAAAATTTGGTCATTTTCTAACTTAGTTTGAATTTGTACTACTATATTGTAGTTATTTCCAAATGTTATGTTATTTCCAAAACCATAAAGCATGGGTGACCATCCCTTAAAAGTGATATATACCTTGATATATACCTTTGTAATGGTCACTGTCGACACAGAAATTTCGACATTTTATACACATATACAGTGTGAGGAAGGAGAAAAGCTATTCATAATTCTGTGAAAAATAATTTGAGGGTGCTGATAGATAAGAGGCTGAACGTGACCCAGCAGGGGAGGGAGGGGATTCTGCCCCTCTGCTCTGCTCTGGTGAGACCCCACCTGCAGGGCTGCAGCAGCTCTGGGCTCCCAGCACAGGAAGGACATGGGCCTGATGGATCGGGTCCAGAGGAGAGACACCAAGATATCAGAGGGATGGAACATCTCTTATTTGAGGAAATACTGGGAGTATTCAGATTGTTTAGACTGGAGAAGAAAAGGTTTCAGGATAACCTATTTGTGGCCTGCCAGTACCCAAAGGGACCCTACAAGAAAGATGGAGAGAGACTTTCTACAAGTCCATGCAGTGACAAGGAAAGGGAGAATGGCTTCAAACTGAAAGAGAGTAGTTTTAGAATGGATAATAGGGAAAAAAAATCCTTACAGCGATGCAGGTGAGGCACTGAAATAGGTTGCCCAGATCAGTTGTGGATGACCCATCCCTGGAAGTGTTCAAGGCCAGATTGGATGGTTTTGAGCAGGCTGGTCTAGTGGAAAGTGTCCCTGCCCAAGACAGGGGGTTGGAACTGGATGATCTTTAAGATCCCTTCCAACCCAAACCATTGTATGGTTCTGCGATTCCATGATCAGTGCAAGTGAAATCCAGATTCCTTTGATGTGAGCTCACTGCTGCAATAATAGTACCATGTTATATACATGTTTGTCTTCATTGAGTCGAGCTCATGTTAACTGAGTTCAGAATCAGAAGGTTTAACTGATCTTTCCCAGAAATCTCCAGTGAATTTTAGAATGGCCAAGACAAAATATATTTTTGTAATGCATCTTCAAATAGACTTTTTAAAGCCTTAGATGTAACATAAGAATTTGGATGTTGAAATTCAATTTTGCACATTTAGTCCACGAGTACATTTTAGCCTTGGCAATCTTCAAATATGCCAAATCTAGCATTGTCCTCCAATTCTCAAAAAAGAAAAGAAGCTTTTTTTTCCTGTTGAAGAATACTGAGGGACAATTTTAAAATTAACACAGCTACACGAGAAGAAGAACCAATAGGGGACATCTGAGGACTAGAAAAAATAAACTGGAAGGAATGAAGAAGTACTAAGTTGATGAAGCTATCTGAGTTCTTGTTAAAGCTGCTTAGCTTTCTGAACCATCCGTGGGGCATTTGGGAGAGACTACAAAGAAATATTTCAGACAAAAGCCTAAGATGAGCTTGGGTGCTATGTACAGGAAGGAAAACTGCTTGGGCAGGCTTGGGATATGTTAGAGAAGTACAGAAGTACTGCCTTTTAAAAGCAAAAGTCTGCTCTGCTTCCCTAGCAAGAGACCCACAACCCAGAGGACATCATGAACCTACAATAAATGACCCTATGTTAACACTTTTGGTTATTTAGCTCTGTCAAAAAAATCAGGCATTTTCTAAACTCTATAGGGGTAGTTAAGGAAGAAATTCCTTTGATGGTGAATCTGTTTTAAATGCTGACTGACTGTGGCAACTTGAGATGCCTTAATAAGGCATAGAAATAATATCTGGAAAGAGTACAAAGTTTAGACATACACCTTTCTGAGACTAAGTGAATGCCAGAGGAGGAGGAGTAAGCTTTCAACATATGTCTGTATTAGAAAATGGAAGGCAAAACCACATGATTCAATTACTAAAGAAATTTTATGCACTCAAGGAACATCACAAATTGACAGCTTTGAGTGAGATGAATACATCAGCTGAAAGAAATTCAGATGTCTGAAAGAGAACAAATGATGTGGAAACAGTCTGATGTATCTAGATGAGTTGTTAAAATATCAGCAGAGTATTACATTAGCAGAATATGAATCCTTATAATTGTCAGTGTTCCAAACCTACTTATCAGTATTCTTGGTAATCAAAGTAGTATTGCTAGTCTAAAGGATGAACCTAAACAATTTCTAAAAATTAATCTATTAGACCCTATTGAGCAGATCTAAATTTTGATGAGGGATAATCAATGCATACCTATCATCATTAAATTTGTAAGGAAATAATAAATTGATGTATAATTATCTCTTTGATTGTTTTCGTCAAATAGCTTGTTCATTTTCTCAGTTGTCTCTTTAAAGTGGTTTCAAAGATTTGCACACCTATGATTCATCCATGCTCCTGATGCTAATTTGCTGTTGACCAGAGTATATTTCTGTTTTAGCCAAAATTATAAGCACTGAGGTAAGTATAAGATTAACTCAGCAAATTTTAGTTCAATGAGAGGAAAACCTTTAGGAATATTTCTGGGCTGAGAGAGACGAGAAGCAGAAGTCATACTAAATGTTGTTTGATTGATATTATACATGTATTTCAGCATGGTAATTAACTTCCATGATATGAAAGAGCAGCTGAGGGAAGATATTTCTTTTAGAGAAATTGAGTACTTCAGAGGGTGTCCCATCACCTTTCAGTATAGACAACGCTCTTTTTGAGGATAGAGAGATAAAGTTCTGTTTTTTACCTACTGTCTTTTTATTTTTGGTTAGTGAAAATAGTTAATAGGTGTTCTAAGGAATAATTTAAGTCTAATTTTTCTAGGAATTAATGAAAGCTTAAAGTAAAATTTTTAGTCTCGTCTTGCATGGCAGACCACATTAATGTTTCATACAGAGAAAACAAAGCAGACTTCAAAGCAAATGTGATTGATGAAACATGAGTGCACATATATAATTATATAGAGAGATGTATTATATGTATCTTTGTGCTGAAATTTTAAAAATGTTATTTTAAGAAGTGCTGAAATTTAAAGTGTTTTAAAGTTAAAATTTGCTTATTGACTCAAGACAAATTAAAGCTCCCACTCTATCTGAGATTTTTCTCCACTTTGTCTTTACTTTCCTTGACTTTTTATTTTTGGAGGGGTATGTAAGATGCAATAAAATTAATATTTACATGTCTTTTTTAAAGTAAAGAGAAGTAATTAAAATGTTGAGAGGAAGGACTTCATTGTTGGTATAACAGGCTGTAGCTTTGCCCTCCTGTCTTTTTAGTAACATCTTTAGGGCAAAATGATTTAAGCACATATTTGAGTTTTTGCAGCTTGCTTTGAGAAGCCCTGATGAAGTCTCAAAATTACTGCATCTTTCTAGGAACTTGCAGGTTTTCCCCTATAAAGAAAATGGGTTTTGCTTGGCTATCTAGTCAGTGTAACATTTTGTCATATGAATATTAAAGGCATCAAACATAGAAAGAAAGAATTTTAAGAAGAACTGAAAGCTACATCAGTGTACACAGAACTGACCTGGTAAATTCAAAATCAGCAGCAAGTTATGCTTATATTATATATGTAGACGAAAGCAATGCAGGTAAAGTTATGTTAATGTCAGAAATGTTGTAAGGTTCAGTGCTAGTGCTCTAAACTGAAATAGTTTTGTACTATGGGAATAGATTTTCTCTTTAGGGAAACCGCAAATCCGCTCTCAAATACGCAGTATCAGTATACATATAAATTTAAAACACCAAGTCCATATAAATAATGACTTTGAGGTAAATACATGTAGATATCTGCTTATCAACTGTAGGCACTTTCTTCCCTCCTTTTTAACTCTGCACCACAATCGAGTTATGAAACATGACATACTTGGAAAGGAAATAATCTGTACATATTTGAATATATTTGAAGTTTTCTAATTGCACAGGGAACACCCAGCCAAGTAACTTACCTTGTCCTTTACACCTCTGTACTGTCTGTTTTTTACTGTTGTGATAAAAAAAGATGGCACTGCTATAAATTGCAAGGAAACTTATTTTGCAAAGTTGGTTTTTAGATATAGTATGTGAAACTCTGAGACAGGGTGGACTAGAGATGTCCATTAGAAGCAGTGTGTTTACAAGAAAATTGAAAGAGTTGGAGGTCTCCTGTCTGATTATTTGATATCAAAAATGTTGTTAACCAGATGAGATGTTTTGGAAGCATGCTTCCCTCCCTAATTTGAGGCCAAGTTGCATATTTTGGAAATGTGTGTGGAGGTTCAGCTGCATGAGGATGCTTATGCAGAATATTATTTTGGTTAAAACTCAAGCATCCAAAAATTTCTCGAGAGCTGTTATGCATCATTAACACTTAGTTTTTATTAATAGTTTTCAACTTTTTTTTTTTTTTTAATAGCACATTATTAACTCTGCCAATGGCTCCATTTGCAGGTTTTTCTCTCTAAAGATTTTTCAGACTGATTTCTACCAAGAAGTGGAAATTGTACAAACAGCCAAGAGCGGTGGGGAGTGTTACTTGTTGCTAAATACTGACCCTGTTTCTCCGTCTCCCTGGCAATTTCCCACACATAAAGCATTCTTGTCCCTCCTCTAGATGTACTAAAAGGAGCTGAAACAAAGGTTAGTCACTTTGATATTAGGTTGGAGTTCAGGAAGAAGTCTCTGTGTTATAGACTGGCTTTCCTTTTAATGGTTACAACCTGCTGGGAATGTGTCAAGTTGGGGATAGGCTCTTCTACCTGTACTGACTTTTACTGCAAACTCCTATAAAAACCAACTGAAAATAACATTGGTGCTTTCATCTATACTCTTTCATTTTTACTTTTTTAATGTCTTGTTTTGTATGGGTTTTTTAGACAAAGAATGGTGCACATCTTTGTCTTTTACCTTATGTCTGTCAGCACTTTTAAAACTGAAGTTGAAAACACAAAATAGTTTCAGTGCCCCTGGTGTACTCTGCTGTGGCAACTTCAGTCCAACATCTTAAAAAAAATCATGGGGCTCTTTATAATATGCATGGATTTAGTATGTAATATAAGTAATCTATTTCACAGATGTTTTAAAAATTTTATATTATCTCTTCCTGTAATTAATCTTAAATCTTACCAAGTGCATTCTCAACCGAAAAAAAAGAAAAAAAAAAACCAAGGAGCACTAAAAGAAGTCTTATCTTACTAAAGCTGGTGCTTTTATGGACAGGACCATTCACAACAAAAGTAGAAAATTCAAATTAAATCATATGTGAGAATGGCCTAAGCACAGTCTGTCTCCCTCAGCTAGAGCATTATTTATAGAAAGTGGGACAGCTCTGTCAGGAGAAGCTCAGGTGCATTGTTTAAATTGCTGCACCAAGGAGTTCTGAGCTCCTAGTGCTGCATTTTCACCCTCGCTGTGTTGGGCTCTTGTCCTGAGTGTGTGTGAGCCTCTGTCCTGCCAGTGATTGGGTTATCTGGAGAAGGCAAATGTTTCTGTTCTGGCCAGGTCCCCACACAGAGAACCATGGCCTGAGAGCTCTGAGCAGCATTCAGCCAGACCTTATTTATAGCACAATAATTCAGGGGCTCATCTGGTGTAGAGAGATTCAGGTTCCAGCCACTGTGCTGCCTTACAGCTTATATGTGATGATAACAGCAGTACATCGTGGAATGTTTCTGTTTTAACTTGAGGTTTTTGTTTGTTTTCTTTTTCTTTCAAGAGAAACTAAATTGATGACAAACCTCCAACCAGCTATTCAAATGTGCACCAGTTTTGGATGAGCTCCTTTCTATTTCTTTGTACACCACAGAAAACTAACATGGGATTCAAAATTCCCATCCATCTATTAGTTTAGTTCTACTTCCCATAGGGTTTATGGAAGTTCCCTCCTACTTTGGTCCTTATCCATGGCCTTGTGTTGTTTTATACATGGGTTTGGATAACAAAAGTCATCCAGAGGAATGACATGTTGTGGTCTCTCCCCCTTAATAAAAAATGTTAAAATGTTATCATATTGCTGCATAGGAAACTGGTTTTGCTTCCTCTGGGTGCTTTTGTGGTAAGTCCTTAGAGACTTCTTTTTCTTTCTTTCTTTAAAGGTGACTTTCCAACAAATAGGAGAGATCATTCCCTTATTTCTGCTCCCCTGAGTAGACCCAGAAATTCAGTTCTCACTTCCTTCTACTGGAAGTCTGATTTTTTAATATAAAAATAATTCTCATTTTATACTTAGCTTGATAGAAGACAGAGCTAATTAGTCTGTGCTTAATTCATTACTTGGTTTGTTTTAACTCAGTTTAGCCTGCCAAAGTTCACCTTTTGTGACGCTGGTAACACATTTAATGACTATATTTGAGCTCAAGTCCAAACTTGATACATTCTTGCAAAATGATTTTCATTTACAAAGGAGGAACTGCTTGAGTTCTCCTTATAATGAGACTACTTCTGCTTGGTATTGTGCCTGGTAGTTTCACCCAAAGTTGGGGGTAGAAGAGTCTCTTTGACAAGGTGTTTATTAAAGTTGCTTATGCTCTGTCATCTACTTAAGTACTTTTTTTTCCCCTCCACTTGGACATTCAAAAAGGAGACATGGCAGTTTCTATGGATTTTTGATTTTTCTATTCATTTTTTTAAAGAACAGAGGTAAAAAATGCCATAGGGAACTGATAGACAAATCATATTCCCTTAAATTCCAGTCCTTTAAACTTGTATTTGTGTGTTCAGCTTTCCGTATAGGGGAAAAGTCTCTGATTTGATTGAAACTCTCTGAAGCAGAGAGTTGAGCAGATGTGTTTAGCCTCAATTTATTTGAGACTTTAACTGATTTGAAAGGGAGTTGGGTAACCAAGTTGTGATGCTAACACAAATTTCTGGATACACCCAGAGTTTTAAACCCCTATGGTGATTTACTGCTTTTCACTTTGCGCCAAGATTCACCTGTCAAAAATGTTTTAAATGAGATTTAATGCAATTATTGTTTCCCCCTCACTGGGTTCTTCCTCTCTCAATGTGGAATTTGCTTTGCACGAGTGACAATTTAGAGTCTGAGACTACAGCTCATCAATTAACTTGGACAGATCAAGGGCCACAATCTTGTTTGCAGGCCACTGTCACCCACCCTTCACTCCTTACACAATCCCACTCCACTTCCCTGCAATTGAGGAGAGATTTATATTAAAGGTCCAGAACTTCATGAATTTGCATAAATGTCTCACCAAGTCCATATATATATGTGAAAGAGAGTAAAAGTGGGGAAAAGCACAGAATTTTTAGCAGATGTTTAGTGAAGTGGAGCTTTCTGAACCTGAATAACTTTTTGATACCCAAGAGAAATATGCAATCAGGGCAGATATTCAGGCTAAATGGTTTGCAGCTTTCCAAGTAAGTAGCTCAC
This sequence comes from Cichladusa arquata, assembly GCA_026413545.1. Lineage (NCBI taxonomy): Eukaryota > Metazoa > Chordata > Aves > Passeriformes > Muscicapidae > Cichladusa > Cichladusa arquata. Next base: position 18,088,442 of record JAOTQP010001652.1, read on the forward strand.
GTGTCAGTACAAGTCCATTCAGTCTCGTGCATGTAAGGAGGGTCATAAAACATGCAGTTGCTTATCTACAAGAACAATTTATATGCATTTGCACAGTTACTCTAGTTACTCTAGTTACTCACGGTTACTGGGAGGATTGTCTAACAAGGCAGATAGAAAGGCAGGTGATTTTTATAAGGTGCATAACATGCTCAGCTTTTTCTTTCAGACCTTGCTTGGCATTGGAATTATTTTTAATTTTTTATGTTACAGTGTAACATAGGCAAGCATTCTGTTAATTGAACACCCCCCCTTTTTCCATAGCCAAATGGCAAATGGAAGTACTGAATGTTACAGAGCCATTCACTACTGGCAATCTCTTATTTTCTGAAGAATAAAATGAGGCTTTATAGAGGAACCTCTGAGGCAGAAGTGTGGTTATACTCTTAATTCCTGGAAGGAAGAAAGTATTAATTACAAATAACTCTTAAAAGACCCAAATTATTGTTACTGGTTAACATTTCAATATAGACCACAGACTTGAAAGGTAAAGGACAGTGGAACGGAGCACTTTATCATCCCCAGTGGTGAATTTGTTCCCAGTCTTTCACCAAACTGGTACGTGCTCAGAAACACCCTGCACTTCATTAATCACCTAAATGAATATTGGTCATCTGCCTATTTTTTGTGATTTAAGCTGATGAAAAAGAGGCAGAAGAGTAAACATTAAAGAGGAAAAGAGAAAAGACATTAGAGAACATAGAGAACAGTAATAGTTGGCAAGCCTGTTGTATAAATAGATGTTATAGAATTTTTGTCTGTGTAATAGGGATGATGCATGAACATTCACTCTCTAGAATCATCCAAAACACATTTGCAGTCATGCTAATAGGAGTTGTTTCAATTTATCAGCATGACTTCACTAACATGAACAAAATGTTTAACCTAGTCAAAACAGAATATGCAGTTTTTGCTTTTCAAAATACACTTGTTAGTAATTCTAAGCAAATGAAGTAGGCATCCATGAAAAGTAGGTCATAATAGGAAGGTAATTTTACTTCATGTTCCCTTTTTCTTCCCATATATTGTAGGGTTTTATTGGAATTGTATGTTTTCAAAAGCCTCTTTGAAATTAAGTCTTTCTGACTGCCTTTCACTGAAATAGTAGCACTTCAGAGCTCTACAGCCTTCCCAGTCCTGTTGGGATGGTTATACAGGGTAAATATTATGCGAAAAGTACTTGCAGAAGCCAGCCCAACTGAGAAAAATAGGTTGTTTATTTTAAATTTAGGTACTGTACAGACAAAGTTGAATTATCTTAAAAATCACCACAAATAATTCATCATGTTATTTAGGTACTTTTTCCCTTGCCATGTCATCAGATCTAATGGTTCTTTCTTAATTTATGACAGAAATTCTGTGGAATAAGGTAAATGTCAACTATAATGATGCTGTTTGTTATGATGAAAACACAGAGAGAAGGAAATTATGTTTAATGCATCAAAGAAAGAAATTTCAAATAGGTTATTTCAGTTACCTTGATTTAATATGTCTTTTGGGGAGAAGGAAAGGAAGGAAAGGTGAGGAATTAGTACCAAAAGTAACAGTGTGAAAACATACATCATAAAGAGCGGTTAGAGACTCTTAGATATGGAAACACATTTCTCTCATCTATGAAGGGATAATTCTTTCAGAGACAAATAGACATAATAATATTCAATATGTGATGACACCAATTGGTCCTTTTGGCCTGGTGAATTTTTTGACTCTTCACATAAAGAGTAGTGGCTTATACAGTTCTCAAATTTATCAGCCATCTTTTTCTACCTGGGTCTTCATTTCGTTCAGTGCTTTGATGGAAAAACACAGCACCAATAATTGTACTGGAGAGTATATCTTAGGCAAGACATGTGAATTATTTTGTACTGAGAATTTTCTTTGTTTAAAAGTCAGCAGACAGGAAGGACTGCACACCATAGTCCAGTTCTTACAAGAACTTATGAAATGTTTCTGGGATCCTGGTACTAAAAACATGTCTAAGTTTACAGGTAAAAGTAATTTTTGTTGTGTTGATGTTGCTTCTTGAAAGAGACCAGAGAGTGGATAGTTTTGGTGAGGACTTTCCTGTACTACAACTTGGGAAATTCAAATTCTGCTTCAGATTTTACTGCACAGGAGCTTGGGAATACATTTACGTTTTTTGTTTCTCTTCCCAGCTCTAGTTTTTCTCATATAATCAAAATGTACTGTATTGTGGTGAGCAATATTTTGCTATGCTTTTTCTGCTGTATCTGCCACAATGAAATCTTAGACTTGCTAGTATTCTCAATATAACAGTAACAACACTAACAATTATTACTAAAAAAAAGATGCAGTAGAGAAATATGTAGAGCTTTGCAGGCATCAGCCTAACTACAGTCTTAAATAACCAGCAATGTTTGCACTATTTCCCTTTCACAAATAATTGAGTCCTATTCTTGTTAAAACACCAGATTTGACAGGCTTCCTGCTACCTTTTCCAAACAGGTAAAAGAATCTAGTGTGCCAGGTTTTCCCCTGCTGCATCCACAGGCTCCCAGAGTAACAGTAATTTTATTTTCCAATACTACGCTTTTCTGATTATCTCTTCCACCTCTTGCAGTAGGGAAGACTGAGCTGATTCTGGCCTTGCACTATACAAAGCAAACAGCATGTGGCATTTCTGGTTCAGTGATGACTTCCAACTGGCCTTTCTTTTACTGTCACAGCTGAATCTGCCTCCTCTCTTCTCAGCAGCAGTGAAGGCATGGAAAGAGACCAGTTAAAATGGTTCGCTCTTGGTTGACTCTTTCACTCCACGTAGTTCCCAGAATAGTCTGAGTCCTTCAGCCTGTGTGACACTAAAAGGCTAAATGAAGAGCTACTTGGATCTGAACTGTGACTTCCCTGTGCTCTGCCACCGCTCTGCTGTCTGCCAGCAAAGCTTTGCTGAAGATTTCTCTCTACAGTAACATGTCACATTCTCAAAGACAGTGTCCCAACCTCCCTGACTTCTCCAGGGACTGATGTATTTTCCTTGGTGCTTCTCCACCGTGGTGGCTCCTAACCTGTGCCTGGAATGAGCCTGAAGTCATCAATAGCTGTTGGGAGAGGAGCTAGGAGTAAAATGCACAGACATGGAACAGAAAACACACCCACATCCTTGGACAATTGCTAGGAGTGCTGTCTCTGCACTCTCATTGCTGGGCACTCCCTACCCATGTTCTCAGACATGTCCAAGCACTTGCTGAAAGTCACTCCACTCCTGCTGCCAATAGAGGATCCACAGGTACAAACTGTACCTCTGTCTGCAACTGTCAGCATATTCCCTGCTTCTCTTGCTTCCCCTACAGGCTTTCTCCTCCATTTGTGACTTGCTTTTCACCCAGCAAAAATGTGAGGTGGCTTTGGCAGAGAGTGCCTTGCCCTTCTTTCACCCTTCTACAGGTCTTGAAGGGAAAGAAAAGAAGGGACAAATGGATGATAGCAACAAAGGCCATGAATGTAGGAAATAATAGGAGGAGGAATATTAGAAGGACCAGAATGCCAGCAAGAAAGAAAAGTGAAACTGTACATTTACCATGTAGAGGTACAGTAAAGCATCTTTGGGAGGAATCAGGAAAGACCTGGAGAACAACTGTGCCAAGTGCTGAATAACAGGGAGTTTGAGTGAGAGTCTGAGAGGCTGAGGAGGACAGCTAGCTGAGCAATTAAAGACACAGGACGCATTTCTCATTAGAAGAATTTGGCTTAACACTCACTGGGCAGAAGCAGCAAGAGAAGGGAGAATTTATTCTCTGGTTTTCTTTTAACATAGGTAAGATTGAAAAGATGTCATATATCCATGTATCTGAGAGCATTACATTTGCTCTGGTACCAATGAAATTAATAACTTGATACCACTTCTGTTTCATTTTCTCAAGTTTGGGTTTTTTTTTCTGTTCAGACCATGCCCAATTAGCCTTATGGCTCTTGGGCCCTGTATACCCCTCTCTCCAGCAGCCTAATAGCTTCTAAGCACATCACAGGATGGTACATCACAGGATGGCTCAGGCAACACAAGAGATCTATAACATGAATTTAAATGGAGACAAAATAAATCTACCTCAGCAGCAGTCCTTGCCAAATCATTTGATAACATTGGTTGTTCTAAGGGTTCACTTTACGTCATAACCACTTTCTGAGTTTTATGTAGTGAGGCTAAAGGATAAAACACAAGCTCTCAACTAGATCACATTGTAGTTTTTGAAAAAGCAGAAAACTTTGAAATTCTTGCTATGTATTGCATTGATACTCTTTTTTTTTTCACCCTCAACTTCCCAGCCCAGCAGAATAACTCTTGATTCTGGTTTTGTGATGCATTCTTTTGTGATAAGATATGCAAGGCCACATCATGCACAGTCTGTTGAAATGCAGTAAATATTTAATATTCTGTTTATTTCTATAATGGCCAAATGAAATTACTTTCTATCTGTTTACCTATCTGCATGTGCATGTGCACGTGCACACACACATTCTTGCAGATATACACATGTTCACATATTTAAACTATGCAGAAACTGAGTGAAGGAAATTGGAAAAAGGGTATAATACTTTGCATTTTTAATAAAGAATGTATTTAGTCCTCAAACTATTGCATTAAGTAAAGGCAAGATTATCCCTTTTATTCAGGAGGGATGACCGTGGCCCAAGAGTATATGCTTCACTCCAAGTGTGACAGGACAGATGGAGTCAATGTCTGGGCCACTACTTAGAATTGGAATGGTCCTATTAACCTGGACCTCTCTCATAATACACAGAACAACCTAAAAGTTGGCAGTAGGCAAAAGCTTTAATTTAAAGGTTATTTGGCGGTCACTGAAGCAAGTCTATTTCCTAATGGACAGATGTCCACTTAACTAAAGCCCTCCCAGATGACTTCTTGTTTGAAGCTATGCCAGGTAAAGCAAAGACTGAGTGGATGTGTCAACTCCATAACCTCTTGGAGTGAGCAGCGCTCCCCGACAGTCTGGGCACCAGCTCAGTGGCACAGCAACATTTGCTTGTGGCACATGGTCCCTTGGTAGGTCTGTCAGTCAGCTGCTTTATGCCAGCACTTTTAGAATGCAAGTATTTTACAAAAATACAGCACTGCAAGGTGAGGGATATTTGCCAGTTTGCATTTTAAAAATGGGGGGAAACTGTGTTATTTAAGTTGAAATACTATTGTCAAATGGAAAATGTTGCCCCACATAAATTAGGGGTTGGTGGCCTGTGGTTGGTTGTTTTACAGTCATGAACTATTTGTCTGTCCAGCCTTGAGTATAGCAAGTTTTAAATTTAGGTAGACCTTCTCAGAGCCTACATCATAATGATTATAAAGAGAGAATTAATTTTAATAACTTTTTTATGCCTCATGTAAATTTGCATATGATCTGGGAATGGTGTCCTTATGGGGAGATCCTGTACCCATTGAAATGGGAGGCTGCTATAGGGAGCTGCTTGTCCTGATCTTGTCCTGATGCTGAGTCTGCTTGTTATCTTTCTAGAGTTGTAGCACTCAAGATGTCACAGGGCTCTGCATTTCATCTATAATGTTGCTATTTGCTGACAAATCTGAATCTCCAATATAATCTGAAGAGAAATGAAAAGCCATCAAAGAAATGTGGAGATTGGCAGAATTACTCTTAATTTTCTCATCAAGAGTATTCATTTAAAAAATGACCCACAAAGACTTCAAGGAAGAAGCAGAAAATATGTAAATGACAACAAATTATATTAAAATTCCACAAATAGAAACCAATTTTAGCAAGGTGGTAGGTGGGCCTTTTTCAGGCCTTTCTCCCATGCTTAGATGGCATCAATAACAGTTTGGATGTGACTGCTGTGTATTTGTGATTAATGATTGTCCCCCGCCACAGATTATCTGTTCTTTTTAATCCCACCTCTTACTGCAATAATATTGGGCTATTTTATGAAAGACAGTGGAATCAATAAGAAGTAAGCAAAAGAAATGTTATTTCTCATGGCCAGTTGACACTGCTGGAATTCACAGAAGGTCACAAAGTTTAATGCTGCTGGGTTGGTTTTTTTTCCTCTTTTATTTATTTTATTTTTGGGTTAACTCTGTGCTTGTTAAGATTCATACTATGCAAGCTAAGGTGAAATTGTTAACTGACAGGGAATGATGGCTTAGTAGGGTCAGGAAGGAATTTCTCCTCTTCCCTTTCCTGTTCTGAACAGTGTAGAACAGTCAGATGAGTGCATGCTGGTTGGTTTGTTTTTTTCCTCTGAATTAATAACTTATGGGCCTTAATGGAAAAAGGTGTTGGAGCAAATGGGCTGGTGGACTAACCCACGGTGTAACTTGATTTCATTTCATTAAACATTTTTTTAAAGTTTAGGCAATACACTTGAACAGAAAATATTCAATTTTAATGTACAAAGATGCATTCAATGTTCATGTGTGAGAAAAGTAATACTTCCTATGGAATTTAGGACTGTAATTGTAAGGCTTAGCTGCTCTGTTTATCTCCCAAAACTGAAGGTTGTGTTTGTCTTATCATTATCTGAATTTCTTCAAATACCTGAAGGATCTCCTGGACTTAAAACTAAACAAATGAAAATATCATTTCTGCGTGGTCAGAGCTGCTTGTATGGCCGAAGAGATAGGAAAGGGGCATTATGTTATCAAAATTAAGGCTTTAAATGACTGAAAAGCAGGTGAAACCTTTTGTTTAACTCTGTCTCCTCTGTAGACAGCAGCTCAGGTCCCAGGCTGACTTGCTTGAGGTAGCAGTGTGTTATATATGGGTGAGAGGCAATAAACTTTAGATAGACACATTTTCCCCCCACTGCCTCTGTTTTACAAGAACATCCTCTCTTTGCTGGTCCTCCAGGGGCTGCATTAATGTGCAGCACTGTAATAGCTGATCAGTGGAAACAAGGTACATCTACCATTAACCACACTGGAGTCAGGCTCCTGGAAAGAAGAGAACCTCTCCCTGTGGTTAGAAACCATGGCTGGCTGCTGGCACTTCTCCCACAGAGCCCAGTGGTGGGGCTGGAGGGATGCTGATGGAACTGAGGGTGTTTGGGAGGGAAGCTGTAGTGAAGGAAGAGAGGCATGGCTGAAACCTGTGGAACTTCAGTTTCTACAGTGCTGAGAATGGTGCTTATGGCTTTTTAGGGGCCTAGATGTGCCCATTATTCTTCAGGGTATTTTCACAGTACTAGTAACTCCTCAGTTCTGAAATTCGTTCTTTCCCCTAGCTTTAACTTTTGGCAAATGTTTTGTATCTGAATAGAAAAGACAACTGTTCTTTTTCAATATTTTTATGATACCTTGAACTAACCATATAGAATAAGATTTTTTTCACTCTGTTGAAATGGGTGACATCAGTTTTTGTTTTTAATGAGTATTAAAGAGAATGAAAGTGAAAATTATTTTATCTCTGTGATGGATGTATATCAAGTCAACAATGTGTTCATTATTTAAAGTAATTTTATTCAAATTTATTTTTTAAATTTATTTCAGTCTCTTTCAAATTGTCATGTGGAGTTCTTTACCACTGGAATTATTATTCCAAACTCCGCACAAAATTCTTTATTTTATTTGTAAGAGGGTATTTGTGAGCTGCAAACTCTTATATTCTGTCATATGTGTCTACAGACTTGTATAAAAAAATTCCATTTCGTGTGGCCAGTTCAGGGCACTAGATGCTTCAAAGAGTCAGTAAAGATATCTGGTTCCTAGATAAGGCCTCTAAATTCTTAGTAATATCTAAACTGAGAATTAAAAAGTTATAATTTTCCAAAGGGTTCCATTACATTTCCTTTTCTGCCTACTGTGCATTGTACATTATTAAAGAGTACTGCTCTGACATGCCCCCCAAAGAAGTGAATTAACATTTCTTGTGAACTCTGTTCTTTTGTGAAGAAGTAATAATGACTCAAGCAGCTCCAAAAGTTTCTCAGATGAATCAGAATTTATTACTTGTAAAATTAATGCCCATTACATTCACTGATACTGTGCATAAATTGTCATTTGTAGAAAAAAACCCACTCCCTTTTACTGTTTGCCCTTATTGGTAACATATCTGTGACTTGTACAGAAGACAGGGACAAATGCAGCACGTGAGTGACATAATTTGTGAGAGTTTAGCTTCACACTGCTCATCTATTGTTCTCTTAACATACCTTTTCTTTTGTCTCTAAAGCAATTATAGTTGTGATTTGTTTCAGCTCTTAGAAGAAAGAGAGTCTATTCTAGCCTGTGAAAAGATGAGCCCTGACTTGTGCTTTGGATTAGGCTTGAAGCATTTTGAGTGCTACCATTTGTAGAGAAGTTCTCACCTGACAAGGTGGACCTAAGCAAAGTTGAAATTGCTGCTGGTGATTTTTTCTTGGTGGTGTTGGTTATTTTTGTTTGATTTTTTTTTTTTTTTTTAGTAGAGTGAATTATCTTACCACTGGTTTAGTTTAGCTTTTCTTGAAAAGCTTATTTCTCCCTCTTGAACTAAATCATTAAATTTTATAGGCACACAACTATTTTTGCCAACCAATCCCACAGCTGAAAGAAGCCATATGCAAGTCAGGAGAAAGAGGAGAAATATACAGGTCGGGTATGATGAACTTAGAAGTGTTATAACTAAGAAGATGCCTTCAAAAGAGGTTTTTTTCTGCAGGAAATGAGTTGATCAACCTCTCATTTGTTGACTACCCGGACTTATCAATGGCTCATGTGAATTTAGGATATAACTTCTATGCTTTGAGCAATTCTTTGATTTCTGCTTCCTGTCTCTAGTGGGACTAGAAAAATCAAAGTCAGAAGAAAGTGTATTAAGACATAAAGTAGGGATTTAGACTATTTTATAGGAACATACTTAACCTCTCTGTACAATTCTCTGTCTGTGTAATGGGGATAATGTATTTAACTACAGCAGGAGAAGTCTGAGGATTAATTGGTTAATGAATTCATAGAACCCTGAGCATGAAAAGTGTGCTCTAAGTGTTTCCCATAGAAATTTCTCCATTACCTAAAGAGAGAGGAAGAAAAAAGCTAATTCATTGCTTTAAACAGCTGTGCAAATTCCATCAAGAACACAGATAATTAAAGTAATATTAATAGATTTTTAGGTCTTCATTTTCCCCTAGAGGCCAGGTGTCCCTGATTTTTTTTTCTTTTTCCACTTCGAGTAACGTCCCTGACTCAGTTGTCAAAGACTGAGAAGTAGAAGTGCCCGTCTAGGTTGAACTTGATGCCCACAGTGGAGTTACAAGGTTAAATAAATGGGGTGGGTTGGGTTCTTTTTATTTTAAACTGAGCATAACACTTCAAAAGGATTTTCTTTCCCCCCTCCCCCAATGTATTTTTAGGCTGTATGCACTCTTGTCTATGTCTGTTCCTTAGTCCCAGTTGAAGATTTCAAGGGAGACGAGGGCTCTATATTGTTTCTCCCTTGTATTGCAGATAGGGGGAGGAGGTGGTTATTAGAGAGAAGCGCGCTCGCTCGCTCTGTTTCTCCCTCTCTGGCTGATAGCACTTATCTCTCGCTCTCTCTCCTTCTCCTAGGTGATCCATTTCTAGGCAACGTGCTGGCTGGTGCTGGAGCTGCCAGCTCTCTCTGCATCCCACCAGCAAAGCAAGCTCCAAAAGCAACCTGCAGACCATCATCATCTGCTTTCCTCTGCCTCGCTCCGGGTACTCCTCCTCTCGCTCCTGCCCTGTCCAACCACCACCTTGCGCGACAGAGACAGCACGCTGGGCTCCATTGGCAGATTTATTTTTTTTTTTTCCTCCAGTTGTGGGAAGCGATTTTTCTAAGCGAAGGGTGGGGGGAAATCTCTGCATTACTATCTGCATTACCTTGAAGTTCACTTTGTTTTTTGGCCTCCGGGGGGGCTTTTCCTGCAGGAATCTGGCTGCTGGGAGCGGGATCGCCTGCTCCCTCGGTCGCCCGCTCCTCCCACCTCGCTAAAGGCGAGCTATTTGCTGCGGGCTCCTGGGGCTGCTCTGGCCGAGAGGGTTTGTGCGTGTCTGCTGGCGTGTGCGTGTCTGCTCGTGTGTGCGTGTGCGTGTCCGTGTGTGCGAGCGTGCTGTGGGTTGGAAGTTGCCGTGCAGCAGCGGGACCGAGCGGATCCCTGGACCCGGCGGAAGGATGGGGACTGTCTGACCAGCAGAGGCGTCTGCTGCCCGCGGCGGCGCCCGGGCTGGATGGATTTGCTGCCGGCGCTCCCAGCGATTCTGGTGCTGCCCAGGAGCCCCGCGAAGTGACGCGGGGTTTGGCCGAGGAGAGAAGCGCTCGGAGCCCCGGGCTCGCTCCCTGCCCAGCCGCAGCTCTGCGCCAGCCATCGGGATTTGCACGCTCCTCCGGCTGCACCTCAAACTCTTGGGCTTCCTGCGCTGCGCTGTCCTCCGCGGCAGCACCGTTCGGCGAAGAGCTCTGTTCTTACAAAGCCTGGTCCTCCGGAGGAGATGGAAGTTTTCTCCCTCATCCTGGTCGTGTCCGTCTGTTGGACTCGAACCTGGAAAGCGGCGATTGCAGATTCAATCATTCATATCGGTAAGGGGGTGCTGCGCCTGCTGGTGCTGCTGGACACTTTTCCGGCTCTCCTTTGCAACCTTCCCTCTCTTGGAAGGCTTTCCCCCCTCCCCCCGCAGCCCCCACTGTCTTTTATCGCTTGCTCGCTTGCTTTTTTTGCTTGTTTAGTCCCCTCTTATAATTGCTTTCCACCAGGACCTCAGGCGTCCTCTTTTTCCCTTGCCGCGCTGTGTAAAGGTTTCTTGGCGGCGGGGTTTGTGCGTGCTTTAGACCTTGAGGTTTTGATGAGGCTGATGATGGGGGGCCCAGGGCTGGGGCACTTCCCCGCTCCCTCCCCGCCGCCCCAGAGCTCCAGCCTGCCTTCCGCCTGCCCCGGCTCGCCCTCGGCCGGGGGACACCCCGCGCCTCCCCGCGTTCCTCGCCCCACGGCGACAGCCACGCTGAGCCCCCAGCCCCCCACACTTTTCCTTCCTTCACACCCGCACCCCTCCTTCCTCTCCCGCGGCGGAACAGGTGGTTTGGCAACGTGAGCGCTTCCCGTGCCGCGGGGGCGGGGGGCTCCGGCCGGGCCGTCCGGCACCCCCTTCCCCTTCCCGGCCGCACCCCCGTGCGCGCCTCCCGGAGCCGCGGCTCCCGGCAAGGGCAGCGGCCTCCCCCCGCCCCGGGGGCAGCTCGGGTGATGCCGGTGCCGGCCGCCCCTAGCTCCCCGTTATCCCGAGCTATCTCCGTCCGGCACGGCAGCCCTGCCTCTCGGCGGCGCATCCCTGGGAATGCCGAGCGGCGCTCGGTTCCCGCGGCTGGCGGCCCCTCTGCGCCGGCCGGGGATGCGCGGGGAGGGAGGGAGGGGAGCGGAGATGGGCAGAGGAGGAGAGCAGGGCGCTTCCCCCGCGGCCGCTCGCCCATCTGCAGGCACCGCACGCAGGCGGAGCGGGGGCGGGCGGCCGGCGCCGCGCTGCCCCGGGGAAGGTGCATTTCGGGCCACGGTCCCGCCGGGGTCTGGGGAGGTTCCTGGGGCGGTGCCGGCCCCGGCTGTGGGGCAGCTGCCGCTCTCCCCGGGGTTGGCTTTGTAAATATGTCTGCCGGTGCTTGTCGTGGGGAGCCGTAGCGGGTTTCTGTGGAAGGGGAAGCGGGGAGAGCGTTTGGGAAGCGCGGCCGTCAGGAGCTTTCCTGCGGGACCGATATTGGGGCAGCGGTGCGCCAGCCCTTCGGGAGCTGTGCCCTGAAGCCACCGCTCCCCTTAGGTACCGCAACTTTATAGGGGTCAGTCCTTTCGGCTGTGTGCGACTGGAGCAGCAGATATTGCACAGGGGAGGCAGCGCTCTATGCCCTCCTTTTAAAGGGAGAAGGACTTTTAAAATTCTACCCAGTTGCAGAGTGTTAAAGCGACACTAGGAGACAGTTAAGTCTTAGGGTTTCTTTCTTAAGAGCATGTAACAAACGATCACAGCCTAGGATTTGGGGGGAAATTTTGACTGTAGCATATGAGGAGTTTCTTTGCAATCCGCTGTCGCCCATCCTCCTAGCTAAAGCAACGCTGCTGGGCAAGCTGTGTGCCTTTGCACTACCATCAGGGGAGACGATAGCTTTTCTGCCCTTGATGAAAATCTGTTTGGTTTACTAATTTTGTATGATAGATGCAACTCATTTTAAAACTCTTTTTTTTTTCTTTTTTTTTTTTTTTTTTTAAATAATGCTGTTAGTGATTAGATACATCAACACAGTAAATCCTCGTTGAAACAAACAACAACAAAAAAAAACCCAACTAAACGCAAACTAGGAGAACCAAAGCAGTTGCTTCTCTCACAATTTGTCTTGAGAGAAAATTAGTACAGTTGACAAGGGGATTAGCTGTTTTTAGAGACTGGTTTATGCTGGCATGAAAATGGCAAACTATATAACAGTTACACAGAGCTTTAAATCTACTAAAATGAATACTCTGAAAATAAATTATCTGTAATCACAATTGTTTTAACAGTAAATGAGTACACAGCTAAATATTCCAACTTGTACAGCTCACAGATGAAAATTTGGCCCCAAGTAACACCACTGTATGTTGTAAACTGATCTTCTGATCCCTCCTTTGCTTTCTTCCACTTGTATTAAATAAATTTATGTATAAAATATTTAGACATAAGTAATAAACTGTATTTATTTGAGTGAGCAAAAGCAGTAGCAGGGTACTCTATGAAGAAATTAACTACAGAAGAAGTCAAAAGCCAAAGCCAAAAAGCTGAATTAACTACTCAAGACCTACAAAGCCAAAGAAAAAACCAAAATGCTCAGTTCAGGGGAAGACAAATACTATCAGAGGTAGTATTGATGCCTTAGGCAACAGATAGAATAAATCCATCACCTTCTTTTCGTTCTGCAGTGCTAAGATACTTAAGTAGGAAATATTTGCCCATGTTTGAGAGGGGCAGATGGTTGTAAGAAATAACATGTTACCTGTGCATATTCTTTTCCTAATAGTATGTACTTTTTTCAATATAATGCACAGACTCCCTTGCTTGCCTACATTTTATTTTATGTTTCCTGTAAAAGGATGCTTTCTGTCTCAAAAGTATTTTATCAGTAATCTCTTAGACAATGCCAAAAAAATGTTACAATTTAGTGAGTAGACATTAACGACTTGGTGATGTCAGTGGGAGGGATACAATGACTGGTGTCTATCTGTGATAATGCCTTTTCATATTCCTGTCTTCTGTGTACAGATTCTGCTTTTGATCTCTAGAGAAGGTCTGTGTACATGTAAATGTGCACATTTAAAAAGGAAGGTTTTCCTGTATCATATTTTGAACATCGGTAGAGCTGCTTATAGTCTGTATGCTTCTTCTGCCCTGCTATTATAAATAGGAACTGGCAGTTCAGAAAGACTACATTAAGCACTCTTGTGAAAATGGTGAAATGAATCGACTGCACTATAATTTTCCTTACCCTTATACAAAAAAGAAAGGGGCAGGGTTACCATGTCAAAACTGTGCAATCCTGTATTATGCTCCTTCTCTCAGCCCATGCATTGATTGAGTAATTTCATCAGTCCCACATTACTTGATTGCTTAGAAGTTTCCTAATGATCTGTATGCTGTAGGAAGAATCTGAAAGTCATGAGTGGAATGGTAATGATTCTGTGTTTTATGAGGCTATTCAAAAAGTCGCTCTGATTTATGTAGCTCGAAAGCTCCCAAGTCTTTGAGATTAGCCACGCTGCCTGATATTTCCTTCATACATCAGTCGTCCCACACTCCTCACTCCCTAAACAGGAGTTTAGAACAGTGTTTTAATTAAGTAGGGATTAGATGGCATTCCTTGTCAGCCGCACAATTTGCGTATGCTTTGTATCTTCTACTGCTGATAGCCTCGTGCTTTTATATTTTGTACTTTGTGCTCATTATTTTCCCTTGATACATACATAGTAGTACATTTCTACATGCTTATGAATTTCCTGTTGTGTCTATAGAAACATATAGGCATATGTATGTATGCATATTAGGTGCTGCAAAATCACCCAGGACAGCAGGCACAGAGTGTGGTACAAAAGTTTTTGCTGAAAAAAAAGTCTACGGTATTTTTGAAGGCTGATTAATCTAGTTAAGTCTCCCTGATTACCTCAAGTTGGTTTTTATGTTTATCAGTAACTTCAGTCATACAGAGTCAGCTGTGTACTGCCCTTGGCTTTTTTATTTTTAATGGAAATTTCATAAATATATATGAGATATAGTTATGTATTATATATGCTTCTACATATAATTATATATCTGTTCATAATGTATTTATAGGTATAATTTTTTTTCCCCGAGAGAGAAAATCAGTTCTGCCCTTACCTCAGCTTTTAGAGTTTGTAGGCCAGGACTGCTGCATTCCTTGTGTTGGATAAGTTCCCATCATTGCTGGGTCCTGAGTTTTGGCTCACACTTTTAAGCTCTTTTGCACCATGGTTAATAATATCAAGGCAATTCCAACATGGGGTCTATTGCTTGTTTCTTCTCTTGATATTGGTGGTGACTAAAATAACTTTTTTTTTTTTCTATAAAGGAAAGGGATTCTTGTTGCTGGGTGGTATGCCTGTCCATGTTTCTTCTTGTAAGTTGATGTGCTACAGTGCAGCTTGGGTTGTGTTGTGAATTGGTAATAGGAATTTAATTTGCTGTGCTATTGGTGAAGCCTCATTAGGAGGTACATAGTGTATGCCACTAACTGTTCATTACAGTACTCTCACATACATTTGTAAAGCACAGGACAAGCAAGCAAAGCAGATTTATTAAAAACAAATAAATCTGTGTGCCTGTAGTAGGGGAGCACTTGTGTCCCTGTTGTCCATGCTCTGGGATGTGAGAAGGTTACTTGCTTGTTTTAAACACAGCTACAAGTGAGGAGCTGGACCCCAGTGTGCTGGGCTGAGCAGCCAGGAGGCTTTATTAGTGACTGTGTTCTACTTAAATGCTCAGCCTATGTGACAAACTCTCTGCTTCTGTGTGTTATTTCTGAAACACTTTCCCAGGTGCTTAGGTTTGTGGCACTGCTTCAGTCCCTGTGTGTGTAGCTAAAGAGGGACAACTTTGCATGCCATAGATTAGGGCTTGCTATCATCCAAAGACATGTTTGCCATTAGGTGTCACTGCTTTCTGGAGGGTTTCTTAGTCATCATCAGGGCCTGATCCAGAGTCTGCCATAATCCAGGTGAGTTGCTTAGTTGACTTCAGAAGATTTTAAACTGAGCCTGTGGATTGCTGACCGCAGCAGGGAGCTCCTTTTCATGTTCTTAAATAACTCTTAGTGTTATGCCAGGTTCTTTGTCCTTGATAAAGGCAGAGTAAAAAGAAAAATCAACCATCCGTTTGCAAGTGGTGCCCTAACAAATGTCTGACATGGCAATCACTGCTGCTGCTCTGTGCTTTCATATGACTACTTATGGATGCACTGAGCCTTCATTCTCACAATGCCATCTTTGAAAAAACACACTGGAGAAAAATCTTTCAAGACTGTGACTACATAAACCTACCCACTAAGGTTCATTTAACTTAATGAACAAAGGCATTAAGTATGGTTCTCTTCCACTCCCTGGCCCTGTAAAGCAAGTGGTATTGGCAAGAGATGACTTCTGTAAGCCATTAGGTTACTCCCTAGATATAGACTTGAACTTACATCATTTTCTTCCATTTGATATATAGCTATCTATAATCTGCCATGACAGCCTGGTTTTGGCTGAAATTTATTGGAGGCTTTTGAGTTGACGTTTGTATTTTCACTTTGTTGCTGCTACTCCACTGCTTGATTTTTTTTTTTCAGCACAGTAGAAAAATGGTTTTAAAAACAGTTTATGTCAAAGAGTGGTTCTATTTAGCTATCAGTTTCTAATAAATTTTCTTAATTACCTGGGTTATATAGGAGAACATGGTAACACTTTTTCTATCTACACACTCTCTAAATATATTTTTGTTTATATCTTCAGTGTTTAAAAACTTACTAGGCACAGATAATTACCATTGATGTTTGGACTTACAAATGATGAATAAGAAAAGGAAATAGTATTCTAATATTTTGAGCAATTATAAGAAAATGACCAAACTTTGAAAAAATGTTTTGCACATATGTTATGATACATGATGGTATGTGCCAAATATTGATTTCAGGTGATACGTTAGAAATGAGGGAACTTCAGATACCTTTCTGCATGTGCAAATTCAGTTGTGCCTTTTTTATCCTTTTTTTCAGTTACATTTGAATTCCAGAAGAAGTCAGTTATTATCTAAGCTGGTGGAATTTTGAAGAAAACCTTGGTTTTAGATTCAGGCTTGGCTTGTGTGTCAGAACTTGGACAGCTCCACAGCTGTGCACCCTATAGACCTTACAGTCCAGCTCATGGCTCTGCTCATGCTCACACCCATCTGAGAGCCCCAGATGCAGTTTGTGCTACCTAGAGGTGCCAAGAGACAAGTATGACCGTCACAGCCCAAGAGTAAAGCACAACAGGCAGGTTGCTGGCACCCTGACAGTGGCTGGGAGCTGCTCATGACAGCTCATGTTTCTTTGAGCTGTTTTGGACCCCAGGCTTGTGCTGGCTCCCTACAGGGCTTCCTGCACACAGATGCACTTCCTCTCCTTCTGGGGTGCTATTTTATCTTCCTGCACCATGTATTATGTCCATGAGGAAGTGCTGTCCTGTCACTTGCAGTAGGTACCAAAATGAGCCATGTTGGCCTTTATCAGAGTAGTGTTGGCCGTGGCTTCCTTGCTCATCTGGGCTAGCAGAGTGTTTGGAAAAGGTGCAATACTGAGGGGATGCAGGGTGACAGATGGCATGGAATGTGTGTTTAAGGTGTGGTGGATGAGTTTGGTGGAGTGCTAGTTAATCCATCCTCAACACCAGCTAAGGAAGGTCTGGGCAAAGCCTTCTGGGCACAGCTTTTAGCTAGCTTGTGCATTTGAAGCAGCACGTGGAGAAGAAGTGTTGCTGTCACCCACTACAGAGGCAGAATATAATTGTGTATTCTTGTCATAGTAATTTAAACATCTAGACTGAAATGGAAGCATTTAGAGGTGGAGTGAGTGAGGAAAAGTTGTCTTTCTTGCTGCATCTTTCTGAATTTCCCAGGAGCACCATTAGGGCAGTTTCCTCTGCTATTCTTCTATACAAGTGTCAGGCTTTGGTTTCTGGTTATTGTTGGCCAAGCAGTTGTGAGAGCTGATGGAGTAAGGGAAAGATTCTCCTGTGTCTGCAACCACTGCAATTAATAAAGGCTTGTGTGACTTGAAGAGTCATCTTAGATCTCTCTAACAGGCAGGACACAGGCTGAAATTGAAGGTTAGTAAATGAAATGTGCTGGTGTTTGGATGACAGTTCTGAAACCTGGCAAGGGAGCACATCTGATGTTGTGCAGTGCTGCAATTTTGTAAGATTCAGAATTTATGTCCTAGTTTCAGTGATAATACACTTAATTCAGAAAAGGAGGTATTTTGTGTTCCGTATTGTACTGCAGAGTGCACTTCAGCTGGAGAGACTTCTTCCTGCTTTGGTCTGGAACTCACCACGAAAGCTCAAGGAAGAGGTATTCTGAGAGCTGTAAGTGCTGCCTTAAATAAAAAAAAAAAAAAAAAAAAAAAAAAAAAAGAAAAGAGAAGCCCACATAAAAAGTGATAATTAACGAGAAAGGATAATAAAGTAACTACAGCATTTCTGTGTAGCATGAAAGTTATGGTGGAAGAGGTGGTACAGAGACAATTGTTCTAGTTTTAGTCAACTATAAGCTGTTGTATTTGTAAGAGCAGGGTTAGATTTAAAGTAGATTTCAATTATTCCAACATTAGTGTGGAATGATGAGGGGTGGGGTGGAAAAGAAAAGATGAAAGGGAAAAGTTTCTTGGAAGTTGTGCTGGATCTATCTGACAAGCTCTATACTCAAGAGGAAATTGAAAAAGAAAATGAGTAAAAATGCAAGGAGGGGAAGAAAATAAGATATCAAAGGCAAAAGTCAGTAGTTCTGTCTATTTTTATTTCTTTGGGAGCTACATAATGCTTCTGTAAATGCTATGCTCAATGGAAAAGTCCTGAACCAGAAAGGGGAAAAATGTGAGGATACAGAATGTAAATGAGTAATTATATGTGTATTTTAATATATTAGATAACATTCTGTGCTGAAATGCTAATTATTTGTAATTGTTATATTTGCTGTACCCATGAATAAAATATCACATATCTAATAAAATATATCGTGAAAATAACTATAAAATTCCTCTTGGAGCCTTTCATGCAGATTTAAAGGATTTAACACCTTATTTTTGCATTGCTTTTTAAAACATTAACTTTCTATAATCAGTTGGTTTGCTAAGGCCAATATCCAGTGAACCTAACAATAATTGCTTGTTTTGCAGAATAATTTTTTGTTAGTCCAACCATATCTTTCTCAGGGGCTTAAATCGAGTTGGTGATTTCATTATAATAATTCACTTGTGATAAATCAAAATCAAATAGCACCACTCCAGTGCTGTGGAAAGGAGCTCTGGAGAGAGCAGAGGATGGCAGAACAGCAGACCTGAATGCCAGGCCTGGATGTCCTGTGCCTCATTTTAATGTACACTGATACATAAATTTTGCAAACCCATTTTTAAATAGAGAAATTAAACGTTGCAAAGGGCAGGCTACTATGCCTTGGGATGCCAGCTCCAGACCTGTGTTTGGGACTCAAACCTGATGGTAGGCTTGCTTTGGTTTTAAACCATGCAGGAACTCATCTCAGTCAAACTGAGGATCCTGAGCCTTTGGAATGTTTTTTTTCAAGATGCCAGTTGTATTTTTCAGGTGCCAAGACATT
Source organism: Cichladusa arquata (assembly GCA_026413545.1). NCBI lineage: Eukaryota > Metazoa > Chordata > Aves > Passeriformes > Muscicapidae > Cichladusa > Cichladusa arquata. The sequence continues at coordinate 18,107,271 of JAOTQP010001652.1, forward strand.
TCTGCAGAGTTATCTCACTGATTACAGTCACTATTAAACTTGTCTGTCTGGGCTGAAAGCAGACAGTGGGGCTATCCCCAGACCAAACATTATTAAGCAAGGATGCTTCTTTTTGTTTATCCTTTTCCTTCTTACAATCTTTATAGTGTTCAACTTAAACATTTGAGAAACATTTTAAAATAATTTCATGTGCTAGAGGGTTGTCACAGGGAAGCAGATAGTAGAAAAGACACAGTTCTTGCTCAGTGAAGCCACTGTAGAGTAGTGGCAGTGTGTGGCCAGTGTACACTGTGGACTGTGTGTTAAATGCAAGTGAAAGTGATAGCTATTTTAGGTCATACTGAAATACATTAATTTCTCCCTTTCACTGTTTCTATTAGCTTTTCTCTCTCTCATATTCCAGGCTCATGGCAAGAAGCTGTGGTGGACACTGTGTTCTGTGGACTTAAATATCTGATTTTAATGTCCAGAAGTAAAAAGTTAAACACACCATAATACAGATATTATTTGGATAAAACTGTTTTTTCTCAGGAAATTTATCTGGAATTCCACTTTTTTGACCTCTTTTGAGACAAATACACTTCAAAAAGTTGGTTATATTTCTTAAACGTAATCTCCCTTCATCTCTCCTCTCTGTGAATAAATAGGCTGAAGCAGTATTGAGGTATATCCACTGATGTGTTTGCTATAAATATCTTCACAATTTACTATTCTGGAGCTATTCTAGCTCTATGCAACAGGTCTGGATTTTTTTTTATTTCAGGATGGCATTTGTTTCCATCCTAAGCAACAGCAGGAAGATTTGGGAGGCTTTTTGCTTGCAGGCAGGAAGCCATAACGTGAATACAAGTCGTGAAATGGCACCCCACTGTGCTGGAAGCTGTACAAATATGAAACAAAAAGTTGGCTGTCAGGAGATTTGAAGCTGAAAGTGCAGGAGAGGGCTTGGATCTCTGCGACTCAGTTTGTGCACCTGGAGTCTTGTGTGTTTTTCGAGAGGCAGATTCTCTCATTCATGTTTGTCAATGATCACTTGGGTACAAAGGGGTGAAAGCAGGCGGAAATGTCTACAGGAGTGTCCTGTCAGGGCTGGTGCTGCATGGCTGAAACCAAAAGTTCCTGATCTGGGGCTGTGAGTTGGAAGAACTGACAAGAAATGAAGGGCAGCAATGTGTTTATTACCTACAGTGTGTTACTGCCAGTAACATTGATTGAATTGGCCAAATGGAAGCAATCATCAGCTGCCACCATGTTACCCTCTGGGTTTACCTAGTACAGGAATTAATGCACAATTATGCACATGCCCACTCTCACTCTCTGTCTCACTTCAGCAAATACTTCATGGTACAGTTCTGGAAGACTAGATAGGAAGAAAACAACCTTTTTTTTTTTTTAGAAAGCAGAACAAATTATGTTGCAAAATTCCCTACTTTGTTTAGAAGAGATATAGTCAGTGATTCTGAAAGTATCTGCAGCCTCCTTTGGTAGTCTTGTGAAGTTTCTGTATTGCTGTGAATATATTATTGAAACAATTCAGAAAAATTATTTTCCAACTCCTCAAGGTAGCTCACCTGTTCTGGAATTGAAATGCATCCTGGAGATACATGAGAAATGCTCATTTACTGAAAAAAAATCTTCAATTTTTGACAACATTGCAAAGAGCATAGGGTGTATGTTAAATAAAAATGGCTGAAGGCAATGGGCAGGGGAAAAATGTGTTCTCTGCCACAGAGCCGCTCTGGGAGCAGGCTGTGGGGAATGCTCTGGTGGTGCCTTTGATGTGGGAGATTTGGAAAGGGATTGAGGGATGTGTTTAGCAGTGGCTGGGTGGTGGAGGGGTGCAGGAAACATCTGGAGGCTTTAGCATGAATGATGGGCAGTGCAAGATACCTGCAGGGAACAGCAGGAAATGTTATGTGGTTTGGAGACTGGGCTTTATATTTGGGACAGGCCTCGTACAGGAGGTGTATATCTAAGCATATGAGAAAAGTTATTAAATCCAGAGGAGCAAGGGAGTGGAATGGCACAAGTATTACTGAAAAGCTCGCTAATACAATGCAGATGGTGCTTTGAGTACAATATAGCTTGAAGATAATATTAAGTTTTAAAGAAACTAAATTACAGATTAGAAAATGGGATTGTTTCTCCCTGTCTAGCCTCTATAGTTTACCGTAAAGCATTTGATTTGTTGGTAGATCTTAGTTTTTTTTGTGTTTTTTTTTCAGCCAATAATTGTACCTGGTTATTTGGCAGAAAAGTGAGATCCATTTTACCTTTGTATTTTGTACACAGATGCAAACAATGAGTACTGAAGTGTCATCTTCCCCTCCTCTCCTCCCAGGGTAACTCTGAGTATATTGTACATTCCTGTGCCTTGGCACAGCCTTAGCATTTTCTTTCATAGACTGGTCTGTACCATGCCTCCTTTTAAACTCAGCTTCTGTGGCTGCTGAGTAGGAGGAAGGGATGCACACAGCCACAGCTTCTGCTCCATTGACTTCTGGCCTAATTTAGGAAGGAAGGAAAGGGTAAATAATGCAGCCTGCTTCTGGATGCAAAGCCTGCCGTGACTTTCATGGAATGAGGGGGTGAGTGCTAGCTTTCTCCTCGTCTCAAATAGCTGCATAGCTTGCTATAAAAGTTACAACTTTCTTCAGTGAAGCTCCAGAGTGGTGAGTGGATCTCCTTTCACACTTATCTCGTGGCGTATGTCCTCATTTGGTCTGGTTTTCTGTCAGCATCAACCTTGTCCAACCCCCATTCGAGGCAGCGAAGGCACAGCTAGTGGCTTGTGTTTCCTACAAATGAGACACATTAAGAACTGGGATAATAGTTTTTTAGAATATTTTTCTGTTTGAGACCAATGATCTCTAATAACAGGGAATGATGTATGGAAAGATGAGGTAAATACTTCCTCTGGGGAAAGTAGATAATGATGGCATTTGGAAACTGCTATTGCTGAAAATCATGTTCTTAGGATTTAGTCATATTTTAAAAAAAAAAAAGTCCGTTCAATAAAGTACTGTGAGGTTGGAGGTTTTTTTAGCATTTTTTAAAGGGATGGTTTTTCCCCCATTTTTTGTAAGACTGCCAAATGTCCCTGAGGCTAGAATTAATTGGCTCTTTGTGTTGTGTCAAGTAAGGAGTGTGAGTGTTTTCAGAAAATACTAGGTTTACAGAGAGAACATGAAAGGGAGAGGGGGGCTAACTTCCCATAAACAAGGTCCTTGCATCATTTTGTGCCATTAACCCAGAGTAACAAATAGAATATTGAAATTACTGGTGTTGGAGCTTTGGAAGCTGTTGGAAACATCCCTGGTGCCCTCATCCCTTCATTGTGACTAATACTCTCTTCAGAACAAGCGTGTGCCGACTTTCTTTACTCTCACCTCCAGGCATCTGCAATAAATAAACAAATGTCTGCTTCTCAGAAATAACCAGCATTTGGGTTTTTTGAAAGAAGTTCAGGAGTAGGGACCATGGATATGTATTTTGTTGTTGGCATAGCTTTGGTATTACAACAGAAGTTTCTTGTGATTCATTTCACAAATTCCCCCTGACCATTTTGGATTTGAAAGTATTTTATCATTTTTAATACTGCTATTTCAAAGGCCACTTCTTAAAAAGAATGGAAACCAGTGGATGGCAGCAGTCGTAGATGTAAGCTTAGAAATGGCCCTTTTATGGAGGAGTTTGAGAAGTGAGTCTTGGAGCCGTTGCATTAAAATTCCAAAGTCTTGTCTTAAATGTAATAATACTCTGACAAAGTGCTACTACCATCTGCTAGTGAGAATTAGTAATATTTTAAAATCTCTCTAATTGCCAGGAAGAGCAGAGGAGCATGAAGGCAAGTCTAACTCTAAATTAGTATTTTAGTTCAGGAAGTCGCAAACTCTTTGTGGGGACCACTAACTACTAGAGATTTTGTGTCACACTCTCAGCTCACTTAAGGGAGTAAATATTTGTGTTGTATGAAATAGAATGGTGCCTCTTTTTAACTGTTTCCAGCTTGGTCCCGAGTTTTGAAGCAGAATCCTTTTAATTTACAATGACTTCTAATTCACATCACAGCAAAAATTCAATGGTAACTACAAATACAGTTTGCGTGGTAAAATAACAAGGGAGTATGCTCCCCATGGATATATAAAAAGCTTCATTCCTTATAATGTAACTTTTGTGGACTGGGAGGCAGTTCTTTGTTCAATGTTCCTGTGGGGTTGTGAACACCACCTGAACACTCAGCCTATTTTGCAATGTGAAAGTTGGTTTGCACTGGAGAGTGGGAGCTGTGGCTGAAAATGTTCTTGGTACCAGAACATCTCCATCCCTGGACTACCCTCAGCTGACTATGCAGAAGTAATTCATCTTGTAGTAAGAAGAGGGTCTGACCCTCAGTTTTGAGCCTATTCCAAAAGCCAGTGTAACTTACTGGTGGTATCTTTTAGGAAGTGCTTTTTGTATCAGTAATAAAGCCACTTTGCTCATGTTGGCAAACAGCAAAATCTTGCACAATATTTGAAGAAGGGAGAATGAAGAGGAATCTAGTCATGACAGACTACACATAGCTGTTAGATTGTCTAGTTTAGGAAGGATTTTGGAGATCCATATTAAAAGATGCATTTTATAAACATTCCATTTGAGAAAAAAAGGGAAAATGTTGCCAAGTAGAAGCTTTTTTTTGTCTTTCTCTTCCCCCTCCTAAAAATGATTTACTAAGTTTTGTTTATTCAGAGTCTTGTGTGGACTATAACTAATATTCTTAGTTTGCTCTGCACATAAATTGATCATCTCTCATATGCTTGTAGCTGAAATAATCTTCATCAGCATTTCTTGCTGAGGTCTGGGTACTGCGTGTATATCCATAGGCCAGCTGGTACAACGGCCATGTGGTCCATTTGGCTAAGACAGGCTAAGTCAAATTCTCCTCAGTTATAAACCAGTTCTACCCTGCATTATTGTTTTGTATTATCTTTTCCCATGCTAGAAGTACAACTGATACTGATTTTGTGTTTGAGGAGTCAAACCTTTCGCTCGTTATTTTGGGTGTAACGATCTTCGCCTCTTCCAAAATGCCCCTCAGAAACCCACACTGCTTTCCTTGTTTTTCATGTAGACAGCCTGATTACCCATAAAGTCATCTGTTTGAGACAAGTAATTGTAAATCCAGGATGAAGGAAAGATTTCTTGGCTGTCTGTTACTCAATTCAAGCAACTGTGTTGTCTTGTACTATCACGGAGCAGTATTGTGGTTTATCTGATGTGAGAGGGAGTACAGAGAGGCACCTTCATTGTGTTAGCAAACATCTGTGTGAGGCAGAGGGAACAGAGACTGTTTGAACTGTGAGAATGAGGTCTGACCATAACAGTATTCTTGTCATGCTTTTTGCTTAGACAGGTTTTTGTTTCCTTTCATATCTCGTGCATACAGAGAAATAAAACTCACATTTACAGTGAGTGGTGGGCTGATGGAATAGAATTGGCCAGTCCAATTGGCCAGACAGTTGTCTGTTGATAAAGCTGCCCCTTGAAGGGATCTCTGGTTTTCATGACTGGGTGCTGAGTAATCTGTGCCGGGTCTGTCACATGGTGACCTGCACGAGAATGAAGCCAGATGCATTCCCACATCATTTTCACTGCTTGTCTCCTTGTATGTAAATGTTTATCTTGCCTCTTGAAACTGTTTCAATACTGACATTCAAAGCACATATGAGCAGGAACTGAACTTTATTAAGAAGCAACTCATGATAGGGCTAAGGAGGCCAATCTCTAACTCGTAAATCCATTATTTTGGAAAGGACTCAAAGCAATTTCTAGCAGCTGTCCTTTTACTGATCCCTCTCATTCCCAGCATCTTGACAAAGAATGAGATTGATTTCACCAGGAGCGAGGGAAGGAAGCACTTATTCTAGCACCAGAAAGTGAGGGGCAAGGTAGGAGGTGGTTGGTGATTTCTTGCAGGTCTTAATGAATTCTTGCCTCCATGATTGGGTGTAAAAATGGTAGAGTGCTGTGTAAGGCACATGTTTGTTATCTGCTTCTTCCTGTAGAATCATAGGAATTTTCTTAAAACTGTGCAGAGAGGTGTTTTGTGAGATATAAAATAAAAATTTAGAAGTGCTAAAAAACATAGTCCTTACTGCAAATCCTTCTCAGTAATCTAGCTCTATTTATAAATAAACAAGTGTCTTTTAAAAAGTGTGATTGGTAAAAGGCAGAGTAGCCTGGCTAAAAGTGTTGTGGGTCTAAATGACACAAAACAGGGAGTGAGTTCGCACAGGAATATCCTAATGCAGTTTGCAGGGGAGTCACCCATGGCAGCTAAACCAGCTCATAGCTGGACAGGTGTAAGGTTCTCATCCTTTCCTTACCTTCTCACCAAAACAGCTTGGATGTGCTCCTGGCCACCCCTGACTATCCTGTTGTGTGTATGCAGCTGCCTGCCTATCTCATTCCCAACCAGATTATCCCATCCCATCCCATCCCATCCCATCCCATCCCATCCCATCCCATCCCATCCCATCCCTTA
>JAOTQP010001652.1:18113896-18132589 GCA_026413545.1 Cichladusa arquata
CTTCATAATGCTTCAGTACTAAAAAGAAGCTGCAAGGAGATTAAGTAGACAACCTTAGGAAACTACTTTCGTTTTAGCAAAGATCTGTCCATCTATATGATAACCAAATTTTCTCAGAAGGCATTTAAAGAAGTGTGGCAAACCTCTGTATTTTGCTGAAGTCAAAATTTGAGAGAAATGCAAACATGAAAAGATGGTATGGAGACTGAATAGACTGTTTTTGTGTGTGTGGGGGGAAAAGCAAATAGGAGAACAGAATAGTGTAGGCAAGCAGGGAAGCGTAATGAATAAATTTAATCTCAACTATACAATGGAGGGGTCAGATCAGAGCCACATCATCAAAATGAAGAAGGTGGTATCTGTCAGTGCAGGAGTTCGTGTGGAGGCAAATGGTTGCACACAAAATAATTGTGTTTTCTTCTTGATGAACGACGTTAACAGGAACTTTCTAAAGGCATCATGGAAGTGGCTGGGTTTTAAAATTTCTTCTAAACCCTGTCTGCATAACCATGAACCTCTGTTCCTTCAAGCAGTAGATCTGCCTTTCCTGAAGGAGCAGCAGGATTTGAACCTCAATCTGTCAAATGCAGATAGGCCCATTAGTCATTTATTTTGTGTGGTGACTCACTAGGTGACCGAGCCTTACCTTTTCATGCTCATCTTGCACAACAAATTAAAACTGAGTCTGCTACCCAGAAGCAAAATGAGACTGAAAGCTACTGACAGGCTTTCTTTTCAATTAAGCCTTAAGGTCTGTCAGCTGACTTCAGTCCTGGCTTTCAGAAGGCAGATTTGAAGATGCAAATCTGGAATGTTTCTTCTTCAATAGCTGTACACCAGAGCTGTAGTAAGCTTTCATGTTGAAAAAATTATATTTTTTTTTGCGTACCTGTTGAAACACTCTGTAGCTCTGCCATAGAAATGCTTGAATTACTGTGCACCACACTTCACCCACTGATGACACTCTTAATTAGAATAGCCACAGTACTGGGATCTCTCTCTAAGGGCAACCTAATGATACAGAGATGCAATGACTGGTGCTTGATCAGGGTAGAATTAGGTTATGTTCTGCTCAGTGGCACAGCTCCCTGGTGCTCTTGTTACTGAGTGTTGTTTAACCAGGTGATAAATAAGTGTGAAATTCCAAATCCTGATCCCTTTTAATGCAGCAGATTAAAATGGAAAGCAAACACATTGTGGTAAATCCTGTTTTTGAAATTCAGTTTCAGGTTTTATCTTGCTTTTCCATCAGGGTCTTCTTCCTCTACTAGGAGTGAAAAAATATTAATTAATTTATTTATTCTGTTCAGTCATGTTCCTTACATGACTTGAGGGATGACATTAGAACTTTTCAAGCATTCCTTCATTGCTTGCTTGAGCTTTGAATTTCTTGTGGTGAGTTAAGAAAGTATTTGGGGATGTGGCTAACCATGGCGTAAGAGAATATATTTTGTGTTTCAGCTGTTCTTTCCAACTCTCAACAGACGAGTTAAAGTTGCAGGTCAGAAACAGATAACTTGATATTGCTGTTTAAGTCTAGTAAATACCTTTAATCCTGTCCATCCTTATCACTAATCTAAACAAGTAGAAAATCCCAAACATCGAGAATGGGACTTAAGTCTCAAAAATGAGAACATTCATGGTGTATGTGTGTCAGAGCTGACAGGTGTGTAGGGGTATTGCTCACAGCTCCCAGGGTTACTGATCTCTCTGCTTAGCTGTGTGTACATTTAAAACATGCATTGCTAGATGATGCCTGTGATAGACACCAAGATTAGTGTACATTTTATTAAATGAAATTTGAAGGTTCTGAAGTAATATTGATGTTAATTTGGGTCCTGGTCTTGATCAGGAGCCACTGGACACTGCTGCAATGCAAGTAGGAGTGTTGCTGAGGAGAACCAGGAAGCACTGATAAATGGAATTTTAAAAAGCTTTTATCTGGAGTTTCTTACTTATGTTATTTCAACTTTTTCACACATCCAGAGTGAAAATTGCTGCATAGAACATTTCTGTGAGAGCCTTCATCTTTGTTGTACATTAAGGAAAAACCCCAAATCATTAAGTGTGGATGTAATGACTGCTTTGTTAGGGAATAACACACTTTTTAAAGTGTTAAAACCTTTTATCCAATAGAATGAAATTTTGCTTCCTAGAAGTAGCAGGAAGACACTCTTGTAGGTCTGGTTTTGCCCCAAAGTAGATGCTGCATAAGCCTTAATGAAAATTGCATTTATTCAGATGATCACAGGAGTTCAAATTGTTTTCTAAGGTGACTTTGATGTGTAAGTAAAAAATTCCAGTGCTTTACAAACAGCACATGTCTTACTGCTTTTACAGGAATATTTGATGTAAGCAGTCCTGTCAAACAGATAAAAAATTATCCAATAATGTAAAAACTAATAGGCCTTGACTGTAACTTGAAAAAATGCTGATCCTGATAAGGATCTAAATCGTTCATGATTCAGTTGAATCAGCAGTGAATGATTTTGTGCATCTTTGTCTCCATGCCAAATCAAAGGGTTGAATTTTTGAAAGTGAAGAAATTGGATTTACCTCTGACTTACATTCCAACTTACTTTGTATTTGAGCAGTCAGATGGAGATTTCTCCTAAGCTGATACATGTTTGGGTTGCTCAACTCATGACATTCTGCTTTTTGGGAACACTAAACCTCTGCCTTCTTGATTTGGGCAGAATTAGTTCCTTCCATCTGGCTTTAAGCTGACTTTAATATTTGACTTAGTTCTTAAGCCAGGTAAGTTTTTATTTACTGACAGACTGTCATGAAATAGTAATTGTACCAATATTTGAGCACTAATATGGTGAAATGACTGTAATTCCAAAAGAAAATAAGTTTAGCACTGAAGAAAGTAAAAATTTTTCTGTCCTAAGTCCAGAAACTTCAGTGAGTAACCTCAGGAAGAGTGGATATGATGCTGGCCTTGACAGTTAGCCAAACTGACAACAGTGGAAAGAGGAAAGAGGAATCAAGTAGTATTAAGCAGAATAAATCCCCTCTAACATTGTTGAAACTATCACTTCATTGTTTTACAGAGCCATAATCTTTGTTTACTTTTAATGTGTATTAGGTTTTAACAGGCCAATGAATACTAACGCTTTTCAGGATATTTGCAAATCTGAGGGAAACTACTTTAAGTGGAAGTCATAGTGTAATTGAGGCCACGTTGGTGGAAGTAATCCCCAAACCTCCTATGGACTTTAAATGTGATGTGTCTGACCACACTAGTAAGTCTGCCAGACAGGACCTGCCTTTTAGGTGTAGCTTGTATGTAGAGGTCGTACCATTTACTCATCACTGGGAGAGGAATATGTAGATAACATCCACATGTATAACACCAACCATGGGTTCAGCTTCAAAAGTCAGGCATTCACTGTGCTCAACAAATTTTCTCCTAGTGTACCTATGTTAATAGTCTGTATTATTTTTATTATTTTGCTTTCTATGTCTTCTACCTCACAGTGCATTAAATAGACCAGATGGATTCCCTCTGTGAGCAGCTTTGACACTTTGCTTTTACCTTGATGTTGCATGCATATCTCTATATTTTATTTACTGCACGCCATTTAAAACCTTTTGAAGTCATAGTTACTCATGAGCTTCACCATGGCACTCACTGCTGTAGTATCTGAGCATTACCCAAACAGTAATGAATTTATTCTCACAACAGTGACTTCTGTTGCCTTCTCTCACTGCTGCAAGTGTTTAGCACTTCTGCAAGTCAGACCCCAGGGTCTCCAGGCAGGCGACCAGAAAATGAGAGCATGCAATTATTGACTGTGTATGAAAGCTCACTGTGTTTTTTTCTCAGATGGGATTCATAGGTGATTGCTGACAGCAGAGTGTTGGCAAGACTGGGGATTTTTGGTTGCATTCCAGGCTCTGGTGTAAAATATACTTAATTTACTCTAAATTATCCTTTCCTTGTTCCAGGCTCTTTCTCTTTACTTACTAAGACCTTGTTTTTACTTCTTGAGCTCCTTGCCAGCAAGCTTCTCCCTCCCTCCTGCCATTGTATGATTCAGTCTTTTTCTTCTTTTTCCCCACCTCCTTTTCTTGTTCTCTTCTTGCTGTTCTCTGTGACCAAATCTGGACATTGTCTCCCTCCTACTCCTCTGCCCCATTACACCACCACCCCAGCTTCTCAACAGTCCTAGGTTTAGTTCAGAACTTCATTGTTTCCCTTGATATAAATTTTATTTCTTTCTTGTAGCTCCCCCTTCTCAGATTTCATGCAAAGCAAATACAGATTTCTGCTGTCCAGATTTTCCATGCTGCTTTATATTCTAACATTCATATTCCTGTTCGTCCCAGCCTCCATATGAATTGTTATATCATTCCTGCTATCTCTGCTTCTATTGAAGGCCAAGTTTCCTTGCAGAGCTATTCTGGATGCCTTTCTCAAGTATCTTTACCATTTCCCTTCAACTTCCTGCTGCCATTTTCTTTGTTTAGTCTCTTTTACCCACCTATGAGTGCCACTCATTTTGCCCTTTCCTGTTTCCCCTTATTCCCTCGTACCCCTCCTGATGTCTTTCTTTCCTCCCTTTTGTCTTCTTGTCATGGAGGCTCCTTTGCTTGTGCTCTTGTCCTCATCCAATAAATCTGGGCAAGATACTGGAGAAATGAGCTGTCTGCCCTCTGCTCCAGTTCCTGGGCTGATCTGTCTAAAGCCAACCAGAACTGAATCTTCAGGAATAGTTTTGGTCAGTCTTGGACTTGAGCTCAACAGTACAGTCTAGATGGTGAATTCAGATCAGAAGAGACTTTGAGAATCAGAGGTGAGGGTCATTGGAACCTTCTTGTGTCACAGATCTGTGAAGGTGACTGTGGCACATCATTGAAATGAACCCTGGCATACTGGGGACTGGCATACTGGAATGGCAACGTGAGGAACGCTGTCTCTTCTTCAACCCTAGTTTAATTACCTTTGTTTAAAAAAGACAAATTAGACCTAGACAGATACTAGAGGGGAAAAAAAGTGTTCAGGTGGTTATAACAGTGATAAGAATTTATAATTGTCATATTAGAATACCTTTATATGGGTGACAAATTGACACTATTGCCTACAGATTCCTCTCTGCCCCCTCCCTTTTTATTTTTTTTCCCCCAACAGCTAAAGGCAAATGAGACATATTTGAAGCAGGTAATCAACTTTTAGATGAATGCTCTTGTGTCACAGCACTTCAGCTTGGCATGTCATTGTTTTGTGTATAGGCAGCCACCTGGCTTCTGTGTGCACAGGGAGTTTTGCATTTGTGCTTACCCACAAAAGTAGGTTCTCAGTATTTCAGTTGATATAAACTAGTATAAAGAAACACGAAAAGTTCTTTATTCCTTTTCTGTTGAATAGTCACAGCAATTTTATACTAGCTACTGGGAGAGGCAGAATTATTTTAAATATACATTCCATACTGAGAGAATTTTAGGGAAATAGTTTTAATTTTTTAATGATGTTAGAGAGTATAAAGAAAAGTGGAAAACTAGGACTGGAATGGGCCTCAAGAGGAAATATTCTTGCCCCAAGTAATTTTATATGTATCGTTCCAAGCAGATATCTGTCTTGCCTGTTCTAATTACAGACTTTCCACATCCTCGCCAGGCAATTTGTCACAGTCTGTTACTCTTTTCCCTGTTTGAAAGTTTCCATTATGTTTAATATGCATTGTTCTTGCTGTGAGTGGAACCCATTAATGAACACAGAAAACAGACTATTCCCATCTTCTTTGTTAGCAGCCTTTTATGTACCTGTGCATTACCATCCTGCATCTCCTCTGGCTTATCTTAGCCTGTCTTTAATGCTGCTACACATTATTTTGCTGATCGTTGAGATCTCAAATCAGAGAATTTTATTCATGAGTAGTCTTTGTTGGGGTGTATCCGAAATTCTGAAAAGGCAGATCTTATCTCCAGGCAGAGAGATGGGTAGATTTAAAGGGTTCAAAAAACTCCTCCTCTTTGTTCACCTGAAGAAAATTTCTTTACTATATTTCTTTAGATCCCTGTGAACTGTTTTCACACCCAACTCGTTGTCCCTAATAGACTTTCCCACTGTGTGGAAACACCTCATGTGTGTAGACATCTCATGCTCTTCTAGAGCCTCCAAACTGAGGATCACCGTGGGCTTGTCAACATTTATTCCATGAGCTTATTGCATTAATCTGATTATATGATCAGGTGTCTTTGGATTTGTTCTTTCGTTGAGGTTTTGGTTTTTTGGTTTTTTTGGGGGTTTTTTGAGATTCTGTACATGACCACCTCTACTATGGGAACAAAGCAAATTTGCACAGATTGTTCTTTTTTTGATGCAAGGTACATGGGAAAAATGACAATTGAATAGGAATTGAAGTAGATTAGAGAAGTTCTCTGTAGAGAACCAATATTTGTTGAATATGCACAGAGTCACAAAAATTTAATCTTTTCTGCTTGTTTTCTGGCATCCCCACTTGATATACGTGGTATCTTACTTGAGGAGTGGATGTAGCATTAATCATATCACTGGAAATTGCAGAGATATAAAGTGGGTTCTAAGATATTGTTTTCTTATTAGCCAGGTAAATTAATTGACTTCTGGACAGTTTTACCTTTAATTGCTTCCCCTCTGTTCTTTGTGTGTAATATGGAACCACCTTGTTTTACAGGACAGTTATGAAGCTAGATTAATTACGTTTGTTTAAAAGAGGAGCACAGTAAGATAAAAGAATAAGAGAACTATTGAAGGCCCGTGAGGAAAGTGATAATTCAGCACAGAGTTTGGATCGTGTCCAGTAAATACACTGTGGGATTACAGTCTGGGTGGTGAATGTGGAAACAAGAGAGGAATAATGATTAATTGAGTAGACACCATGCCCTGCTTTGAGCAGAAGAGTTGTCCTGTGGAAATAGAGAATTTGAATGTAAATAGAGAATATGCCATATGCATACAAGGATGTCAGTGAGAGTTTGTTTAGACAAGCTTATTTCTGGAATCTTCTAACATCTGAGGTATTGAATTTGCAAATACTGTATTCTTTAAGAGTTTTAGGGGAGTGGTTGTAAACTTCATGATACCTGGATTTTATAGGAAGCCTAGCTTTATTTAGTCTATTGCTATAGAAAGCATACTCTGAATTTTCTGTTAGGAGAATAAGTACTGGGATAATAACGAGGTAATGAGAGGATGGTTGTGCATGTGGAGAAATAGTGCTCTGTAATAAATGAAATGCATGTCTATAACAGATAAACAAATTAACCATGTCAGGCAGTAACTAAGAATCCCTATTGAATTTCTAGGCCTAAATTTAGTATAAGTAATAAGACTGTAAATGCTTGATCAATGAATGTGGCATACCATGATAGGTCAAAGGCACTTGTCAAGATACACAAGAGAAATTTGTTATTTCAGCTCACCGTGATTGCACCTCCCATGTCAATTGGGTAATAGCTGTCAAGTCAAACTAAACTTTTAGACACCATAAATGACTTTCCAGTGAGGAAGCTAATTAGAGAATCAATGGAGGGGCAATTTATTGATGCAGTGTTATTACCAAAGTACATTCTATTACCATGTGCTTAAATTCAGCATGCTGTCAGGAGCAACAGAAGGGAGAAGAACCACTACAGAAATACTTAATTCCACAAATGGGGGGTTTCAGAAAAATGAAGATGCTTGTTAAAAAGAAGCTGATAGAGGTGGCTAAAAAAATCATCTTAACAGATGACATGGATATTGTTTCAATCCACAGTATTGGAAGCCAAAAAATAATATTGCATTAAAGCAATTGTAGGAAGATCAAGTTTGAAAACCATCATTGTTAGATACTGAGGCTAGGGAAATTATCAAATATACAAATGTTCTTCACAAAATTAAATCCCCATTCAAATCTTGAAAATAAAAAAAAGGCATGTAGAATCTGCTAGGTTAAATGTAAAGAACTGTAAGGCAGAGCAAACACAATAGAGGAGGAACTTCTAAAGACTTTCTCAGACTCCTGAAGTGTGGGATGTCTGCCAGGTAGTCCATAAGGCCTGTGGAATATCACAGTATAAGAAGATGAAGCAGAGCATTCATGTACAAATAAGATTTGTTGCAGTAACAATGCAAATTCAAAATAAACTGGGAAGATTCCCACATGGTGATTTTTTTTCCCAGAAGTTAATTAGAGGATGTAACTCAATAGAAGAGATAGCAGAGCAAACAGACAAAATAAACAGTAAATATTGGTTAAAAATATCTGAACCTGGTGGCATTTGCTCAAGAGGCCTAGAGGACCATCAAGGGTGAACTACTTAAATTGATTTGCATTTATTGTGTTGCCTAACACTTGTTTGAAGAGTTGGAGAAAGATTAATGTAATGCCAAGCTAGAGAATGGCTTCTTGAGAGTATCTAGGGAGCTACTAACCACTGAGTCTGCATTCACCAAATTGATAGAAACTGTGACAAAAATAGTTACTGGATAGATAAATACATCTGATATCTTGGGGAAGACACAAAACGGCTTATTTGGTTGTTCCTCACTGTTAGAATTCACTTGGGTAGGTAGAGTAGTCCTGTCAACAGAGTCTGTTTCCAGAAAATATTTGAAAATAATTCTCATAAAAAAAAACTATAAGAAAAACTAGCCATGAGATTTTGAGAGGCACTCAACGTGGAGAAGTATCTGTAAAATAAAAAAAATAATTAAAAAAAAAATCCACACAAGCAAAACACAAAGCAATAGGGTCAGAGTTAGAGTTGAGTCATGGGATTTTGCATTGGGGTCTGAATTTTCTGGAAGAAGGGATTTATAGTGGTTAATAATGAAATTCTTGTGAGATTGCCAAGTTAGGCAAGATGAAGAAGGAACAACTTCTAAGTGCAGCAAAAAAGCAGATGATGAAATTCAGTCTAAGTAAATGTGAAGAAGTACAAATGAAAGTAGAAAGAAAATCCCAACTGTAATCATACAATGATGATGAATTTATTAATGACTACTTTTTAAGAATGAGATGCAAGGGCTGCAATGGGTATTTGTAGGCCATTAGAAATTATTGGGAAAAGAGTGGAAAAACCCTAGAAACATTTTTTTATGGCTTTATATGTATTCACAATATGTCCATGTATTGAAGTTTATCTTGGATGGATATATTAATATTTGCAAAGTTAAGAAAAAGAAGAATGATAAAGTTTATTAGAAAATTACTTTTCCTAAGTATCAATTGAATAATCAAGGAGTCTTCAGATTAGAAAAAGAAGATACGACTAAAGGGTATGTGACAGTATCGAGAAATCATTGTTAGGTTGAGGGAGGAGGAACAGAGAATTATTATTTATAGTTTCTTTCTGTACAAGAACAATGGCACATTGGGGGATGTTAGCAGAAAGCATTCTCAAAACGAGCAAGAGAAGATGCTCCTCAGAAGACACAGTGACAGTAAGCAAAACTGGACCATTGGGTATTAGGAATGCTGAGTGTTTTTTCTGGATCTGAAAAAAAACAAGTGCACGAAGGCAGAGAAAGAGATTTCAGAAGACTCTTAAACATAAATATATTACCACTGATTGAGAAGGCTCCTGAGCAGCAAATCCCTGGATGTAAGGAGCTTTAGAATGATGGCAGAAGTATGGAAAAGGACAGACAAAGCATAGCTTCAGGTGTTGAAGAACAGGAAGGTGTGAATGCACTATATGAGAAAAAGGGTGAAGACAGAGAGGAAGAGGAGTGAGCAGAGCTGGTTAAAACTGCAGGTGGCTGAAAGATCAAAACGGGGAATTTGACACCAATGCTGAATAGCACTCATGTCATTTAGGAAAGGAGTGACAAAAAACCCACAAGAGAATGACAAAGGAAGACAGCTGAAAGTTGAGATATTTTGTGTGCATAGGTGTATTTGTTTTTTGGATTGAGTGTTAGCCCGTTGATTGGAAATGTTAGATTGAATATTTTTTGAGTACAGGGATTATATTTGCCATATGTTTGTATGCTATTCTGCTCATAGAAATCAATATAAGAAAGTTTGAGAATCAGAGCTATATTGAGATGTAAATCCAAGTAAAATGAAAGTCTCTTTAGTCCATAAATATTTTCTCACATACGTGATAATAAAATAGGAATTATCAGCTAGGATAGTATATTTGCAGAGCCCATACTAAAATTTAATTCCTGGTCTTGTCACAGACCTCTCTAAAGTCAGCAGGGTATATAGTATTTTGGTTTTATGTTCTTTTGTTCTCTTACTCATTAGTTCTTTCTGTTGTCAGACCACAGTCGGTTTAGTTTGTTAGCATAGTAAGGGTTAACTGAAACATCAAAATCTTTCAGGTATCCAATCAAAAAGAAATAAAAATGTATGTCTATGTTCTTTGCTGCTGCATGCTCTGTAAAAAAAAAAAAAAACAAAAACAAAAAAACAAACAAAAAAAAAAAAAAAAAAAAAAAAAAAAAACCAAACAACTAACTCCTCAGAGGATGAAATGGTATTTTAATCTTTCCAAAGAGTACATTACAGAGAGGCTCAGGAAGGGCCACCAAGGTAAGTGACTATGTTTTACAGTAGGGTGAGATGTAAAATTAAGGCAAATAAACACAGTGCTTTCAAAGGAATGCTAAGAATAAGCTCAAAGATATGGTTAATAAAAGAAATAGGGAAAAGAGCATCCGGCTTACTAAATAACTTTTCACCCAAAGCACTGGTTAATCCTTAATAGAGTTATTTCCAATGTTTAGTCAATTCACACATGCAAAATACTTCACAATTATGTATTGCATAGTAATCAGCAATTATCCAGTAAAATATCAGTCCCATGAATGCTGCTAATTCATGTTGATTGCTTTCCAACATATGCTCGTGAAAGACAAAGATCTTGTGGGGTAGTTTTTCTAGATTTATTTGTCACTTTTAGATTTAAAAGAGAATTACCTTCCCTTTCAAAGCTGATTCCTTTGATTACCAGTATGCATCATTTCATTTCCAGCCTAATTCTCTATGCAGAATGCATTGCATATGACTCTTGAGTAGTTTTGTTATTTATTTATCCTGCTGCAGTGGGAGCTGGTTCAGAATGAAAATCCTGTATTATCTGTTGGACAGGTATTAAAGACAAAGTGTGAAACCATGAAGCCACAAGGTTTGCATGATGATTGGTGCTTTTTTTTCCCTATTGCAATTAGCTTAGTCTCAATCTTACTAATTGGATTACGTGTGAAAATGCAAGTCACCCTGGGATCTCAATATTTGAATGAGGAATAACCATTTTGCGATAGTTTTTCACACTAAAGGGAATTCTGTCAGAGGCTTAGGTCTTAGCTGTCATTCAAATGGACTGTGATAGTGATTTCAGGTCAAGTTGACAATGTTGCCTAGTAGTTGGTAGTTATGTCTATGTAAGTGCCTGAAGCTATTCCAGGACATGGGAAAGTTCAGATTTTGCTTTTTTGAGATAGGTAAAAACCATCTCTGTCTTCTTTTTTTCACTGGTTGTCTACTCCTTGTTTCGCAGGCATGTGATAAGGAGGTAATCTGCTCATTTTTTAGGAATAAGATCAGGAGAATATTCCTGTTGACTTTAAGGTGTCTTAGAAGTTGTCAATGAAAGCTAGTGCTGTGTCACTTGGTTTGCAGGTAGGTAATTTCTGTGTCATACAGAACCTTTCACAAGATCGTTGGGGGACTCTTACTTCCTCAGATAGACCTTCATAATAGTTCCATTTTTTAGGTCTGGTTTTGTGCCCAAACAGAATGAGTTATTTGATTAGACTTGGGTGCACTTACAGAGAGCTTATGTCTTGCCTGACTGGGTTTTCTTACATTACATTTTTAAATGCATTCTGATTCAAAGCAGAATGCTGTTTCTCTACAGATGAAGCCTTTTCTGTCTGTCATATTTATTTGTAGTTTTCCCATTTTCTGCGTAACTCTACCTCTCATTGTGTTTGGAGGTTTTTCAACAGGCTTGCAGTGTTACTTTTGTTATCATTCATTTCTAGAAACCTTTTTATTTATAGTTCTATGAAATACTCAAAGTATTTATCTGCATGAGTTTTATCTGTCTGGCATAGTCTGTCCGTCTAGGAGACTTATCAGTGGTGAAAGAACATTGCCTGCCTGAGAGCAGTTATCAGTGATAATGGGGCTTCTGTAGAAAAGAAAGGAAAAGTATATTTTACAATATGCTGTAGAGATATTCAGGAGTATGTTTGTATTTGTGATTCCATGGCTGATGCAATTTTTATTGAAATAGTGACTTCAGATGGATAGTAGTTGATTTCAGTCATAAAGGATTTGTCAGGAAATAGCAAACTGAGATGCATTTTAGTTGGAATTGTAAGATTTCTCAGAGACTGATCTGCCATTTCTAGTACGTGCTGAAATGCCATTTAAATCACTCTGAATTTTGGATGCAGGAAGAATAATTTGGTAGCTTCCTCCAAGTTAGACTTTATCTCTTTTATTTTAAGCAATTTGTTGTAGCGAACTGTCAGTAGGAAAAGGTAGAGGCACGTTTTACATCCCCACACCTGTTTGAAGAATGAACACCATCTGCCCAGGATTGCTGAGAATTGACTAATCCAGTGTTTTATTGCTCTGAATCATTGAGAGGAAATTCTACCAGACGTGCTCACAGGCTGCCATCTTCATTCCATGAATATTAACAAAATATTAAAAAGTGCTGATACAGGAAAATGGAGTAATTTATAGGCCTCTGGATTAATAGTT
The DNA here is from genome assembly GCA_026413545.1 of Cichladusa arquata. Lineage (NCBI taxonomy): Eukaryota > Metazoa > Chordata > Aves > Passeriformes > Muscicapidae > Cichladusa > Cichladusa arquata. The sequence goes on from JAOTQP010001652.1 coordinate 18,126,595, forward strand.
TCACTTAAGGAGTAATGAGAAAAAATAGAGTTAACCACATTTCCTAATGCCTTCTGTCCCTAACTATACAGGGTTCCTTCCCCTCACCCCAGGCCCCACTGATCTGAAATGCATTTGGTTTGTCAGGAGAAAGCTCAACGAGCTCAACAAATCACAAATTCTGAGAGGGCAATATTATTTTACAGAATAGTTTGAAGTGATGTTACTGCTGAACAGATCTTACTGTTACCAGGTAAGATGAATATTTAATTTGAGCCCTTTAGGTGTGTGTTGAGGGACCTCAAGGCAGTCTTTGTTACTGCATGCAATGAGAAAAATGCCCTTCAAGACCCATTAAGACAAGTGATAACCATGTAAATGGTACTGTATGAAATAACAAAAGCACTGGAAGCATTCTTTTATACTGTCCAAAATTCTACTATTAGATAAGGAACTTTTAACCAGGAGGGACATGATGAGAGCCTGGAGTGATATTTATGTAGATCTGTATTTTGCAAAGGTATATGTTAGTGGGCCTGTTCCCTCTCTTCAGGTCCTATGATTCTTTTTCTTTCAGATGTAAGTGACACAGAAATAGTTTATTCTACATCAATTGATAGATCTTTCTTCAAGCACAGCTGATATGTAGAAGGTTCCACTTTCATTTCAGTCCATTTGATTTCTTTTCCATTTCATAAACACAAATATGCATACAAATGTACACATTAAAGTGGGGTTTGTGCATGCACGTTCTGGGGTCAAGTGACAGCTTCATGAAAGCTTCTGTGAAAATGCTCTTAAACAAAATATAAGTTCCTAAACTTACTTGCCTTTTATACATGTCAGATGTTAGACTAATAATAGATTTAGGTATCCTTATTTACATAAGGACAGGCAGAGTTTCAACAGTGAAAAAAACGTACTTTTATATGAGAATATTAAAGGATGACAAGTAACGAGAAGCACTTCACTGTTACTTCCAGTGGCTATCTCAAATTATTTGGAGATCGATAGATACCAGGCTAAAAAAAGACTAACAAAACCTAATTGCATTGTCTTCATAGTTAAACTTTCAGCTGTGCATTGAATAATAAAAGCATTTTTACTGCATTTTTACTGCATTTTATTCATCACCCCTTCTTACAGAAGACCCAAAAGTGAAAAATTCATTGATGTTTTCTATAATGAGATGTGGTTTCAATAAAAATTTGTTTTTACTTGATATAATTACCATTTGCATGTAGTAATTGAAATAAATTTGCTTATGTAAATCAGAATACTTCTTAGCATATAAGCTACTTTTAATAGCCATGTAATTTTGTGAAGTTCTTTATTCCTTTAAACCAGATCTTATTTTTCAATTTGCATATGCCTAACATGCAAATTACTTGTGTTCTCTATATCTTACTAATGTTTTACTTAGTTTTAATTGCTAAACTTCTTTTCACGCACTTTGAATAGGAGAGTCACACTGCCTTTCACACTTCTGGAAAGCATGATTTTATTTTATGTGCCTCTGTATGAGAAAGAGACTCCCATTGAGCCGTGATTTGAAAAGCAGATTAAATAACAAATGCCAGACTGCTCCTCTTCTTTACTTCAAATGGAGTCCATGCTGTAGTCCATGTATCTTCTCACTCTAGTGGCCCTTCAGATTGCACAAAGGAAGATCTCTCAAATAAATTAGTTGCTTCTTTACTTTCAGTGTCTTCCAAGGCCACGTGGCTGTGTGCGAGGCAGGGCAGTAAAACTGATGCAGTCAGCTTCTTGTTGCTCTGTTTTCTTTTTGCTCATGAGTGTCTAATGTTACCAGGATGGTCACCTAGCACAGTTTGTCGATGGAGTTCATTGCTTACTGGTGGTGTAAAACAAGAAACTGGGAGAAGACCTTTGCAAAGAGGAACTTTGAATATTTCATCATTACCAGTTCCTTGTTATTGCTTTCTTTCTCAATTCCATTTTTTATGGTCTTGTTTGATGTTTTTGGCAGTTCTGTTAATTAAGCAGAAGTTATCCCTGATTAATGTACTGTAAGCTGCTTCTGAAGTGCTATAAATAATGTGGTGATTAATTGCTGTATCCCAACGCAGTCATCCCTTCTCATACTTCACAGATGGATTGTTTTGGTGAAATGATGTCCCATTCTCATACATATTAGAGACATTGATTGCAGCAAAGCTTATCACTCAGTTTTTCTGTTTTCTTCCAAGTAATTTATGTCTTTTGATCACTAGGACAATCAGTATGGAGAAGCTATTTTGAAATCACAAATGTAATATCCTTGTGGAATCCGTACAAGATCATGCAATCCAATTGAAAGGAAATAGCAGAATATCTGAGTTCTGGAATGTTCAATATTTTTCAGCTCTAAAAAGAAAATTTAGTAACCATACACGAAGAAAATACTCTCCCTGGAGGATAAAGACAGAATTTTAACATTAGTTGGCAAAATGACTGAGTTTTTTCATGGTTTTTTCTTGCAAATAGACAGAAAATATACAGACAGAAATGTGATTTTTGTTAAAAAGTTGGTGATATCCAATTTGTGTCAGAGCAAAGGCTGTGTGTAGTGAACCAAAAATCTTATATGAACATTTCTGAATAAATCAACTCATTAGAGATTCTGATTTTAAACCTACTAACTGAAAGGAAGCTAGTAGTGCTAAAATCAGCAAAGCCTTTTAGAATATGTTCCTTTCAGAAAATTCCCTGTACTGTAGCAGCAGAAGTACTCTTCTTGCTTTTCAGATATACTTAACTATCTGACTTCTATTAACCTTGACAGAGAGCCAATTGCCTCTTCTCACATCTGTGAATAGAGTATTTTAAATTGTGTGTGCATACATGCATGCATGCAAAAGAAATCTGTGGGAAAGGGGTGACACTTGGCACTATGGGCAAAGCCCTGGCTTGAAATCAAAGATCTAATGGGACAGTTGGATGTTTTCATTCAGAAACCAAATGAGATTAACAGGGAGGGACAGTTTGATGTTCACTGCTGTGTATTGGCCATGGAGGCCTGCCTGTCTGCTCCAAAGGCCACTGGATCACACTCTGGCTATGCTTCAAGCCCTGCAGCAGTGAAACAATGTGGTCCAGCAACTTTGGACTGTTAGTGTGTGTGAGAAAAGGGGGTTTGACCAGATAGGATCTCACCAAAGGGCAAGTCTATGGGTTACTGTAGAGGGGGGTGTAGGGGTGACTGCTGTTTGCAGGAAAGTTCTTGTCTCAAATGCTTTGAATATCACCTTGCAATTGATCTTATTTCAAACTTCTCAGCTAGGACCGGGTCATGAGCAGCTTGTAGTAAGGTAATAAAATCAAACTTGCCTTATGACACCACTCAATAAATCTTTGTTTAGGAATAATTTAAGATTATTTTATTAGTTTATTGTATAAACATTAGGATTATCCCATCGTTTTAGAGCAGACATTTTTGGACACACTTAATCACCTAACCTCAATTTCCTCCTCAATTTTTCTAGAAATCCAGATGATAAATCTAAGCACCATCACTGTTAAGAGTTTTGATAGTTAAGCAAGAAATAATATCATCCCTAGTAGAGACTGGGCTGCTTTTTTTCTGCATGGCCTTAATGAAGACAGTGGGTTTCTTTGCAGATATGAAGAAATAGCTGGCAGTCTTGGCCCACTGCCTTTAAGCATCATGTTTAGCAAGTATAGTTTATTTTCGCCCATTAATAAAGATGTCTTGATTCTAACATAAAACTGGTATTGATCTTTTTCTCTTGCTCTCAAAGAAACCCAAACAACAAAAAAATATCAAACCAAACACCACCCCCCCGCCCCTTTATGAAATAGAAACAGTCTAAAAGATTATCATCTCTCACTTTGGAGACTGTCTTCATAGTCCAAATTTCTACCATAATCTTCCTTTTCAGTAAGGGAAGAGACAAATATTTCTGTGATCTCCTAAGTAATTCAAAGAGTAGAGGAAAACGGACTGCTGGCATGTCCTTTTTTATAAGTGTTGATGTTTATTTCTTTACCATATTGATATTGTGTTTGCATTGATGTGAAAAATGTATTGCTTGGAAATTGAGAATTTACATCTTCCTGCATTTGCAAGCACAAAACTCAGGGAAATGAGGGAACTCTCAGTTTAATGACTTGTAGATAAATTTAGGTGCTGTGGTGTTTGAAACACCCACAATTATTGTTGATACTCCAAACTGATCTATTCTGATCTTAGTTTAATTATGTCAACATGCTTTTTGTTAGACTGAAGGATAGATAAACTGATTCCCATTGAAGTCAGCATGAGCTGGAAAAGATCCCAGTCCTGCAAAGACTCACATGTTATGCTTATGTTGAAATATGTAAGAAGCTCAAGTATTTAGAGACATCTGCACATGTGTAGAAAATAATGCTCATACATAAATCTTTATGTGGGAAATTAGGACAAAGATGTTTTGGATGGTGTTTGTGTGCTGAACGCAACTTTTCACTTGTTTTTGTAACTTTGAGAAAGTGTTAGTACTTTTCCAAATGTTCTTCCTCACATTTGAACAGACTTTAAAACAAATACAGTAAATGCATGATTGTATTGAGGAAGAATGCAAGAATAAAATATTCCATCGAGTATTTCCTGAATTGATACCACCAATGCACAGCTCTTTGTGCATTTTAGAGTTTGCCCTACATTTGAAAGTACTCTCATGCAGTATTTATTGTACATATTTAGAGTGGACTAAAGTATGTCTGTTGGTAACATGCAAACAGATAATCCTGATAGTGCTATGAAGAAAATACTTAAGGAATATATATATATATATTATAGAATATTTATTTATATGCTTTTGTAAGCATCAGGAATATCTTCCCCTGCTTTTTACATGCACCATTTAGATAAATAATTTATGAAAACATCTAATAGAGCATACACTCAAACTGCAGACACAGCTGCTAATAAGAAGGGCAGTATATTTGCAAACAGGCATTGTACTCAACCAACAAATCTTCCCATCTTCACAGATGCCCTGCTCTTTCTGATGGGAATTAAAAATCTGCTTAATAGGAGTTAAACATGACTGGTACTTTCCCCCAGTCATCTGTTGCTATTGAATGTTTCTCCAATTAGTGTTTTCCTTGTGACCACAGGACAAAATGCTGTGGCTTTGACAGCCTATATGTGAGAAAGCAGAGAAAAATCCTAAGTCTTAAGGAGAGTGCTTCCCTTCTCCCTGAGAGAGATCTTTTGTCAGATATATAGAAGTGAGCCTTAGAAATTTCAGTCTAAAACTACTTCAGTCATTTTGCAAGCCCTCTGCCTCACAAATAATGTCATATGCCACCAATGGTTTGAGAGAACTGAAATGTGAAAAACTTACTAAGATGCCTTTTGGCTGAGGACAAAAGCCGTGAGAGGCATTACTAAACTAAGGGTATGAAGTGTCACATTTAGTGGGTAGGGAGATAACTGATTAACTATGAATAATGTCTCAGTGATTTGTGAGACTGTATCAAGGAGAACAGAGCATGTGAGGACTTGCAGTCCATTATATATAATTTCTGTACTGAAATGTCCAAAAAGAAGTTATGTGAATGCAGCTGATAGCTGCTAACTGAAATAACATAGGCAAGGCTAAATGTCTGAGTAGAGAAAAATATTTCAGAGTGCAATTCCGGTAATCCTTGAAGAAAAAACGTTGGCCCATGATGCGAGTACCATTATGAAATGCACAAAATTGCACTGTTGCAGGAGGCAGGCTGTGCATAGAAACAAATTGTCTTGTGGAGAGTTACACCTTGGCAAGAGGTACTGTTTCACTGCACCTATAGTGGATGTTATGGGGTAATAAAAAATGTGATATTTTGAGGATGTCCTCTTGGAGTTGCCAGTTGAACTCTGTCTCAAGAAATGTCTGTCTACAAGAAATAGAAAAAGTATATTTTATTTAATTTCTTTTCTTTGTTGCTTTACTTTTGTTTTTGTTGTGTGATTGTGGTTTTTTTTTGTTTGTTTGGTTTTTTTTGTTGTTTTTTTGGATTTTTT
>JAOTQP010001652.1:18137567-18167994 GCA_026413545.1 Cichladusa arquata
TTTTTTTTTTTTTTTTTTTTTTTTTTTTTTTTTTTTTTTTTTTTTTTTTTTTTTTTGTGACTGGATGCTCTTCCCCATTTTTTCCCCATATTTTTTTTATCTGGTAAGAAAGGTGTTTAGCCAGGTTTTCTAGTACTTGTGACACTACTGCCAGGTAGAGTAGACTGATAAGTACAGGGTTTACTTAAACAATCAAGGCTGTGGGATCTTTGACTCACTATCTTTTGTATCAACAAAACTATCAAAAAAAAGTGAATGTTTCTCAAGGACACTGTTTCTTTATCAGAATTTATCTGCAGTTTATCATGTCCATCACTTAGACACACCCACTCAATATATTTAATATCCATGATACTATGTAGGGTTGCCCAACTTCAATGTAGTGTTGGGTGATTTTAATAGAGAAATGCTTCTCTGTGCCTTCTCTCACTCGAGCTATTTGTAAATGTTTTGTTGATGAACCTTTTTACAAGGTACTGTTAGCATAATGAGGTCAATATTGTACATTAGTGGTAGAACATTCGTTGAAATTAATTTTTTTTCACCTAGTAGAGGTGAAAAAAGAGGCTTTAGAGAAAGGTTTGGTTTTTTGCCTGGACCAAGACAACATTGCACTGTAAGTTTAATCATGCTATACAATATCTAAACACCAATTTCAGAGGCAAAGTTGCCTCAGATATTATTACAATATAATTCAATTCAGGAAGCTGATCATCTGCTTAGAAAAAAGTGTTATGACTTGAGAAGGACAGAATGTACTTAAGATGTTGAAATCCTTATAAATAAGCTGTTTCTTGCATGATGCTAGTTTTATACAGAAAGTAACAGAATGATATCTGTGATGATCATGTATTAATAATGAAGATTAAACAGATGTTCTGCAAAATGGATTTCATGTGAAATGTTAAATTTGTTTAAGGAAAGAAAACAGGGTTAGGTCCTCATAGAAATGATTATAACTCCATGGAGAACAGTAATATAGATGCTGAAAAATAATTTTGTATCCATGAAGGTAGTTTGGGCATACAGCAGAATAGGAATTAAGTGATCAAAAAATAACGTTATTAAATACAACTGAATTTATTTTTACATGATGAAATTGTGAAGTATTTAGTAATATGCCTTTTTATTCTTTTATGTGCAGTTGTCTTTAATTAATTCGTTTTGTCATGGGTGAAAAGAAGCGCCAGGCAAGGTGCTTCCGAAGTCAAGGCTATTTGTAATTTCAAAGTAATTGTTGAACATTTGATATCAGCTTGTTTTCTCTTATTTATTCCCTTTTAGAATTTGCCAGACTACAGTTCAGATGTCTCCAGTTCACACAGAGTGACCCTTACATATTGTGCTGACAAATCCTTTTCTTTCTGGTACTAAAGACAGCTTGGAAGTCTTTGGTTTGGCCCTCATTAATGAAAGGTTGAATTTGTTAATGGTACATTTAGACTGAAAATGTCTATTTCCACCTCTCTTAAGTGCCTTTTGTACTTAGATCTGGAAATGGTTTAATCTGCATAGTTTAACATTATTGCCACTGTATTGTCCTGTAGCTGTATCAGCTCCCATTTATTAGTTGTTGGAAACAGATGCAATTCCTGTAATAACTGAATATAGAAAGCCCTACAGCTCCTTCTAGCCTATCTAAGTATAATAATTTTGGCTAAAATACAAGATAAATTAGTGCTGACTGAATTTAATTATGCCTGTAGAAGACCCAGTCTGCAAGGGCAGAATGACTGTGCAGGGGAGCCATAGTGTCACCACTGTGCCTGGCTTTATGGGGATATTTTATGAATGGTGTATAAAGCTGCGAGGATACTTATATTAATGGAGTTGGGCATGACCTAAAATAAACTTCAATTAATTGTATTAGATGGGAAAGTGCAAATTTTGGTAAAAGTACCCCAGTGAGTCAAAGCACTGCTTAATTGTTTGCATGATGGAATTCTACAGAGGCAGTCTCGCTCTGCAGCTGTATGATATGCATGTAATATATAACATTTACCTGCTTAGAGTATTAGGAAGATTGCTTCCATTGTATAATGAATGAAAAATACTGCTTTTCATGATGGAATGTGATAGGTTTTGTGCTCGTGAAGAGAAATGGTATCATTTCTATACCAATTATTTCATACAGTTTATAAACTTACAGACTTTAAACCTAGTCATTTAATCATGTTGTATTACAGCAGAGGATTTTGAATGTAACCTTCTTAAACTTGGGGGCTGGGGAGCACATAATGCATGCACTGGAGTGCATTCCTCTCTGCTCTTTTCACACAGCCTTGAATTTAGGAGTGGGATGACATTATGGCATTATGCTCTGGTTAATTGCAAACATCCTAGGAGCAGTAGCAAAACAGCAGGTCACTGTGGTTTTATTATGAAGTGCAGTATGATTTAAAACATTATTTAAATAAAGTTACTTCAGATTCTGCGTGTTGTTGCTGAAGTCCAGATACCCAGAGAGGCTGCCTTCAGTACAGGCACAGACTTGGAAGTGGAGGAGAGTTAAAGTAGTGGGTGGAGTGTGTCTGACAGAAGGAAAGGAGAGAGGAGTCAACAGATATAACAATGGAAAAAAAACAAACAAGAAACCTCTTCAGATATATCAGTGGTTAACAGTTTTAAATGTAGGCTTTAACTAGATGCACTTGAGAGCTTCTGTATGGCTTTGGCAAAATTCTCAGGCTAAACCAGTGGAATCACATGCCCACACTGCCACCCACCAGGTTTATTATTAGCTTGCTTCTCTGTCACCTTCTCTGTACCTTGGCTAGTATGCATTAAACTTTCCCCTGTTATACTGTAGATTTCTTCAAACCTTGCAACTCTATATCATGTTCTAGTGTTGTGTGTTTTTTACCTATGTTTTTGATAAATAGGATTGAACAAAGGTTTCAGTTCCTGTCTGTGCAAACCCCTCAGTTATGAAACATGCCTGGTAAGTTACTCTACTTCCCCTAGGTGCATTCCCTTTAGACTGAGATCCATATATTCATGATTGCTTTTTGTGATCTCGTCACAATTGTTTGGTTCCCCGGTGGTTGCAGGATTAGGAAGTAAATTTAAATGCCACTTCAAATAAGCAGTTGTTTATCATCCCATTAGTTGCCTTTTTTTTCTTTTCTTTTGAAGAACAAAAGCAATTCTGTGTAAACAGAACATTAGAATCTCGGTCGAAGAGTGACTTGGATTCTGGTGGACTGAATAATTTGAAGTGCATAGATCAGCAATAAGGCAGTTGTAGTTTATGCCAGGAGAGTCCTGTCAGAGGAATCTGTCTAGGCAAAGATGTGTGTTAATTTGTAAGTAGCTGCAAACATTTTTACAGAAGCTGTCTCTTCATAACTTTTATCTGCTAGTAGTATTGTCTCCTTGAAGCACCAGAATAGTGCTGATCTTATGGGCTATATAACATGCTGGGGTAAGGAAGATGATTTGTGTGAATCAGATTCTGTGGTCAATCAGACAAGATCATAATTTCAGTTTTCTTCCTATTGTGGTTCTTCTTCCCCAAAATAAACCTACACATGAGCTCAAACGAAAGAGATTGTCATTCATAACCATTCATAACCAGCAGGCAAGGCTGCTCTCTACCAGCTGTGCATTAAAAGGCAGCTGTGGCCAGTTGTGCTGTTTGTGACCCATGTGCCCCAGTGTTACAAATCATGAGCTGCCTCTAGTGAGCCGCACTCTTAGATCTGCAGAGATATTCCCCCTTCCTGATGGCTGCCTGAGCCCTGGCTGCCCATCCATAGAGGAGCTGTTGTAAGCATTCTGTCCCACTCTGTACAATTAACAGGCAGAGTTAAACCCTTTGGCTCCTTAACAGAGAATGCCTATGTCTCCACTCCCTTAGCAAAGGCACTGCTAAATAAACCACACAGGCTTGATCTTCAAAATGTTATGAATTGCCCCGTATCACGAGTAACTGCACTGTGCATCCAAACATGCCTCGAGTTCTTTGAGAGTACTATAATTGGATTAGCAAAATTCAGGCTTGATTAATTAATCATTATAATAAGGTTAACAAACAATTCATGATGATTTTGATAATTCAGCTCTGAGGGAATGATTAATGGCTTCTTAGGAAGGATTAAAGAACAGCTGACCCTGCTTTGGGCAGGAGATTGGATCAGGTGACCTGCTGAGATCCCTTTGAACTCAAATTATTCTGTGATTTTATGAAAATTTGTTAGCAGGATGGATCTTCACATGGCATGGTTGAGAAGACTTCCATTATAAACAATAAGCCCAGGTCATTTCACACTTATCCTGAATTTTTTATGCTGCTAATGACTTTTTTTTTATTTTTTAAAACTAGCAAATTTAAATTGTCATACTGCTAAAAATGCCTTTCACTTGGGGTCTTAAATTATGCTATAAATATTAGTTGTTTCTCAGGATTCTTTGTAATATTGTATAGTACCATAGACTACAGTTATAGAATAATCAGTTGCACAGCTCAGAAGATAATTCAGGAGTCCTAAACTTATGCTCCAGCCATAATCAGTTAACTACACTCCCTCAAAAACACCCATCACACTGATTTTCTGTGCATCAGGATATGCATGTTGCTCACCACATTTTGTGCAAATAAACATCTTTATTCAAAATTAGATGTATATTCATTTAAAAAATAAAATAAAAAAAAAGAACAAGGGCTTTATAGAGCAACTACTCCAAATGTGAAAATTACATAACTTTGTCACACATTGTGACATTCAGTATAGTACTTTATGACATGCAACATTGGCATACATGAAAGCTCTGGGAAAAAAATATGCAGAAGAAGAGCAGTGACATACTCCTTACATTCTGCTCATATACCTTATGTTCTGCTTGTGCTAGTTTTGGATTTTCTGTCTCAAAATTGTCATTGCAGGTCTTAAAAATATTTTGATGTTTTGATGACACAATGTGTCACAAGAACAGCATAAGGAAGAAGATTCAAAGGCAAAGGAAGAAGAATCATTCTTTGTTTTCCCTTTGTATTTATCAGCATCTTTGCCTTGTTCTGTCTGCCAGCAAGTTATGTGTAAAACAGAGTCAAGGTGAAATGAGGTTTTTGTGAGGCCAGCTGTCATCCAAAACCAGGACTATCTTCTGTAAATTACTATGAGATTTAGAAAACCTATTGTAATACCTTGTTAGGAGCAGCTGAGTGATTCAGATGGCTTTTATGTTACCTTCTAACAGCTCACAGATTAACCTTAATTTTTGACCCTTTGAGTCTGAAAATGCTAGTTTACTGACTGGGAAATGCAGTAGGGATTTCCTAGTCTGGCACTTTCAGCTGTTACTTTCATCTTTGACTGAACCCATGCTATGGCTGACTCCCAGACCAGATGCAGAGTTGCCTTTATCCTCATCTGTTCTAGAGCACAGTGAAAACTGAGGAGTTTGTCCCCATATACTCTGCACATCCCTTTTTCATAATGTTTGTTCTCACATATCTTTGAGTGGGTTTGTTTGGTTTTGTACAAGCAAAGTCTGTGTTGCAGTCCAATAAATTTTCTGTGTTGAAGCAAGAGAGCAAGGGCAGGTGTTGTGTGCTGTTAAGGTCTGGTTATTAAAATTATTAGAGAGATGTCTCTGCCCAAATTAAGGTGCAAACACGACCGTATGCTGACGTCAATAGTATGGATTTTTATTTAACAGCTAATGTGAGGGAGAAGTTGACAGAAATATGAAAAGAGAGGAGAGAGAAAGAGAGTGACAGAAAGATAAAGTAGAACGAATATCACCACTCTGTGGATCCTGATGGCATTTTGTGGGTCCTCTTCTTCTGATCTCAGTGTTGAGGGCCCCATTCTTATCCCAGTGCTGGTTGCAGTCTGGACCCAGTGGAGGAAGCTGAGAAAACACGCAGCCCAGTGGGTTTCATCTTCACTCAGGTTCAGGCGGGAATGCCCAGGTAGCTCCCTGGGGCAGGGAGTTTTACACTGGATGGTGTAAATTTGTCATCTCCTGCTGTGGAAGGGTCCCAGTCTCATCAGCTAAACTCTCTGATGGCAGGAGTGTGGCTGCCAGACTGGCTCCTGGGTGCTCAGACAGGAAAATTTCCTCATATCAGGCATTTGGAAGGGTTCAAATGAGGTGGAATCTTTCTCATCCTGCATGTGGGAAATAAGTGTTTGGAGCAAAACTGCCTGAGAGCAAGGGGGTTGACTTATTTGTAAAAATAGTTTGTGAGTGTGAGTAATCAGACAGCCAGGACTCGGGAGAATTCAGATTTTCAGTCATGATTTAAAATCTGAGCTTTATAATAGACTGAAACCCCAATGAGATTCCCAAGCTCAGCTAAATGTGTCTTGAAAATTTAAATGGGCAAATGTGTAGGAGAGAAATAGATGGTCTTTTCTACTCAGTGTGAAAAAGTCTAAAAAAGTCAGACTCTTTTCTGAAGATGTTAGAGAAGAGAAAGTAATAGGACATTTTCTTATTTGCATTTGCCAATACAGCACATTGTAGAGTAGGAGAAAAAATAGGGAATAGGAAGAAGAACTGACAGTACATTTTTCTCCCCATATAAAGCCTGAAGAATATTTTTCTGTCACACCTTATTATATAAAAAGTTAAACATGACCCTTTTTTCCTGATTTGTCCTTAAAAAACCACACTGCAAACAATGAGATTAGCTTCTATTAAGGGAAACTTAGATTTTAGTAGCTTACTTAAAACACTGTTTAAATATCCTTTTACTGTGTAAAAGAAAATCCAGTGTCACTAGAAACATTGCCTTGTGTTTTTCTCACTGCCTCTCTAAAAATACTGCTGCTTTAATCAATCCCATTTCACTAACTTCTTTATAGTAGATTTTTGGGTCTTGCAGCTTAGAAACATTTGAGGAGAAAAACCATTTAAAAATAGTGAAAATAATGCATTTGAATATCTTCCTCACCTCTTGCTTACTAAAGCTAAAAGCCATGTAAGAATATGTGGCATACTTAAAAGATTTTTTTTTTTTCACTATCCTTTTCTATTTTGTCTGGTTTTTAGTAGTTAGTAAAGACTATTTAGTGGTAATAGAAAATGGTCTTATCTTAATGAAATATACTCTATTTCAACAATAGTTACACATATTTTCCTGTAATAACATTTCCCTTAGTCCTGAATATTGTTTCATATATCATATTTGTTGTTATTTAAGTCTTTGAAAGTTAAGTTCTACATTTATTTCTATGATGAAAATGCTGATATAAATCTAGATGCTTTTTGGTCTGTGAAGGGATGGGAAAGAAGAAGCAGAAATGTGGAAAACATAATTTACATTGTACATAGAAGTATACATTTTTAAAGTGTTTATTTTCTCTTCCTAGGGAATTAATTATGTTCCATTGAGAACACTTGTCAACTTAAAGCTCTTTAAGTTTTACAGTCAAGTAATTAACAAGAGACTTGGGTACTGTCATCTATGTTAACAGTTTTCTGATGGATGTTACTTAGTGTAAATTTACCTTGTGCCATTCCTAGCTGCTTTGCTGCTGCAGGGATTTACCCACCTTGCAATCAAAGACAGGAGCACTGCTTGCTCCTCGAGCAGCAGAACAGTGTTTGTGACAATGTGGACATTTTTCATAACTGGTAAAATCGCAGCAGCTGAGCTTTCTCTTCCCTGAGGGATGGCAGGTGGAACAGAGGGCTCTCTGAGAGTACCTGACTTATTTCAGAGCCTCTTCAGACAGCAAGAGCTTGTTCACAAAGTGGGTACAGCTGCCTGAAGGGGAGGTGATGGAGACACCTGGTCTAATGGCTCACACCAGGTGTGCATTGAGGAGGAGGAGCCTTTGGGATAAAGTTCAGGGGGTTTCTGTGGTGATTTCCCCATGAGGATTCAGTTTCTGCTGATGTAGAAGGGAGGAAGGTGAATTGTGGATGCTTCTCTGAGTCAGCTCACCTCTGGAAGCATTATCACAACTTACTCATGGTAAGTAAGTTTTATTCCCTGGCATTATTTATTTTGTTGTCTGAGGGACAAGTTATTTGGTGAAGGCTGCAGATGGAGGCAAGTCTTGGGGACAAAAAGAAAATGGGCATCTCTAAGCCTTGGATCCATATGTAGCTCCTTTTTTTCCCCAAGTAAAAGACTTTATGCTACCCACATTGTGTATATATAAGTAAAAATGGAAGCTACCACTACCAAGAGTGCTGGCTGTTATGTTAGCACGTATCAAGCAGATGCTTGACACTGTTGTATGTGTTTAGGGGAGTTATTTGGGTTGGAGTCCAAAGTGTTTCTTGAAATGAATTATTAATATGCAGCTTACTGACCTCTTTGCTGCTAAGATGTGAACTTAGTTCTTAGATAGATTTAACATAGTTTCCTCCCTGGTTGTAGTATTATTTATGAAGGCAAAATAAGTCCCAGTGGGACAGGGGCTGCTGATTTATGCCAAGGCCATGTAAAGCACTCCAACCATTGCTCTGTAATCTGTGTGACTAGAATACTGTGTCAATGGAATCTGAATGCTTTGGTAAATGGCACAAGTGGTGTTTAAGGAGAATGGAGGTGCTTTTACAAAAGATATATTTGCTCTTGGCAATTTGAAAGGCTATTTAAGCCCAGCTCTTCTGGTTTTTCCTGCTATTCTTTCCCTTGTCTTCTCTGCCTGTGCCAGAAATATTGTTTAAGTGCCAAATTTGCCATTTGTGCCCATCCTCTGACTGTATAATTTGCCTCAGTAGTATAATTAAACTCAATACAGATTACAGCTAGATTACAGCTGAATTAAGTTCTTACCCAAGGTTCTTTGTGTCAGTCTGGTTCTTTGTCTTTTTTTAAAGGGACCTCTTCTGTTTAGGTCTAGGCATTCAAACTGAGTCCACAAGCTGACTGTGTTTTTGTTTTTCCGAGCATTTTTTTAAGACGAGAATGATTTTTTCATTACTCTTTATATATAAACCATAGTTATCTAAAATTAACTGGTTTGGTACTGTTTTCAATCCCAACTTAGTTGTCTTATCCAGACTTGGTCTTATAATTTGCATAGGCAAATAGGGCAATTCTAGGAACAATCTCTGGGCTTCCAAACAGTGCCCTTTTGGTTTAGCTTTTCTGGTTTATTATGTGGTGATGAACACCTCGTCTACTAGGTGACACTTTTAAATAATGTGTGAAAATGCTGCCTTTATTTCTACAGGGTATTTGAAAAGCCAAGTACCAAATACCTGTTCCCAGAGCTGTTCAGTCAGAATAATGTCTCAGCTTAATGAGACGTTTTGGTTACAAGAATTGTTGACCTAAAATTCAATTCAGTTTTGCTGCAACCTGTCCTCAGAAAACTCTTTGCTCAAAACTCCTCCTGCATCTGTAGTTTTATATGTGAAATTTGTAAAATAAAGAAATTTGCCAGCAGAGTTCCAGTTGGATTAAGAGCAGAGTTAAACTACATTAATGTGCAGTGAGGTTGATTTTACTTGATGATACCTTGAATGTAAGATCACCTATCTTCTGAGAATGAAAAACCCTTTTTTAACTGGGACTTTCAAATGCCACTTTCAGAACTAAATTGTAGTTTTGCCCATATTTGCTTCAGTACCTTGGGGTTTTTTTGCTACCATATCTTTGTCTTTTTTTCTTTTCACTGCTCTGTACAGAAGAAAGTTACGATTTCAAGTCTATCAGGTTTTTATTAGAATGATCTTTCTGTTTAGTCAATGCAATTTTGCTTTCGGTAAAGATGCTGAGCTGTTGATTGCCTTTTGATAAGGCTTATGGAAACCAGTTTGCTTCATTATTTGTCCAGCAGAAGATGAGAAAATAAATATCATGCTAAAAAACCCAAAAAACCCAGCCAAAAAGAGACAATGGCTCTCACAGTCACTGCAAGAGATCTTTGGGGAGAATTTACCCTGAGTAGAGCCCTAGCTTAGAAAATAAGTGGTCCTAATTAATATATAACCAAGGTCATTCTTCTAAAGTGAGGCTTTTTTTCTCATTTTCACCTCTTTTTGCATCTAATTCAGCAGTGTTTAAGCAACTAGGTAATTGTAACTTCATGAACAGCTCAATTGATTTTTAATCTAAGCCTTAAACTGTAGGGCCCTGAGCTTGGCCTTTTATTCCCTTTGAGGAAAGGAACATTGGTTTTGGGGCAGCAAAAGAATTATATTTCTTTTCTAAGGAATTCAGGGCATTTCTGTTTATTCCAGGAGAATATGATAAGAATTACATTTGCTTTGAAGAGAGAGTTGTTATCAGAGAGTAATTTTTGGTGTTACAAATGGTAACAGATTATGGAAGTGATTTAAGAACGAATAATTGTTAATATACATTTCACCAAGCAAACTCAATACTATTGTGACATCTTTTAGCTATTGCACTTCAATCTCCTTTTAATGCAAGGTTTATGCCAGGTAAATGCCATCTTTTGATTTCTGATGGGAATACTGTTCAGCAGGTGTCTGAAAGGATGTGTTTGAGTTTTAGGTTTCTTTGGCGGTAGCTTTGTATGTTTATTTTGGTGGATTTTTTTTTTTTTCCCATTTCCCCTGTGGGATGGTTCCTTGAAAAATCAGACTTCGAGGAGAGCAGGAATAAGGAGTGTATTTGAGGTTGATCAGACTATCACACCATGTAAGTCAGTATATTTGTGTACTGGTGGGGGGTATGTTCTGTGTTTTGCTGCAGGCAAGCCAGTGTCAGGACAAGGCATCCAGTTATACTTGTGTGAACTGTACTATTTTGGTGGTAAATTACTGGCTGCATATAGAATCTTTGTTTGTTGTTTTGGGAATTGATGTATTTGTATATAACTTACCTTAAAGCATTGGAAAAAAGTCCATGCCACATTATTTGGTGTATTTCAGGCACAAATCATGTCAACGATAATTAAAATTTGAGAAAAACCTTAGTGTTTCTGCACTTAAATAATGAGGGTTGTGTTATCTTCCTGCAGAACATCCACATATGTGCTCTAGGCAATTCTTGAATATAGTGTTGACTTCTGTAGTATAGCAAGCAACTCTAGAAAAAACACTGCTGTAGCAGTTGGAGCTAAATGTTCAGGTGAAAAATGGTTTTAGATAAAACCAACATTTCAAAATTTTCTTTCTGTCTTGTCATTCCTGTGATCCTTCCTGCGCCCCATAAGAAAGAAGTGGCACAATTTGGGGTGAAATAACTGCATGTAAATGAGTTGTTTTTCTTCAGATTGTGTTGTTTTTTTGACCTTTCAAGTAGGAGATGTATTGGTCTGTTAGACTAGACTGTTCCTTTCCTGAGAGTGACCAAGCTATATAGCATGTGAGAGTTAGCAGGTTATTTAACCTACTGCTTGTATTTGCTGGTGATTCAGACATTTCTGTTCTTCATACAATATTAATGATGCTTTTTGTGAAATTGCCTCTCCAAACTAAATAATGCTAGAGAAATGAACAAGTTTCTTCTCCTGATTTGATGATACCATAGTCAAATATATTACTCTTCAAATCAGTTGTTCAGACATTTGAAAAGACAGCATTGTTAGCAGTACAAGGGTTATATAAATCATCACACAGGATTTTCTTGCTGTTCCATTTAAAGAGTTTCTCTAGATCTCTTTGGGTTTATGACTTAGAATTGCAAAATCACTCAGGTTTGAAGAGATCTCAGGAGAAATTTAGTCCAGGGTCCTGCTCAAAGCAGAGCCAGCATTAAGTTAAGGCCATTGCTGTCTGAAGCTGTAAAATCTCTGAGGATGGAGATTCCACAACATCTCTGGATTCTGAGGCTTTGTTATCCTCATGGTGAAACCTTCCTTGCCCACTTCCCTAATCCAGTTGCAACCTCCTATTTATGGCAGGGTTGGTGTCTCTCAACCTTCCACTCTGCGCCACAATGAACAACCTGGCTCTGTTTTCTCAACACCCTCTCTGGGTGCTCTCTCTCCCTGGAGCCTTCTTTTCTTCAAGGCTGAACAAATCCTATTTTCTCCAGCCTCTGACCATCCTGGCTTCTTTCCAGTGGGTTCTCTTGAGTTTCCTGCAGTTTTTCTTTTTACAGTCCACTAGGCTATCGGCCTTCATTTATTCCAGAGTCCTATGCTGGCTCATCTTTAGCCAAAGATCCACAAAGACTCTTCTGTCCTTTTCTGCAGAGTTCCTAACCAGGCCTTGTGGTACTGGTGGAAAGAGCCACTCCGTGGAGGACCTGATTTGTCCTTGTTGAATGTTGTGAGGTTCTTTGTGCTATATTTGTCTATATTGCAAGAGTGCATTGTTTAATTGATTTGTACTTTGTGGTACAGTGCAACCCATTTTCACAACAGAAAAACACCATAGTGAGATGGACTAGGAGAAGCCTTAAGTTATTAGGCAATTCTTTCTGTCTACTTGGGACAGGATTACAATGCTGCTGTATGATGGTGCTGAGACATACCACATGTATATTTTCTTTAAATTTCATACAGTATTGTACATTAACTGTAGAAGTGTTTTTAGTTTTTTACAATATTAAATGTATGAAGTACTATCTATGAGGAGAAATGAAAGTGTCTTAGTTGATAAGACATTCACTTGCAAATTAAACGACTTGTA
Organism: Cichladusa arquata; assembly: GCA_026413545.1. Classification (NCBI taxonomy): domain Eukaryota; kingdom Metazoa; phylum Chordata; class Aves; order Passeriformes; family Muscicapidae; genus Cichladusa; species Cichladusa arquata. The sequence goes on from JAOTQP010001652.1 coordinate 18,150,087, forward strand.
CCTTGTCAGAGCTTTCTTTATCTATCTTTAACAAAGATTCTGCTTATATTCCTCATTTTTATATCTTTTTTATTCCCATCAAGCTGTCAGGGCATGACATTTGTCCTGCCAACTCTAGTGAACAAATAGTAGAGCTGTGGCATCTTCTTGCTTCAAAACTTACCAGAGTATAGAGCCTGGATTCCAGATTTAATATTTATTAAATTGGCTTGCAAGTTGAGGTGTAAGTTAACACAGAAAAATAAATAATGGCATTGACTGAGATGAAAGAACACACCTTTATGCAGGTCAAGGCTATAATGAGAGATAGAAAAGCAACAGAAAAATTAGAAAAATTTCTTTCTTGTTGGCACTGTGGGACACCATTAATCAACATTTGTGATATGTAATAGTCACTGGCAATAAAAACTTCACTTTTTGTAGAGCCTTGTGCTCTTAGGTCATTCATGGTGAGTGCCATTTTAAATCGGGTTCTACACATTACTGTTTTACTCAAATTTCCACTTGATCTCAGTAACCATTAGCATAACCAATTTTTGTTCCATTTCAAAGAAGTGGTTTTTAATAACTATTTTGATGACTGTCTCTTGAGGTGCTTTATTTTTTTCACACAAACATGTGGCCAGATTCCTTGCACACTTGGAAATCTTAGTGCTACTTTGTTTAACCACTCTTTGCCTTCTGTTCCTTCTGTCTTTGTTAGAGACGGTACAACCATGGAACAAGGTATTTGTGATGGATTCTGTCCTGTTGTTACACTTTGCCACTGATTACCTTGCAAATCATGGCCAGAGTCTTGTTTAGTCACTTTTTAGTGGTGGCAAAGGTTATAACAATATCCATTCAGGAATGGATCAGTTTGTGCAGAGCTTGATCCAAGCATTAGCCTCCCTTCAGCTCCAGGGACCTGTTCAGCCTAGAGTTCCTTTGTGGGACAGGAGGAGGATGTTTTGAAAGGAAGATCCATCTGCATGTTTGTTGCTATTCAAAATGACCAGAGGGGAAGGAAAAGGGGGAGTAAGTGAAGAAAACTGAAACGAGTGGATGTTTTTTAGACAGCAGCGTCTAAGTGTTCCATATTAGTGGCCATATCATCTTGCAGGCATCAACACTTGCAGAACTGCTCACTGCTAACATGTAGGGCTCTCTGAAGCTGGAAGAGAGTCAGTCAGAAAATGACCACAGCTCTTTTTGAAAGAGAAAATCCTACATGTAATGGCTGTAGTGTTTGGTTTTCTTACTGTATCCTGATTTCTGATTATTTGTTCCTGCATGATCTAAAGTGATTTGGCTTTTTTATAACTTTATAGAGTATTTTTAAACCCAGTCAGGAGGGGAAGAAGTGCTTTCAAAGGAACTTGTAAAGGATTATGGTTTGAATCAATTTTGAGGTCAGGAGTTAATTCAGACGCCTTAGAAAAATCTCTCAATTGCCATCACCTACCTGTGAGCCAGTATCTCTAAACTGACTTTGGTTTACTGGGTAGCCTTTTTCTGAGAGCTTTAAAGTGTTGAGTAAGTGAGGAGGCTGTGTGGCTCACTCTCCCAACATTGTATTGATTCAGCAGTATTTCCCTATTTACACAGTGGGCAATTTCAGTTCATTATCCATAACAAGCTTGTGTTTATGCTCTTCCTAGTTAGATATTTTTGTATGTATTGGCATCTATAAATTAAAAGCTCTATTTTTGACAGATTGGAAAATGCGTGTGATTTCTCAGCACTTTTGTCCTCTGCTCCTCCTCCTCTGACTCTGCATTTTTTTTGGGTTTTTTGTTTTTTTTGGTTTTTTTTTAGCATGTAGTCCTTTTTTTGTGCTGAAGAGACAAGTAGCAATTTATATTACAGTAATAAACCAAGTATAGTCACTCTTATTATGTGGTGACTTGGGAAGGAAGAAGTGTTGTAAGTCTCTTCCATTCCGGATGGGAATTCCAGTTCTGGGAGGATAAAGCTAAAAAAACCAGTGCTTGATACTCTTTTCTACATGCATGATTCCCCACCCCCTGTATTCCAGGGATGGTCCCTCTTATAGGACATTTAAATTACTGTGTATACCTTTGTATGCATGTTGTATTTAATTAACCTTATGCTTTGAAGCGATTTCTGGCTCATAGAAGAATCAGCTGTTTTCTGAGACAAAATGGCTGAACAGTATCACTGTTGAGAGTAAAAAAACCCAAGTGCAGCCAAATGACTCAAAGCCAAATTTGCCTTTTAAAGTCCAACAAAGTACTTTGTGTCAAAGGTAAAACCAGCTGATGCAGTTTTCTGTTAGCACTCACTGCTTCTCTTTCGATGGAAATGGGAGTGATTGATGAGCGTAATATATTTCCCTACTGAGAAAGGGGTAACATCTTAATTCTGCTAACATCAGGACCTTAAAATGGGATTTAGTACTTTTGGTATGTGTGGAAATATAGGGAGAATTTTACAAGGTGTATCCTAAGAAAACTAAGAGTATGCAAAAATGGATAAGTAAAAAATCAAGCAGGGCTTGCAGACTATTTATCCTGTAGACTTTGTTTTTTGTCAAATAACTTTTCTAAGGTCTAGTCCAGATATATTAAAATACAAGGCTATTAAGAACAGCATCTCAAGTCCCTAAGTTTTTTTCGTTTATTTCAAAATATCACACACAGAGTCGTGGTTGGGTTTGGAAGGTGCCTCTGGAGGTCACCTAGTCCAACCTTCTGCTGAGAGCAGGACCAGCTGGAGCTGATTGCTCAGGTTCATGTCCTGTTGTGCTTTGGGCATCACCAAAGAGACTTCACTACTTCTCTGGGCAACCTGTCCCCAGAGATTTCAACCACCTTCACAGTGAGTAAGTGTTTTCTCATGTTTAAATGAGGTGTTTTATATTTCAATTTATGCACATTGCTTGTGGCCCTTTTTTCTGAGCAGAGGGGAAGGCTCTTAACTCTCTTGACCTTTTGGAAATGTTGTACATAATGCAACCTAGAGCTCTTGGCTTCAAGGGTACAATGCTGCCTTGTGTTCATCCTCTCATCCACCAGGACTCCCTAGTCTTTCTCCTTGAGTTCATTTCATACGCTCTTGTACGTCAGTCTTGCACAGCCACGTGTCTGTGAATCAGGCAGAGAGCAGCATTCTGGCTAAGAGGCCCAGATCCAGACAGGAACTGGGGGCACTCAGTCCTGCAGGATGTACTTGACAATTAGCGTGATTGGGTCCTTAGGGAAGGTCTGGCTTACCAAACAAAAATGCCTCAATGGGCTACTGGGAGCAGTTGCTGCCTGATTTTTGATATTATATTCTGTTCTGATTTATTTTTGAAAATGTTAGCTTATTGCATAATCTCTCTTTCAATACTGCATGTAACTTGTATAGATGTTTCTAAATTCTGTCTACAAAATATCTTTAAGTTTCATACTAACAAGAGGCTGTGTATATACTCTAAGCTAAGCCTTTTACAGGAAGTGCAGTGCAATATTAAAGCTTTCAAGCATCAGTAAGGGTTTGGGGCAGTTACTACTTTATAGAATGCAATTATTCTCAGGATTAGATCTTGGAAAGACTAATTAGCCTAAAAATTTGTTCTGCACTTTTCGGATTTCCTCAAATGATTTATGCAGCTCATAGTAAAGTTAACTTTAACTAAATTTAATGTGAAGTTAGAATATTTTTTACTCAATCACAGTAGGTTCTTTTTTCAGTCTAGTTGAATTTTGCTCTGGGTTACTGGGGCACTTCATGTCTTAAGGCACCAGGAGGTCACTGTGCAAGATCTGTGACTGCTCCTGCTCTTACCCCTGCAGAGGCAGTGTTAGGCTCTGTGAGGAGTAAGGACACACCATTTGCTCAAAGGCTACTGCTTTGTCTTAAACTGTACCTTATTTAAAAGTCTGCATCTATTTTAGTTCTGAATCCCAGAGAGAGCCCATTAAATGTCCGAGTTAATTTTAGAAAAAAGCAAGGAATCTCCATTCCTGCAATGCTTACAAATAAGCTTTCCTTCATCTTTGACTGGATTAGTGTTATTTCTGAGACCAATTTTGGCATTTAGCCAGAGTTTGATATGGAGTTGGGTCATCTCACCTTCATCGTTTTAGGACAGCATCTTAATACATATGTGGTTGTGACAATGATTGTAACTGCTGAAGCTGAAAATTTTGGGGAATTAGGCAATCAGATTAAATATTCTGCACTGAAATTTTGATAAAGCTTCACATGCTATGCTGCCTATCATTCTTTAGTGTTCTCTCATTGTAACTGGCAGAGGAAAGAAAGGAAAACAATTATGTTCTCATTCACATGGCATTAATTTAAATTCAGGCATATGGTGTCAGAAAGGTGACTTCTTGCTGAGGGTTCAGGTTTACTAACCTCTGTAAATGAAAATCTTGGCGTAAAAAGAAATTGTAAAACTAGAACTTCATCAATAGTTCTAGCTGAAAAAAAAGGCACAGATAAAAGATTGCTTCTGACATGATATTTTACAGGATTGTGTTCTGACTGTGGGTGGTATATTTTGTGTTTTGGTAAATTACATTTCCATTAATATAGTACAGAAAACACTGAAAAAACATAACATTATCTTGATCATAAATCAAGATATGAGTATGATTAAATGCAAGTCTTTAAAAATTGCCATGCAACTATTTACTTTTTGACTACTTTATGGTTTTATATTTGACTTACTATTAGATTGTATTACTGTAATGGTAAATATTAAGTGGTTGGAGGATATTATCTGTTTGCATAAATCTGCAGCTTCATTACAGGAAGAAAATGGGGGTATTTTTAATATAAGGCTACTGCTTTCTAGGAGTAGCTTTATTTTTTTTTTTCAAAAGCACCTGCTATTCTTTGTATATTTCCATTTAAGCTTTATTAGTTGTATGATTATATCTGCATATCTCATGCACTAAGATTGTGCAGCTTGATGAATTTTTCCATTTCCATTTTACTACACATTTATGGTGCTATTGTCAACCCCCATTATGCTAGTCTGACAAACCACTCTTCCTTCTAAAGAGCCAGTCTATAGCTTTAACTTGGGCCATAAATATATCCACAGCTGTGCAGATTTTAGTTTAAACCTTCATAAAGCACAATCACAGCTGCAGGAAGAGGTAAGAGTTGAAATATATACATGGGGGTTAGGGGGATGAAAAGGACCTTGGTGAGACTGAAAGGAACTACTAATGGGTTGAAAATAAGATATTCAATGTTTTAGCTGTTTGTCTCTTTTATTCCTTTAATTGATGTCTTGGAGACATGGTGACAATATAGTAAATCAAAGCTTTTGTGTAGGAAGCAGTTTTTCTCCTTACATGTAATTTTATGATTTTGTGGATCTAACAGACTGTTAAGTGGGTTTAACAGACTGTAAAGTCTGAGGATAAGAAGATATGTGGGTAAATTAGACACAAGTACAAAATGATGGTGGTTACAAATGTGCTGATGATCATCATTGTGAAAATAAAGGGAAGTGACCTGTGACTTGGACAGTTAAATGGCAAACATAATGCAACACTATTCTCAATATCACCTGTTCATTTTTTTTCCTTGGGTACATTTTTATGCCTTTTGGTTTGCTATATTAGCTACAGAATATACTTCAAAGATTTGCTTGTATAGGTCATAACAGACTGAAAGTGATGAATGAGACAGATGGAGAATGAAAGGTTGAGGTGAAAATAAAGCAATAAATGTAGCTCTTGGTTCAGCATCATGTTGATACAGGGTTTATTTAGAAAGTAAACAAGACCTAAAAATGATTGCAGGTGAATAATTTTTTGTAATAGATGTTACTTTTCAAGTGCTCTTTAAATTTTTTCAGTGGCTGCTGGGGGTGTTTTTTGAATAATTCAATAAATCATTGTGATGATTTTAAACCTGATGGCCAAAATAAAAGAGAAACCTGTAATAATTTTAGGAGAATCTTTTCCATATTTGTTTGAATTTATTTCATCTAATAATGTGAACAATAAAACCTATGAAGCATCAGCCATGCCTATATTACTATAGCACAAAGAGATGTGAAGTTCTGCATGTTCAGTTTTAGCAGATTGCTGTAATGTATCATTAAATAGTGATAGTCAGCTTTCAAAATGCTACTGGTATGTTCTTGCTGACTAACAGGCTAACAGAGTGTGTAATGATTCATGTGGGAAAGGATAAACCTACATTTTAATATGCAAGAAATTCTAATTTGAAAGAGCTTGTACAAGTTGTCAAAACCCCCACAATGAAGAGTTAACAGTTCCTACTCATCTGCAATGAAGTCTATTCTAAAGACTTCATTAAAGAAGGAAGCTACAGATGGCAAATTATGGTAACTGTGAAATAAGTGTCCTCAGGGGCACTTGGAAACCTTGTAGTTTTCTTTTTTTTTTCTGTGAAAGTGATGGTCAGTGTCAAGAAAATGCAATTTAATTTTTTTCCCATTCTCTGATTTCCTAGGCTTGCTTTTGGAATTTTTTGGGGGGATATGGACTATTGTTGTTTGGTGGAGTTTTTTTCTAACTTCTATGTCCAATAAAATTGGATCCTTTCCTTGATAAAATTATTATATTGTACAGCTGTTAATATTTCAACAGAAAAAGATTTTCCCAGTGATTTAGTGAAGCTTCTCAGATCTCGAGAAAAAGGGTTGTATATTAAAGCCCTATACTTTGATTAGATAAGTTTTGCCACTTATTCCTTCTGGAATTGTAGCACTTTTATTTCCCAACAACTTTCTGAGTCTGGAATTTTGCCTGTACAGAAATTGTGGTGTGCTAAATTAGAAGTACTGCTTCCTAATGTAGTACTAAGGCAACAGGAATAGGGTGTTCAGTTAAATCCCTGAGCACTTTATTGAGACCTTAATTTATGAATCACACTGTCTCTGTATCTAGTGCCAAAAGGCTTTTGAGATCATTTGCTACTGGTTTAACATGAAAGGGATCTCTGGCTTGCAGATCTGCTGCTCTGGAACAGGTTTTGCTGCTGTGGAGTGGCTGTCAGGGTGTACAACAGCCAGCTGGAAGAACTCTTGGGATTTGTGTAGGGCTCCTGCTGTGGGATGCCTCTGGGACATAAGTGCAGCACTCCATATTCATAGTTTAGAATATTTGACTGATCTGTTATTCATACTGCTTCTCTAATTTACTGGATTCTTTCCCCTCTGAACCCTTTTGAGGGCATTATGCTGCACACAAAGTATTTGAGAAGGGTGGACAAGAGATCTGACTGGTCCTCTTGTGTGTGTGGGGAGCACAGTACCTTTTCTATTACAGCACTTGAAGGCAACAGGACCATGTTTTTGTGATCATCCTAAATATTCCTCTTGGAGGAAAAGTAATTTTCAAATGAGATATTATCTCAAGATATTGTAGTTCATACTGGTCTTTTTTTCCCCTTTGTAGTTATCATTTGATCCTGAAGGATTTCCCGATGTAGATTAGAGAAGGGAAACTTTTGGATTGTGTTTGAAACTTGGATGTAGCAGGAGTCTGAACATAAGTGGGCAAGCAAAGATTGAGAATATCAATGAGTGGAAATTCTTGTATCTTACAGGGCATGAGGATTCAGTGACAAATATAGATAGCCCAAAATCAACAGGGCTTCATCAAAAATTTAATCAAGCCTTATAAAAGGCTAAATTCAACATTGCATAAGTGTTGAAGAGATGTTTTAAATCTCTTCATCTCATGTTGAAGTTGTGAGGTATTTACTCTGATATTTGTACAGACAGGCAACTGATAGGTACATGGAGTGTAATAATAAGCTAAAAAAAAAGAAAAAAATTACATTCAGATTATATTTGTATAGTCAATTTTGTAATGATGAAGAAATGAAAAATCTGAAAGGAATGAAATAATATAATACAAATCCACATAAGTGAAACTGACAATTTAGAAATTGTCTTCAATATGAATTTGCCCTTAATTTAATACTTACTTGGAAGTTTGTTGCTGTGATTTTTTTTTTTTTTTTTGTCACAGTTTCCAACAGAAACAAGAAAAATTTTGGAGAAACTAGAAGCTATTACACACTTGGAAATATTACATAAAGTACTGTAATATTAGTTGCAATGGAAAGAATAATCAAGAGATTGCTGTAGATTGCCTGCATCTACAATCCATTGTTGTCTTCAGAAGCCTTAAATTTTTGAAAATCTCTATATATTTCAGTTATAATTCATTAAGTAGTAGGCATTTCATTTCAGTTTTTCTCTGTGAATATATTCACTTTCTATAGCTTTTTCTTAAATCACTTCAGGTTTCTCACTGCCTGAAAACTCAGTGGATTTTAAAGCCAGCTGGCAAATTACTGAGAGAAGGGTCCTTGTAGCGTTTTTAGGTGGCCTGTCAGAAGAAAGGGCCAAACATCATGTGGCACTGGATTTTTGTGCAGTTCCTAGAGCAGAGACTAAGATTTCAGTTCAGTTCACTAATACTAGTTCATGTTTGCACAGTTAAGGTTGTAGTATAATCTTGCCGAAGAAGTAGTCTGAATGAGACTGAAGTCTGAGTTGTGGCAATGTTTCCCTAAGATTTGCTTTAGGTACAACTTGTATGTGTCAGTATTTCAGAGAAACTCTACAAATAAAGCCAACAGGGAAAAATTCCTTTTATTTGCATGTAGAGGATAAAATTATACATTATTTTGATATCTTAGAAGCTCTGTGCTTTTCAAACAAAGCACACAATGCTGCTTGTTCATGTAGAAAGCTTTCCATGTTTGCTTTATATATCAACACAATGTTCCTGTTTTGAAGAAGTGACTTTATAGATGTTTATGTAGCATCCACGAGTGCATGCAGTACATAGGTGTATGTTAAAAGAAAATACCATTCAAGGGGCTGCAGTAAGTTGTGTGTGGTGCAGTGTCATTAGCAAGACTCCTATTTATTCATTCTTTGCCATTTTGCAGATTTCTGTTTAGCAAGTAAGCCATCATGTAGTTCTGTCATGAAAGTAACATGGAGTTTAGTGACTCAGAGGAATGACCTTGCTGCTTTCCATTGTTGTGTTTTTAGTAGGAACTTTATTGATACAATAACATCAGTGATGGATATGCTTTCCTAGAAGGTGTTCTTTGCTAAAGTAGAGAATCCCTTAGGCGGTGAGTAACCCTGAAGTCCTTCTTACAGTCTCTTCAACCATCTGTCCCTGGAACTTAAAAACAGCTTGAGATGCTGTTGTTAACCCCATGGCGGGAATTTGTCATTGTTCATTATTTGGATTTTGTTTTGGAGTGGGGCGAGGTTTTTTTGGCCTTTTCTTTGGTAATAATATTTATTGAAAAAAAAAGAAAAGCTCTCTCATAATGTTCGATGACTTGATTGTGGTTGATGACTGCTTTCCCTGTTTTGCCTGTAGAAAATTCAAGAAGAGTTCACTGTTTAGGCTGTCAGCTCACCAGTTATTTCATAGAGCACACCTCAGTATTACTCATGTTTATACAGAACTACTCCTTTATTGGTATCTTGAAGAGTCCAGGAAGAGTAGCTTGTAATGATTTTCAGGTTATTGTTTAAGTAGTGGGGTGGAATGCAGCAAGTGAAAATTATTTCAGACTTTTTGTGATGGTTTCATAAAGATGGGCTGACTTTGCAAATGGCAATTGAGTCTTAATGTTTACTCTTTTACATTGAGTATTTTTGGTAATTATTGAATTTAAGAGATATTTTTGGTTATATCTTGCTATCCTAGTTAAAATATTTTTTTTCTTCCCTTCAAGCTAAATGGCATTGAATAGAGACCTTGTGAATGCTTTGAATATATCAGAAAATTTCTCTGCTGTTTAGCCAACAGGTCTAATCTGTCTTGCTTTTAGTGCATCACCTTTGGGCTGGGACATTGGAAGTTTTTCTGGTGATGACTCATCCCAAAATTCCATTTGAAAACCTCCAAGGAATCTCATTCTTTTGCTCTTGGGATGTTTGAACTCTTAAAACTGTGAAAAAACCCAAACCTATAAAGAAAGCTGATGAAAGGAAGCAGAAGGGAGCAATAGAGGGCTCTTTCCACCTATTCTGTGTGTAGGCTGAGACTGAGGTTCAACATGTCTCCAATTTACTTGTCTTTTCTGCTGCTTCTGTTCTACCACCTCATTATTTTGTGGTTGGGAGTTACAAATTAGTACATCCTGTATGGGGTCAAAGATGTTCTCTTCCAGTAGTGCAAGAAGAGATTGTATTGTTGAGACACAAAGTTGTGATCCTAGCTAAAATACATGTCCTTTTTGCACTATGAAAATCCAGCTTGCAAGTCCATTAGAATAGTTCCTTCCCTCTGTCACAAAGCACAAGTGTGTAGGGATGGGTACTTTGTATAAAATACTTTAAATGCTTAAGAAACTTAAATGCATCATATTGTAAATAAACACAGTAAGCTTCTGCTGTTCCTATTAGAAGAATCAGCATTCAATATATTTTTCAAATAATTTAAAGGAATTTGAGATACTGCAAGTTAGGATTTTCAGGAATGTGTTAACTGTCTGGTTTTTTTGGTGTTTTGTTTTTTTTAAATATTCCTTTTTTCCCTCCAGTTAGTCTTGATCTGAACCTGTGCTCTCTTCACCTGCTAGGCTGCTTTTTCTTTCCAGTGCAGGCCCTTGTTATGCTTTGAATTCTACAGGGTGATGCTGCTATTCTGATCTTTGGCACTGTGTGGGTGTGGCAATGGCTGGAGAAAATTTCCATGTTGTTTTCATAGCAGGCACCTGGCACCTAGAACTGAATCACACTTTTTAAACAGATTTGTTTCTTTTCAGAGATAATTCAAATATAAAACTGTGGATCTAGTTTTGTCAATTTTTGGTAGAAAAAAGAAAGCAAATTGAGTTTTGAAGCTGTATTTAGAGAAAAAGAAAACATAATTTTTTTTTTTATAAAATCCTTCATTTTATAATGCCAGTACATGCAGAATATCCAGTCTAAAATGAAATAAAACTCTCCTGGTAAAAAATTTAATTTGATTGTAAGTATACAGAAGGGACAGCAGTTTTACTTAGTGAAATATAACATTCAGTAGACAAAACCCTCAAATATTTCAAAGTAGGTTTTAATAGGAAATCTTTTATTCAGAGTCAAAACAAAGCACTGAAATATTGGAATATTTTATGAAAAGCAGTTGTCTATCACAGCTGTTGCTGGATTCTTGCTTCACTTGCTTCATCCTCCACTGATGGAATAAGAGTTAATCCTCTAATAAATAGGAGAGATCAGAGAGTCACTGTGGTTATTAGCCTACCCCAGTTTGAGAGGTTTTGCTAGTTATTTTATGATAACACTGATGACTTTTCTGGATGCATACATGACTGCAAAACCAGCACATGCACTCTCCAGATGTGTGGTCTGAATAGCTCCTTTTTAATTTAGAAGTTCTTATATAACCCATCAGATCTCTCCATTCATGTTTTCTTAAATGGAAGTTGATGTGTGAATAAAAGCCTTGGCTTCCATTAATCTCCATATTTAAAAAAAAAAATCACATAGCACTCAGCTTTATAGCTTAAAGAAATGAGGCACCATCAAAAAAAGTAGAATTGTGTTACTGAAAAACTGAAAATATGGCAGCACCATCCAACTTCTAGTAGGCTGACACCTGTTCATTCACATATATACTATCACAACTCTTCAAGAATTCTGCTTCTCTTAGAAAATCTGTATATACAGAGTGTTATTTTTTAACAGCCTAGAATGTGTGGTTATATATATATATTCCAATATACTTTTTGGTGAGTTTTTAATAGCATGACCTGTTTACTCGCTCCTACTTTGCATCCAGTGAAAATGGGATGATTCACTCCTTTTTTTTTTTTTTTTAAAAAAAAAGAAAAGAAAAATGCATTTATTTCCATTCTGTGGAGAGCAACAGTGCTATAAAGCTATGTCCATTTCATGTAAGGTGAAGGTATCAAGGAAGTTCCTGCCCCAGTATATGGAACTTATTCTGCATTAGCAGAGTACTTTTTGGTCCAATGCCAAATCAGATTTTAAGTAACATCTCAAGGGTAAAACTTCATTAAAATAGAAGGATTAAACCATCAAAAGTTCTTCCAAATTATGTAAGTCTCTATGGCACTTCAGTTAACTGGATGAAATTCATGTTAGAGGCTAGCTTTCTGTCCTTTATCCTGTAGGTATATTAAAATAAATCGTATTATGGAAACAGTAGGACTGTATCTTATTTCTATGTCTTAGGATGAACACAACATGAAAATTACTCTTCTTGGCTTTAACCTTCATTTATTCAAGGCTTTATTCAAGCCTTTATTATATTATAGCTATTTATTCAAGAAGACAGTCAAGATTACAGTCAATGTACTTGTAGAAAGGAAAAATCAAGACCTTTAAATTTTGATGTTAGGGTTTGTTTTTTTTTTTTTTTTTAATAAAAAAATTAACAAGGTTTGATTGTTGCTTACTTACTGCTCGCTATTCTGGGCTATGTTGAGACATCAGCATTATGGCATGAAAAATTTATTCTAAAAAGTTAAACTAACTGGCATATCACTGCTGTGGTTATTAGCAACGTCATGATGGAGGATCTCTTATTTTACCAATGGGCTTGTCAGTCTCATTAGGGGAAGTATAGGTTTGTATTTTCTTTCTTGTGAAAATCGTGTCAATGCTATGCGTGCATGAGAGAGTATTATGGAAGTTTTGAAATACAGTTCTGAATGTGAAACTATAAAGGTGTACAAGTTTTTGCTTCTTCCTTTTTGGTAATAAACTCCTTGATTTACTTTTTCATAAAAAGGTTTGATTTTCAGCTGGTTAAATGCAAAAAAATACTTAATCACTTTTTTTTTTGTCTGTGAAGATTCAGGTTATACAAATGTGGAGAAAAACTGATGACCACTCAAGCTATTGTCTGTACAAATGCTTTTGAAGGTGCTGCTAAAAAACTCAGTACAAAAGATTGAAAAAGCAGCTGGTGAAAGCCTGTGTGAAAATTTGGTCTGCTAGTCTTTGCTTTGAACGGTGGTGGCTGCTTCATCACAAAATAAGGTAACATTAAGGGTGATGTTGTGAACAGACAGCATGTCCTTGTGGTCTGCCTGCTGATTTTGGCAAAAATGCCCGGAGAAGTGCAATGCTACGTGCAATGCTACGTTTTCCTGCATTGAGAGGCTACTTCTTACTCTGCTTCATTACTGATGTAGCCACTGGAAGCTGGAGAAGAGACTTCTCCACACTTAAGTTCCTAGTACCTGAGATAGCTTGGAATGCCTGTGATGGTACACACATCACATTATTAGAGTATTTTAGCAGTTTTGTACATGCATTTTTCCAGGTGTGTACCCAGGGATACTGGCTTGTGTGTGTATTCAGTCTTTCATTTGTGGATATCTCAGATGTTTATACTTGCAGCATGAGTACAGGAGTGTTCAAGCATTGCACATTATCTACATTTGAAAAAGGGCTGAAGCACCTAGGAGTGATATAATTGTCAGTGCTGAAGAAATAGTCTAGGAGATATTTATATAAAGAGAGACAGTAAGGTTCAGTGACATTATTTAATATCTGTCAGACTTTTGGGGTTTATGGCATCTCAATAGGACTGAAAGTGTGTGGGCAAAGAAGAAAGCATGTTTTTCTGGGTTATTTCTATCTATATATATAAAAGAACTGGTATTTATGAACCATCTCTTTTAATAAGTGGACTATAATAAAATGTGGTTTTAAAAAGACTAATCTTATAAAAAGCTCTGTCTTTAAGCTGTTGACTGCTTCATTTATATGTGGGCAGAGAGAATTCCTCTTTCTTTAGCTGAAAGTAATGCAGGACACTTGTGGTGGTGGAGTTTGTTTGTTCTGGGAGTATTTTTGGTGTGAAGTTTTTGCTTAGGTCAGAAAAACCTGGATAAATATATTAGTTGGAATGGCTTCTAAAACCTTGCAGGAGAGCACTTTGCTTTTGCATGCAAACTGTTTTCTTTTTCTCCTGTCTACAACTCTTCCCTTTTACATGACCCAAAATGGAATACCAATGAAACTGTGATGGCTGACAATGGCTCCTCAATGGAGGATGCAGTAGTGTTTTGGTTTTAAATAGAAATTTAAATACCAACTTTTAAAGACACTCTGCTATTTCTATATATTATTTGTTCATTTAAAAAAATATCTCAGATTATAAATGTAACCAGCGAAATAATGAGCTGTAATCTCTGTGAAATTAAGATTGAATAAACCCAGCTGCCCAGGAAAAGAAAGAAGGAGGGTTCTGTGAGAAAGTGGTGTGGCAAGGGACCTTTTCCTGCTGAAAAGATGAACAATATAATAAAGAGCCAGGTAGAACATAAAAAGATAAGCTGCCAAGATCTGAAATAAAAAGGTGATAATTTTAATGGCGTTTGGACAGAACTTCAAGTTTGAAAAATGTGCTAATAGTTTGCAGATGTGCAGAGATTATAGAGACTTAAAAAGCAGGATGAGCTGGTATAAAATCAAAGGAAAAGATCCTTGTAAAATGCAAAGTGAGCTACTATGCTTAAGGAATATGAAATTACCATTGTTGTCTTTGTAAATTAAAAGATGCAGCCCGTTAGCAAGCGTCATTTGCAAAAGAAATATCTGTGTGTATTAGATTAGAGGTCAATTGGTGAAGCCATGACTTTACTGTGTTAAGGGCAAAGCAGGTGTATGGAGACATGGTTTTGCTGCTTGAAGTGACTGGGTCTTGGTAATTGTATTGTCTGTTTTCCTCAAGGAAATAGTACCAGGGCTAGTTAGAGAAAAATAAGTATGTGAAATACTTAAGAGAAAAAGACAAACAAGAGATGTGTAAAAGGCTAAGATATTGATATTTTTAGAGATGGATAATAAGAAATGTTGTTCTTGACTAAGGGCAAAACCAGTAGATAGGGAAATATTTCGGGGCAATAATAGATCTTATAGTTTCTTCTGGAATTTTGATTATTATTTTTTTTTTTTTAACTCTCATGAGATCTGAAAGAAACCTGTGGAATATTTGTATGGAGAGGTCAGCTTACACTTCATCCCCACCCGCAAATTTGCTTTCTCCTCTTTTGTTCTTTTTCTGGAAGATATTTAGAGCCTAAACTCAACTAGAAAGAATTCACACATGGGTAATTCAAGTGTACATGCACCTGTATGTATTGTCTGGTGAGATATTGATTGTAAATGTGTGGGGATTTTGTGTGTGTAGGTGTTTCTTGGTTTTTTTTTTTAACTCAGTCCGAGGGAGACTTAACACCTTCATTTGAAATATGGAAGCTCCAGTAAAAAAATGCAACCACTTTTAAAATCTCTCTTTATAGCTCTATGGGACCACAGAAAGTGATAGGCCAAAAGGACTTTTAAATTCATGCAGTGCTGCTACGATACCAGAGTTCTATTATGTCATCTCTGTCCAAATCTTCTCTTTCCATTTTATGGTTAGCTGTTGTCACCTTGCTTCTAACACTGCTTGTAATGCCATTAGCTTTTTCACTAAAACTGTATCCCACTTTATAGGGGCTGGGAGTGTGCAAAGGAGTGCCTGGTCATGCATTTGGGGGTCACTGTGTCTGAGGTTTGCATCAGCTGGATTGATAGCAAATCCTCAGACTGCAGTTAGGAAAGTGGACTTGGCAAACAAGCTCATGTGGTGCTTTATGCCAGCTGTGTTTCCTGAGGTAACAATGAGCTGTTTATTGAGTAAAAGCTATCCAGCAAAAAAATAATTTCACGTTTCTGGTATATTTTTTCATATTGCACATTAAATCCTAAACCGCGTTCTCATGCCATCTGTCAGAACTCTTTGTGATGTTGGGCTGAAAGAATAAGCTTTTTCAGTAGATAAGGGAAATTCAGTTTTTCCAGACAGGAAATATAGTTGAATATAAGTTGGAAAACAACTGGAAACTTTTGCTCTTAGTACTAAAATTCTGGGCTATACACACTGAAGCTTTCACTTTTTCCCTGTGTTATAGTTGTGAGAGAAGGCAACTGAACTTCTGGGGTGTCTGAAAAAAACTTAAGAATATAATGATGCTCTTTTATTGCAAAAAGATACCTTTAAGTGTGGTACTTTATAAATGGTTAGAAATGCTTTATTCTGGAACACAAGACTTTTCTTGTTTCCTCAGATGACTTATTTCTAGTACAGTAGCAACAATGAATGGCCTCAGCATCAGAGCAACCATACACGGAGAGATTGTGTGATTGTTTTTGATGTATATTTAAAAGAAAAACCAAACAAAGCTTGGTTGCATTTTCAGAGAATTTTTTTGGTGTGGAAAAATTCTTGTTGAAAGCAGGTCTCTCCGATAATATTCCAATTAAGAATAACAGATGTGTTAAGTCCAATTTCTCCATGCATTAGTGAAGTCACCTCTGATCATTAATGAAATCATTGGTTAAATCCTCTGCAATGAGGAAAGGCTGGGAGAATTGGGTGTGTTCAGAGGAAAGAAAAGGCTCTGGGAAGGCCTCCCAGCAGCCTTCCAGTACTTGAAGGGGATCTATAAGAAAGATGGGGACAAACATTTTAGCAGGGGCTTTTGTGATGGAACAAGTGGTAATGGTTTTAAACAGGGAGTCAGTTTAGGCTGGATATAAGAAGTTTTTTTGCAGTGAGGGTGGTAAAACACTGGAGCAGGTTGCTCAAAGAGGAGGTGGATGCCTTGTGCCTGGAATAAGTCAAGGTCAGGTTGGACAGGACTCTGAGCAGCCTGATCTAGGTGAAGATTTCCCTGCTCGTTGCACGGTGATTGGATTAGTTGGCCTTTAAAGGTGTCATCCAATCAAAACTCTTCTATGAGTCTATGAAATCAAACCAAGGGGAGATTCTTTGCTAATATCAGTCAGCATTTTCCAGGAAGTCTTTATCTTTACATACACAAACAATCTTACAGACTTTTTTTTCCCTTTTTTTTTTCTGGTGCTTCATTTTATCTTCCTTTCCTTATCCTCAGAGATCCCTTTCTTATGTGCTTTCATAAACCTCATGCTTTAAATCTCTAGGCAGCTTCACATTAGCCTTAAGTGTGTGGTACCAGTTGTCTGGCTCTGCAGAATTGTTAGATTTCTTAGAGTCTGAGTAGTTGTTAGAGCTGTACACAGTCTCCTGAATTTCCTCCAATAAAGAGGGTATTACTTCTGTTTTTAAGGCAGGTGAAAATTACTTTTCTGTTATGATACACAATATTACGCTTTTGGTTCTCCAAACTCTTTAGTCCTCATTTGTGCTGGATATCTTTCCTGGTATTCTGCTTGGGTTATGTGGCAGTGCCAGTGTAACATCAGTTAAGGAATTGGAAATATTTACAGTAATAGGGAGCAGCATCTCCCCTGCACGTTCTTTCATTCATTCCCTGCCTTGAATTCTACTCTAGTTGAAAAGGGTGCATGATGTTAACACACAAAGCTTGAATATCAATGCGTTGCTCCATCTGCACAATGTACACTTGAGTGTGACAAAAAAAAATGAGTCACTCACAGAAATAGTAATTGTCCCACATAGGTGGCAGTGCACAGTTATGCTTGCCTGTTTCCCTCCCCTTAAATGGTGAATTTCCTGGGGAAAAGAAAAAGGTATTTTGTTAATTTGATGGCTATACTTACAAACTAACTGTTGTCAGATTTTTTGGAGCTGTTTGCAATGAAGGTTAGGGTATTTTGCTTATGGCTTGTCAGGTATTTAAAAGAATGATGGTCACGTGCAGTGAAGTGTGTAAAGGGTTCATACTGGCAACAAAAGCAGCAAAACAGACAATGAGGAGTTTCATGTTTGTTCTTTTTATGTAACATTAATTTTGGCAGTGAACATCATCTCAGGATTCTCTGCAGCTGTGGTGCTCTCTGAGGAGTAAATAAAAGCAGCATGAGAAAAAAATTGTCTTCTTCCACTCCACCTGCCTATTCCTATTCTGTGTGTTTGTTTTGCTGCAGAAATAATGATTTTTTTTTTTTTTTTTTTTTTTTTTTTTTTTTTTTTTT
>JAOTQP010001652.1:18168263-18215020 GCA_026413545.1 Cichladusa arquata
CAATGGCATCAATGTGTGCATGGAGAGTGAAGGATGGATGTGCGGATGTAGACTCGATAGGGAATGGACACTGAAAGGTACACCCCTCACATTCCTCTTCCTTTTTTTTTTATTATTCACCTCTTCATGACGTGGACCCTATGCATTCAATTCTCTACTAGGGAAATCCCCCCAAAAATAAGAAAAAATTATTCCAAATGCACTTTACATGGTGCTGTGTTAGTCAAGTGCTGCAGTATGACAGTAAAGTTTGTAAAAATGACAAATAATTATAAGAAACCAAATTTTGCATTTAGGAGAAAAGATAACCAAGGATAAGTGAGAGTATTTTTGTTCAGTTTTTTAAATTCTAAATTAGTTACAGTTATTTGAGAGTTATAGGCTATCATTTCTGAGTCCTGCAGACTCTAATTTCTAGCATCCTGCTGCATAAAGTTTCTAATCTCTTTTTAGAATTATTCTGTATGTACTATAGAACGCCTAAAAACACTTTGCTTATATAAAAAGAGATTAACTCCAATACTGTCTATCCGCTCCTGAATTTGATCTTACTCTACTAGTTCGTAGAATTTTTAGGAGGAGTTAAATTGTTTCAGAATTTTTTTTCCCATTGTGGATGGATCTGGACACATTTCTTGCTGAAGTGAAAATGCTGAATGTAGCTATTTAATCTGTGGCTTTGTAACTACTGTCTCCTCTTGGATATCTTTCATCAAAGCAAAAATATCTCAAAACAATTTTCAAGCCAGTGCAATTCCTACCAGACTCTCAACTGTTATTAATGGGCGGGGCCCAAACTGGTTCAAGAGCTTGCTACAACTTTATCCCCTGGTATTAATAATGCAGACAGGTATGTTTCCTAGACTTATTTTTATGCTGCTGGACTCCAGCAATACAAGCCATGAAGCATAAATGGCACATGGAAATTGTGGGAAGAAGCCTAGGTTTGTTTTTTTTTCTTGACTTTGTACTTGAGGCAAAAGGCGAGGAGCTGAAAGGGCACACCTTTGCCATTTTAGGTTAATGTTTCTTTCATTTGATGGAAGTGTTGCTGGTGACATAATTCCTGTATCATTCCTTGATATTGGTATGTTTAGCTGTTTGTGAATGCTGGACAGCACTAATGGAAGTGTGTTACTGTGAAAGCTGAGATCTAGGAAAAGATCTCCCTTTGTAGGGAAGAACCTTTGGTCTTTGAGAGATGCCCAATGAGCTGTAGAGGTTCAGAAAGGGCTCAGGGGCTGATTTTCTCCTGTAGGATGAATCCTACAGGATTCCATGTGAGAACTGAGGGTTTTTAAAGCTGTAAAAAGATAGATTGTATATTCAGAGTTATCTAGAACCTTAGAATGCTATCAATATACCTTTGGAGTAAAACTGACAATGTGATGATTGCTCATCATAGTGGTAATTCCAAGTAGGGAGCTTGGAATTTCCTTTGCATATTGCCCACATGGGAAAGGAAGATTGCAGAAAATTAACTCTACCCCAGCCCAAAACAGCATAGTTACAAGTGTGGCTCAGCCAGGAGAGTTCTGACAGCCAGCTGAAAGAGCAACTTGTGTATTTTAAGCCTAAGGGAACTTAAATCTCAGTCTTTCTGTGGCTATCTGGAAGAGCAACAGCAGCAAAACAGCTTGGTATCTTGGCAATGCGAGAACTTGACACATGAGTTGAAAAGCTCCTACTGTAGGAAGAACAGTTAAATGTTCTTGCACATCAATATTGTACTTGACTCAGTGCTTTAAGGTTTGGTTTTTTTTTTTAGTGGTAATTGATTGTGTCATTTGCATGTGGGAGTCAGTAATTCTCTCACAACCAGAGGGAGGAGAAAGCTGGTTTTCCTCAAATTGTAAGAGATTTATGACAAGTGTATTCAAAGGTATGGTTTAGTTACATTGTTGAAACCATTTCCTAGAAGATGTTTTTAAGCCAGCTATAAATACTCTATTGTGAGAGACCTACTGAAAGTGAGTGCAAATCATTCAGCTTTCAGTCCCCAGACCAGTCCTACAGCTGTGGTGGGATTTCAAATAATTGTCTGAGTCTGCAGTTATGCATTGGCTCTCATGCCTTGATTTCTCTACTCAAGTTTCTGTGGTGGAATTGAAATATTTATTTCTGATAGCTGTCTTCTAAAGTTGGCATGTGTTTGATCAGAGTTGCCTCTGAAGTGGCCAGTAGAAGCAAGAAGGAAGTAAAGTGATTTGAAGACTGACTGCCCAGGTACTTTTTAGTAAGAAGAAATTGTAGCTTGGTGCCACAGCTGAGCAAGCACCAATACTGGGGAAGTGTTAAATCTTATCAAACATTTTAATGGTTTCCAGACCAGAAGCTGTGAAAGCAATCTTCTAAGGTAATGAAGAATGCTTTCTACTAGATACTAAACATAATTTTCTTCTTATCAGCCTTCCATTGTGGGAAGTGTCAGCCTTTCTCAGTGTTGCATTTAGCCTTGTCAAGCCCACACTCACAAAACTGTAAAAGTTAGGGTGATCAGTATTTTTATTAATCTTTTTCAGCCATAGAATCTCAAGATTGAGTTCAGTTTAGGTATCCAGTACCATAATGGCTCCCAAAATTTTCTCTGAAGCCTAATCTCAGCAGAGAAAAGTCCAATCAGCCCTGTCATCCTTGGTAGTTTATTTTCAGTAATGGAAGTCCTGCCAGTTTGAGACAATCCAAAGTAGATGAGTTAAAGGCACTTCCTGCTTATAGAAACTGGGAAGAAGTGACCAAGCAGTTTCTGCACATGAAGTGAATATATGCTAATTCTACCCAGGAGATTTTGAGATGGCTTTGCCTCATTGCACATGCCTAGTTTTTCTTTAGTGGCTTTTAGTGTACTTCCTAACCTAATTCACCAACTCTCAAGAAAAAAAATAACGAGAAGAAAAACAGCCCGCACAAATTTTGAAGTAGATATTTTGGTGCAGTGCTTGTAGCTGTCACTAAAGCTTTCACACTTAGACTAATTTGGTTTTTTATTATTGCTGAGAGTTTTTCTGTACATTTTTTCATGACGTGAAGTGTAAGGGTTTCACATTGCCTAGATGTCATTAGTTTGCATTGGCAATGTTCAAGTATGTTGCCAAGAACAGTTTATTTTCTCCTTATTTTGTAGAAAAGAAAAGTTACATGGTAAATTGGTGGCAGATATTTGCTTGAATAAGCACTGGAGATCTGTTGACATATCAAATGTAACTGAGTCTGCTATTACATATACAACATAGGTACACTTACTTCACAGCCTCTTTGTAGTAGTGTGGTGACAGATAAAAGGACAACAATACCCTGGAATATATTTATTGCACTTGCTACAGTGTAGATGTGCAGTTCTTTACATGCTGCAGACTCCTCATTTCAGTGACCTCAGGACTCGTTCTAGACATCATAGATTTTCTTTACTATGTAAAAACCTTCTATATTCTGTGACAGGAACACAATGGGTTAATTGTCAAGCGAATTGGTGTGACTTAATTCTTAAAATTAATTCCTAGAAAAATGAGGATAAATCAAAGAGGACTTAATACATTGCCATATTTAATTTTAATTTTTGTTTTGGTTTCTAAGCACATTTTCTGCTTTGTGGCTGAAAGACAGTGGTTGTGTA
The DNA here is from genome assembly GCA_026413545.1 of Cichladusa arquata. Classification (NCBI taxonomy): domain Eukaryota; kingdom Metazoa; phylum Chordata; class Aves; order Passeriformes; family Muscicapidae; genus Cichladusa; species Cichladusa arquata. Next base: position 18,171,877 of record JAOTQP010001652.1, read on the forward strand.
TGAACATGTGCCCCTTTTTGTATGTGTCTGTATAAATCAGATAAATGTAAATATAAATTGAAATCTTTTTATTGCTTGATACATGCCTTTAGGCAAATCCTGCTACCTAAGGGATAGGTAAAAATGTAATCTGAATAGGTGATTTGTGCTACTCAAAAGAGCTCAGAAGTGCTAAGTATAAGTGCTATGTAGGATACCAGTTTAGAAAATAAGTGGTTCCTTTATCAGATAATAGATTTGATTCTTATCTTCCACTTAAGTGAGATAAAAATGTGCTTTATTTCTTTTAATGCATACTGGCATCCAGGCTATAAAGTGCTGGGAAAAACAGTGAGGCAGGTAGTATCTATTTCAAATACAGCTATATATAATTAGCTCATTCAGTTGATTCAAAGGAGAGTTAAAAGGCATTATTTCCCATTAATATTATAGAAAGTAGCAGTATAGCTAGCATCAAAAATTTAGGCACATTTGATGTATGTACGTGGGAAGCTTTTCTGAACAGTCTCATAAAACACAATGTCATTGCTATTCCTCTTGCAATATTTGGATTCTCCTTTCAATGTGCAGATCATTAGTAAACTGTGAAGCAATCAAGTAATCAGAGCCCAATTAAATGGCTCATTCCATTCCTGGGCTCGGAGAGGATAGTGGATGTGTGAAAGTCTGGCTGTTAAATAGAGCCTGAACTGCATAGTGAGTGAAATCTCTATGAAGAATACAAGGTAGTGAAATAGAGAGATGTCAGCTGACCATGAAAAAAACAAGTGCAAGTTCATTTAAGTTCACATTTTTTTATGCAAATGTAATCACAAAACAAAGTCTGTAGTTTTAATAGTAGATTTAGGACTTCCTATTGTGTGTAAAGAGACCAAAAGAGTAGTTAAATTTAGAAATATAGTCATCCATAGTTGATAAGCCTGTCTTCTGCCTTGTACTTTTATTATTAGAGCTGTGTCCTATGTGTCCTCCTGTGACTTCTAGACCTTTCCAGTCTACATCTGAATATGTATTTGAATATTAATCTGTGTGCCCATTAAAAATCAGATTGAGAATGCTATGCCTCGTGCTAAAAAGAAGAGATGCTGAAAGAACTTACCATTAACTCAGGTCTTTGGGTCAAGACTGAATTTTGTACTGTGATTAGGAAGCAGTTTTTCCAAGAATGACAGGCCTGAGATGGAGATGGATTACTTTTCATTTAGGAGAGCAGAAGTGTAGTGCAGTTAGGGTTCCTGAGACCAAGAGATAATTCAAGCACAAAAGATGGAAATATATCTGCCTGATACCTCTGTAGGTAAAAATAAGACAGCAGGGCTAAAAAAGAAGCAATCACCGCAAAGACTTGACTAGAAATATGAATTCTGGAGGTTAGACGTTGTCCAATAGAAGGCAAGAGTTATTATTTTATCCATGATCAACTCTCTACTGGAAGGGTTAGATTGAAATAGATAATTTTTGAAAATAAATTTTCCCAGAACAGCTTTTCTGGCATGATGGACAGCTCTTTAAAGCTATTTAATTTTTTTATTCCAAAGAAGGGACTAGCAATGGTAGTCATCAGCTTATTTTCTTCGACTGTATTGAATTTTATATTTCTCTCGAAAGGATTAAAAGAAATCTGTCAAACATTAGCAACTCCACCTAATTGTCCAAGCAACCAGCCTAACCTCCCCTTCAATTTTAATTATTAAACCCCCACTAAGTTATGTGAAGAGCTAGAAAGTTAGAAGCCAAAAGATGACTTTAGCATGTATTTGGCTTAGCAGAAGGATGTTAAGACGGTCAGAGGTGAGACACGTGCCAGACAGTTTTAGCAGCTTCTCAGTAGTTTTGTGTAACACTGGACATCCTTTTAGCACCAATCAGCTTTTTGCCAAGGTAATTTTGAACATTTGCCTGAGTACTGAAGAGCTTTAGAACATGATTCTTGTCTTGTATCAATGGCTGGGGTTTTTTTCCCCTTTGTTTTTTCAGTTCTTTTGTTTTTTCTTGTTTAAAGCACATTTTTAAAAATTCTTTTGAGGATAGTACTATACACCAGAAATCATACATAGCTTTTTAATCCCAGCTCTTGCATTTAAACAGGGTTGAATTTCCTCTGAATTTCCTTAATATCCTAAGTAGCCATTAAGTGCAATTACTTATCCTGAGGACTCTGTGACCTTCCTGATGTGACTCCTTGTGTTTCTAACTAGTGACCTTGGTGTTGTGACTATCCCTGAAGCTGTATCTTTGACATGATAGTGAATTTCTAATCAGATAATTTTTATTCATGCACAAGTGCTGTCTCACAGTATGCATAAAACCCAATAATAGCAGCAGGGGAGAACTATTGTTACACTGAAGAAGAAAATCCGTGATATGAATTTGGCTCCTAGGTGTTCAGTGGTGCTTGGATGGACATCTTGCTCATTTTAAAGAGGTAGTAAGAGGCATTAGGATTCAGAATGGAGGTTGCTAATTAAAAAAAATTGTCTGTAGAACAAGCAATGGAATTATGCAACTATGTCTTAGTATTTCTTGTAGTGCGGACCTATGGTCAGATTTTTCCTAAAATGTTGGTCTGTAAAATAGAAATGACATGATATTGAGCCAGAAGTGATAATGACTTCTTAAAGAGTCAAACAACTCCTACTATAGGCTCCTACATGGAGTTTCTGCTCAGCTTTTTAAAGTATTTTTCTCTGGAATGTTTGAGATCCACATGACAAAGCAGTGCTCATCTGTTTGAGAGCCTCTAAAGTAAAATTAGTGGATAAATGGGGGAATCTATTTTCATCAATCATTAACTTTAAAAAAGCAAAGTAAAATGGGGAAAATCTGATTTGATCTGAGTTGGCTTTCTAAGCATTTCATAAATTCTTATAAATCTACCTATTGAGTAATTTCTAACCAAATTGGGAGAGTGTTGGGCCACAGTTCTCCGGAATCACCTGGAAATAAGTAGGCTTTAGGCTGGGAACAAATATGGCTTTGTAGCTTGCTACAATATTTTATGCCTGAGTTGATTCATCTCTGTACCTCCATCCTACAAATTTCTGCNNNNCATCTTATATTTAAAAAAAAAAACCTCTCCCTTTTTCACTCCTGGGTACAACCAGCCTCACCTGTGGGAAAGCTAATCTGGAACTGGGCAATGGATTCAGTCACAACTCAGAACTATTTAAGAAAAGCTCAGTAGATGGGTAAAATGGGGTGTGTAGATACCAGTGGAACATGAAAGGGGACATTAAGGCACCCATTTCCTGAAAAGGGTGGTAGGGTGACCTGGCCTTTTCTGTGGCTTTGAAGACAGAGAAGGAAATTATAGAAGAGTCTGGTTGGTAAAAGAGGTTGCAGCAATTCTTTTGATTAAAAGAGAAGCTGGAGAATACTCTCCCCACAACTTTTTCATATAGTTAAATAGGATTTATATTATTCATCAATGATGGTGTTACAGTTAAGCCACAAGGGTGTTTTCTGTAGTTCTTTTCTCATCATTAGTAATTAGAGTGATATTTGCCTGTCAATATAAATCATCTCCTCACTAATTAGCACTCTGGTGTGATTTGTTAACTGAAGCTAAAGAACTAGAACTGTGTGTGACTCATCCCTAAATGCAGCTCTGCTCAGAAAGCAGGCCTGCATCAGAGTTTAATCTGATGGCAGAAGAAACAGGTTAGTTCAGAGAGAAAATGGTTTTAGTGGCTAAGATTCTAAATGTTCAGTCTCATCTAATGGAAATCAAGGCAAAGCTCTACTGATTTTGATTGTGTAACCTTTGAAAAATCAGTGGAGTGCTTAGAAATCTTAGCTTGGATAATATTAGGAATTTTTTCTTTTACTAATAACTGAGTGTGTAATAATGAGGCTCCAGTAGGAGTATCCACTTTGTGTGCATTATGTGAATATGCACATTCATGGGATTCCAGAGGCATCAGAGAGAGGACTGGTCTGTTTATCTTCTGGTTTGAACTTTCCCTGAGGTACAGAAACTTCAGCATATATTCAGTCATATATTTTTAATTCAGTTTACAGCAACCCTATGCTGCTTCTTCTGTTGTTCTTTCCCTGCTTAGAGTTTCTTTCAGAATAAACTGTCTTCTTCAGAGATGACTTCTCTGAGAGTTGAGCTGCACATTATTTATCTTGTTGCATATGCTATGTTGTATGTTACTCTGTTCTCTGGTGAAAGGGCTGAGAGCACACACTTGGTAATGAACCCTTCAAGACAGCAGGGGGAATAACAGTGGAGATAAACAAATGTCAAAAATTGTCCTGAAACTATAAATTTTTCAGCTTCTTAATTGTTGAGATCTTAGTCTCTTACCCTTGGGGGGGAGCAAGTGCTTTCACTTGTTACCCAATTGTCACAAAATGTACTGATGTGTCTGAGTGTGCAGCAAAGCCTGTGAGGCTCAGGTGCCAGACTAAAGGAGAGCAAGGGAGGGAGCCAACTCTTTCTGATTGTCTGGTTGTGGGATCTTGTTTTTATATCTCACATCATGATCTGTGCCCATGATGCTGCATTCCTGCTTCTGCAGAAGAAAAATGTGACTTAAAAATTGGTAAGGAACAGTTATTTCCAAACCAAAAAGCTTCTTAGCAGAAACAATTAGCCTTTTTCTGCATAACCAGAGAAGTTCCACCTTGCCCATAGTGTCATAAGGCTGCTGACCAGAAAAGAAATCAGTGATTGATGTTAACTGTGCCATTAAGGAAGGTTCCCAAAATGAGAGATCTAATGGGTTATTGACTTGAACATAGCAGAGTGATGAATTTCACTTATCCTGTAGAAGTTGAACCCTTGTTCCTGTTCTTTCACTTTAAGCAAGATGGGAGGAATTTTTGCAATGCAAATAGAAAAGTAGTTGCAGCATTTTGGGCAAAAAGTAGTTTCCTTGAACAGTGGCCCAATCACTCAGAGTGTACTAATGGAACTGGCTAATAAGTGACTACAGAATTACTTGTGCTGCAAAAAATGCCTTTTCTTTTTTCTTTTTTTTTTTTTTTTTAACAAAGTAGGAAATAAATTCAGTAAATTGTTCATCCTAAATGCTTTCTTCCATTTCCATATTAATTACAACATAGAGCTGTGATTTAGAAATTTCATAATTTTATTTAACAATATTTTTGCATTTTCTGAAAGAAAAACAAAACAGATTAGCATAAAAGCTGGTTTTGAGTTGTCAAAATGGTTGTCTTTATCTGAATGCTAAATTTTTATTTAGCTAACTTTTCAAAATGGCAATGAACACTTAAGTTAAACATGTTTTTCTTAACAGACTAATTAGGTTTGAAACCTGGAATTTCAAGATAAGGAAAGTAAAAACCTTTTCAAGTTGTTTAGTGTCCAGGCTGTTTATGGTGCTGGTAGGAATTAAGTGTCATTTACTTGTCTTAAGGATTATTATGTTGAACTCTGCCTTCTCATCAAAATATTTGGGAGAGAAGGAAGAACTGTTCTGAGGATGGAACAGGAAATTGGAGGATTAACAATATAAGCTCCCAGTGTGTTTTTTCACTTTAGTATTTTTGCACTTGATGCTAGAAGGATAGTGAAGACTAATGCAAAAGTTAATATTCATGGAAAGATACCTAAAGGTAAAACAGAGCATTTTCATGCAGTGTGTGAAACAATATATCAGTTGCTAGTAGCAACTGTGGCAAAATACTTTCCCTTGTAACTCCCCCTTTTCACACATCTGAAGTTTTCCTTGACATTCCTTTTCTAATGCAAAATTTTTTGAGGATTTCCTTTCAGTCATTACCCAAACAAAAGAAAATGTGGAAATTTTTTTTTTTTTTTGACCAAAGTTTTTTGTTTTTGTGGATTTCTTTAATAGAAACATGAGAAAATTATCAGTTGGATTATTACTGATTGAAGGTATTTGATTTTTCCAATATAAATCTTGGATATGATAATTGGAAGTCTTGAATAGTCATTTGAATATTAAATTAACTCTTTTCTTTGAAATAGCTTCATGGTACTTAGAACATTATTGTGTGACTTTTTTGTGGGAGCTTTTTCGTCAGATCAAATGATGAAATGTTAGTCTGGGATGTTTTAAGGGCTCTCTAAAGCTTTTGTAAATATGCTTTAAGTGCTTGGATTATTAATAAATTTATTTCTGATGGTTCTTCCCTGGGAGTGATTTTAGGGTAAAGGAGGCAGGGTGCAAATCACTCTGGTTCTGGAGTACATAGTGGTTACTGTCAGACTTCTGCTCCTGGGCCATTCTGTCACTGCCCAGCAAATCAATGTTTCAGGATCACTCTGCATCCTGAACCCTAAAAGGACTTTATATTGTAAAGTCATAATTAGTAGGATTGGAAAGGACCTGAGGAGGTCAGGAAGTCATCCCTCCTGAATTCTAACACAAAATGTGTTAACAGTTTTGTGTTAGGTAGATAAGGCAAGATGTTAATAAGTAAATAAATACAAATAAAGTAGATACTGTGAGGGGAATTCAATTTGAGTATTCTTAAAAGCCATTAAAAACCCCTTAATGTTTTCTTCAGAAATTAGGGAAACCAGAAATGTTTTCCTTCACAGAATGTCTGTTTTCCTTTCTCCATGATTAATCTTTTAAAAAAAGAATCTGTGTGCTTCAAGTGTGTAACAGTACCAGTGCAAATTAGGGCAGGTCCTACAGAAGCTTTATTCACGATGGTCATGGTGAGAGAACAGTGGGACAGCATCTCTGCATCTCCCCCTGTGTCCCTTGTCCTCTTCCAAGTGGTTGCAGAGACCCAGCCTATAGAGTATTTAAAAAAAAAAAAAAAAAAAAAGGAAGAGGTGGGGAGAAAACACAGATTCCACTCTTCAAGCCACGTGCAAGCCAGCCAAGTCCTCAAGCAGCGTGTTCACTGCCACGGTTCAGGGGAAGAACCAGGCAGTGAATGATGTGATGGTGTGGAGGCCATAAGAGTGGCACACCTTGTAATACTCTAGTGAGTTGGAGACCATCTCAGTCTGTTAGCTTTTAGTTAGAAAATAATGTTATAGTAAAATACTTTCTTAGCCATACCTCTCAATTATCAAACATTAATTTTGCCACCATAATGTCTTTGCTTTCAGTCTTTCCTCACACATCAGGTTTCCCAGGTCTTATTGCCCTCACTGGTGTACTGATTTGTTGTGTGTTTGGGTTTGTTTGTTTTCCTTTTTTCTCATTTGTTTTTTCCTGTTTTGAACACACTCCTGCAGCTTCCTCGAGAGCATCGCAGAGATTAAAAGAATTAACTGATGTCTTTTATGGACTAAACACCACTCTGCACCTCCCAGTGTGATGTTTATCTTTCCCTGTTAAAACACAAGTGTTTACTTATGTCGAGTTTGTGGCCATAATAATATGTAAATTGTGTTCTGTGAGAAAATATTACCTAACTTGTAATTTTTCATCTTCTGTTATAGAAAATATGCTGCACCAATGGGACAGTAGTGTCTTAAGGATTCATAAGTTTATAATTATGGTAAACAATTAAGAGCTCATATGACACTTCTGCTTTCAAGATTAGAGGCTTGCTCTCCTGTCTGTTTTTCCTCTTCTTTTATCATAGGAAATTAAACTGTGTCTGTAGTGGCTCCCATCCCAGACCTCAACATATTTTACCAACATTAATGAGGAAACCTCAGCACTGGATTTTTACGTAGAGATTCTAGGTCCTTAGGGGAAATAGTCTCTTTATTATGAGTACAAACAGGTCAAACAATTTTCTGTATGTTGTCTCGCATTAGTCGGTGATCTATAAAGTTTAGCATCATTTTTATTCCCAGTAAAGCTAATGAGATTAATCATAGAAAACCGTCCTTTTAAGCTGAAATCTTACCTTAGTGAGGGCTTTTCTAGCATGTGTAATCCAACTACAGAGGCTTGTGTGATTAAAATCTTGGTACTGTTAATTCCATCAGTCGTTAGTAATGTCTGGTTTTCAGATGCCACCTTCTTATTTTCTTGAATTAGTACAGAAAGTAAGGTATTAACAAATAAAAAAATCTATTTTCTCAACCATTGTCCTGGAAGGTAATTTTTTGGAGTTTTTTTTGGGATATGTGGAAGGAGTTTTGTTTCCATTATGCTTATTTTGGGTTTGATTTGTTGGGGATGTTTTGTTGGCTCTTTTTGAGTGGTTTGGTTTGGTTTTTGTTCTCCTGTAGTTTTTAGCTTGGAAGTATAAAATGCCACTGTGTCACAGCTAATGTAACAAATAACTTCCATAGGCTGGGCTTCATCTGGGAAATTCAAAATGTTTTCCTGTCAGAGATATAAAATTCCTTCCAATATTTTTCCACTCTTGTGTAATCTCTCTTAACCCCAAAAATGTTGTGGAATAGATAGCAGGTCTATTGTGTCCTTATCTGTTATTTGCATTATTAGGCTTCATTGGCACAGAAGTTTCTACTCCTTGAGTAGTGCAGAAAGCAGTAGGTATTGAATCTGTATTAATTTTAAGGGTTTTAATTGCTTTGTGCATTACTTCTAGCCAAAAAAAGGCAAAAGTCTTCATTTGTGTCAGAGGTCTAACTGTAGGCTCTTGTCTAGTCAGTTGAGAGTGATCTCTTTGACAGAGTGAAACCTCCTAGATGTCATCTTGGGGGTCACTACTGCATTTCTTCAAATGCATTCTCTTATCAACAGAACAGCAGTTCATGCAGTGAAAGGGAACAGTGAATTGAAACAATAGATTACATTTTAATAATGCTTGACCCAAAATGCACCAGAGAGAGATTTCTTGCTCAGTGAAGTATGACTCTCTCATCGCAGTCTTTTCTTTAATTTAGACAGCTGTGGCACTGACATAGCAGGACTGTAATTTGAGCACTTGGAATGAAAGTTCTGGTGATGTAAATCCAGCAAAATATAAGTGGTAGCAAAAGCCTGCCTGTTTAGACTGCTTGTACTTACTTCTAATCAAGTTTTCCCATTAGGTGGTTTTTACCTTTCTCAGTTTTCTTTATGCAAAGTTTAATTCAGGCCTTAATGCTTGTTCACGTTGAAAACTTTTATTTTTCTCTTGTTATTTAATGGCATAAATCCTGTATGTAGTTTGTGTTTTTCTTACACTAGATCTGGTTCAAGTAGCTGGGAAGAGTGATGCCCTGTGCTATTCACAGTCTAGGCAAGTTTAGGAAAAAAATCATTCAAGCTGTGACTGGAAAGAAGATATTGTTCCTAGTGCCTCAGTCCATGAGTGCAGTCATATAATTCTCAAAGTTGCTCATTATTATCCAGTTGCAAGGGGTTGTTGACACAGTTGAGCAGTGAAATGCGATACTTAGAAATATTTGAAAAAGTATTATACATTTGAAATTTGAGAGTGCACTTTGAATTGCAGCTAATAACGCACAGATTAATTCTGACTCAACTCTGTCCACAGTGTAATAGAAAAAAAATATGAAAAATGGCCTTTTTCATATGCTGCATGCTATGACAAAACTACTCAAATGAGGACTTAGTGCTAAATCTGGAATACCAAATATCATAGATTTTGGATTTAGTCTTTGGAATTATTTGAAAATTTGCCAAGATTTTCTGACTTGCAAAAGGTGCTTCATGTTATTTGGTCTGTTGAAGTGAGGTATAGCAAGGTTGAGTTACTTTTGTTCATTTTCAATTGGGGCCCTAAACCATTTTTTTTTCAGCTAATATCAAAAAACCTGAGTAGTAGTAATACCATTTTTGTATGTTAACTGGAGAGTTCCCATTTCCTCTTTGGGGATTTTGGAAATTGTAATGATAAATTATCCGTCCAGCTTTGAACATTGTTTGTTTTCCAGTATTCTGAAGATTAGCTATATAAAAGAGTTTTTCTTAGCTGAAAAATTTCTGTCTGAAGAATGGGTTGAGGTGATGTATTCACAGAAATTTCCACTATTTTGTGTGCTGGGAGGTTTCCACATTCTATAGTAAGAAGATGTACAGCTTGCATCCCAAAATTTTTCCATTATTTCCTTACATTTGTGGAATTTAGGTTGCCTGTTAGTAAATAATGTGAAAGCTGATTTAACTCTAAAGCTGACTCCACATCAAACACTTGTAAGGAACTGTTTTTAAAATAGACATTTTAAGAACAAATAGAAACTTATCCTAGTAGGTTTGTACAAGGGAGAATAGCTGCTGTGTACAGCCAGTATCAAAATTGCTAAAACACCTTGAAACAGATTTCATTGTCTCTGTATTTCCAGCAAACAAAGGTGATCAGCTAAGGTGGAGAAAATAACCAAGGGAACAATAATTTTACAGATTCCAACATATAGTGAGAAAAAAGCTCAGTCTGAAAGGAGAAGACTATTAGAATGACACTGTTCTGAAAACACCTTAGAAATATAATATTTGAAAGGATGACTTGGTCCAGTGACTATCATATTTCTGACTATACGTAAGAGAAGGAATGGTGAGAGAAGATTGGAGGCAATGAGAATTGAAAAGTAGGATTCTGTCAAAAAATAATTAGAAATTATTTAATGAATAAAGGTCTTGAAAGAGATATCGACACCACAACACACTTATTTTGATGTGAAATACAGATATGAAGCGCAATAATGAAAAACTGTAGTTTTGCCAAAGATTCCTAAAATCAGAAACGAGCTCTACTCTAAGTGGTAATTGCAGTCTTGGTAATAGCATGTATAAAAAGGTGACAAACATACAGAGACAAAATTTAAAGGATGGATTAAATTCCAGTGAAAAAAAGGCATTAAAAGGCCATGACAATGTCCTGTTTATCATATTAAGTGTGAAAAGTAAACAAAAATGATAATCTCATTTATTGAAGAAGAGAAAATAATTAATAGTTCACATTAAGCTAAAGGTCTATTTTCTTCTGTGTTCCAGGCCTTTTAAAAAGAAAGTTGCTGAAAACAATCTAACTTAATAAAGTCAAGAGTAGAATGAGTACACAGACCAGAACAGGAAAAGCATGAATCAGAATATTTACCCCATCTTTGGTGCATTGAAGTCATTTATGTCTGATGAGGTTTACCTACTGTCCCTCAGGAACTAACTGGATTAATGGCTCAGAAACTGGCAGTGTTTATCTTTGAGAGCTCATACAGAATGGGCTGGCCCCAGAGGGCTGAAGAAGGGCAAACATAGTAATTAATCTTTCAAAAGAGGAAAAGCAAGCATGACTGATAGTACAGTTTTTCTCTCCTTACTCCAAGAGTTGACAAGAGGGTAGAGAAAAGTTGGAAACAACCAGTTCTTAAGAACCTAAAGAACAAGGATAAGCCAATATGAGTTCCCAAAGGGGAAAAAAAAACAAGTCAAACCAAAGTGGCTTCCTTGTGTGTAGGGAAATTTTCCTAGCACATGTGGTATGGGGAGTTCTTTGGCAGCCTTGCAAATTACTGTAAAAAAAGGAAATTCTAAATAATGTAAATATGATACTTTTGCCTTATTTTTAACTCTGTTTAGGGTATTCATCAATAGTTTTCTGTGATTTTGTTAAGAAACAGCAATCACAGTTCTAAATATTGTAAAGTTATATTTTGAAAAATATTCTGAGGCTATCCAAGATGAAGTCCTTGCATATTAAAAAAAAAAAAAAAAAAGTCAGTTCTGTGGTTTTTAAGGATGCGACTCTAAAATGAGACAATCTATTAGGGAGGCCTTTTGGAGAAGTTATGAAGAACAAGGAGGTTATGTTGCTTTTGGTAGCATTTAAGTATGATCACATTTCCACTACAGAAATAACATATCCTTTGGTAAATTAATTTTAGTTTACCAGTCCCATTAATCGGCTCTTGAATGGGTTATGTGAAACATGGTAAGCTTTGTTTTACAACAACCTTCATTCCTGTACCTGGTCATTCCATCAGGCCTTTTCTCCTGTTCTTTCTCAAGGCCTTATATTCTGTTCTGCACTTAACTACTTCACACTCTGGATACTTCAATTCTTGCAATAAGTTTTATTTCAGCTGTGTTTAGGGCTGTGGTAACCTTTTGCAGCAGTTAACCATGGACCAGTGCTGGCTATTCATTACTATTGTGGATGTTTCTTTCTTTGCTAAGTTATTTATATTGAGATTGTTGCTGTAAAGATAACTGATTATGACTTTCTTTTTTCTGCTAACATTTATCAGTGTTGCAAGAGGAAAATTATCCATTTGGCAGAACATTTCTCAAGCAGTCTTACAGGTTTGACAGTTCCAGAGAAGATTGGTACTGAGATTGGCAGTCACTGTGCAAGAAAGACTGACCTCAGGAGGCTAAACACCCTATAGCTATTTTTAAAGTTTTCAGAAGCTTCTTTTGCACTAAGGAGAGTCTGTCTGGATGTGTGTTTAAATGGATTTTCCAGTAGGAATAAACCTTTAAAGCTTTCAAGTGACAGTGGGGGCTTACTCCTTTGGAAGGCAAAATTCAAGATAGCTTTTTTGGGAAAGCCCATTTTGAAGATTAGGAGCATTCATTTTATAAGTCAAAATAAGGCTCTTGCAATTTAAGTGCTATAGGGAATTTCTTCTTCCTGTGCTTTTGCTCTCTGCCAGGAGAGCACCCAGAAGAACTGTTGTGTAAATGAAAAGGGAATCTGGATTATTAGTCAGTATTTCACATGTGATTAGTTCAACTTTGAAAGTTTATTTTCATTTTTACTTTAACACCTTTTGCTATTAACTCAACCAAAATGATTTTTAAAAAATTAAAATTAAAAAATCAGCTGTCATGGCTTCTCTCCCAGAGCTGGTAACTGCAGCACCAATAACTGGAGGATGAACAGCAAAGGTGTGATTTCAGATCCTGATTCCATTGACATTAATGGAAGTCTTGCCATAAATGGTTTGTGAAGAGAAGATAAAAATCTTTGCTTGCCTTTAGAAAATAGTAATGCTGATCTTTAAAAAGTATGAGCAATAGCTTTGTGTGAGTGAGATCAGGGAAAATAAAAAGGCAAGTAGAATGTTCTCTGGGCTCTGAATGACTCTTAGGTGCTTGAAGCATTTGAAATTTTTTTTTTTGACCAGATCATGCATGATTTCTCTTGGTTCTGTATTTGCATGTAGAAGTCTCTCTCTCTCTTGCTCAGGGAAAATTGTGGTCATAATTGTTACATGAGGTCTGCATATATTCCAGCAGCCATGTGAGGCTTTATTTGCTTCTGTGTGCAACTTGCATATACTCTTGGCATGTTTTCCACTTAAAGAAGTTTCACAGACTTCTGAATGGCTGGGGAGTCACACTTCTGGCTGACCCTGTCTTGTATTACCAACATGGAATGGACAAGAATGCTTGTTTGCCCTCTGTTTTCTTTCCTGCTTGTCTTATAACCCTAAATATTGTAGGATTCCACTACTGAATAATCCTTATTGCTTCTTGAGGAACTACATTTCTATTTCTAGTGCCACAGTTACAACTTTGGTTCACTGTATTTTTGATTTGTATGCTCAGCCTTGAAAACCCCACAATTAATGACTCTTCATCCATCTTGCAGTCTCAAAATGAGGTCATAATCATATAGACAGGTAAATTCTGCCTCATTTTTGAGGGTTTGGGACAGCCTTTGACATCTGGGACTGACACTTTTACATAGTTTTATGTTTTTAATTGCAGATGATGATCAGAGTAGCCTCTGATACTATCCAGTCAACCAGTGTGAAGTAAATTAAATCTATTTGTCATTATCCACAATTCCTGTAGAAAGTACTACAATATGCTGCGTTTTTCAGGGACGAAGGCGATTTTTTTCCAGCTCTGCTTTGAGAATTGTGATTCTCTCTTCCATTTTATTGATTACAATGTTTTGTTTTTTTGTTTTTTTTTTTTTTTTTTTTTTTTAATCACCTTGAACTTTTAAAATGAAAAGATTGGTGAAAAAGTAGAGAAAGAAACAAAGGAGTGCATAATTTATTTACCAAGCCTGAGACTCTGAGTTACCTGAAAGGATTTAAAGGCGGGCACTTACAAACTGACAGACTAAGTTGGTATTGAGAGCAATAAAATGTTTAAAGAATTAACGCTGAAGTAAAGTAACTGACAGCCTGAATTAAAACTATTCCTTCCTTCCTTCACAGCCTTTGGTTAGCCTGGCCCTTGAATTTGTAGTGACACTGATGATGGCTGCTTGATTCTGCTTGAATTCTGCCTTGCTCTGTGGAATAAGTGTCTCCTCCTACTGTATTAATTTAGCATGCTTCACTAAGAGACAAGCTACCAAGCTTTACTTAATTTACTTTGGTTTTCCTTCAGGGAGCTCATATTCTTTGCATTTTAAGTTCCCTTGATAATAGGGTGTTTCCGGCTTACGGTTGCATGGCACCCTTCCATGCTGTTTTGTGCCAGCACAAATTCTGCATTCTGAGTTGCTCAGTCAAGGTTGCAACATCCTGATATTATTGCCACAAAAAAAGAGATGGAAGTAGAAAATTTAGTTTGTAGATAATGGAAGTGCTTTAAGGGCTTGACATTACCCACAGTTATTGAACATAGAGAGAGGCTGGAACTAGGTAATCTTAAAGTTTCCTTCCAACCTAAACCATTCCATGGTCCTATGATCATCTGCCTTTGGAAATCATAGTTTTGGGCACTACAATATATAGAAAAATTAAGCTATGAGAAAGCATTAAGGTATTAGAGTCCAAAGGAGGACCATAAGGAGTATGAAGGGATGCCCAGACAAATATAAAGTATTTCAACCTCAGGATAAGGTCATCCGTGTTTTTTTTTTTTTTTTTTTTTTTTTTTTTTTTTTTAAGTCAATATTGCAGCTAATCTATTTCTTTTTGCTTACTGGTGATTCTTTAAGTCACAACTGCATAGAATGCACATGAGATCAACTGATTTGTAATTTTAATGCATCATGTACAATATGCCCAGCTCTCTTCCGTTATGCTTAAGGCTAAGTGCATTTTCAAGATGCAAAAGTAAAATATCTGAGATAACATAAAGGGGAAAAAATTAAAATTTTTTTAAAGATCCACAGTCTGTCATCGAAACTGAATAGACATTTTCAGTCTCCTGGATATGGTCTTTGTAACTCTTAAATAGTACTAAATCAGTCATGAAGATTATAAATTGAGAAAGTGAAATGCACTAATGCAGTGTTTTAAGTTTTCATACCCTTTTGAGTACTTATGTGACCTTTACAAGATAAAATAAGCTTATTAGGTTTAGTGTCCACTAAATTCAACACTCAGATCAACCTCCAGGACTAATGAGAGAAAAAGAGAAATTTATTGATGTTGGATACAGTTACCTTGGCATTTGTGTGCTCACTTATGCATTCAAATATTGCTAGTTCACTTCTGTAGAAGCACAGCCATGTCTACTGAGTTTCTAGTCAAGCACCTTATGACTTTTTTCTGCACATGAAATGGTTATGGACTGGACGGGACTTTATTATTAAAAGCTAACCTGGTATTGCCCTGAACTTTCCTGTTCTCGTTTAGTACCAAGGGTGGGGGAAAATAAGAACCCCTGTGTTTTTAAATCAATGGATTTGATTCCACTGTACTGATGGAAAAGAGGATTTGATTTTAATGTCAATTAGCATCTTGGTAATGACTGATATCTGTGAATCATGCAAGTACTTAATTTCTATGGTTAAATTTATGGTATTTCTGAGATTGTGGAAGCTTCTAGAAACAGCCAACTGACAGGTTAAAAGTCACTGTAACTTCCTCAAGAACAGCTGACCAATCTGATACCACAGTGTCTACAAAAAGAATCATACTACTTAGTCTTACGCAATGTCAGATGTTATTGTTTATCATGTTTATGTACTCTCAATTTTAATTCTTTCCATTATATTCACTCTCTGATAATTCAAATTCTGTCAAGCCTTTATGAAGGGCTCACTGAAGTGTCACATGTGTCGTTTATTAATTGTTAGCTTCTCTTCTTAGTCAAGATCATAACTAAAAAATAAAATACATCAAGTATGTCCATGTTTTCTGGATGTGTACAGACGCAACAGCTATGACCATCTCAGCTTATTTGGGGTGGGTGCATTTATACAACTGTTTGATATTCTCTTCACACTTAATGTCCATTTCAATATTAGCACTTGGATGCAATTGAAAATCTAAATTGTGGACCTTGTGTTGTGACAAAACAAGTGTGGAGTTTGTCTGTGTTTTGTACCACCCAAAGCTACAAAGGTAGATGTGGACCAGCACAAATAGCAGTGTATTGCAGGAAGTTAAAAGCTGGTGATGACAAATGTGACCTGCTATGCAGTATTACTGAATACTTGAGAGAGTAAAATGCTACTCAACTATCTTGATTGCCAAGACTTCTGTTTTCTGAGAAGTGCAGTAGGCTCTGAGGAATGGATAGCCTAGTATTTGCCTTCCTGGAGGAATTTTGGTGGAAAGGGCTCTAGCAATGCTAAATAAGATCTTATCACTGGTAGACCCCATACACTCACCTGTGTGTTTATCTGCTCATTTTTGAGCTTCAGGTTTTCACCACTAGAAGACTTGAAGATATTCAGATATTCATTTTATTATAATGATAATCAGGTGTAAATGTCTTTATTACATAGTGCACAGAATCATATTCTTTTTGCAGTGCAAATCATTCTAGAAAGAGGAAGCAAATCAAAATTTTGGCCCCAAAAATACCTGGTTTAGTTGAGTCATGCAGGGTGTTGTGCACAAACAGAGTAATTAAATTTAGTTGCAAGTTCAGGGCAGCACAAAAAGTATATCTAGAGATTCTAAATAAGCTACAACTACTTCTCAGTTTCCCATCATGTTTTCTCTATTCTTCTACATACTACAATACTTTCACAGCAAAGATACTTTAGCATGTGGGTGATTTCAATTTAGTATTTATTGCTCAGAAGATGGTTGGCTTGCTGATACTGTGCTTTGTCTTTTCACTAGCAATAATGAAAAGCTTCTGGTTGCTAGATACTTGCCAGATAAGCCTACATGTTTAGTAATGCTGGGGTTTTCTGGTAGTTTGTTGGTGAGTTCGGGATAGGTTTTTTTGGGTGATGTGTTTTAGTAGCTAGTGACATAGCTGGCCTGCAGAGCTCATAGGTTTCAAGTGAGACTGAGAGGTTTCAATTAATTTTTTTCTGGTGTGTTCAGTTCTGGCCCTGGAGTCAGCCAGTCGCAAAGGGAAGGGAGCCTTGTGTTGAGAGAGGAGACAAAGACTTTTTCAGACTCCTTCTTTGAATAGGCATCATAAAATTTTTAGGTGAACCATCAAATAGAGAAATCTGTCAGAATTAAGGTACAGCTTTATAGGAGAAGAATCTTGGCTTAAACTTGAGAGCTATTTTCAATCCCTAGGGAAATGAGTTTATTTTATTTTGTATTTCAATGGTACCCTTTGGGTTGCATTTCTTAAAAGCACGTTCTCTGAAGAAGTTGTTTCTTAATGCAAATGCAATGATGATAAAATAGGATGAGGCTCTTTAAAGCAATAATAATATATCAGATATATTAGGTATTTTGTTGCCTAATATTTTATATAGGCATAGATAAATTTGTTTTTCTCATTTCTGTGTAAGTTTTCTTTTGGTATTGTTTCTGATTGCTTTTCGAGCGTTCTGAAATGCCCAGAGGCCTGGAAAATACTGTTTTGTACTCAGGTTGAAAACTAGTCCTAACTGTTACAAATAATCTGCTCATTTCCTCAGAAATGCAGAAACCAGCAGAAACCGCAATTAAAAGTATCAAGTGAAATAAATTAGCAAATCTGAGGTTTTATAATAGCATGTTGAGAGAGAAACAAGAAGTTATACAAAGGCGCTTTCATGCAGTTGTGCACTAAATCTCAGGAGGTAGCTCTGTTTGAGCAAACCACACTGCAGCAAATGCTCAGTATTTGTGCAATTTGTGTTCTAGTACAGCTCACAGTAAATGATTTAGGATGCTTTTGAAATATGGAATAAAATGTAGATATTTAAAATCTAGAGGAAATCATTACAGCTAAGTTAATGATCAGTGTTTATTGCTATACTGTTTATTAATCTTCGGTTTATTCAAATTAAATTTTGTTTATGGTCTTCTCAGATAACGTGCGTGAAGGTCCGTATGAAAGTGTTCATAAAATTTTAATACACATTTAAGGAAATAAGTGTGTATAAATGATAGTGTAAATTTGAGGAACTGTTCAGAAACTTGTCTAAGGAGAGATGTTGTGTCACAGGTATTTCTTTTTTTCAGAGACAGTTACATCCATTTCTTCCTTTAGAAAGTTTTTTCTCTTCTACCTATCAAAATCTCACGTCCTCTCCTTTTGCTCCTCATTGACCAAGCTTTAGGAATGGCTGGGTTCTCATTTTTACCAGGAAAAATTTGTTACTGCTTGAAAAATTTGTGTTGTCTTGTTTCTCTGCCTTCAACCTCATTCTCTGGAGTTGCTTCAGTCCCTTCAGTAGTGTATCAGTTTTTCATAGGGTGACCACCAAGATGCTCCAGTCTCAAATTCTGTGCCATTACACAATGTGGTACAAATTAACTGTCAACTTCTTGGTTTAATGTAATTTTCATTCAGAGCTGCTTTGAGCTGAATGTTGAAAGAACAGAGATGTCTGAGCTAATTTAAGTGTAGG
The DNA here is from genome assembly GCA_026413545.1 of Cichladusa arquata. Taxonomy (NCBI): domain Eukaryota; kingdom Metazoa; phylum Chordata; class Aves; order Passeriformes; family Muscicapidae; genus Cichladusa; species Cichladusa arquata. Next base: position 18,190,372 of record JAOTQP010001652.1, read on the forward strand.
GGAAAATCTCTTTCATGCTTCAGGGTCTTCCAGCATATCCTGGACAAGGCCTCAACACTTAAAGCAAGTGCTAGGTCTTTTTGATCCTGTGATTGCTATTGCATTGTGGTCAAAACCTCTCAGTCAAGCCTGCTCCATGGCTCAAAGTCTGTTGGAATAGTTGACTGATCTGTAGCTTGGCTCTTTGTTTTGCTTCTCACATATCCAGCCTCTGTCTCTGCATTCAGATAGAGATTTTGGTTATTATATCAACAAGTATATGTGTGTGTCTATATATGTATCATGCTGATTACAGTCAACAGGAAGGTCATCTGTAAAATACAAAAATGGAGAGGTCATATAAAACGTTGCACATTTGTAATTCAAACAAACAAAACAAGCCAGAAAAATAATTAAAGCAGTTCCTTTCTACCTTTACCCTGTGGCATTATACTTTCAGAACAGAAAAGCAGACAAGTCAAATATGAACTTTTCAACATGATAAATATGGACAACATGACATCTGGGTTAGAATTCCAAAGCTGCTTATGAAATACGGACTGAACAGTTTCTGCTAGCTGCAAGTAGTTACTGCTGAGACCTTTCCTTCTAATTCAAATAGAAGAAGGACAGAAATATGGAAAGCAAATGCATTGAGAAAACATGGGATAGGGGAAGAAAAACTTGAGAAAGTCCTTCCTGAAGATAATTTGTTCTGTTTTTCTTTCTCAAGTCTGAAGGAATTTGAGTTTCTCGAAGTTATCTTGGTTTCCTTCAAGCAGCCAGATGGTAGCACATTGTTTTAGTTCCATTGTTGCCTACAGCCATCTTGTTTTAATGAGCAGTTTGAAATCTTTAGGATGAATTGAACTGTTAGCTCCTAGCCACTGATCAAGTCTAGAACTGAGCTATCAAAGCTTTTTAAAGACAGCTCTGGAAGATGAAATGCAACTGTGGGAGTGAGCAGTTAAAAGCAGTTCCCTGCTGCTTTCTTGCAGCTATTTGATTTTTATTTTCATTATTTTTTGTATTATTAATAGAAGTAACTAAGAATTAAATGGAACCAAGGGATCATCATGAGGTTTTGCTAAGTGTAATTCAACTAAGTTCCTGCAGTATCTTTTCTGTGGTCTGAAATGCAGCTGGGTTGAAGAGTTCAGGTTAGCATTTACATACAGTATGTTTGACTGTCGACTCTGAATTTAATTTCTGACAGCACTAAATGCCTTAATGGAATACAGACATAAGAGCAGAGACTACTTGCTTTTAGCAGCTCATCCTAGGAGGCACACCACCCCAGAGTGATGCATGTAGTAAAACACTTAAAGGCTGGGCCAGTTTTGTTTCCTGCCATGCTTTCAAAGGGAAAGGAAAAGTGTGTTACCATGTACTACTGTGTCCTCAGGGCTGCACCGTCCTGTGATGGCATAAAGCCTCATCTCAATCCAAAGACCAGTGATAAAAATGGTTTGGGGAAAACAAAAATCAGAAGGTGAGACTGAAAAATGTAGAAATAACTTCAAACAAAAGGAAGGGAAAGTAGAATTACTATGCTGTTTTCTTTTTGGTTTTGATTCTTCTTATTGTGAGCCTAGATGGTGTAGATTATTTTTTAATTTTATTTTAACCATTTTTATCAGTTCTTTTGCTGGAGATCTTCCCAGTGCTCATATCTCCTTTGGCCCTTAATCACAAGGATTTCCTTCCAACTGCTCTGCCAGATGGCTGAGTTAAATGTGTTCACCGAAACAGAATATTTAAAAAAAAAAGCTGAACAAAAGTAACTTTCTTGCTTATTAAATCATGTATTACTACTTCAGATTCTAAAGATATAATTCTTACAAGGTTTTCAACGCTTAGAATAATTTTCAATATTCAATGGAGAAAAAATACCATAGCTGTTTTTTTGAGACCTGTATCTTTTCAGAGAAACTAATTATTGACTTGCTTTATAAAAATATAGAAAGATACAAGTAATTTACTACTTCCTACTTCTATATATCACTCAGACAACCATGAAAAAGAAAAAAAGCGGGCAGATCTTTTCCAAGGAGTTTTTTCAGTTTGCAAGTACCATCAAGGTTAGACATGCACTAAGCAGACTTGACCCTCAGAGTTCTTAAAGATAGACAAGAATCATACTTTTGTTTTTATTAATTGAAATTTTTCTTCTTTTAGTATTTATTGTCAGTCCAAATTGGAATAAAATAGTAAATGAGAGGGAAAAGCATTTTGAGGCAACCAGTAAGAGAATATTGTGTTCTCTTGAGATGTGAAGGATCCAGCTCCATAATCAGGTGTTTAGCTCTGGCTTAACCAGAATTTTCGTCCTGGGCTTCAGAAGTTTTCTTGACTGATTTTTGTCCAAACAAAGGCATTAAATCTGGAGAACTGGCGCTGTTTGGCAAAACATGTTCCTTGAAAGACTTTGAGATGCAGCAGGAGAGTGCTATTGATACAACTAAGCTAATCAGAACAGATGATAATATTTGCGTGTCACTGCTTCTCAAGTCAAGATTTAAATCCAGGGTACTGTTGCTGTCAGGTGCTCTTAACAGATTAAATCTGGTTTCAATTTCAAAACATTTGTTGGATTTCCAGGTTGAAGTGCAGCCAGTGTCATTAAAAATCATTGAGCACTTGTATTTTGGCTTGCAGGGAAGCAGAGTGCCTCGCTGTCAGACTCTGGATGTTATGTCAGCTCCCTGCTGGCCCCTTGTCATGAAAGAGCAGCTGGGGAATTGAGGTGGGCACATGGCTACCACAAAACCTTTTGGCAGAAGCCAGGCTCCTCTCTGCAGTGTCTGTGGGACTGCTAGAGGAGGTATTAATGCTGTTCAGATTTGGATCCAGACAAAAGGAAGCTTGTGTCCCAGGAGTGGGAGCTGCAGATGTCCTTGTGTGTCCCTCTTGTGTGACGCTGTGCGTGTTGAGGAATCCCTTCAGTGCAGGTACCTGAGGTGCAGCTGCAGCTCTGGGGACAGGAGCCAGTGCCCCAGGCAAGAGCCATGAAGTGCTGGTCCTTTGCAGAACAGAGGGCTCTGGGACCTGTGGGCCAGTCTGGGGCACAGCAGGAGCTGATGATTCCAGACTCTCCTACCCTGTGACTGTGAGGATATAAAAGCCCAGGGGCTCCTTTGTTCTGAATTCCTCCTCAGAGGCACCAGCTTGAGCTGGAATTTTGTTTTTTAGTCATGGTGCAATGACTAAATTATTTCAAGGGTTAGTGTCCTGGTTTGGAGGACAGGTGTCTGCTAAGAAAAGCAGGAGCCTGTCTTTGATAATTTTGAAATTAAGGGGCTCTCAGGCAAAGATATGGGAATTGAGAATAACAGTTTTGTACTAGGAAAATTAAAATAGAAATATAGTATTACAAAGAACAATCTCAAAACACTGGCAGTCAGAATACAACCTGGCACTCCATCAGTTAGTCAGGATGTTGGTAGCAGTCCCATTAAATGGTGGCTGCAGTCCTCCTGCAGTGGCAGATGTGGTTCAGTTGGAGCAGTGCTCCTGTAGAAGGATGCAGTTTTCCTCTGAAGGTTCAGGAATGATGTAGAAAGGTCTGGCTTTCCTCTGGAATCCAGTGGAAAGAAGGAATCTTGCTGTCCAAATCCTGTTTTTATCCAGGTAGGAAAGGCTTGGTTCCTCCCCTGGCTGGAGCATCTCCCAATGGGATGATGTAATTTTATCAGTCATACAGTGGGACTTAATGGACCAGCAGCAGATGATATCTTCCTGGAGGGAGGATGGGTTGTGGAAAAGATAAAGATGATTGCCCCAGCTGGTTTCAGCAGATGGTGATAGAATACATACTTTTGGTCATATCCTGCATTGCAACCTAGGACAGGATGTGTGAGACTGTGCTCTGGGAAATCGTGGGATCAAGTCAGGAAGGAAACTTGGTGTAAGTGTGGGATGAGTAGTGGTGAAGGGGCCTTGGTCACACCTCGGGTGGTGAGAGAGTGGCTGCAAGAGTGGCTCCAGGATGGTCGGACAGGGAGGTTTCCTTAACATTGCCAGCTGCAGGAGCTTCACATCACCCCTGGAACGGTTAGAGGCTTTCTAGCTTTTTCAAATGTTTGTCGTGGTCTTCCAGAAAATTCTGTGCTTTTCTGTCCATTTTTTTAAGAGAATACCAGATCATCTACCAACTGTTAGCATAAGAAAGAAATGAGCTTCAAGACACAGCTCTATGAAGATGTTATTTTATCTCTTCTGTTAGTACTTTTTGAAAAGTATCAGAAACGTTCTTGCAGCTGTTCTCAACCTAAAATTTAGCCTGTCAGTGTGGCCATACTGAAAATGGATACAAAAGAAAATACCCACTGCACAAAAACATTCAAGTCAATACAGAAGAGAAAAAAATCCAAACCCTGTACAATAGAAAAGCAAGGTGTATCAGTGTAGAAAACAAAGGAGTCTCTTTGTTTCACACTAGCTCTTTGAACTACTCCTTGAAAAAAGGTTTAGCAACTGTCTCTGTCATTTGAGTCAGTTTGCTGGTATTTTGCTGAAGGAGCCAAGAAAATAGATCTCAGTAATAACTTTTATTTTCTTCTGTGATAGTACAAGGGGTATCATTGGTGTTTAGGATTTTTGGCCCTCACCAACAGAACTTTTTTCCCTGCTTAGAAGGTGTGAATTTTTAGTCTTTTGTTATTATAATGTACTGGTGCCCAACCATACTAATGATTCTTCAGAAATAAACAAGTTGCCTCACCAGCAAAGTTCAGTGCACTATATAATAGGATTTTTTTTTCTACAATGATCTTCCTTGTATCCATGAAAATCGTTGACATCAAGGAGCCAGCTAAATTAAGAAATGTACTTTGAGCTTTATAGTTCTAATTATGATGGGGTAAGCATCATAACTTGGATTGGGAAGCAAGTACAAGAGCTATGACTTATCTCTGAGCTGTAGAAAACAGCATTTCTCTTTTCCTAGTCCCCATGGACAGCTCTGGTCTTTTAGCACTCCAATGCTACAAGGAATTCTAGCAATTCTTTTATTATCCTGTTGTTTTTTGTTGGCTTTTTTTCACAATCTCACAGAAAACAGCCACAGGGTGACATTTTAATCATATTCATGCAGAATTAATGCAGATCTATAGAAGAATTTTTATTCAAAGAAGAGCCAAGTTCTATGTTGTTACTTTTCATTTTGGATCATTTATTTCTGGTTAAGAGGTCATGTTCAGACATCAAGAGCAAATTTTTCATACTTTTCAGGGGACAGTTGTTTGTCTTGCTGCCTATGACACTAAGCTATAGTTTCAAGCCTTGCAGATGAGAACTCATTATAATAATATTAACTACTAGTTAGACATGCTAATTGCAAAACTCAAAAGTTTAGATAGGATACAAGCCTCTTTGCTTTATGATGCATAGCCTCACAACTGAGGTTCTTTGGTTTATGTTAATACAGTTGATAGGCCTTAAATACATGCAGGCTATTTGTTGCAATCCCACTTACAACAGCAAATAATGCTAGGGTCTGATAAAAAGATGCCTCTACCCCAATTAAAGTACAAATGAGACCATGTGTGGAGGAACTTGATTCCTTTCTCAGTTCCATAGTTTGCTGTAGTGAGAATTGCTGTCCAGAGAGGTTATCCAAATCTGTCTCACCAGGTCTGGCATCTTCCTGTTGTTGCTGTCTGTGTTTATCCCCCAGTGGAATTTTGTCTGGTGTGCTAATTTACCCCTGTGTGGGCCTGTTTGTTTGTTTTTCTTTTTCAATGTGATAGGACACTAACATTCTGCCATTGGCTTGCCAGAGAAGCATATGTAGGAGTATTTCTAGGGAGGCCACCACGATCTGGATAACCCAGCCACAGCCACTCCTGAATTGTTTTTATATATCATGGTGAGCATTTACACATTCATCTGAGCTGCAGGGTGAACAAAACCACATCCTCATTACATTTTGAACTGAATTCTCTAAACCTGCTACAATAAGGTTTTTCTATAAACTTCCATTTTATTGATACAGAGATGCTTTTGAAGTGATAATTATATTTGAGTGAATCCTGCAGTTTTGCCCTTGTAGAGTTTGCATGCATTCTGCAGTGAAGAAAGGCACATTAGCTGAATTTTGGGCTGGTATTTTGTGTTTGGTAGTAATGGGTGTTTGCTTTACTCTTGTCTGAATTGTATTTTAATGGGGAAAATCTGTGAAGCACCAGCTCAGTTAACTTCAAAATAAAAGCTTTTAAACTTTGCAAGCAAAGCTTATGGGAGAAAATGGAAATGCTGCTGTTTTTCCATGCTCTAATCTGTAGAAAAATCTTACTCAGTGGGTGAGCTGCCCTGACATGCTGTGGTTTAGTGAATGTCTGGATGTGAAATGCAGATCTTCTGGCTGCACTTTTTGGTTTTTCTTTTTATTTTTTTTGTTTTGGTGGTGATTGTTGTTGTTTTGGAGTTTTTTGGTTTTTCTTTTTTTTTTTTTCTGTTTTGTTTGTTTTCTTGTTTAAATTTATTCCTTCAAAGGGAAGCTGAAATACTATATATTTAGAGATAATAAATGAGGTACTCAGTTTATTTTAAGTAGATGACAGTAACTTGACATTTTTCTGTAGGAAAAGATAGTCATAATAAGTTTTAAGTGGTTGGAGAACAGCAGAATCTGATTGTGTATTTTTTTCAGTTTATTATACAGGACCAGTTTAAGCAACTGAATTCAAAAGAGAAATCTTTTGCACCTTAATAACGGACCAATTTGTGATTTTCATTTTTATTTGGATTAAAATAAACAATATACTTCAACTGATTGCACAAGTTCTAGTTTTCCATCTTGGAGTACTTAGCATAGTAGACTAATTTTGACTATACTTTAATTTTTTTCTACTGCTGAAACTGGAGAATTACATAGTCTGAGAAAATAGCCTCTGAATCTTGTGGAAAAAAAAAATGCATTCTTCAATGTGGCAAAGCTTGTCCTGTCTTTGGACTTAAATTATGCAGTCTGCTGGACTGATGAAAATAGCAATATCTAAGTGTTCACCATTTTTTCATTATTGGGGTTGAATGACTGATTACTTGTGCTCAGTTGCTTTTTTGTGGTGTTTTTTTGTTTTTTTTTTTTTTTTTTTTTCACTTTTAAACCTGACTCGCCTTTTAAGTTTACTATGAGATTAATTTACGGTACATAATATTTCTTTGTGCCTTTAAAAAAGGTGTTTATGAGCACTGATGGAAAGTAGTACTGTAAGGGGATGTTGACAAAATCTTATCATTTTCAAAAAGATCAATTTCACAGTGGCTTCAAAAACAGCGTCTGATTATGGGTCACCATGTCAGTTTTATTGTGTTCCTACAAATCAAGTTTCATGTGTTTTATCTCCTGCTGTGTTGTTGAAAATAGTAATATAACAAACAAACTGAAAGTTGTCTTCCTAACTCAAGAAACAGGTGTAGCAATTTCTGCATAAGGATCTATATGCACAATTTAGAAAGTTAATGGAAGGTATAAAAGCATAACCATATCCAAAAATAATGATAGAGAAAAAAACAGGTGATACAGTATGTTGAACATCATCCTGTTTTAACTGAAGAAAATCTATTCAACACAGTGTGTTTGGAAGTTAGTGACAGTAACTAAATTTTAATACCTTCAAACTGTAAAAATGTTTATTGAACTGGACATGTGGAAAGACAATCCTTTGAGTTTTGCCCTTAGTCTGGAAACATGAACCTTTATTTCTTGAGCTGGAAGGCAAGACCAGTAATTTAGACTTCGCAGTCTCTGAATCCCAAAGCATCTTTAGGATTTACTGAATGGACAATGGTGTGCCATGTCAGTCGAAGTTGTACTTGTGTGCCCTAATGCACCTTGCAAGTCTCAGTCTCATTCTTTTCCATACAAAGGGAAATCATTTTACAGCAAGAGCAGCAATATATTTTTAACCCAGAGCAATGCACCATCTGATTCATTTGAGGCTTGGTAAACTACAGAGAGCACTGGATTGGATTTCATTTATAGTAAAGAAAAAAACCCCTAAAATATCAGCATTAGTGTTTTCTACTCAACCCAGCCAACTGCAAGATGTTTGAATTTGTGTAAGAAACTGATGGTGATGAAAACCACATAGAGGCCAGGAAGGGTTTCAGCAGAAACCTTCCCCAACTTGAGAGGAGGTACGATCAGCAACTTGCCAGTTTATTGTTAGTATTTGTTCGGTGCACTTGACAACTGGTTTGAATCATTGCAGAGTGCATTACCTGTAAACATCCAAATTGACCTCCTGGCCAATTTCCTTCTCCTGTGTATCTCTCTAATCTGTGAGCCCTTTTGTGGTGCTGGTGGGTGTCTGCATCTGTATCCTTGACCTCTCATTGTTCTGAGCAGAGAAACCTTGCTCTCAGTTCCTTGAAACCATTCTGTGAGCTACTGATGCAGAGAACAGAGCGTGCAGTCATATGAGACTCTGTTTCTCAGGCAAGAAACTATTTCCCCAAAGATGCCAGCATGGTCTACTCTTGATGTTCAGTGACATTTTTAACCCAGGGTCCTCCCTCTGAAGAGCTGCTGATTTGTATCAGATCTTCCATCTTCTTTCTATGGGACTAAGTAAGTAAGAGATGTGAGGTGGTATTCATATTGCCTCACCTACTCTAGACAATGATGTAAAAAGGATGAAAACAAAAGCCTAAAAGGCTCTAACACTGTGGAGGTATTCCCCAGAATCTGTCTAGGAAGACCTGGCTTAGGGGAATCAAAGCAGCAGTGAGCTTGCACTTCTGTGGAACAGAAATACATCTCTTGGAGCTACTCAGGCAGCCTTGTCTGGAAACATAGAGAAGGTAAATCAAAGCAAGAAGGGAGTGAGAAAATGAGCCTAAATTAAATTAAAGAGATGAAATTTTGGAATTTAGTCCTTACTGGAAGATAGTTGTGTAGAAAAACTAAGTTTCTGAAAAGTATGCTCCGCAAGAAATCTTTCAGACTAGAATTACTTATGTTGATCTCAACCCTCTTGAGTGTGCCAGCTCAGAGCAGCCTTTGACAAAGGCAATGTTTAGCATGCAGTATTGATCTGATGGTTAGAGGTGCTGAGTACCCAGGATCTCACACAGGAAAGGTGAATGGAGCACATCTCAAAGGGCTTCTAAAAACTGCTAGTGTACAAGTGTATGCCTCATTTGGGAAATAAGAGCAATACTGATTTTAGTAAGACCACGCACATGTTATCCTTTCCTATTAAATAAGACTCTTTTCACACCTGTCACATGTGGGGCAGAGCAAGGAAAAAGTTTCAGGTTCCAAGTATGAGGGATTTTGGAAAACAGCTGTAAATGTGTTTGCAGGAAAAGGAAAAATACTAGAACTTTCTAGATGCTGTGGTGCAGTGCTTCAGAGGTTATTTGGTATCAAATGAGATCATTTGAGTGCTCCACACTTTATACCCGATTTCATTTCGGTTAATCTGGCTTGGAAGGTTTATATTCTGACTAGGTACCCTGTACTGAGGCTATAGATTGACCTGCTATTTATATATATTTATATACCTGACACCTGTGTTAGCACACTATCAGAAAACCATAAGACCTTAGGATCTTGATTACAAAGGTTAATATTGCTCAGCTTTCAATAGAATTAGCAGCTGTTGAGTTAGAGAAGAATCTGAAAGCTTGTCTTCAAAAGCAGGTTGACTTATGTAAGCTTGGTGATACATCTAGGATTTTTCAATGTAATCATTTGTTCACAACCTTGCTTGTCCAAGCTGATGGCATAAATTCTTTTGGAGCAACATCCTCCCAGGAGGATAGGAAGATATCAGTTTTTAATCTCTTCTTTATGCTGGAGGAGTAAGGATGTGGTAAAGATCTATCCTATTCTCTGTAGAAAGCAGAGAATGCATCTTCATAAATTTAGGCTGAAAAAAATCCCACTTGGAATCAATGTTTGTCAAGCAATGCCAGAATTCTGCCTCTTGGTAAGCAGAAGTAACTGCAAGCACTAACCTTTAATGGCTTGAGGGAAGTCAAGGAGTATGTTTATGATGACAGCAAGAGAATGTTGAGTCTGCAAGACTCTCATAAGGTTATGAAATGGTGCCTGATGGGCAGGCTTCAGGGGTATGTGAGCATTTTGGGCAACTTTGTCATCAGTTGTTTGCTGGTCTTTGCCATGTTAGTGTCATTAATGTCTGACACATCAGGGGAATTACACTGACTGATCCGCAGTAACAGCATGATTCAATGCCCAGTGAAGCTAATGAGGGGGTCTTTACACAGGCAAAAGTTGATTTTTAGTTTCAGATGCTCTTCACTGCATATTGTATTGGTATCAGGAAAATGACATCTAATATAATGGTGTATCTGTGAGATGATAGAAATTCTTGCTGTTGCACTTGGGACTGTTTGATTTCTGTCTTACTGCAGTACTTCTATTTAAATTAAAGCAGACTGAGTTTAATGATGCAAAATGCCGCATTTAAATCCTTCTAGAATAAGTAAAAACTACTGCACATTACTAAGTCTTTATATAAAAAAACTTAACAACTAATTTAATTACTAATACCTATTACTGAAATAATTGAACTAACCTGTAGCATTAGATTAGCAGTGCTGCTGGATGTCAAAACAGTAATTATTACAGGTAAGAATATTCTCCTGATAAAGTGGCAAGTTTGCAATCGCTAGAGGTTCATCCATGGAAGAAGTCTAACCTAGTGCATTTCTAAAGAAGAAAACTGGTAACTGTGCTGCTAAAGCTTTTCTGATTTCAGGTATTGCATGACAAGAGTAAGCAAATGCACCGGAAATTAATCCTAGGTGAAGTTTCCCTGCTCTCTGAATTGACGTTTTGGTAGATTTGTTTGCATTCCCTTGGAACATGGGCATTTACATGTTTACTGATTTTCTTTGAGTCGCTAGACAAGTCTGAGGTCAAAGCAAATTCTACCTTAGTGTTCATGGATGGCCCATGCTACTGCAGTATCAAAAGATTGCATATTTCTTCATGTACCTATCTTCATGCAGTTTATGTATGACTTGAAATTGACTGTTTTCAGAAGCCTTTGGAAAATTTTTTTTTTCTTTCAAAAAAATAGGGCAAAAATATAAATGATGACATATTCTGTTCCTATTTCCATCTTGGAAGTAGCCAATCCTAGTTTAACTATATTTATTTAAATCTGATGTAGGTTTTTGAATTGTGTTCATTTATGAAGATAAAATTTTCTCTTAACATTCGCACTTCTGTCTTGTGATACCCATTTACTTCTCCATTTACTTCCTCCTGGATGTAGGAGAAGCCCAGCAATTAGGGCTTGGCATGGAAAATAAATAGATAGGCAATTTTATAGGTAATTATACAACTGGAAACCAGGGAACCTGAAGTCCCAATTTCTTTTAAATGTCTTTGTTTTAAATAAGTAAATCTCAAGATGTAACTGAGAGTGAATGTTTTGGGGATGAAAAGTGGAGAACATATAGAAGTGATTAGACTTATTTTGTTATTTTTTTCTATTTTGGTTTTAAATATTGCATTTAAATTCAAGATGCCTTATAGGTATGATTGGAAAACATGTTTTTGAGAGAGACTGAAAGGGAATGCAAAATCTTAGCAGATTAAGTTAGCAATATATAAGAGATAGTGTGGTAAATGGAGCATAGAAAAAAAAATTGGAGCTAAGGCTGGAAGGGAAAGCTAGGAGGAGAGAAGAGAATGCAAAAAAGGATCCAGGCATCAGTGAACAGAACACTGAAAAAAAGATGAAAGAAGAAATTAAGGAGACCTTTTAAGCATCCACACTTGATTATGTTGTAGTCTGATGTCACATGACAAGTTTGTTTCAAAGACATTTCCCACAAAATAGGAATTGTGCTGTTTTGTAATCAGTCCTATTACCCAGTCAGTGAGTTCATGTGAGTGTGAAAACTTGCCAAGGGGAAGTTGTTCTTTTGTCTCTTAACTCTACAGATGGTGTGACCCAGAAATTTGTGGGTCTTTTGATCAATAAATGCTTAAAAGTGTATGTGGGTATTATTTGTTTTGTTTTGGTTGTTTTGAAATAATTTTCTCTGGGCCATGATCAGTACAGAATACACTGTCCAGTCTTTTAATACTACTCAATGTACTTGTTGAAGAACTAAGCATTGGCAAGCCATTTCTTTCTTTCCTTGTTCATAGATTTTTGGAGTTTGAAGTAAAATGGGATTAAATAATCTAGTAAATCTATCATACTCCAGTGGTGTCATCAGAAGAAGCATAAGATTGAGAAGCAGGGATAAAGTTTAAAAATCTCTCTCTTCATAATATCCCTTCTTATAGGGATAGCTTGTTAAGTCCTGTAACCTTGAGACCATCACCTTCCCTCCCTCCTCCTTGGACAAAGACATGCTTATTCAATTTCTGTCTCACTTTTAAGACATCTTGCAATTTAGAACGTGTTTTCTGTTTTTGTAGCTGCCCAAGCTTTCCTGAAACAGATAGATAGGCCTCTGTTTTCATCTCCTTTTTTGTCTTTTGATCCCACTCTTCCTAACATCATTTGCTTCCTGTTTGATTCCCTGTCATTGCAGTAACCTAGTGGTCCTTAGAGGCCTGTCTTCTCTTTCCTGAAGCTTCAGGGTTAAAAAGAGTGATGTGATGCAGCTTCTGTGATTGATAAAAAATAGACATCACAGTCTTTCCTATTTTGTCTAGCAGGGTGACTTTCTGCCATCCTTTCCTTTGACAGCCTCTCCCTGTAGGTTGTAATCTCAGTCTTCCTTCAAATGTCTGTAGGCCAGAACCCTGGCAACTTATCCTTTTATCACAGTTTTATTTCATTCATAGTGCCTGTGCACAAACATCTCTCCAGGCAGGTTCTGTTCTTGGCCACAGGGAAGGCAAGAGATGCCATTCCCAATCCTGACAAATATGTTGCTTTCCCTAACAGGATACCTGAGAGGAACCACTTGACACTGTGCCTACATTTTCTTATTGTTCTGTAAACTCAAGGCTGGTTGCCAGGTCAATGTCTTTTGAAAATTGAACAAAACCAAGGCTTCCTTCTGGCTCATCATTGGCTTTTAAGGTCTTGCAAGTACTGTCTTTGCTCCCTAAATTCTAAGACAGCATCTAAATTAGGCTTCATGACTTTTTGAAGGATGTTTCAACCATTTTTTTTTTTTCCTTACTGATAAACGTTTTCCCTATCTGGAAAAGTACCAGACCACAGTGAAGTCCTGGGCAGTGGGTTGTTTTGTTTTGTTTTTTTTTTTTTAAATAAATGTATCCATTTGTGGCACCGCAGGTAAAATATGATCCTAGAGGATTGCATCTTTTTTTGAAAAGTTTTTCTCCTCATAATCTGTAAATCTCTTTGTAAGGAGAGGGAAAACAGTTTTCATTAGCATTTACTAAATTTTAAATAGTTTGGATCAAAGAGATGTGTTTATACGTAAAACCAAATAGACAAACTACAGTTTTTCCTTAGGCAAAATAGAAATTGCCTTGAATACCTGCAGAGCATTCAGACTTTGCCCATATTTGAGTCCCAAATTGTGTTTCCCCTGTTGAGGTTTCTAATTCACCTGAGCTCTTTCTGCCCACACAGGGCTGGCTTAGGCTCAGTTATGGATCAAATGCCTGGTCAAGCTGTCAGTCTTTGAGAAAACCATTCCTCCTTCCCGAGGGGTTATTCTTGGAGGCCTTTTGGACAAAAAAAAATTAAGTAAATGTGCGTGTATTTCTTTAAACGGCCAGCTAAGGCAGATGCAGCATGGTTCCCAGCAAAGTCTTCTTGAATTAAATGGGATGAGTATAAGTTGCCAACAGCAGCAACAAAAGATGGTGGTGGGGGGAGGCAGAGGGAGAAACAGAAAATGTGTTGACAGTGGGTCTGACCGACACAGCCCAAAACAATAGGATGCACGTTTAGCATGACTGGCTCTATTCATTCTCCTGTCAGTGCTTGACGTGCCAGCCTCTCAAAGGCAGCAAAGCTGCAGGAAGTGTCACTTCCTCACACAAAATATATAGAGAAATTTCCTTGACACTATATTCTTCAGCTGCAAATGCATGGTTCTTGATGGGTTTTTGATTAGTGGGTAGCTCTAAAAATCTGGTAACTTAATAGTTGTGGTGCTGAAGAATAATATGCATGAATGAGAAAGGCCAGTTATATAAATCCTTGTCTGATGAATGGGCAAGCTTTTCTCTCATGCTACCCAGCATAGTATTTAAGCCTGCTGAAATGCACAGGAAAAACGCTGTCTGCATCCTATAAATGTGTTTTTTCTGATTCAGATTACCTGAAGTACATTGAGTCCTAAGGTGGCATGGTGATCAGCTGCCATTCAAGAACATGTTTACCTTGCTGCTGACATGCAACCTTGTGCCACATTTCCCTTTAGGTATGATCTGAGGCCACTATTTGGTGACCTTCCAAGCCCTTTAGTATGGCGAGAGGGATGGCTTGAAAATTGCATCTAAAAAGTGAACCCCCAAATACTCTATACTGCAGTACTTCAGTACTCCACTTGCACAACAGCATTCTGTTGCAAAATGACTGTGGCCACTTCAGATTGCCTGGATAATGCCTCCAACCCCCCTGCAAATCCATGCCTGTTTTTTCTAAAACCTCGCCTGCATTTTCTAGAGCTGCGCTTTGTACACTGATTTTTTGTTTGTAGAATTTGCAAGAAAACATATTCACTATAAAATCAAGTATATACATAACAATATATTCAGGTCATTCATAGTGTAATCTAAACTGAAGGACATATGAGAATACCTGAAGGGTGAAGGGTTTTTGTCTGTACCTTCTGATGAGTTGTTGCTCCCTGGAGTAAGAGCTGCTCTTAGCATTGGTTCACCATAGCTGATTAAAACCTTCTGTCTGTTTAACTTCCATGTCCTACCAGCACTGGGTTTGCAGTGCTTGGTGAGAATCTTTTTGATTTTTTTTTTTTTAAGGATGATATGAGCTTGAGCTGTGCAGAAATATTGAGCAGTTCTGCATGCATTGAAAGTCTATTGAAGAATGTGGGGCAAGTGTCAAGCTCTTCCTGAAACCCACAGAGTTTTTCAGTTTTCTCTGGAAATGTGCCACAAATAATCTTTCTGAAAATTAGTTCTACTTTCTCAAAGAAGCAGTTGATTATATCCCTGCACAGACTGTTTCAGTACATAAACAGTGTAAGTAGGTGAAAGGCAGGTTGGCCTCTCTGCAGTGATTATCATGATTGCTTTTCAGCTTGCAGCTTAAAAAAAAAAAAAAAAGTCTAAATGCTTTACAGGCACTTATTTTATTGAAATAGTATTTTTTTTTTTTAAAAAAAACCACAGATACTATTTTCAGTGTCTAAAGGTAATCTGGTATTTACATGCTTTGCAGTAGAGCCAACATCAAGGCATTCACACTTGGTCCTTCTCCCCTTTTACGTTCAGAAGTTGATACCAAGATTTTGATATGGTTGCCAAAAACTTACCATACTATTTGATAGTGAAAAGCCTTTGGAAGCAGCCAAGGAGATACTTCAAAATAATATTTATTTATTTATTACTTAAATTAGAGTACAGTTGCAAATTGCAATTGATTCTTCAAATATTTTGGAAACACAACTGCAAAATGCTGATGCTCTTGATGAAAGATGCATGGATAGCAATTTATTGCTGTTTTCTTAGGAAAAAATAATCTCCTGATGGGAGTTCATCAGAAAATAGTTTCCTTTTTGCATTTAAGCAGTGATTTATGGCTGCTTAATCATTATTTGATGATCTTACTGTATATAATTTTCCCCAATTCCTAATGCGAATTCAAGGATTTATTTCTCTGGAATTCTCTCTAACTCTCCTACATATTTCTGAGAATAAAGTAACTTAATATAAAATGAATATGTGGAAAAAAAAGGCAAGTAATATGCAAATCTATTTTTGTAATATGGTAAGCCCTTCTGCAGTCATATGGAAGAGGAAGTTGGAAGATTTTATTTGTGGAAACTTAGGTGTCAATCGTAAGGTTTTATAATGACTCACTAACATAAGTGTTTATTTTAAAAAGCAGAACTGACTCCACAAGGCTTTTTGAGATGTTATGCATTTTTACTTTTGAGTCTTTGTCCTTTGGGTCTATAATCATCTCTGAAAAATGAAGCTTGAGACATAGATTCATACATAATGGACTATATATGCTACTACTGAAGAATTGTGTTAGAATAGTTAGTCTTGATTAGCCTTGTCCTCCTTATGCACTCTGGGATAGAGCTTATAAAGCCTAAATGACTTCTACCTGACCAATTTTTATTACACTTCTAGAAGGCTCTGCCTTGGCTGAAGACATGACCTGCCATTTCTCTTTGGGAAACTATGTTCTTTTGCCTCTTCACTTTCTTTTAGAGAGTATGTATGCATGAGATGATAATTCTATACAGTGTTCCCCTTCTGTGAGTTAGTTATATGAATTTTCATTTTTTAATCCAAGGTTCCATGAATTTCATGTAATACAAGATGTCTTACTGCAGACTGCAAATATAACAATGTGACCTTTTAGAGTGATGTTTTTATTTATATTGCCTATATAGCTAGGAAAGGGGACTTCCCTTCCACCTTCTATGAAATAGTATTGAGGGATTTTTTTAAAAAGTAACTAGAGAAGTGAAATATGATAAGTCATGCATCTTCAAGCTTGAGTAACAGTCATCTTCTCCATTATCTGTATAGAAGCAGAAATAGAAACTGCAGTCTTCTAAGGACAGGTAATTATTCCAAAGGCAATTTATATAAGGTGGAGTAGCTTTATGCAGCAAACAGGTCAAGAAGTTACCCAGGCACCAGACTTGTATGTGCCACTGGGGCTTAGATCTGAAACACAGAAATGACTGTATGTTTCTGTTTTGTTTGTTTGTTCTGACATAAACAAAGAGAAATCTGAAACTTCAGCCAGAATATATCATCCTTCTGTAAGCATAGCTGATGACAAAGGTGTGCTTTCAAACCTGGCTCTATCCTGAGCTAAGGGAAGCAGGGAAGTGTAGTGTGGAAGTCCTATGGGATACACAGCCCTGAATCCTCTACAGGAGGTAGAGGAGTGAATTCCCTTACTTATGAAACACAGTGGAATGTGTTCCATAATGGCATAAGGAATAATAATAAATCAATAAGGAATCCTCCTGATATTTCCTCTTGTATTCTAGGACATTGTCAAAGAACTTATTAAGAGTGCTCAAGATGTCTGCTCATTTTCCTTCCTTCTTGGGAGTTTAAATCCTGTCCCATGAAAATGTGCCAGCCACCACTGCAGCATCCTGGTATTTGAGTTATTTTCTGGACAGTAAAAGCATCTTTACCAGTCCTATAAATACATCTGCTGCAAAGTTTATTGATCCACAGCTCATGAAAGTGAAGGAAGGATAGGAAGAGAAATGTGGGTAGGGTAATGTCTGATGTAAATTTTACCTTATGCTTCTAGAAATCTTTTTTTGGCATTCTATTCTAAGCCCAAAGAGGAAAATTATGTTATCTGTATGTGGTGAAAAAAAAAAAAAAAACCACCAAAACATAGAAAAGTGGAAATGCTTATGTATGAGTGGTAAGATGCTTTTCAAGGCTTATTTTTCTTCAGCCTGTAAAGGGAACCATCAGGAGATGTTTCACTGGGATGACTAGAGGCTGAAAGGGTAATACTGAAAGAAAATCCTCTAAGATCCCAGAATCAGGGAAATACCTCTTGGTTGCCCTGTCAAGCTGATGAAAATACTTTTTCTTTGTAGAATATTAACTGGTTTTGAGGTTTGAATGTTTTTCCCTCAAGTGGAAAGAAGTTGAATATTGTTCATGAAAATGTGGAGTGTTACCTACAGTTTAATTTTAGAGCTGCATATGTGAATACAGACTTGAATTGCATTTTGTCTGGAATAGAGGATAGGGAAGAGGACATCTGGATGTGAAAATCTCTTGAGGTCCCATTTTTTTAAACTGCTTTTACCCTTTATTAAGGGCCAGTTAGGTATACATGCTCTGTTATTATGCAACATGTACATAATTCTTAAATCCTGGGCAGTGCACTTTTCCTCTTTCTAAAAAGTTTTATCTTACATTAGCTCCACCTTGTTATAAAGAGCAAATTATTGCACAGTGATGATCTAGCATGGAAAATCATGACCTCAGTAAAGCTGTACTTGCTTTTAAAAATGAAGGATTAGGAGTAATGTCTGCAGCTGAGATCTAATTCCTAGAAATGCCTTTTCCATTACTATTAAATAGAGAATATTTAGATATCCTCCTCTTGTTTGAAAAGAGGCCAACGAGAGAGATTTTTTTTAAAAAAAATCTTTTAAGAAACAAGTTGTTTGGCACAGTCTGCTGGGGAATTCCTGTATCAGTGTTTAATTTTACAGGGCTTTTCCTCTGGTTAGGAATTTGAATAACAGGAGTTATGAGTGCAAAGCATTTATATTAGGTAGAATTCTGGTGTAGTCTTTTGGAGTCATTTGACAAATTAATTACACATTGTCCCAGATAAAACGTGCCAAAATATACTCAAAGTATTCTGAACTAATTGGTATAGAGTAGTAACTAATTAAAATGATCCTGTGATAATTAAGTGGTACGATAATAATGAGATTCAAAACCTGTAGACAAATTTTAAAGCTTTGTCTGGTCATGTGACAGACCTGTAGGCAAAGTCAATGGGAGCTAAGTTTCTTCATCTTTTCCCAAACCATAAAAGGACTTGATTAAGGCAGAAATGACTGGAAAAATCAAACTGAATATATCTACTCAAGTATTTAAATGCCGAGGTGAGCAGAATTTAGATTCTAGGCTTGAACATAACATGTCCTTCAACTTTGTAAAATAATTTCCTAATTTGCTTTAATGTTCATATTGCAGTACTACTAGGGTTGTTTTCTCAAAGTCACAGAAGTAGGTCTTAAGAGCTATTTTTTGTGAACTAGTGAGCTGGGAGAATTGCTGATAGTGAAAGTGTTCCTGTTACAGGAATGGTAGGAAGGTGGTTCTTCTTTCCTGGGTTTCCCTGTCTATTTATTAATTAGGTGCTTATTACTCATGACAGGAAAAAAGATGCACATTGTTTACAGATAACATTCTTCTGACTAGAGGAAAACAAAACCTTGGTCTTGCTTCCCAGAAAGTTAATAGCTGGAATTATTTCAGATTATATTAATGTTTTGTTAGAGAGAACATTTTTTATTTTTTATTGGAGTGGAAGTTTTCTTTCTTTTTTTACCACTTTTGTTAATAAATAAAAAAATGTTCTCAAAATGTTCTGTTGCCTACAACTGGTTGCTGTCAAAATGCTTCTGTCACTTGGATGGACTCCTCACATACTTGCTCAGTAGAAATCATGCTGCCACAAGAACAAGTTTGATATCTCCCCAAGTATCAGTTGTGGAGATTTAATTCATGTCCAAGTCTCTAAACTGCATGTTCAAATTTGAATATTGTTAATACACGATTTTTTCTTGTTTTTTTTATTTGTTTGGTGGTGTGTTGGGGTTTTAGCCGTTTTTTTGCTTTTTAAATTTTTATTTTATTTTCCTACTTTCTGGTTTTTTTCCTGATGTCAAATAGATCTTAAAATTTAAAAGAAAGCCTTTGCCTAAGTTACTTGACTTCAAGCCTGTTCAAGTTATTGATTTTGAAGGCATTAAACATGTTTTTGTCATCTTCAGTTTAGAGCTACTCCTGTTAAAAAAGGCAATAAAATTCCTAATCAAGAATACACACCAAAACCTACAACTTCTCCTCCTAAAACTCTCTAACCAAAAAAATGCAAACTGAATCTTTTTCCAATGAAATTTTTCTGATAAAGTGGGAGTTATAATAATAGTATACTTACTGTTTTTTTAATATCAGTGTTCCAATATTGTATGTGTTAAGTGATAGAAATAAAGATAGGTACTTTGAATAATCAGGTTTTTATTAGATTCTTCTAATTTTGACAGGCAACTAATTATGGAGTGTCTGAACAAGTCACTCCACATCTGTTTAATATTGCTTAATCTCTAAAATGGGAGAGTAATTATTCACTTGCATATGGCTCTTTATAAGTTGTTCTTGACAGGTGGTAGCTTAAACCAAACTTGTAGTTCTAAGTCTCATTATAAAATCTAATGCCAGGGCTAGTTCCTCAAAAGTATTTGTAATCTTGGGGAGTTTCAAGTTTATTCCAGCTGTAGACCTGGAGGCTGACATTACAGAAGCCAATGGAAGAAACACCTGTTCTTCATTTTTCAGTTCCTGTCTTAAAATCAGAAATTCTGTCTTCATTTTTAAAAATATACACACATTTATAGCACTTTGGAAACTACTCTTTAGCAGAATTTGGGCTTTTAATTGACGTGCAGAGAGGCTTTGGCAAATGCATATTCACAGGCACTTCATATGACAGTGAATTTTCAACGAACTTTATCTTTCTGAAGAACTGTAGGGTTATTAAAACAAACAGTGAACATAAATTGCAGCAGAGATTTGAAGAAATTTAAAGCAGGACTTTTGGGTCATATTCTAATGTGTCTCATGTAGGATGACATTAACCTTTTCTTTTTCTCCACTTCTCATTTTGCATGTTCTAAAATGGAAACATCATTACAATAATTAATTGGGTGAAATTTTTGAAATTTTTTTCAGCTTGTAGGAAAGATATTTTCTGAGAATCTATTTTTTATCCACACATGTAAGTGATGAGTCGAGAAAGTAGAAAATATTCTATCAAAGGACAAAGATACGGAAACATCTTCTATAGAAAGTGACAAAGAATTAAGGATTCAATATCCTCAATCATGAAGGCACTTTGAGCCCATAGTCCTGAATATTTGCAAAAAAATTTTCGGAGCCATGTGGGTTGTCCTTTTGCCAGAATTATAAAATATAATAAAAAAAATGTAATTAAGGGGAGTAACACTAGTTCAGCAAAATCTGTCCTGACAAGTAAATATATAAAGTAAAATTTTGTACTGAGAACCATGTTTGTAGAAACAGGGTATTTGTACCATTCTTTTGAAAGTGGCTATTTCTTGGGGCAATTTTGGATGTGTTTTTTGTGTTGAAATTGGAAACAGATTGCTTCCAGATTTGTTACTCTTTGTGAAATAAGAGTGAAAGAAGTTGCATATGTTAATTTTCATCTCGAATGTAAATTGCCCTCTACAAGACAGTCCTGTCTTACAAGAAAATGGTCTAATTTGTTTGGTTGCTCCCATTTCCACTCAAATACAATGTTTGTGTGTAAATTGTCTGAATGTCTCTCCTACACCAGAATAGAAAAGCTGTTTAAGAAAAGGATTATTTTCAGAGTTTGCATATTCATTAGGGTTCATAAAACCATTTCTCATTACTGCTTTCTTCCCTGTGTTATTTAATTCTTAACCATGGCATTCATATCACTGCATCTTGTATCAGATTTTTAAAAGCAATATATTCAGCAATATATAACCTGTCTATACTTCTCTGGGATACCCAGAGAAGTTGTGCATGCTCCATCATTGGATATATTCAAGGTTGGCTTGGATGGGGGTTTCAACAACATGATCAGGTTGGAAGTGTCCATGCCCATGGTCTTTGAAAGTCCCTTCTAACCCAAACTGTTCTGTGAGTCTGCAGCATGATGACTCAGCACTGTTTATTTTTTTTAGAGGCAATAGGAGGCTGAATTTATACATTGTGTGCTACTCAAGAAATAGTCTCTTATTCCTGCAATACCCTTCCAATAGCAATCTTTAATGTCAACGCCTGTATCTGTGTTGTAAGCCAGGCTTCTGTAATCCATGAAATGATTAAACTGCTTGCAACAAACGGCTTGTGAAATTTCCAAGTGAAATAGGAAAGGAAAAACAGAAAAATGCCCTCCAGGAAAGCCTCATGCTCCAATCTTTGCACTTTCACGTCTGTGTGTGTACACAGGCATATGTCAGTGTTTTAACAACATCTCCAGCATATTGGGAGTCTCATTCTCCACTAAGTTCAGCTGCTACAGCAGTGAGGTGCTGCAGCTGCCTCGTGTCATAAAGAAGTGGTTTGGCAGCAGTCTTCTCTCCATCTCTACCTAGTAGTCTAATTTTAAAGCATTAGTTTCTTTCAAATCTTGGAAACACAGGCAGAGCAACAGCATGAGTGTGGAAGGTCAGTAGGCAATGAAAAATGCTTAAGGACTCTTTAGGAAATCTTTTTTTTTTAGGATGCCGTCGTTCTTGTTGGCACTTTGTGAGGTATTCTTCCATCAACAAGTAGGAGCTAACAAAAATTATGAAATAGTGCATTGAATCAGTGTTTGCTCTGGTTTGAAACCAGCACTTAAACAAACTGAAAATACATTATAAGGTTTTTTCCCAATACCCTTTTTTCAAAAATGTGGATATTATTAAGTAAGTTTACGATCATCACATTAACTTTCTGTATGGGACATTAATAATATGGCAAGTCTATCTACCAAACCAGATGCTTTTCACAGCTAGACCCTAACTTGATAGTTATGGATATGATAGAAAACATGAAAAGCTTCTCATTATTATCAGCTCATTTGTTGCATAATGAATGTGAAGATATTATCACTGTACTTAATCACCACATCAAGTTTAAGAGTGGAACAGTGCACAGAAGATATCTTAATTCTTATGCTGTGAAAGGTACATTGTGTGTAAAATGTATTGTTTATATGATGATGATATTGTGCCCTGCTGCATTTACAAAAGTAGTTAGCAGTCTCCAATGCTCCAACAGGTGCTTGTGCAGCACTTTTCAATTTGCAGGAACAAATTCTTTGTGGCTCTGCAATTTGTGCAATCAATTAGTTAGCTCTTAAAAAGAAAAACAAGAGGTATGTCAATTGTTATTTCTTTGATATAGTAGTTTTTACGCTCCTTTTTGACTTGAGGACCCCTTAAGCTAATGAGAGTGTTGAGCAATTGAGAAGGGACTTTATTACTTACCTGGAGATTTTCTAGAATTGCCTTTCAAGGTGCCATTGATTATATGTTGCACAGGAAAAAAAGGCATCAGAATAGATGGCTCATGGTGTGAGTTTTGGGGCTGGCCTGTGCCAGGCTGGGAGTTGAACTCTGATCCTTGTGGGTCCCTTCTAATTCCTGATATCCTATAAAGTGCATTTCTTGGATCACAATGTTTTGCCTTCCTCTCCCTATGTGTTCCTCTTCCTTGTACTTGGTAGCCAACAATAACACGTCAGAAAAAGGGATTGGCAAATGACAGCTGTTTTTAAAATGAGATTAACAAGATTCAGCAGATGATTTTGACAAATTGTACCACTTGCTACATTAAATATAAGCGTAAAACGATGGTTTAGAGCTTGAGAACAATTAGAAATATCTGTCAGGATGAGCCTAAAATAATTCAATGGTGATTGGAAGGAGTTCGTGCTTGTGCATATGTGCCTGACAGACTGTGTAAATAAGGAGGATAAGATCTTGGAGTCTGTTCTTTCCAAATGTGAACATAACTCCCAATGACACTGATGTGTATCCACAATTTTGTTGTAGAATTAAACAGAAAAAAATATCCAGTGTGCATTCTGGTATTGCAAACTGTCATAGCAGTAGTTTTCAAAATTTCCGGAGCACCACAGAACTCCAGCACCTTTTGTGTGTAGATGAACTGACACCAGTCTGCCTCCAATCATATTAAAATTAAATTAAGGCAGTGCAAAAACAATTGATTCTATACCTTCAGGCTTGTGCCCCACCTTACCTAGAAATTCAATATCACCTTATAATTTATGGGTTTGACCTACAGTACCTGAAGCATTGTCTCTGTAAGCATGTAAAGCTGTTCAGAAATGCTTAAAAAGTGGAGTCTTCATTTAATTTGTCAACCTGTCAAACCACCATTCTTCCAAAACTTGGTTGGTATACACCAGAGAGAACAAAAAGGAGAAGTGTAATACAGTGGATATCCTCCTGCAGTCAAATAATTTAAAACAAATAACAGTTTTCAAAGCCAAGCAGAACAGTATTGGTTGTTTTACTTGAGATTAGGACATTAAAAAACAACCATGTTTTGGCAGAAAAATTGAGAGACTTTTCTGTATTTAGATGACAACTGCATTTTTCTGACTTGTGTATTTCAAACACACTTTGCCTCTAGCAGTTTGCCACATTGAGACACCTGTAAAAGTCTTTGTTTGTCTCTGTTTCAAATATTTCAAGTTAGAAAATGAAAACAGGAAAGGGAAAGAGTTGCTTTATCACTTCTGTGATATTCCATATAGCTGATCTGAGAATGGGTTAAGTGCTTATAAAAGGAGCAGAAATGGACTGTGTGTTTTTATGGTGTAGCTTCCAGAGGGAGCAGAGGTATTTTTGCAGTGGTTTGGTAAGTGGTTCCACACAAAGTTGGAAGCACTGTATAAAACTCAGCAGTCTTGTTTCCAGGTGTAACTTGTGAGAGACTATTCATATACCTAAACTTAGGTTTGCACATTCAAAAAGCATTTGCTAAACTTTGATGTGAACAGGGAAAACGTTCACTCACCAGTGCAGCTCTTTAATCCTTGATTTAATTGTTGTGCTCAACTATGAGGGTAGTTTCTCTTATTAACTCTAGTAATGTACAGTTTATATAGATAGACCAGACTGCAGAACTAGATGGCAAGATTCAGAGGGAGGGTGGATTTCCTAGAAAATGTGGGGTATTTTGTTTTGGGGTGTTTTTTGTTGTTTTTTTTTTTCTTTTGTTTTGTTTTTTTGGTCCCCCCCT
>JAOTQP010001652.1:18215120-18272173 GCA_026413545.1 Cichladusa arquata
CTGGCCCATCTCACCCTCCCGGCTCCCTCTACACAACACGGTGAAGGCTCCGGGGCTCTGGGGCTTATATTTAATAATTTTGCTGCTGCCTTTTTTTTCCCCCTCATTGCATTAAAAATGGACACAGTTGTTGTCATTTAAGGAATGCATTCCGGAGATGGCAGTGATCTATATGCAGGCGTATGTAATGTATGGTCACCCAGTGCCACTGATCTCAGGGAAATGGGCATTGCTCATGGTCTGGGAAAAGATCTTCGCTATCAGAAGCAGAATTTTACAAAAAAACTTAAAAATGACAGCGGGCCTGATGTTTCTCTTAGTTGATCAGTCTTGTGTCAGTGGTAATCAAGAAATTGTAGGGAAGTTTTCCTGGTCTCATCTGTGCTGCCAAAAGTAACAAGTAGAACTTCCATACATATGTATAGGTTTAGTGTTGGCAAATGCATTCTCTTAAGCTGATTGTTTTAATTTTGTTTCATAAGTCTGATGATAAATAGTGGAAAATATATGCTAATGTGTTGCTCACTGTCTTTATTGTTCTTGTTAAAATAAAGAGATATTTAAAGTAGAAAGGCAAATCTTACCTTTACAGTTTGGTGAGCATGGAGACATTACAACCTTTGCAGAAGGAGATGGTGCAGGTGCTCCTCAGCCTACCCTGCTGTCTCTTTTAACATCATCATGGGAGCTGTGAAAGCCTTGAAAAATTAAAATGAACAAACAAGTAGTGTTTTCAAAAATTTCAGCTTGACCTAGATGCACTCTGGTGCTGAGATCCCTGTGGTGCAGGGCAGGGAGGCTCTGGGGAGCAGACACACGAGGCTGACGATTCCAGAAGCGCAGGACTGGCTGTGCCCTGAGCCAAAGCCCCTCGCTGGCCCCATGTGGGGCAGCCATGCTCCCCCAGGACCTGTGCTGTGCTTGGCAGCTGCAGCCTGACGTGCCTGGTGGCTCAGGGCACATCTGCTGGGAGCTCCCTCCTGGCGGAGGAGTTCAGCTGCCTTAATGCTGCAATGACAAAATTAAGCTTGCTGTGCTGTTTCTGAAACTTAGTCAACTTAAAAGACAAAGGTGAAGTGTGCTCTTCTCCCTTTGTTGACAAAATCAAGATGTGATTGCACATACTCAGCTGCCTATTGGTCAATAGAGAAGCTTAACTGCAGCTCTAAATGTGTCACAATGAAATTTAGGGTCCAATTGTATGAGTGCATGCTGAATTCCATGATAATGGGAGCTGCATGTACAAGGCGAGGTCTCTGTATGTGACTTTCTAAATTCCTGCATTGCTGCAACCCCTCTCTAAAACTCCTGCAGTCCCTCTTGCTGTTGTTGACAATAATACCATTATAATTGGCCTACTAAAGCTGCATGCATATATTCAGTAAATCAGACATGATAGTCTGCAATATACCTAGGCATTTACCACTCTAGTTAAAAATGAATGGATTTGATACAGATTCTCCCAACCAGGCATTCAGATGGCCTAGAAGTAACCTGAGACTGGGTTCTGCAATGTATCTGAGGATCTCAAATGCCAGTCTTAGGCCTTTAGAAAGTAATGTTTCCTAACCTAATTTGATATTGCAGCAGTGAGCTCATAGATCTGAAGGACATTTCAGATGAGATCTGCCGTGAAAAGTCAGAACTCTCAGCTTCCAGTTCTGAGCATTAACAGCATGGCCATCCTTCTCCCAGCAGCAGTGTTAAGCTTCCCATTCAGAATAATAATTCAATAGCAGCAGTTGAGAAAACACAGTGGAATTGGATTCAGACACTGGAAAAAGTTGGCAATATCAGTGGCACAAAAAATTGTCATACAATCAGGAGCTGCTGAGAGCATGAGATAGTTGCTCAAAAAGTTTCTATATAGACTTTCCCATTTTCTTCCTTTTTTCTCCAAACATTCCTGGAATGAACTAGTAAATAACTGGGCAAAGCATATATGGCTTTTGTTGGTGAGATGGCTGTGTGCAATGTTAGAATGTGAAAATGAAACACATGCTGAAATTGAACTGTGACCTCAATTCGCAATGGCATTTAATCCATGTGCCCTTTGAAATAAGGTACTTAATTTTCTGAGACTAATATGGGGCACTGAAGTCCAGAGATGTCATACTTCCATTTGTAATAAAATTATAGCACTTGAGAATACTTCAAGCAGTGGACTTTGTCCTTTCTTAGTTGATAGAAAGATGAACAATGGTTTAAATCTCTTCTTTTGTCATCATGACACATTTCTCTCACATTTTTGTTTTCTGGACTGATTCCACAAGACTGCTCAAATCACCCTAGAAATAGCTGATAATATCTAATTTGGATTATATTTTTTGTGTATGTGTGGGTCAGTAGGACAAGGGATCTTTCGAAAGCCATTCTAATGATGTTATCGGTATCTGAACTTATTAAGCATTTCTCTGATTTGGTCTATATAAACTTAAAATGACAAATTTCTGGTGGCATCGCTGAGTGCAAATGAGATAGCAGAGAATTCTTTGCATTTAACTAAGCCACACGACATTATTGATGTGCTGAGGCTTTTTTAAAAGCCAGGAGAGAATTATGTTTGTGCTGTCCTCATCCAGATCCTGAAATTAAGCTAGAAGTAATGACATACTAATAAAACAGGAGGGGGAAACTGGTGCAGAGTAGTTGCTGTGTCAGCATGCCAGCTCCTGATGCAATAATGGGGATGCTCCTTGAGCATGGTTAGAAATGACATGTTTAGTGTCAGGCCACTTCCAGCTGAGATGAGCAGCAGGCCTGGAAGAGAAATGAACAGCATTACTTCTGTATCATTTTGAAGACTTTCTCCCTTTGTAAATAGTGTTGTTGAATCATTTTTCTAGAGAGTAAATTCCCTACAATATCTATGGAAATAATTATCTTTTCTTCCTCAACTGTTACTACTTTCTGTAACAACTTTTCTTATGGCCAAAAGGGTTCATTCAAGACATGTACTCCAAGTAAGTTCGTGGTCATCCCAGTTCTCTCATTTCCAGTTCTACATGAAGAAATGAGAGAGTATGTATGTCTCACTAGGGAAGTAATTTTCAAGTCTGATACTCTTTATTTGTTCATTTGTGTTGTTTGTCTTGGGTGAATGACAATATTTTGAAGAATGCACATAAAACTTCAGGCCTTGGCAAGAAAATGTCATACCTCATACATAAGGTTAAAATTAACCTTAAGTTAAAGGTTGCATATGGAGCTAGATGTAACAGTTTTGATAGACCTCTTTCACATCAGAAAGATCAGTCCAGTAAATTAGAGGATAATTCCTGAAATGACAGGGAAAGAAAAACATTCCAGCAGTTAGCACTGTCCAAACAAACCCTTCCATCTTTTCATTTAAATGGCTTTTCTTTTAGAAAACAAACAAAAATAATATCTTTTCCACCTCCATCTGGAATATAGAGAGATATATAGACACATGAAAAACAACTGGAACAGACCTACAATTATTTATGCATGAGAAGAGTAACAATTTTAAAATAATTCAGGGAATTTGTGGCTTGGCTTTCTTTTGTTTTTACATTTTCAATTTTATATAGCTACTGAAATGAAATTTTGAGAATCAATTATGTAATAAAATTCCTCTTATCACTGTTTGAAAGTATAATGCATGTGCTGCTATGCACTGCCATCTCCTGAAAGGAACAGAGTAATCTTTATTATATCTTAAAAGCTTTTTGTGTAGGGAAGTTAGATATTCTAATGAATAAGGCCTGAATTTCTAAAGGAAAACAATCTAATTCCTGCTTGGATGCTCAGGCTATGAACATCTGTGAACAAACTGTGTTTAGAACTATGCTATTTAGCATCATACTAACTATATTTAAATTTTTTTTTTTTTTTTTTTTTTGCAATTCACCTGTATATCCATGTGTTTTACTTATGGAAATACTCCTACACTAACATGTGTGATGTAGTTTCTGTGAGGTAGTTTCTTTAAAATGTCAGATACAGTATTGGATATAGGAAAAATTGTGAAATTTGCGTCTGAAATACGGAGCCATAAAAATATAAGCAGCGGTCAGAGCAAAAGTGGAGGCATTGTACTCCAGTGGGAAAGAGCAGCATTTGTGAAAACAGCATGGGGTTTGATCTAACCCAGTCCTTTATACATTCAGGTGCTACCAGAGGTAGGGTTTGGCAGGCTGAGAAACTGGAGAAAAAGCATAGAGTTTATTAGGAATAACTGTGTGTGAAAGACAGAGAAGATTGTTGAGAAGGTTAATCTGTTGAGAACCTGGATGGATTCACCAGCCCAGGGTTATCTTGGCAGCAGCCTGCTGTTGCCCAGTGGAAGGGCAAAGTTACTGAAGGGCATTTTTATGATGACACATGCAAAAGAAACCTAGTTACCTCGGGGCTTTGCTGTATCCTCTACTCAATAAATGATCTGGATCATTTTGGGCACTATGCCAGCTTTTAGATGGTGTTTCCTATCTGTTGAATAAGAAGCTGTACTCTGCAGCGTTGGCTGGAAGATCTTTGTTTTGCCGTGCTGTTCTGCAGCACAGTCAACAGCTGCCCTGTGTGTGTGCATGAAAACTGTGTATGTTCACTACTTCACAGTATAGCATTTGTGGCAGAATTACTCTACAGGGATAAAATTTGACTAATTGCTGTAATTATTTTCCAGTTCTTTTTTTTTTACCCCTTAATTTTACCCTTGTTACTTTGTAGCCGTGTAGAATCGCTCCTTCAAATGTTTGCAGGGCTCTGTCATGATTTCCAGTGTAGGTGGAAACCCTGTGTGAGTTTGGTTTGAGTTCCATGAGAATAGAAACATGCTTTAATACATGTCTTGGAGACAGTTGTTTTTTTTTTTTTTTTTTTTTGTCCCCTTAAATGCTACATGTATCCACAAATAGCTATTTTGTGAAGAAGACAGGATTTGTAGCATCTTGCATACCAAGCGTGCTCTCAGTCATGTGCAGCTTTTCTTTGTGGGACTAAATTAAGCAAAGGAAAATGGAACAGGGGCAAGGGGAAAAAAATGAATGTTTTCAACTGAGATTTGCACAGAGATGACAGGTGAATGAGGTGGAGAGGTAAAGAACAGCTGTTCCAGATGGTAGGAGCTTCAGGAGGGAAAATGCTGGAGTCAAGGCGGTCAGATTGTAGGAAGAGATGATGCTCACGAAGGATGAGTGGTGCTGGCAGGGAGATGAGTGTCAGAGGTCAGTGGGAAAAACACAGCAAACACTGTATAAAGTTTATTTATCTTAAAGTAGCCATTTCTTCTAAATGAATCGTTTTCAGTTCTTTCCAGCACTTACTGTGGGTGTTTACCTACAGTCATCAGTGATCAGCGTTTTCTATTGTCTTTGTTTGCCTTGACATTCAATGCCTTAGCTGAGCTCTGTGTTGACAGCAGACACTCAAGAATAAATAAACACAGTTTTCAAAAGTCTACTTTTGAAGCAGCCCTTCTGTCTCTCTAATCTACTGCCTGGAAGTACAAGTTTTAAAGGTGCTTGAAATAGCCTTGATTTTAAGGTTCAAACAATCTAGCATTTGTCATAGGACTAAAACATTGTAATTGAAACCATCTCTGGATAAATACTTCATACAAAAAGCACGTGTAAAATGACAGGAAATCAGTAATGTTAAAAGTGATGCTACAGGTTTTTTTTTCAAACAAGCTTAAAACCTCTAGTCTTCTTTTTGAGTCCACCTGAAGAATTGACTGAGTTGGGCCCTCTCACTCTGCCAGCTCCTCTAGAGTTTATTGGTTCCCTGTTTAAAATGTTCTGCTTAAATGTTTTGAAGAAATAGGCAGAGCATTCCCTTTCTGTGAGATCTATAAAGGCAGAACTTATTTTAATTAACTGTTTAAATTTAAATTTAACTTTTTGACTTCAAGAGTCAGACAATTAGTTGGAATTGTTTTGCAAATCCTTAGAGGTATTACACCTAAAATAATTTATATTGGCTTCTGACCTGTCTATTGATGGTGGGTGTTAATTCTACTTCATTTTCCCAGTACTGCCACATTTTTAGGCTTATTCTCACATTGTTTGAATTTTATATTTTTTAATTGTCAGCAGATATGATGGTAAATGTAGATCCTAGCCCACTGTAATCATTCAGTATATTAAATGGCACCTTTGGAAGAAATTCAATTCTCATTTCATGGCAATGCTCTTATACAGATTATTTGCTTTATGCCTAACTAGTTTTCCCTGATATTTCTAGCTGGAATCAATGTTGCCCTTCAATATATGTCTTAAATTATGTCAAAACGTAAAGATTCTGTATATTGTGAAGCAACTTCTGGGCTCTGGATAGAAAAAACTGCTCTTAAGGAGTGAGGAAGGGATGATGTTCTAGCAAAAAAAAATGTCTTAAGTGCTTATGATGAATTCTTTGTGATACTACAGGTGAAAGGTGCAATGTGATTTTTTTTGTTCTTTTTCTTTCTCTCTTCCACAGGGGCAATTTTTGATGAATCTGCCAAAAAAGATGAGGAAGTTTTTCGAATGGCAGTAGCTGATCTCAACCAGAATGATGAAATCTTACAAACAGAGAAAATCACATGTTCAGTGACATTTGTGGATGGCAACAATCCTTTCCAGGCAGTTCAAGAAGGTAGGACAACTAAAGAGATTTCCTACTGTTGTTTCTGCTGTGACTTCAAAATATTATCCTGATAGTTTCCTAGGTTTATGGGAATTTGTCATTTTTGTTGGCTTCTTTTTATATGAAATATCAAATAGTATATTTAATTTTGGATTTAGCTGCTTTGGTTTGTGTTGGTCCTAGTGACTTACAGCTATAAAGTCAGCTTTTATCTATTTTCTATGTATGGTCTATTGAAATGTGGTAAAGAAGTCAGACACACTTTACCTACATCTTTCCTCTTTCCCAGGCTCTTTTGAAGTTACTTGTCAAAATGATGACTACTTTCTACCACTTTTTGGTTTATTTTTGTGCAACTAATGGCAATTTGTTGGGAAACATAGGATGTTGCACGGATAACCTTTTCAGCCCACACACCTGGAAAAGTTACATATTTTAAAGGAGAGATTAGAGAGAACTTGGCTCAAAATTGTCTGTGCCCAACATGATTTTGTTCTCAGCCTGTCCTTTGTGTCATCCCACAATTACTGGACAAGGGATGACGACATTGCTTTGGGCTCCTGTGATAGTGGCAGGATGATAACAGAAAATAATATTTGAAATCCCTCTGAGCTGGATTAGTAAACCACTGGTGTGACTGAGCAGTTCTCTGGAAAGACAGCTGGGAGAAGTCTTTTGAAACATGGATTCAAATTTGGGGTTTAAGCATTTGTTATTTCTTTGCTCTTCTGGAACAGTAACTTCTGCCTGAGATGCCAAAGTTATTTATTGCAAGTATATTACCAAACTTTTCTGAACAACAGAATTAAATTTTGATGATTTTCTAACTCTGTATTGCCACTTGAGATTTAAGGGAAATATGCAATTAGTTGCTTCGATATTTGTGAAGTCAAAGGTTTGTCTTCAAGGGATTATTAACAAGGCAATGCTAATGAAAAAGTGTTCAATGCTTTTTTTGTACGTTTTTTTTTTGTTTTTTGTTTTTTTTTTTTTTTTTTTTTTTTTTGTTTTGTTTTTTTTTTACCAATGGTGTTCTTAATTTTTGAGAATTTAGTGATTTAGTCATTTTTTTATTCTGTTAAATTTTACAAGTAGCTAGATCTGTGTAATGAGAAGCATTGAAGTCTGTGCTTGATATGGCTGAAGCAGAAAAAGACGTGATTTGGAAAGTATTCCAATTAGAATCAATTTCATCTCTTTCAATCTGAAAAGGCTAACATAGAATCTGGAACTATCTGATAATTTTAGAATTCACAGGGGAAAATGAGTTCAATCTTTTTAAGATGCTTTCTACACTGTTGGTATTTAAGCTTTTATTTTTCCTTGGTTTTTTAAAATCCTGGATGGATAATGCTAGCTGATTCTCTGCTCTTAGCATTAATTAACTCTGAAACTTAGCAATTAATTTCCTGTATCATTGTGGTGGTATAGTTGGAAACTATTTAACGAAATTATCTTTTAACTACCTTATTTGTAACTTAGAGAAACTAGTGCCTAGTAAAGTAGAACATTCCAAGAGAGCTAATGACCCAGTATTTCAATATTCAATTATTAATTTATGCAGAAGTTGTGTTTTTCATTGTTGAAAATATAGTCAACATTTGAAATGTGAATGTAGCAGATCTGACATAAATTTCATTACTGTCTGTTGGAGGGTGAAAGGTCTGTTATGATATTGATGAGTTCAGTGTTTTCCAGTAAATCTGTTTTTTGTAAATACACGGTCAAATACAGCTACAAGCCTAGAAATATTGTATTCCCTATCTTTTAAGGGCCCTGTGTTTTGTTTGGAATAATCCAAGTAAGGAACAAAGGCTTTAATCTTTTGAATGTACGTATTGGTGGCATTTTGTTGGGAAAAATATTCTACCACAATTATGTGTGTTATTATAATTGCACACAGCAGTTATAATATTATTACACAGAATAATAGCAGAAGCTCTAGTGTAATAATTTGATTATTTTGCGCCAGTTTCTTGCCTGTTTCCTTTTGTCTGTATCTCTATATCACTCGTTCCCTGCTCTTAGTTCTAATAAATGTTAGTTGCAGGGAAAGGGACCACACTAACTTTTGCCACATATTGGCAAAAGTGGCATATTGGCATGGTTTATAACTTGGACAAATGCTTAGCAAAAATGCACTGTACTAAACACCAGGGAAAAAGGTTCATTTAATCACTCAGACCATTCTGGTCTTTTATTTGTGAAAGAAATACTAGGACAAGACTAAATCTCATATTTTTCCATGAGAGATATTCAGTATTCTCAAACTCGCTTTTTTTCATGCAAGCACGAGCCTTTCCTTGGAATCACAACACCACTGAGTCTGAGGTCCCTGGCCTCTCCTATCAAGCAAAGCCTAAATGTTCAGAAAATATACTGTTCATTAAATTTACTATTTGCGTTTTAAAAATATTTTTGTATAAACAGCTTGATGTTTGTTTTAGGCTACAATATCTGGAGTTTTTAGGTTTTGACTTTTTTCTTATTATATAAATTACAGAAGAACCTTTAAAACCCCCAACTTGTAATGCTTTGTAAAATGCTTATCTAAAGCATTATATCCATAATAATAGCTTAAAGTTGGTCTAAATTTGTCTTTAAACTACCCTTTTCAGTGAATAGAGAAGGATAAAGAATTTGCCTAGGACTGTGAATTTCAAAAACCAAGAAGTCATGAAACAAGACATTAGGTACAGAGTTATTTTTTGTAATGATGCAGTAATGGACTGCCTGCATAATTTCTTTTATTTCACTTTATTATTGAAGTTGGCAAGTAGCTCCCAAACAATGTAAACAGAAATACTCAGACACTTCATCATGCTCTTGAGATGTAAAGATAAATAGAGAGGATTGTCAGATTTGCAGTACAATGTTCTTCCCTCTGCATCCTTTTTTATAAATTATTATGGTGCCCTTAAACGTCTTCCACTTGTACCTTAGGGCATCTCTTGAACAGCTCTCATTGGGGTGATGATACTATAGCAAAGCTGAGTGGTTTTATCCTAGAAGACCTGTGAATGACATGCCCCATAATATCACTGGGAGTGCCCTCGGGGACCATTTATAGGCATGTTCTAGTGCACAGAAACAGGAGGTGAAAGCTTTTAAGTTAGGAAAATTAGTCTTCCTTTCTGTTGGCCACAGAGAGGGCCAAGAGCAAGTGTGGCTCATCCCACACCCTTGTGGAAGCTGCAGCCCAGTTGTTGAGATTTGTCCAAGTGACACTTATGGAAATGTCCAACATGGCAGGTTACTTCCTTTTTTTCGTTCTTTCTTTGATACAAAATGCTTCACAATATTTACAGTACTCTTCTGTGTGGTGTTTCAAAATATTTGTGTGGTTGTGTGATTGAGAGAGGAAGAATATTGTGATTGGCTTTTTATGCTGTGCCCACGTCGGGTACCACAAAGGCAAAGCAGAAACTTAAGTGTTCTTTGTGTATAGATATTGAAAGAAGTAGGGATAGTCAGGTATTACATGGTAGCTAGGCAGTGATTTAGCACTATGAAACAAGGAATTATGGTCCAGATCCATACTGGTGCTAATAACATATATTAGTATAATCTTTACTTCCTTTCCTGTGAGGCTCAAATTTACAGCAGTATTTAAATAGGGGTGGGACAGGCCTTCAAAAGGGTTTGAGTTCTACATATACTTAAATTGTAATTATTTTTTTTTTTATAAAAGACATGCTTCTCTCTTTCTTTTCAATGAACTCTTTTCTTTCACTGGGAAATTTGGTTGAAAAGAATACAGCACTTAATGTCTTGTTTGTCAGAAAAATCACTCAGTTCTCTTATCTTTCTCTTAGTTTTATTATGCTGGTGCTTACTTCAATACACTAATAATTAAAGCTTTAATTTTATGGTTCAGAGCCTGCTGTTTCCTCCAGTCCTTAATTTATCATTAATAGTACGGCCATACAGTAGCTCAATGGCTGATAGAAAATGTGGGATGGCCTTTGCATTTTTGTGGCAAGTGGAGGGAAGGGGTGGCTTTGGTAGCTTGGACCAGAGGTAATACTTGATCTCATGCTGATTCATGCCTTGAGCAGCAGTTTCCTCAGCCCTCATGCTGCCATTTCCACTTGCACACTGGGAGTTATGGAGCAAACTCTGCAGGAGTTTGCGGTGCTTGAGGCATCCACAGCATCTGGAAAGTAGTCAGAGCTCGGCCAAAGATGTGTGTCGTCCTTGGAGACCCATTGGCAATGTTTTAACCTCAGGGCAAAGATTTTCTTTTAGTCCTGGTGGTTTGTTTTTTCTAAATTTTACTCCTTTCTCCTAAGTCTCTCTTTTCTTGTTTTGACAATATCACGTTTTACTTATCTTGAATAATAATTCTATAGTAATCCAAGGTATTCTTCTACATGTTATCTATAACATGTGACAAATAGATTTGACTGATGATGTTTGAAATTAACTTTGTTGGACACATTTTCCTAGTACAATCACATATGTGTGAGGCTTATTTTTCTTTTTTTTTTCTAACCCAACCTTTTTGTCATTCAGGGTAGTCACCAGAGTATGCTCACAGACACCAACTCAAGCCTTCGTAATGGCTTTTGAAAGCTTATTGTGATCAGTGAAGTAAATAAGGCAGTGAGTCATAACTAAATGGGATTCAGCTGTAGAGCAACAGAGGTTTGTAGGGCAGCAATATGTATGAAGGTCACATGCAGGATTTTATTCAAGTAGAGTTTTATGGTCAGAAATTACAACCTGATGGATACATCTGCTTTGGCCTTTGGGACTAGATGAATGTAATAAGATTGTCCTTTCCCATTTCTCTGATCACTGTAGAAATCTGTTTAAATCCACAGATTTCATGGGTTGCTAAACTTCCTTTCACTTTGTGTCACTTATTTCTTGATATTTCTCAGCCTTCCTTGTGCTGTTTATTAACCAGTACATGTTCAGTTTGAGATTAAACCTTTACAGGGTTGAACTTCTTCAATGCCCCTTCATTTAATTTCTGATTTGCTTTTTTATTTCCTGATAAAATGGATTTTGATGCAAAAAGATATACTGAGGAGGAAAAGAAGTCAAGTAAGATCTGAGCTATAAAAAGTCAAGGAAGAAGAGGAGGAGAAGCATTTCAATAATGAGATATGCAACTCCTTTGTAAAATCAGAAACTGTTGGAAGTGTTTTCAGTTGCAAATTGCTTCTATCATGAGCACTTCAGACAATATGATAGGGAATTTTTTGAATTACCTATCCTCTGTTCTTTCTCATAATGTACCAGCAGTTGCAGCACTTTGCTCCATTCTCAAGGTGCTGGGTGAGGAACCTACTCCCTTACAAAGGCTTTGTTCTCATTGAAGTCTTGCTAACCCCACAAAATCAATCAGATCTCCAATCTGCATAAATGTACCATGGGAGTCCAAGTGTTGACAGCTTAAGAAAAAAGATCTTGCTACATTGGTGATAACATCCTGACAGTTGGGAAGGCAGTGGTTGCATGGGGGAAGATCAAGAAGAAGGGAGGAGTGAGCACTGACAGAACTAGAAAATGGACATGTAATAGAAGTTTAGTTTAGGATGAGCAGGATGCACATTTAACACATTTTCAGCAGCAATTTCAAAGCTCTTGTGACCTTTCATTGCCCAGAAGTAATCTACTCACAACATACTGGAGGCTGTAAAAGGAGGTCAGATTTATCCTCAGAAAGGTCTCAGAGTCCTACAGCTGATGCAGTAATTGCAAGACTTCATCACTTTCCAGCCTTTGGATTTTGAGCCCCAATGTTTTCTAGTTCCTACTTCTTTCTGTAGTAGTGTTTTCTTTCATTGTAAGACAGCTTCCATTATCTTTGTTTCTAGTTTGAAAGCAAACTCTGGCAGCTGTAAACTGCACTAGACTTTCAGATACTTGAATACATCATTTGTATTCAGCTCTGAAAAATTCCCCCAAATCCACATAAAAAAAAAAAAAAAAAATTAAAAAAAATCAGCCTATCAGGAGTGACTTTCTTCAGGATAGTTTAAACCACGTGAGAATTTAAGCTATAGATATTATGGTGGTGGAAGAGCCTTCTCTGCAGTAGGCATTCCAAATTGCTGAGCCAAAGAGGGGAGGAAGGAGCCTTACTCCAGTGCAGGCTCGGGCCAGATCCTGGCATTCTTTAGGTGCTGTTGTAGCACCTATAAAGTGAATGTACGCTTGATAAATGCTGCATGTGTTTGTTGTGGTTTAAGGAAAGAATACTAGTGTTTCTATGGAAACCACTTTTTTTCAGGTGGCCAGGAGACCCGGTAACATGCCCTGCTATACTTGGCTGCATTGCAGCATTCAAATGCAATGCTGTGGCTGAAGGTGCTTGTGCAGGGCCACACATCAAACCCAGGACTTTGGTGCTTCAGGGTTTGCATTACTTACCCCATTACCTCTCTGGGGTCCTTCCCCCACCTCTGCTGTCTCATTACTTGAAAACAGCAGGAATGACTTTCCTAATACTGAAGCCATTTGCCATTTTTGATTGCCAAAGTTTGGCTCGACTTAATTTTTATGGCATATTTTGACATTTTTATCAGATTTTCCACTTTTAAGTGATAGGCAGGAATTTTAATAGGCTTGAAAGGATTTCTTTTCCAGACTGTTGCTTGAAAAGCATGTGACTGTAAGACTATTAACCTCTAACCCCTTTTAAAAAGGTGGATCAAATAAATGAATAAATAGACACTGGACAAGTGTGATGCCTTTTGATGGTGAGGTGCAGAGTGAATTTTGTCACATTTTTATAGGAATAGCTGGACAGGCTGCTATTCTGCAGTACTTACACTTTAAGTCTAGATTGGATCATTTCTGATTTTGCAATAGATATGTTTCCACTTGCAGTTCACAAGTGTCCAATATGTGTTTTCATACATTAAGCACGGAGCTTCAGTCTGCTGTGTTAATGTACTCTGACACACTGCTAGGGGTTTACTTTTAAGAAAGCTATGCAGATTGTGATGTGATTAAATAATATCAGTAGTATGTTCAAACGTTTAAAGCCACTGTGCCTGGAGGGTTTGTTGGGGGTATTTTAACAAACAGAAGCGTAGAGACAAAGTAAATGAGAGATGCTTAATCTTCCTAGATGCCAATTATTTAACTAGCCCCCTGAGTTATCAGTCCCCTAAAGTAATCTCCTTAAATAAGTAATGGACACCCTATCTGGATTTCCTTCTCATCTTTTTATGAAGCAGTGTCCACTAACATCATCAGAGCAGTCAATCATCACTGTCCAAGCAGACGTGTATATTCCCAGACAGGCCTCAGACTGCAAGCTTGCAGCAGGTTGTGGCTACTACCAAGCAATGCACTGCTGCATTCAGCTGTTTTCTGCTATTCAGAGTCCTCCTGAGTCCTCTCATAAGGTTAATTGGACATTTTGCTTTTGTTTGTCCTGGCTAAATTCTATGAATTAAGTCCAAGTCACCAGGCCCCTTTTTAACCATACAGTTTGGGTACAAACATGGGTCTGACTGCTTACAGATCCATATTTGCTGCATCTATTTCAGTGCTTGTCTAAAAGTTAATAGAGCTAATTAATTTTAGTTCATTCATTTCTTAATTTAATTCTCCCCTTTGAGCCTTCCTTGCACTTCTTCATTCTCTTCTCAAAAACATTTTTTTCATTTGCAAGCTGGTTTTCTTGTAACCTGTTTGCTCTTTGGTCACTGGGTTCTTAGTAAGTAGAGCAGGCTGTATATGAGGCAATTGGGTATTTGTGTTTTTCAAATAATTTTAGATGTACTCCTCTCACTCTCTTTTTCTCTCTCTCTGTATTACCAGAGACAAAGTGTACTTTATGGAGGACAGTAGTGTTTTAAAATCTAATTTTGGTAATGAGGAAATGAGCCATGACAACTCTGGAGGTGAAGCCTGAAGTGAATTATGAAGGTCATTCTCTTAGATGGGGGAATTAATTATATTTTAGCTTAGTTCCTGTTACTTAGACCCTTTGTATTGTACACTACCAAGTAATTTTGACTAAATATCAATTTATGAAATATTATCTGGGCAAAATAGTGCAGTTACAAGGGCAGATTTTGAAACTAGCAAGAGTTTTTTTAAAACACTAATCATATCAGAAAACCATAACCTTCCGTGTTATCTTTTTCAAAGGATGCCTGCTGTGGGATTTTAATGCTCATTCATTCTGACTATCAGTGGGCCTTTAGCTCCTGTGATTACAGGCTCTTCTGAAACTTACTTTTTTCCTTAAAATCCAATGTCTTGAAATTCTTCGTTGTGTAGTCTGAAAGAATATTGAAGTGAGCCAAGCCACTCTGAAGGATGCAACCACTAAGTGCAGCACTTGCAGAGGGCAGATGAAATAGGTAGTGTTGATGGTAGTTAAAAAGCATTTACTCTGAGCCTGGAATAGACATGGGAGTCTTGCAGAGCCTTTCATGTTGTGTTGACACACAAGTGGGAGTTTGGGCTTGGGATCTTTATGTAAGGGTATAAGGAATTAACACATGAGGCTTAACTTGATGTGGAAATTAAGCACCTGCTTAAAGGCTTTCCTGAGCAGGGATATACTTAAGCAATCCCAAATCAGTGACTTAATTTTCCTTGGCAGCTGGTATTCATTATTTTGTGTACTTTAAGGGGCTTATTTTCTCCAGAAACTCGTAGATCTTTTCAGTATTTTCACATATTGCACCTCTGGTTGTCCAAATATGCCAGGTAGCTGTAGCTCCTCTGGTACTGCTGAAAGCAGAAAAGTATGGTTGCAGGTCATGGCTGTGCCTTGTGACATCTGGAAAAAAGTTTGAAATGACAATGAATCTTCTAGATAGGCCACAAAACACAGCTAAACAAATAAAAGCCTACAGAGGTTTGTCTTCTGACACTGTTTCACAAGAGGGTTATGAGCTTGGTCATCAGAGTACCAGAGAGCTCAGAAGTCACTGTTTCCTGTTACAGGTAAACAATTTGTGTCCCTCCCGTCCCTTTGTGACCTGGTGCAGGGAAGGAAGCCAGCAAGAAGCTACTCTGTTTTTCAGAAATATTATGTGTCTTTAGCAGCAAGCTGTGGCTCAGTGGCAAGCCCTGTGATAGCCAGCCCTTGCTAAGGGCACGGGAAGGGAGTGTGAATTCCTTGTTCCAGGTGCAGCCAGATGTTGGAGCAGCTTGCTCTAATGTTGGATGCCAGGAGCTGAAAACAAATGATCATTAGTTGTCAAATACAGAAAAAACCAGCCAGCCTAACAGGAGAGCCTTTTGCTCTTCTAAAACGCCATTTCAATGAGAAAGGGTATGAACATTTTGTTTCCTGAACAGTGAAGATGAATGTTTTGAGAAAATAAAATCCATCCAGACTTATCAGGAGTTAAAAAAAAAAAAAAAGTTGCCTATGTTGTAACAGTTAACGTTCTCTCTAATGGGTATGATGTGAAGAGTGAGGTGATGTAAAATAGGGATTTGTCAAGACATTTGTAAAAAGGCTCATTAGTTCTACTTGAACCATGAATTTTGAGTTTCTTCCCGAGGTCTTGGCTAATCCTAATTCTCTGATAGTAAGGAAAATGGGGTAAAATGGTATAGATGAAGGAATAATGCAACATTTGGCTAGCTTGCCTTTAGATGTATTTTTCATTCTTTATTTGTCACTGGTGGATCAAATGCTGAGCCAGAATCCTATTCTTCTGTGTGCTTAACTGGTTGAGTTCCAAACATCATGGAGTAGAAACTGGTTATTGTGGTGGGAGCAGGAGAGAGTCTAGAGATACCTATACAACACAGGGGCAAGCAGCACCCAGCTCAGCTGGGTTAGCAAAACACAGTGAGCTTGACTTAGAATAGAAACAACTGAGTGTGAAACAAGCCTCTGAAAATGCTAACTTAAGAAAATGTTTTTAAAGTCATATTCTTGGCTGAGTTTACATGGCATTAAAAGAAAGATGTATTGTTCTGCTTTTATGTTAAAAAACCCCAAACAACCAACCACAACTCAAGGGAAAAACTATAGTGAAAAATATTTTCCTGTATTTGAGAAAGCAAGAATTTTCTTTGTACTCTTTGTTAATAATAACTGATTCTTAATACAAAAAAGTACTTTTCAATAGCAGATAACAGCATTATATTGAGAGTTACTAGAAATTCTGCAGTTGAGAAGTTTTTTCATTGAATTTTGTTATTTGTAGGATTAACATTTCAAAAGGTCAGCATCCAGGGAAGCTCCAGGCACAGTTATTGACTGTCTCTGAGTCCCACTCAAGTCACAATCTTTTAAGCATAAAGGATACTTATTTTTCAATATTTCTCTAACATTATTTTGTTTCTTTTTCTCTGCATAGTATTCATGCCCTAAACTATTAATAAAATTTATTGTGAAGATTTGTTGGGTTTTTTGTCAGAAGGAAGAATAACTGGTCATAATTCATGCAAAGTGCTACTTAAACCTTCTGAGCCTTTAGATCAGTAAGACTTGTTTGAATTTGGCTCTGAATCTTCACAAAGTTCCGTAAAAACCAATTTGACAGGTTATGATGTGTTCTATAGCATCAAAATTCTCAAGAGTTGGTTTCTGCATATAAAAAGCAGTTGTGGTTGTAACAAGTGAGTCTGGCTATGGCTTTGCTCAGTTACTCCTTCTTTCAACAAACTTAGCAAGAAAAGCAGTGTGTTTTAACATATTTGTTTTTAGCAAGTTCTGTAATCCTAAGATTCCTTGGAATTTGAGCACAACTAGCTTCAAAACTCCAAAATGTATTTAGAAAATATGTTTGATCATGCCAAGATCACCTCTCAAGATTTTCTATGTTCAACTTTTTTCATGTGCTGTCTAACTTGATGGGAGAGTTGGAAATTTCTGTGTATGAGCAGATGTTCCTTGTGGAAGCTCCAGGGGGTATGGGTAGTGAATATACTGGATCACCTTCTATTCCTAGCCAGAACAGACTCTGGAGGAGTGCAGATGGTATCTGGAGCCTCCTTTGGCACCTGCTGATGCTCAAACTCTGACATGAACTATGCCTCAAAAAAGAGTTTTGGACTCGCTTCTTTATGCAATATAGTGCCAGATGTTACTACAATTGGGACGACTTTGAAAGACAAGATTCCTTGTTCAAACCTATCCGTAAGTTCATGTTCTGTGATGTTTGTGAGGAGTGCACCTTGAAAAACAACCCTTTCCAAGTGGAAATGGACAGGTGCAATCAGCATCTTCTGAAAGTGTGAGAAAGGTGTAGTCCTTTCTGCACTCTTAATATTCAGGATATTCTTAAAACTAAGTAACACATCAGTGTATTAGTTTTTAAGATTCAAGTTATTTTCTGGCGCCTCTGCCTAAATAACAAGAATAATTTTTTGTTATTTTACAGTATTTTTTACTTTAAAAATTGCCACCTTGTAAGAGTTGCTTCCATGTATCTTCTGTCAGGGATTTTTAAATTCTGAGGGTTCTTTTTAAAATTAATTATTTGTCATTTTGAAATCTGTTTTCCTGTGTGTTTGTGCTCCATGCCTTCAGCTTGTGCCCTTTGTGCCTTTATAGACCATATTTTGGTATTGTTCTTGAGGAAAAACTTGTTGTGAACAAACTTGGCTCAAAGTTGCACTCACCTCTTGCATTAATGGGAAGGGAATTTAGGGAGAAAGGCTTGGCTTTTCCTATTACCAGCAGTAATAGTGACTTGGAAGTTGGTCCCCTTTTATTTTTCATATCCATTAATGTTTAATGCAAGGGCCAACTCATGTAGAACCCTCCTCATTGTCTATTCATTGGCTTCAGGACTTGGACTTGATAATCCTTGTGGATCCCTTCCAACTTCAAATATTCTGTTGTTCTTTATCTGAACTGGAGAAGCAATTTATTTTGCAACATTAAAAAAAAGTGATTTCAAAAGTATCTGTGGATGAGTGATTTTCTTTGATAATGAAAAGCAGAATTTTGAGTAGCCTTCCTTCATGGGAATTCTTGTACTGCTGAACCTATAGCATGTTCCTCCACAAACAACTTCTAGAGAACTTCTTGAGCTTTTCTTTAAGGGATGACCTCTTCTATTCTTCTCCCCTTGCTTAGTTTATTCTTTTTGGTTATTTCTGGATGTTCAGAGCTTATATCTGGAAGTGTTTGTTATATATGGCCATTTTTGATGAGATGACTATATA
Organism: Cichladusa arquata; assembly: GCA_026413545.1. NCBI lineage: Eukaryota > Metazoa > Chordata > Aves > Passeriformes > Muscicapidae > Cichladusa > Cichladusa arquata. The sequence continues at coordinate 18,233,823 of JAOTQP010001652.1, forward strand.
AGAATCGAAAACAAAAGTGCTTGTCTTTATTCAGCTTTAGGAATATGAAAAAATCTTCACTCTAAATTACCTCTGAAAATCACTATGGCTACTAATTCTTGGAAAGATCAGGCTCAGCAAATCTTTCTCATAACTTGAGTGTGATCAGTTGTGTACAATAGCAAGCTGGAAAATATTACATGTAAAAGAATCCATGGGCTCAACAGTGTGTCTGTTACAGTGATTTTATTCAAAGTCAAGGCTTTAAAGATAAAAACAAAATAGCATTCATAACACTAGGTTACTGTAGTATTTTCTCTGTGTTGCAAAATTTCCTTGCTGCTGAGATCTTGGTGAGTGTCACTGCTTGGCAGAATTAATTTCATACTGCAGCTCAGATTCTTCACAATGCAAAAGGGTGTGCAATATTATGAAAGGTAGTTGAAATATGCAAAATAAGGGCTGTCAAAAACCAACAAAAAGAAAAAAAAGTAGGAAATGAGAGCAACTGTTATTGTATGTTTTCAGGTAAGATTTCTTTCTCACAAATTGACAAGCTGAAGTATGTCACTGACATGTAGGAAAAGTGAGGGATGGTAAAAAATGAAGAATGTGGAAACAACATTTAAAGATTTGTTTGTGCCTTTCCAAACATGATTGATATGTGTGTTATAATGCAGTGGTGTTAAGACTAGAGATTTTGATAAACTAGCCAAAGGAAAAATGCAAAAAGTTCATGATGACTTTTTAAATGCTTTTTCTGGAAGATGTAGAAGCCAAGTAAACAAAAATGTAAGTATTTATTGTGTGTATCACAGCAAAAATGTCTTGAAGACCACCTCCTCAGATATTGAATGGTACAAGTGATATGGAGCCACTCAGGAAGCAGCACAGGTTTCATTGCAAGACTCACATTACTTATGTAAGAGGACTTGAACATTTTTGAGGAACGAACCTCCCAGCTTGAAGCAAAAGATCTTTTAATGCAATTTTTGGTGAGATGTCTGCATCTCAAGAGATCTCTGCTTTTTACTCAGCTGCAGGATTACAGAGTCAATGCAAGTTCTCTTATCTAGGGAAATTAGTACTTTGTTCAGCTTTTCAAATTGCTCTGTTTCTTGACTTGAATTAGGATGGCTATTTTGGTTTCAAAAGATAAGTGTAAGTCCTTAGAATTGTACTACTGTTCAGAACTTGACAGATTTGGAGAATTTTAGAAGTTTTTTGGGGTGACTGTGTGTGGTAGACTGGAGGGGTTAATAGACTTTTTGATTAAGTCAAAAGAGTTTAGTTCTAAATAGTTATCTCCTGGAGAGAGCTGTGTTCTATATAGGATATGGAAAAGCTGGAGGAAGAAACAGCACAGATGTTTGTATATGCAAGAATCTTTCTTTTTGGAGTCTGGAGAAGAAAAGATTGCAGCCTCTGAGGGCCTCACTTGTGATGCACTAAAGAACTTATGCAAAATTAACCGCATTTATTTAACTGTAAATATTTATCAAGCAAGAGTAAATTATATCATCCTAAAAGTGTATTTACCTGGGCCTTTTGTAAAAGGAAATGAAAAAAATCTTTTAGAGAAACATGAAATGCACCTGCTTGTCATGAGTTGAAAAATTTTTCATCTAATGTGCTTGACAGATTCAGAATCTCCCTTTTTTCCCTCTTCTCTCTGTTTCTATTCAGAACTCTTAAATTCTGTTAAAGAGTTGAAAAGCTAACTCCCATGGGGTTGGGTTATACTCCTTCAATTGATGTATAGATCACAGAAAGAGATATGAAGGGTTTAAGCTTAATTCTCTAGGTCCCACTTTCAAAATAGAAATTGAGTAGAAAGTCATGCCTGTAACCTCTTGGACTTTGCAGAAATCTGATACTGCAAGAACAGGTTTGAATTTTTCAGCTGATACAAAGAATCTGAAGATATGTCTTCAAATCAGTTAGTCTATAAATTCTTGGTATTTATAACCAGCAACACATTAATAGAAAAGAATGTTCTGTAATTGGAAAAAAATAATTTTGGGTAGAGATGTGTGTGGATACCTATGGCATATTAACTGTTATTTTTACCAAACCTACAAGTGTATGCATGATGTTGTCTTCAAATGCATCTGTAATTTTTTCTGTTAAACATACCATTGTAGCAGCAACATGAGCATCTGAAATAGACGTTTCCCAAAGCTTCATCTGGCATAAAAATCACTTGGCAGATGTATCTGCCATGCAGAGTCATTACATCTGGCAGCTGGAATATATATCTGGATAGAATAGTTTGCAGTTTTGGAAATATCAAATTTTTGGAAAAGTAAAATATGATTCTCTGGTTTTATGTTACACTTGGATGACAATGAACTTTGAAATGTTTACCTGCTTCTAGTAGTTTGTCTATTAACTCTTGTAGAGCCCACAGTCCGATTATTTCAGAAATTTTCTTTATCTATGTGTTCATATAATTGTATTTTAATAATATAATTTTGTATTTTAAGTCTCACTGTAGAAGTATATAGAGCATAAATATTTAAATGGCCTGATTTCTGAGATTTACCTTTGCTGTTTTCAGGCTGCCTCTTGAAATAGTTGAATCAGTTTTTGTCTTTTTGATGACTGTGTTCTGGACATCACTAAATTTAGGAGCACATGATCCTTGGCTGGGTTCCCTATGGCAGATTTCCTCATTACAGATCTGCAGGGCTAATAACAAGATATTTACAATGGGCCAAAGGGGGTTGAAGGTTACTTTGTACCCAGAGAAATTTATTTGTGTAAGCTAGGATATGAGTTAAAAAAGACATAACTCTGTCTTATCTAATCTTAAGAATTGCTGTTTTGGAAAAAATTCTAAGCAGATAGAGCCTAGGCTGTTCAAGTTTTGGGCTACCTGAGATGCAGTTTCACCATAATATTAGGAGAACATGGGGAAGAATCCTTTGATGTTTAGGATATAATGCTTTAATTTTATTCTTGCTTAATATTTTCATGTGTGTGAACTCATGTGGTTTGGAAATGGGAGAACAGGGTTAGGACAGAACAGAAGAAAATTTCATAGTGCTCCTTGACATGGAATTTTCTTTTCTTTGATTTAGTGTTTTACTCAGTTCTCTTCCTGTACAATGTGAGGTTTTGATCAGCATTTAGTTTTCTGCAGGATAAGTAACTTAGATATCATTCCAGACAAATTGTCTTGCGAGCTTACCTGGCAGCTGTTCTATGCATAACTGTTATTTCCAGCAGTCTTGCCTCTCCAGGTAAATAGCAGTTTATACAAAGACTTATTTTGGAGTTTTCCAAAACATATCACAAAATATATCTTTCCCCATGAGTGTACCTGCACTTCGGCTCAGACTTTTACAGTTTTTGGAATCATTGGTACCAATTATAACCTGTTCTGAGTCTGTAATTTTTCATTATTCTCTTTATGTGGTTGAAGCTGCTGTGAGAGTCCTGTAGTTATCAGGTCACCCTCCTTCAGTACTGCAGAAGTAACGCCTTTAGTGTTGCAGAAAAAATGCCATTATTTCAATTTTTATTTTAAAAATTAGTACCAGCATATTAGGAATTATTCCTTTGGCTAAATCTTTTAGGATTCTTGAATTATGGACACTTTGTTTTACTGATTGGGAAGCGTTTGTCCTTGCTGAATGAGATAGTTTCTAGAAAATTATAGAAACATATTTTGAAGATACATCCTTTTAGAAATGGTAGTGCTCTTTTTTCCCCACTGTCTCTTTGTGCCAGCCAGAGTCCAGCCCTGTTCTTGGTCATAGCATCAGTGGTGGGGCTGTTCTAAATGGCTGTCCCCATGGTGTGATGCCCTTGGGGATCCCTCAGAAAAAGCAAGGCTATGACAGCAAAACACACATGTCCAAGTAGAAATGTTTTCCCCAGACTGAGTGAATACCACTTGCCACTGGCAAGTTTTGGAAGCTCTGAGTGCTATTTAGATTAATGCATGTTTTTGAAGGATTGGGAAAACCAGGGGGATAGGGTAGAGGAGAGATTTCAGAATATGATAATTGCTGTGAATGGAAGGGGATTGTACCTAAGCAGCAAGAATTAAACATTCCTGAGCATCATTAATCTGTTTCATTGCATTCACCCACTTCCTCTGGCAGCATGTTCTGGTTGTTTTCAATAGCTCTATAAGCAAATTAGATCTGTTTATTCCAACTAAAACTCTGAACACAGGGTAGCCAAGCCCAAGTTTATTGCCTGATTCACCTTTTGCTCCTTACTCTGCATTATTATAAGAGGGCAAGAGAGCTTCATGTTTTATTCAGTTAATACAATGTATATTTAATTTGCATTTTTAGTATTTTCAAAGGTGAAAGATTACTTCAGCAGTGCTAAACGTGGTCATTTAATTGGCTGTAGGGTAATAATAGGATTCTCAGAAATGGCTTCATCAGGAAATCTTGCAAGGCCTTAAACAAGTGCACCAGTCAAAAGCTCACCTGTGCTAAATTGCCACACACCCACGAAGCAGCAGGGAGTTACAGCTGTGCTGCCTCTTCATTTAATTTCAAAGGTTTGCAGGAGGAGAAACAAAACCTTAAAGGGATGAATAGAGGCTACCAAGGCATACTAACCACTGCTGAATGTTTTCCTTAATTTCTCTGCCATTATAATTTTCCTTGTGTACCTTATAAATAGAGGAACAAAAATGGCCTGTATTAAAAGGCAGCGTATAAAGTTTGTGATGGTGAGTCACAATCTACTCATTATTACTTATCTGGAGTTGATTATCTGTCCTAATTCAATGTCTGTATGCAGGATCTGGCTTCTAAGAGAGCAGTTTTTACATGTGTGGCTTGTGTGTTACAAAAGATACCACAACAGATGAGACAGGAATACTCCAGGATTCTTGATGGGTAGTGTATGCCTTTTGCAACATCATTCCCAACTTAGGGAGCAATTCTATCAAGCAAAAGGATCTGCATCCTCCAAATTAGATGTTAAGGTGAAAATATTTTCAACCAGGTAATAAATACACAAAGTTTTGTATCTAGGTGCAAACTCAGAAAGAAACATATATTTAATCAAATTCAGGTTGGTCCAGAGTGGTTATTTATCTGTAGTGTATAATTGTACCATTCATGTTTTATTGAGCTATTATTACCAAAATAGAGTTCACTTAAAAAACAATGCTAGGTACTGTTTTTACAGTGTTGCTTCAATGTGTCTGAGTGTTGGCTTTTCTTATGCTACTTATAACACTGGTGATAGATATGACTGTTTTCTTAAAAAGCTGTGTGTCAGCAAAGCTGGTGTCCTAGTACTGAACTACACACACACAGAGTGTATTTGCTTTCCTCTTCCAAGCCTATTTCTACATCTTCGTCCCAATTCAGTTAGACTAGCACCTAATATGCATCTTTTACTGCTTTCTTCTTATCTATAGAGCTTCTAACTTTTTAAAAAAAAATTATTTAACTGTTCCTGAAAAATAAGGTTTTCTTGGTGAGAAGTTACAACATGGATATGAAAATAGCCAATGTCCAAACCATGATTTTTGACCTGAAGTAGGTTAAGTTTCCTAAGATTCTTCTCCTGCTCATTCCTACAGTGATACATGTTCTTTATTATTTTTGTTCTTCTGATGTACTTTTTACCTTTTGGAAGCCAGAATTGTGAATATGCTCATTATTACTTATCTGGAGTTGATTAAGATGTTCTGTACAATGTACAGGATCTTGGCATTGTGTTCATTAACCTTCTCCTTTTTAGACAGATTTCAGTGTCCTTAACTCTGTAATTTTCTTGGCATAAGAATCACAAAAAAAGGTGGTTTTGTTGTGACTCATCACATCAAATATCCTTGCACCTCCTACCTCCATCTTGTAAGCCAAAATACACATGTAGAATTGGCCAGGGGATGATTTCATTGAAAACACAAATTTAAAACTACATCATAATGTTTCAACAGCATCAAGCTATAGTGTTTGTGATCAGTTTAATCCTGTATGAATTACTATTTAGATAAAGGTTGTTAACTATCAGCTGCTCTTCAGTTAATGGCAACATGCCTAGAAAGCACTCAGAGGCCTCCCCGTTCACCTATCTATTGTAGGGAGTTGAGTATTTGACTTTAGAGCAGAAAACTTCAAAGAAATATTTCTGCCAGGCTTTTAAGTTATTTCAATTATTCTTTCTATTAATAAAATGCAGAATTTCAGCATAATTTTGAAAGTCTAGATTAAGGTAGAGGGGGAAAGATAAAATTGATTGGGAATTCTATTAGGGTTGCTGTGTCATCACACTTCCTAGCAATCATTAACATTATTACTGTAGTAATTACTGTTAGTAATAAACTCCAGTAAGAGCTGTCTCTAGTTGTGACTGTTTTCCTAAGTCGCTGGTCTCTTTTGAAAATTACTTAATCTCTTATTGCCTATTCAGTTATTATTTCTCCCCATGATTTTTTTTTTCTTTCTTCCAAGAATATTTGTCTTTGCAAGGTGTTACTGCACAGTGTAATTTTTTTTTTCTACCAACAAGTTACCGAGGCCTGCTGCAAATTGCATTATTACAGCCTGTGCAGTGCAATTACCTATTTAAAAATAGGAAGAGAAAAATCAAGGGAGAGCAAATTAATTTTCATTACTGTTATATTATTTGACACTTTTAATTCTTTTTTATGTGATGATCTAGTGCTTTCAGATGGACAGTCAGAGTCTAATTCTTTTGTGTAAATTGCCATGCAGGGTTCTGAAGGAATAGCAGGATGCTTCACCAAGTAGCTTCAAAACACAAGTGCTAACATCCTCCAGCAGGTCCTGTATAGCAATGGGAGCCCTGGGAAGAGCATCCATGGGATAAATCAGCAAAAGAAGCAATTGTGGCAATTTTGCTCTGGGGTTGACAGGCACAGTGCTGCTTTAAATGTGCCTTTCTTTTATTTTTTTTTTTAATTTTACTGTACAAGAAGCTTGAAGGATACCATGCAGATATAGTTAAACCCTTGAGCAAAGGTGTTTTTGTATTTATAATTAAAGAATAACTCCAGGTCTGAAGCTTTGGTTTATAAAATGGCATTAGCGGATTTTACAATCATTTTTAAAATAAGCAGCAGAGTCCAATGTGGGGTTTTTATGGCAGAGGCAGCCACTTGCCAGCAGTGCTCTTTGCTCTGTGCTACAGTTTTTTTTCTTGTGGGATTACACTGCTAAGTTATAACCAAAGAGTTCTATGATAGATTGTCTAGGTGAAAATACAGTTTTACAGGAGATTTTATCATGTGGAAACATTTTTATAAGTAAATGTTGTAAGGTCTCAAGTAAGAGCCTTTAAAACAAGAAGCTTTACTTAAAAAAATAAAACTATAGCATTTAGAGAGAATATATCTTTGAAACTGTCCAGATAATCTTGGTGCAGAAGATTTTCTTGTCTTTTTGTTGCATATTTAATTTGAGGTTTTTTCCAATATATGAGCATGTGTTTACAACTCCATGATGTATATAAATAAAATGTGAGATAACAGCCAACAGGAGGCTTAGCAAATACTTTGCAATGTTTGGTATGTATATAAGGACATTCTATAGCTATGTATTGTACATCAGTAGTGCTTTAAACCATTTTTCCAGCTTTTTCTTTGCCTGTGTTAACAGGCCAAATTGGAAAATGAGAATGTTGGGATGGAGAGGAGAGGGGCTGGCATTCAGCTGGTTGGCTTTGATGCACAGCGAGCAACAACAGGTTGGTTCCAGGAGGAGGGAGTTCAGGGTTTCTTCCTGTGGTATTTGGTTTTGCCCCATTGATGCCTGCAGTTCATGATAGTGTGATTTTGTATCTGGAAAATTACAACAATGTCCACTGTTTTTCACCCAGGTACCTTCAAAACTATTTGGACAAGTTCAACAAAGACTAGGAGGAATTTTTTTAGTTCTGTTAGGAATTGTAGGGTATGAGAGGAGATCTTTCAATCTGAGGAGTAATGCTGCTGTGCTTTAGCTGTTGATCCATAAAGCAGATAAGCCCCACAGCCCTGGGGAAGAACTGAACCCAAAGCTTGAGATGTTTAACAGCTTTCTGTGAATGGCTGACATTCAGGATAGCATTAAATGTAACTACAGGCAACTTTGTGTTACCGCACTCTCCCAGTCCAACAGTTTTAGACTACAGGAACATATTTTATGACACCTTCTTGCCTCATGCTACTCCTACATGGAAGGAACTGCTGTTTCCTTTCATCTCTTCACTTCATTCATTGCCCTATCTGGTTGTAGGAAAACTTTACATTCAACTTGGTACACCTGGCAGCACAGGGGAAAGCATCTGAAGGTACAAAGAGTTGCTGGAAGTTGAAAAGGCCCCTGATATTCTCCCTACAAGGAGACAGAAGGGGAGAAAAGAGCTATGAGGCAGGATTTTTGTGGGCAAGTGGAAGGAATGGAGAAAGACACATTGGCATCCGAATGACTTGATTACAGCAATGGAAATAAAAAGCGATATAAGATTGCAGCCCATAAGGAATTCTTAATAATACTTGTATCTCCACTTTCAGAATCTACAAGCAATTTTTTCTTTCCTCCACTAAGGTATAAATGTCCAATGTCCTGACATAGGTTCATGTCATGCTGCTGAAATTGGCATGACTGGGGAGCAGGTAAACTTTTTACACCATCAAGCCAGTGTGTCGCTACATAAAGAAATCTTTCCAAAGCTTTTGGAGACAATGTCTTGGCTCTACAGACATTCAGAAGATGATGTACACACAGGAGAATTACCAGGAAACACTTGTATTTTCTGCACATTGCTTCCTGTGCTTGCTTCCCAAGCTTCTCATTGTGGTTGTTGAACAGAGCTTTCAGTGCAAAGTCCCCGCAAGCTGCTGTATGGCTCCATGTTTTTTTTTCTCCAAACTCTGGTTTTTATTGCCTGCTGTGGCCTTTTCTTATTTGTTGACTCAGTGAACACTATTTGACCACTCTCTACACTCTCCATTTCTGTCTACTTGTCTCTCTCTCTTTGGAGTTAAAGAGCAAAAGCCAATTTAGTTGAAGGAATGACCTGAGATCACCTTGTCCAAAACCATAGAATAAGAATTGTGCCTCCTGAAGTCTCTAAAGAATTACAGTATATTATCAAATGCTGTCTTTGATTTCATCTACAGATGATAGGGACTTAAAGAAATTGATCCCAGAATAGTTTAGAGGGGGCTTTTTGTAATTTTTTTGTTGTTGTTTTTTTTGGGGTTTTTTTGGGTTTTTTTTGTTGTTTTTTTTTTTGTTTTGTTTGGTTGTTGTTGTTGTTGCTGCTGCTGTTTGGTTTGTTCTACCATATGAGATTTAGGTTGTGTTTGAGCTCCCACTTGGTAAGACAAAAGCTATTCAGAGAGAAGTAGATTGTGTGGGCTCCACTGGTGTATAAAAATAATTTTCTTCCTTTTTTGCTTGCAATATAATAATCTAAGGGGAATTTATTAATGGTTCCAGGAGAATGATACTTCTGGGTTAGTTACAGGGATGTGAAATCGAAAAACATTTTTACCTGACTTAAGTTTCACCCACTGATGTCCTGCTCCACTAATACCATTTTGGGAAACACCACAAAAATTGTATTATTAAAAGGATCGTACAATCTACTCATCATCCTACCTTGACTTGTTTCTCAAGGTTATGTGCATGTGCTTATTCTCATTGTCTGTTTTTTCGTTAAGACAATCATCCTTTTCTCTCATAATCATTATAAATGGAAACAATGAGTCTTTGCATCTGTACTGATAAGTTTTTGTGATGATTTTATAAGTCTGCAACCATCCATTTTGGACTGCAGGGATTTCTTAATTAAACACAGGCTTAGGCTTATGTTTTGTATTTCTTGTCGGAGACAGCATCAAGCACTGTTACAGGGATGTAGAACAATTGAGGTTTAATTGTGGAATGAGATAAGCATGTACAAAATTCAATTTCTATTGTTATTGATCTTCTATATATATTCCAGTGAGATAATTTATGTTTGCATACACATGAGTAGGTCAATTGGAGAGCAGTTTAAACCTGAGACATCAGATCTTGCTGGAGGAAGAGACTACAGACATAAACCATTCCACGATTTAGGATGGTAATAAGAAAACATTTGTTAATGGACCTACTGGATTTCTCCTTTATTGACTATCGTCATCAGCCTGGAAGCATGAATACAGATAATGCACGATGCCAGACTTCATTTAACCAAGCTTATAGCAGTACTTAAAGTAGAGTGGGAAGACTTATTCATTCCCAGTTTGGTGTGTGGCTTGAAACCCTTTCGTGAAATGTCTATTTTTTATTTTTTTGTTTTGGTGTTTTTTTTTGGTTTTTTTTTTTTTTTTTTTTTTTTTGGTTAGTTTGTGTATTGATGAGTGGCTATATTTCTGAAACGTAATGAGCACTCAGTACTGCTAAATAACATCCTGACAATGTTATATTTGGAGTGAAATAACGTAGAGCACAGTGCTCTGATGGATATGGATTTCACAGTTACAGGGATTCTGAAGGCAAAAGCTTTTATTTTTATTCTGCTCTTATACTTGGCAGCTTTTAGCGTTATGCCTATTAACTTTTATGGATGTCATACATTTTTATGTTAATGGTGCAGCTTTGACTATAGCAAGAAGCTCAACTACTGCTCATCAAATTAGTATACAAGCAAAATTATGACATTTCAAAATGGTTAAAAAGCTGCTTTTATTGTTTTATATCAATTTATTGCTTGCATGTTTTTATGGTAAAAAGATTTTTTTTTTTCCCTGTGTATCAGGACTTGTAGAGCTTCACACCTGTTTAGTACAAGGATTTAGACTTAATTTCATTTTTGTAGGTGTTGGCACTGGCAAATTCAATATTGTTGAGGCTCTTGCCAGATTCAACAGTGAGGTAGCACAAAAGCACCTGTGTTTCTATGGAGCTTCTCTTCATCACTGGGTAATGGATACTCTGGCAGTTGAGTGCCTTTGCAAAGTTGCACACCCAAGGGGTATGAAGCCTGGCTTTCTGTCACTCTCTACAGCTAGAGACGTTGCTGATTTCATACAAAACCTTTTGTGATTCTTGCTGGGGAAACACCATTTGTAATATAGTGATGTATCCCCGAAATAACTGAGAGGCAAATGTGTATTAGAAATCTTCCAACACCATGGAGTAGCCAGTGAAGCATGCAGAGAAAGAATCATTCTTGTGTTGCTCTGCTGGTACAGAGAGGCTAAGCACTGTGCTTTGATTTGGGCAAGTGTAGGTGTTTTTGGATTTTACTTGATTTGTTTTCCTCCAGAGCAATAGATAAGATTCACAAATTTTGCTTATGATCTTATGACCTATGTGAAAAGTTGTTACCAACATTTGCTTCCTTTTATTCTTTTATTTGTAAGTTCCATATCCAGCCTCACTGTTATGAAAACATCCTTTGTAAGAAACATATTTTCCTCAGATTCAGAAAACTACAGAGTGGCATGCAGGGCATTGCGAAATTTGGCTGTAAAATTATTGTTGTAGTATTTTGTTTCAGTTTAATGGTTTGTGAGTCCAAAATTACACATTCAGAGAGCCAGTGTTTATGGACTATTTCCTGTTTTACTTTGCCCATTGAAATTCAGATGGAGGCGAAATGAGGATCAAGTAGTCCACCTCTCTTCCTTGTGTGACCTTGGCCCAGTCACTAAAGTAATTTCCTTGAGATAGAAAAGTAAAGCAGTGTCAGCAGAAATAGTTTCTTAGGTTTTACAAGCTGTCGGTAATTACTGAATATGGTGAGGTTAACACTCAGAAGCTTATTTTCCTCTTGAACTATACAGTGAACAAATCTGTCAATAGACTGTAGACAAAATTTTTCTTAGCATGTGTGTTTGATCTGGACTAACTACAAGTTAAACTTAGGAGAAAATTTACTATATTTTAAATGTTGGTTTCTCATTTGATCACATAGTGTTGCTTTCTTGGAACATTCTTCCATTGGAAGAATGGTATGACTACACTGTGTTGGAGTTTAAGTGTTGCTCCACGGTCCTTTTCATCAGTTTATCAAAATATTTTTTTATTTAAAAATAATAAATTACCCTCACTTCATGCTAACCTTTCATACCATTGTGGGAATATTTCATTTTACAAATTCTAACCAAGTATACAATAAATAGCAGCATTGTCTGCATCCCAGCTAGAGATGGCCTTATTCCAAGATAAGAGATTGTGCTCATTTGAGCAGTATGCAAGTTTGGAAATTCAGATTTGTATGGCTGTGCTGTATAACCCAAATTCCAACAACAAGTCTTTTAGGTGTCATATATATGTCTGTGATTATGCACTGCCCTGCATTACGTACATGTATCTCCACATAATAAAACAAGGGAACATTAGAATTATTTTTATGAGACGGCTGGGGCAGGCCAGATTAAAAAGAAATCAGTGACTTTCTGAAACCTTTCAAAGTTCAATTATTTGCAAAAGCTGGATGGAGAACATTACTAGATTAAAGGAGCAGTATTTTTTGATCCAGTTGGCACAATTTGTTGAGGACCATACACAGGTGCTAATTGGGAGAAAATCATCCTCTGTTCAGTCAAGGTGGAAATATCAAAGATGAGAAGAACATCCAGGGGAAAAATATCTACTATATCTGCAGAGAAGCATTTAATTTTTATATCAAGTCATTTCTGTCTGTGACTTCCAAAAGGAAAACAATGATATTGTTATGAACAGTGATAGGACACGAGGGACACGATGAACACTCTGAGCCCAAAGCCTGAGTCAAAATAACTCAGTAAATTCAGTTTACCCTTGGTAATGCATTCAATAAAATTTTTGAGTGCAGTTAGGCAAAAGCAAAATAGAATTGATATATAAAAATGACAATAGGAAGCAACACTGTTTGGCAGAGGTAGATAACCTCTGTACCATATAAGAGGCCTGAGATCAAAAGAGTCTTTCTTTTCAGAGTATATCTGTACTGTATGGGGTATATTAGTTGGTGAGTTTCTCATAGTTTTGGACTAAGGCCATGTAACTTATTCCTGGAATTCTTGCAGTAATACTAATCTCAATTAAAACTAATCTCTCCCCTTTGGGATGCAAAAAGTGACATTTTCAAGAATGTTTAAAATGTTAAGAATTTTTGTATTATCTTTGCTAGTCATTATTATTTATTTCTTGCCCATTTTCTTTAAGAAATAATAATGATAAAGAAAAAAATAATAATTATTTCAAACAGAAAAAATCCTTAATCCTTAAGTTTTCAACCACACTAAGAAAAATAAAGCCTGCATCATGATTCAGAAACCTGTATTGTAATGTAGAATATGTCTGTTGTGCTATAAATAAATAGATATTTTCTGAGCTTAATAATAAAGTCTCAGTCCAGTAAGTCATTTAGGTTCCTAATTTCTGTTAATATTCTATGAGCATATTGGAATGAGAGTTAGGCCTTTGAAAATCCTTGGCATAACTTCTTATGAGATAGGTTTGCATAAATTATACATACTCTATATTGAAAGGAATATTTTAACATAATATACTGACAGATCAAGAAACTGTAGTTTATGTACCATATAAAAAAGTGGAGAATTTCAGGTTTTTTTTTTCCTGTGGTGTCCGTATCTGTTTTGTTATGATTCATATTAACTATGTTGTTTAGGCTGGGAGAATAAGAAAGGTATGGTATTAAAACAATCATGTAGGGCAGCACAAATATTGTGTAGACTGACAGATAACTAAGTTATCACAGTGAAGGCAATTACTGAATGGGAAAAACAGAGGCTCATTAAATCCAGTTAAATGGTAATTTTGCTTCCTTCTTTCCTACTCGGAAAAATCAGTTTCTTTGAAAGGGAAAAAACTGTATCTAGTGTGAAAGCCAGCAAGGTAAAAGCACTGTCTTTGTCTGCTCTGTGTCTTGTAGATTCTCATTACCTGTCCTGTTTGCCAGTTTGCACATAGACTTTAGATTAGTTTGCTGTGCAACCATCAAAGCAACAGAAACCTGTTGCTATCCAATAAATTAGTAAAGTGACTTACTTATCTATCCTATGTAGTAGGATATTATTTGAATGTATTTGCAACTAAAAAGATGTAAGAAGGGATTAGAGGCTGCTGTAATATGTGATGACCAAAGAGAAAGTCAAGGTCTAAGGCTTCCTATCTGTGGTCTACCCTATGTACCTTCTGTGTTATCTCTGCAGAGGGAGATCTGCTCAGCTGATGTCAAGGAAAGGTGAGCTGGCTGAAGGATGAGGTCCTGTGGAGATGGGATGGTCTTGCTTTGGCTTTGGTGAACAGTATAGAACAGAAAAAAGTCATATGACTGGAACTTTCATGGCAGCCACAGCTAAAAAAGTAACTTTTTCCTGCTTCAGTGTCATTTGTATTAGAAGTACACCCTGTATGTGCTTATAAGCTTAATGCAGTACATGGTACCATGTATGTGACTTCATTACCCAACTCTCTTTGGTCTTGCTATACATTACATAGGAGGAGAAGAAGATTGGGCAACATATAAGGGTAGAAATTTTAGCTCATTAGGAGGAAGACTCTAAAGACCTCAGAGACAATTGACAAACTACTCTTCTCTTCCTCCTCCCTCCAAAGAAGGATGCCTTCTTTGTAAGCTTCTTCATAGATTACTATTATTACCTGGGTTAACACAGTATTGTTGTTACTGTTAGAGCTCTAGCACAGCTGGTGCATTTATCAATGGCAATTCCAAAACTTTCTGTTACTTCAATAAATTGCACTATTAGTCAGTTTGTGATCTCAAGGTTCTTACTAAACATGAGTGGACCTATAAGGTTGGACTGGTCAATCTCACTCTTTGTGGATCTGTGATCACATAAAATCTTTTTGAATGCAATCAGACTTAGTGTTGAAATGAAAATATGCCCTATTTATGAATCTGTGCCTATGGAAGCTCCTATTGAACATGACCAGACCTACAGAGCTCAAAAGCCCTCTGAACTCTAGGGAGCACTTGAAATGCAGGGGGTTTATTTTCTGTGAAATTTCTTAGTCTTAACACATAATAGATATATCCTGTACATGTATATGTGAATAAAACACATTTATATTCCCTGTCAAGTATACGATGGATAGAAATCCTACCTCTAAGTTTTCAGATCAGAAGACAATGAGTACTCATGATTTTTCCTTTTTTCAGCTCCCAACTCCTGCAGCTCTATGTAAAACAAATCTACTGAAGGGTTAATTTCTAGCTGCCTTCTCCTCCCAGCACCATGCAGCAAAATACCTTTGTTTATAATGCATATGTTGTTTGTATAATGACCATTTTGGTTCAAACCTCCAGGATACTCTGCACATGCATATAACTGTAAAGGACGAAAGGTAGAGTTTGAAGGTGGAGAGGAACTAAGAAATTTTAAATTGGGCTGCTGACAGAAACAATCAATGTTAGTTCAGAGTTCTTTAGGCATTCTCATGCTGAACACTTGAAGATCCTACAGTACTATTGATTTTCGTGCAAAAGAAAACTTGGCAATCACCATCACCTGTGTGGAAAGCACTTCAAGCCTTCCTTTCCAGTTGGTGAGATTGGTAACGGGATAGGTGGTTTCTAAACTTGATTCTAGGTCCCACTAGTTAAAAACACTTTCTAAATAATTGGAAATGTTTGTGTTTTAATGCAGTGTTTAATATTCTGTTTATCTCTACATACACAGACTTGCTAACTTCTTTAACACTGCCCAGCCCAAGTGTTCCTCACAACATGAGTGGGGGCCCTATTTGGTCTAGCACAAAAACCTGTATGTTTGCAGGAAATTAGTAAATAACATTTGTATTTGCTGCCTCTGGCATGAGAAGGCAGCCAACCACAAGCTGGTATTTTTGCATTTGTAGGTATTGAGAACTTTACCCAGGTTTTTGGACAGAACTTGATGTGCTTTGGTCCCGCTCAGGGTTTCTCTTAGTGCTTTGCTCAGGTTGCATTTTTGTGCATGCCCTTCCCAGAGTGCAGGGTTTTCTCCTGCTTTATTGTCCTGTCCCTTTCTATCTTGCATCCTTCAGGTGACAGGAGCTGTTGCATTTGGTTTTCCCCTTCTTTTCACCAAGTTACTATGCAAAGAGCATACTCATACTGAAATTTTTTGGGATGAAGATCAACAAAACTTCTGAGAGCTGGTACCAGTTAATATTGCTCACTGAGTTCTGTCCCATCACTTTTTAAAATTATTTTAAAGCTAACTGTTCTATTGTAGGCAGATGTCAGGGGTTCAGCTTCCGAGTTCTTAGAGGCCAGCATTAAAGACCTTTAACCAATATATGATTAAACAGACTTAAAATAGCTTCTTTGATCAGATGCATTCAGAATGAAGGGAGAGAAAATGTAACCTTTGAAAAAACCTGCTGACCTGCAATTCAAGCAGGGGGTAGTGCTAGGATACTTGCAGATAAACCCTGCAATTATGGTCCAAGATATGGTGCTAAGTAAATTAAGCAAGCTACAGGGAGGAAGGAAAAATACTCCCAGATGCCTTTCTTTAAGTTGTGCTAACATGAAGGACATGTCAGTCACAGATTTAGAAATTGACAGAAACATCCTATCTCATGTCTGTTAAGCAGGATATTTCAAGAAATAATTTTCTGATGGAATCATCTTTCATCACCTCCTCTGTTACAATTTCTACAGTTAGCCAGCTCTGTATCAGGGAAGTAAACTAAGGTAGGAGCAATATTTCTACAAAATAAAGTGTATTATGCCCCTATTCTAGTTTTGCCCAACTTGTGTTTGGACTATGGTGTCCATGGTGTTGAAAAATTATCTGCTTTTTGGGCAAATGCTGATTGCGTCTGTCAGCAATATGGAAGTGATGACACAAGGAGAAATTATACAAAGTGCTTGTCCAGATGCCCATCCCAGCATCCAGGCAAGTGGGTGTAAAGGGTCTCTCAGCATACTTTTGTGTGTCAGGTTAGCTTTTGCTCCTAGATAAATTAACCTCTTTCACTGTTTTTGCATTTTTTCCATACTTGCATTAGCAGGTTACTTAGGAAAGTGGAGAACAAGAATTGTGGACAAAGCTGTTAGGCCCATATTTATGAAATAATTTGACTACATCTGGGTTATCATTGGCAGGAAAGGGATGGGCTGTTGTTCATCCAATTTTAAGGCAGCAATGAAAGCGGCTAATGCTGGATAATAAATCTGAATATTCTTTGATGTTCCAGCTCCCTTAAATATGCTATTCCTAGGACTGTTGTCCCAACACAGTTGGTAGTATTTTGCAGGTGTGAGGAATCAAAATTGTCTTTTAGAAAAGAAGATATATTTTTACTCATAGTTATTAAAAGTATTATACTTTTTAGGTGGCCTCATGGGGAGTTCTCAGTCTAGTACGTGAAATGGGGAGATATAATACTAATATGTGGTCATGAATTTTGTGAGTAATTATGCTTTTAAAATTGGCTCTGTGGTGACAGGATTCTGTCAGGAAGACAGACAAGTCACTTTTTGGAATATAGTCTGAAAATTATAAAAATTTCAGAGCAATTGCATTCAAGATGTGATGTGCCTGAAAATGAGGATGGACTGTCTTTAAGAAAACTTGAAGCAAGCATCTTCTTTTTATTGCAGTGTCTTTGT
The DNA here is from genome assembly GCA_026413545.1 of Cichladusa arquata. Classification (NCBI taxonomy): domain Eukaryota; kingdom Metazoa; phylum Chordata; class Aves; order Passeriformes; family Muscicapidae; genus Cichladusa; species Cichladusa arquata. The sequence continues at coordinate 18,251,358 of JAOTQP010001652.1, forward strand.
TTTTTCAATGGTCAACTTCTGGCCAATATCTGGCAGTCTGACAACAGGATTTTTACCTTAGAAACCTTATTTTACTTTACTTTATAGTTCATGGCTTATTTCTGTGAACCATAATTCTTGGAACATTTTGGGTAACAGAATGAACAGGAGCATTTCATTTCAGTATCAATAATGATTTCTGGTGACAGAATTGAAGTGGTCCAAAAGAGGATGGAAGTAGGAATTGAGATTATGGTGAAATAGGGGAGTAAATCTGTGCTCTGTCCCCTTCCCAGATCAAGGCCAGTCGATTAACACAGCAGTACTGAAACCTTTTTGGACAAATGTCAGCAAATCAGGCTACAGGGCTTGTTCTGCCTGTACTCTAAATGGGTAATAACTCCCAAGTGCCTTGAAGTCAGACAGCTTTTCAATCCCCAATCTGAATTACTGCTGCAGTTTTAACCTGGTTACGTGAATAAATCATTCTAAAAAAATACAAGTAAGAGGATATTGAACAGCCTAAGTATTTATGGCCTGTGGTTACACTGGTCCTGGACACAGGGCAGGAAAACCAATTTCCAGGGGTGGCCTACTTCATACATCACTAGTCAAGTATGCTAAAGTGCTGATGGCTAGGAACACCTAACTATGCATGATTAGGCTGGGGTGGCAGGACATATTATTTCCTTTTATGTTCCTTGGCTCAAAATTTAGAGAGCACATCACTCTTCAGCTTAAAGGATCAGAGGTCAGAAAGTTTCAATCTCATCCTTCTCACATCACAACCTTAATTTCATTTTTCTGCCCCAAACACTATTTAGATCTATGATTAGATGCCATGGTGAGAGGCAATAAAATGTCTATCTCTTTGGCTTGTCAATCTATCTCAACAAACTAAATAGAAACTATGAACTAAAAGTGGGAAATAACTAAACAAGGCCAGGGCATTGCACATATGTCCTCCTTTTCTCTGATAGATGTCAAGCAGACCAGCACTACTGGGAGTGAGTCACTAGACTATCCAGGTGTGTGTGCATTTTCTTGCAGAGGTGTGATGGTGGCACAGACCAGGAAGTCCTTACAACATGAAAAATGACTTAAAAAGTTGCAAAGATAACATGACAACCGTATGCCTCAGGCCAGGAGCTGTGAAATTGAATCTGTGTTGCAACTTGGTGCTCTAATGGCATCTTCCCAGGCCTTTTGCTGGTGGAAGTTGCATCATTGACCTTAAGCAGATGAGAACTCACAGAAAGAGTTTTGCCAAGACTCAACATGGGTTCTTTAATCATGGTGGTTGGTTATTGACCTGTAGCTAAGAATTTTAAACTGTTTTGACCTGAGCACAATGCTTATATATGTTGTTGGGTTTTTTGTCCTCTTGCAGTATCTAAGAAGAAATAAATTATAGCTAGTCACCTAGGTCAGAATTTGAGTTCCACATCTCTAATATTCAAGCTTTGTAGCTTTGTCATAAAATCTAAAAATTGATTTGTTAAAAAATTTTATTTAATATTCTTTTCCAGAATGGACCAGAGCAGTGTGTTACGTGCTTGTCCAGTCATTAAAATTGTGAAGAAGGGATGTAAAATATTCTAAAACTTGGTGGTAGTTGTTTTGTGCAAATCTAGCTAAATGCAGAAACTGCCAGGTAACAAATAAGTTTTGGAGTCTTCATTCCTCAGGTGTATTTCAGGAGGTGGGTATTAACTGAGGAAGTGATTTTCAGTTATCTCTGTCAGGCCTGGATGTACTGGGACTGAAATGATGATGTTTAATGTGCAAGAAAGGTTTCAACCTCCTCTCCTCTGTCCTAACTTGGTCTACTTTGTCTCCTCCTGAATGATTTCCATCGATCACCTTCTCACTTGGCAAGCCAGTTGAGTTCACCAATTTAGGAGAAAACAGACCCAGCCAGAAAGAGGCAAGTCTCCTGCTCAGTGGAAACACAACTGGGACTAGGAGGCCAGGAGACTGGACTTTGATAACTCTGTTTTTATAAAAAACAGCTTGTTGTGTCAGCTCTCGTGTGAAAAATTGTGTGCAGAGCAGTTTCAGGAATCACAGTTTCAGCACTCCCTGGTTAGGGTTCTCAGCAGAGACCTTCCTGCTGGCAGGGAAGTCTAACCTTATAGAAAAGCCATTTTTATTAGCTCTTTCTTAGAGTTAAAAAATAATTTCAGAAAATCTCCACATTGTGCTTAGAGTTGCTAAGCTGTACATGTGACTGGAGTCCTGAGATATTTCTGACACAGGGAATTGTATGTTTAGTCAGTATTGGTTTCGTGCTTCTTGGGATAGAAAATTGAGGTTTTCCTCGCACGTGCGTAGGAATAGCTACAGCCCAGATGGTTCCTAAAATGGCTTTGGACTTTCAGTCTTCATACTTGAAAAAATTGATAGCTTCAACATGTGTGATGACTTTTTCTATAGCAGTATGTTGGTGTACAATGGGATGTGTCACAGAGCTTGTGCTTTTATTTTCAGTTATCTATTAAAGCTTTGGTGAAGACAGAAATTGTCATCATCCATTTAGTAGACTCTTCCTTGTTCTCCTGTGCTTTGCAGTGATGGACATAGGCAAAACAGAACCAGCCTGTATTACAAGAACTTTTTTTTTGTATTCAGTAACATTTGCAGTTCCACAAACAAAGGAAAAGTAAATAAAACCTATCTTTCAGGTAATAATAAAGACTAGAAGAAAAGAATTGTCCAAAACAACTGAGGAGATGTTTCCTGGTAGAGCTCCCTAAAGCCTCAGTCACTCTATTACTGGTTTGAGCCATTAGCCCTGTCCAGTCTGGCAAAAGACTCTTGTTTAAGACTAAAAATGTGGTTTCTGTATGTTTCTTGAGACTCACTTAAGAAAAACCTAATTTGAATGAATTTTTGTCCGATTGTAAATTATTCATTTTAACAAATTTGTAATCTTCTTTTCTCTGCATGACAGTCACCTTTCTTTTCCCTTTTTGCACTCAACTGAATTCTCCTTTTCTTCTCCCTCATCTTGAGTTATTAATGAAAATGTAGGTGACATAATGGTGCTTTGCCACTGCCCTCTGAGACCTAGAGCTGTATAATGGAAAACAAGGTCATGCCACAAATGTATGAATTCCATTTCAATTTGTTAATATATGTACAAATAATAGGTATTATTTGAAACTAGATCAAGTTCTGTGAAGGGTAGAACACAATTTTTCCCAAGCAAAAGATGAATCAAAATCCTAATTTTTTTTATTCTTTATTCAGTAATCCCAGACTAAATAGTGGTGGAGAAATACAGAGAGGTGGCCAGTGGTACAGCTGGATAAACATTTTTGTTTTCAGTATTCCCACATATGAAGCTAAACAAACAATTCAGATAGGTTTGGGCATAAATGAACTTTGCTGAACTTCTTCAGAAAAACTCTATATCCTCTTTTCCTTATTCACCAGTTCTGGCATGTGACTTTGCTAGCATATTAGGCAGGTTTCTAATGGCAGTAATGGTGTGTGAAGAGTGCAACTTTAAATTGCTATGCTTAATTATAGCTATTTTTCCCTCTCTGCTCTCCTGCAAAATTATTTCCTTTTTTATTTAATAGCCAGTGATCAGATGATTTAATGAAATGATCTGTGGAGAGTTTCTACTGAAAGCAGATTTGACACCTCTGGTAATTCAAGAGGTTTTGGCTCATTTCTTAGGAGAAATGGCTTTAAAGAGTCTCTAGGGCTTTAATATTAAAGTTCTGCCTATAATTTACCTCTTGGATACTGTTTTTAAGAATGCAGTATCTTCAAAACTGCATTCATTGCTATTTAAAGCTTAGTATTCAAATGATCAAATGAAATTACCTCTGGAGGTTCAGAGTGGTCTAAAGCAATGTCTCATGATAGATTTGAGCTACCCTTAGATTGAGCTATAAAATGTGACATTGGTTACTAGGCTTCAGGAAATGCTGTCTTCATCCATGAGATCTTATTAAAATCTATGGACCCTTTTAGTGCCTGGATTAGCTGCCACTGCTCTGGGTAAATATATTTGAAAGAAAAAGGAGGAAAATGTCTTCTCTTTAAATGTCTCTTGGCTGTCTTCTCAGTAAATTGGATATAGAAATTTGAAGTAGAAATGTGCTTTTTCTCCTGCAAACAATTTCATTTGCCTGAAGGCACAACATGAAGGCTACTGTCTCCTGCTCTGGGAATGTGTTTCACGGTGACAATAGAAGGGGAATTATATTTGTGTTCTTTTAAATTCTGTCTTCATAGTGTTTTAAAATATTAAATGCAGACAAGGGTGGGAAGAGGTTTGGGTTGGGAAGGAGAGGAACATGGGATGACAGGGTAGTGGGAATTGCCTTGTGTGGGTTAGAATAGAGCAGCTGAAAGGCAAGAACAAAAAATGATCTGCTGATTTGTTTATCCTGTTGCCGTATTATGATAGAAATAAGTTATACAGAAGATAGAAGTTTATGCAGAAATTATTGTAGCAGACAACAGCACCTTTCTGGTGCACATACGAGCTTGTGAACTGGCAGAACCGCTCTGAGGGCAGAGATACTGGCAAAAGATGTGTAAGATGCTCTCTTTATCCTTTCCACTCCATTAGTGCAACAATGTAATGAAGTTTAAGTGAGGTGGTTTGTTATGATGGAAGCTCAGCCCCGCTGCTCACCCACAGCACAGAGGAGGTCGTGCTCTGCAGTGTCAGAGGAAATCAGTGCTAATGGAATAACTTAATTAAAATTAATTGGGTATGGTTCTGTCTCTTAAATGTAAGATTGATGTAGGTTATTTTCAGCTGCTTCTTTGCTTAAGGTTAAACTCAGTTTACTTAGGATATCTCATGTTGTTTTCTTCTCTTATTCCCTTAAAAGTTGGAGTTCAGTGAAATGGTTGAAAAATTTGGAGAACTCAGGGTTGGCAAAGACACAGCAGAACATCCTAGTCTGTTCATCTGCTAGACCTTGCAAGACTCTAAATTCCCTCATTCCTCAGCATCTATGTTAATTGGTGTCACAATAAGAATTGTGTCTGTGAGACCAAGAAAGAATTGCCTGTGACAGGACATGCTGTGTGTTACATATCTTCTGAACAGAAAATCTGGCCTTTTTTCATTCAGTGACATTTTCAGCACTGCCTAGACTTTGATGTGCTTTATGCCCTATAAAACTGTAGTTTCTGTCTTGCTCCATGCAACTGGCAGGTGTATGTCCATGAATGATCAAAACAGGTATCCAGTCATGTCTCCTGTGCATCATTAATTTAGGTGCTTGCCTATGTTTTGTACTTGAGTAAAGCCTACAGAATGTGCATTTTCTTGTCTGATACACTATTTACTCTTTTTGCATATACCAGAAGGTAACATTTGAAAGTGTAAATATTTGTGGATGGAGAAGTAAACAGGAAAGGTAACAGATACAATTTTCTATATTCTTGTTGTTGAAAATGGAATATAATGTTGATTCATGTTATCATCCTATTTTTGCTTTAACGCATTTCAGGGAAGATCAAATCACCTTTATTCATGTCACTGTCACCACTACTCTGGAGCAGTACCTGTACATACCACAGCCTGTATAATCAGCCACAAAATATCTAGTTTTATTGCATAGCTGACACTTTGTGAAGCAGAAAAGTGAAAACAATGACAAAATCATGGCGTTCTTCAGGGCATCTCTTGCCTGTTCTTGTGCAAAGAACTTGTGCCTTGAAGGACTATAAATTAGATGGCAGAAGATCGAGTGGGTTGCAACTCAGGTTAAATGCCTCCACCTATTAAAAGCTTTGCCACTGCAATCAAATGTGTATTGATCAGAAAACTAAAGAATTAACATCTCCCCCCATATGCAAAACATATGTTCAGTGTTTCTTCCCTCCACTATTTAACTAAACACTGGGAAAGCTGAACTTGACCATATGTTTTCCTACTGCCCCCTTTCTTTCTGCTGATTTCTGGTATGATTATGGCTTTTGTGAGATTACTGGGGGTATCAAATGAGTTCTTAATTTTTGAGAGAGCTCAGTGATTAAAATACCTGCTTTTCTGTGTGCTTGTGGCCACTCTGATAGGTGCTATAAACATGCTTACTTTTCAGTATGGTATTTCCCTTGTAAGATAAAACACTTTTTTGCCAGTATTTTGCAGAATGAGCAAGACTAATAATTTTTTTTTAGACAACTCCTGTGAGCTGCTAGAGATATCCCTTAGTTTTCCACTGAAAGACCAATGAATCATTAGCACCACGGGAGAGAATTGTAATGAGTTCTGATTAATCTGTAATACACCACCACTCCAACATCCTTTGTTAATGGAATTTTTGATTAGATTAATATTTGAATTATCAGAGGTTTAATCAGTTCCTTCTGTAAAAGCTGTGCATGCAAGTGATGTTACCCATTGGGGAGTATTTAGTTGGCAGAAACTGTAGGGGAGCAGTCCTATCTCAACATCTCAGTCCAAAGCCTTCAGGAATCTCTCCCTTCTTATAATGGTTTTCCTCAAATTCTCTTGCAAGTATATCAATACAGTGACCAGTTGCTACTATTTAGTCTTTTCACAGATTGGTGCTTGCCTTTTTTTCCTTTTCTGGCAGGTGTTTTCAGCTGCTTGGCAGGTTGACTGAAAGGAGATTGGATGGGCAGTGGGTATCTGGACTGTGGGAACTCTGCAGCATAATTTCCATTTCCTTTCTGGAAGGCAGGCAGAGGTAAAAGGCCAAAGCTTCCTTCAAAAACTGCCATGGATCTGACTGGAAAATGAATGGATGGATGTGGCCAGCATCTAAGTGATGCACTAATTAATCTTTCAAAGAAATTATAAAATATATCACATCTAAGGTTGCTCTGCATTTGTTTATACATATCCTCCCCTTTTACTGAAAAACCCTTCCATTATTTAGCAGAGAAAAATAAGCTGTACTTAACAAAGAACTCTGATTTTTTTTTGTGTATTTACCAAATATTTCAGAGTGAATTTCTTGAAACACAGATAAAGTTCCAGAGAACACCCCTCTATAAACACAAATTTTGTCCAAGTGCTTGACAAACTAGAACGGTTTTTTAATTATGCAAAATAAGCTGCTACTATTGCTGAAATTATGAGAGAGATCAAGCACTGCCTGCAGGAAAGATCCAGGGAGTTCTACATAATAACAATAAGTCATCAAGAAGACTAGAACTGAACAGAATAGGGGAAGTGTCCTAGAAATTAAAACTTACAATACACAAACCCCTTTTTAGAGAACTGGCTCTCCAGTGAGCATACATAATAAATTTTACAAGCTTGACTGCAAGTTCTGCATGCAAGAGTTGTGACTTTAGGAGGCTTCCTGGCAGAGCTGTGGTATCTGTGGAAGACAGGGTGCGAGCAGCAGTGCAACTTATGTGGGTAATAAAGCTTCTCAGTCTTCAGAGGAGAGCTCATGGGTTCATATTTTGTGATGGAAAAGTCTTACAAATATTTGTCATTCTGTAGGTGTGATGAGACTGAGTCATCTCTATCTTCTATATGGATTTGCCTAAACTCTCCTCTGTAGCAAATGCTCCCAAATGACAAAAACAGCTTTAAATCCAAAAGCCAGGCTCATCATGAGTATAAATTATAGCAATTAATATTTTGAAGCAGGAAAAAAACCCCCTCAAAATTAACTTCATGTAAACAGAAACTGATATCAAAAGTTTGCAAATTTTACTCTGCCTGACTTCTCTCTACTTGCAGTCTTTCCACTCCTTCTCTGGTACAACCACAGCCTTGCCTCCAGGCTTAGTTTTCTCCCCAGTGGTTCTTGGCTAGAGAGCAATGTTTGTGTTCCCCTCCAGAGAAAAGTTTTTATCTATCACCTCCAAGGCCTGTCTGCCTCTCACTCCTCTCAGCCATTCCTGCTGTCCAGATTTGCATTTTTTCTGTAAACTTCCCTTCCCAGTCCTTCCTTCCCTCACTTCACTCTTCTTGCATCTCGGTCTCCAGGAAATCTTTGCTCTCCCCAGAAGCCTCACCGTGGCCCAATGTGCAGAAGCAGGACAAGGCAATAACCAATTTCCCCCTAAGGTGCACCCCCACTAACCTGCTGTGTTACAGCATAACCTACTCAATACACACGTGCATTATACAGCAAAAGAAAATTAAAAGTAAAGCAGATGATGATCATCACAGCAAGACATTGCAGGTTTGCAAGAAAGTATAAATACATTAGGAAATCAGCAGAAATACAGAAATGTTGGACATGCTATGAAGCCTGAATAATATACAGAGAAGGAAAAGGTACACAGCTTTTATTCACTAACTGCTGCTTCATGATTATATTAAGGCTGATGGCAAAGCTTTCCCTCATTTCATTAGAACTGGACTTGGCCTTAGTTGCTTTTACTTAAAGCACTCCAAGGAATAAAAAGAATAATCAGAGTTGCAGTGAAAAGGATAGCTCACTGGATGCAAAGGAGAAAATATCAATACAGTGGAAATGTATTTACCATTATGATATATGGTCTTCTGAATCTCAGGCTTGGTACTATGCATGGGTTTGGCTGTTTTTATAACCACTTGTTATACTAAAAAGTAGAAAAGCAAGACTACACATTAGCAATGATTGGGTCATTGCAGGTAAGAAGAATAGATTTTATGAAAACAAGTACAAAAATAAAATTTTATTGGAGGGATAAATGACTGAGAGAACAACTGATTTTTTTTTTCCTTTACACATATTATTATACACTGTAAAATAATTTGAAATAAGACTTGTTCAATTCTATTTACAGGAAAGATCAGAAATTGTAATTCATGGTCACTGCTGGAGGCATTAGAGGCTTGAGCTGGGTATATGATGAATTTTCTTTGCTCATAGTACTTAAACTGGAGAATAGTTTGTTGTATAATGCTCAGGTACTCATTCAAATGTGACTAGCAAATAATTATTTTTAAAGAAGATGGCTTCCCTCTGTTTTCTTGATGAAAGGTGGAAAGAAAAGTATTCTCACTTCCTTTTGCTTACCCATCTTCATATCAGAGCTATTGTTTTGTATGGCTCTAGTTTTTCTTGGCAGTTTTATGTGTACTGTGAGGTTTCAGAGCTGACATTCGAGGGTTCAAACATGTTCTAATGTAATTCAGTAATGCTAAAAAAAAGCAAAGACAATTTAAAGAATTTATTAAACACAACAACATGACTGTCCCAGGGGATTATTTGCTGGCAGTTGTAATAGTGGCAGGTAGGAAGAGAACAGATGAGTGCTTTGCTTTGTCCCCTCACCTTCCTGCTGCAGCTATTTCCAAATGTTTTGAAGGCCTGGGTGGGCTTCCATGTAGTTGAATGATCTGTTTTTGATTGCACTTATGCTTGCATATGTAATCTAAAAAAAAAGGGGGGGAGGGCATTTTTTTAATACATACCTAATTTTTCATATTTTTTGTCATCTCATTTTCTCTGCAAGGTATTTGCAAGACAGCAAACTTACTGTTACTTACTGGAAGTACAAACAACTGCTCTCTACTTATCACGTCTTGTGCAAAAAAATATGGAAATGTACTTCATAGTTACATGAATGAAGAAGGATCAGAAATTCAGCTGCAAATTGGTATCAAGTTGAAAAAAATTAGGGATTAATTTGGAAATCCATTTAGATGTACTTGGGAGTTAAAAGTAAGGTCTTAGGACACAGAGGTGTACTAGTTGTGGGCTGAGCAGACCTGATGTTATTCCAAAGATGTGGATATAAAACCAGATCTTTGGTCTTGTATAGATGGTTCTGGTTTAATTTTTTCTTATTTTATATTGCATAAAACACAGTTGTGGAAGAGCAATGTTGATGATGCTGTAGATAGCTGTACTCAGTTAATTAGTGCTATATAGTTCTAGTATAGTGCCTGGCTTTTAAAAAAGCATAGTTCATGTAAATAATTTTCTTTCATGTATTTTGATGCTGCTCTTTTATAAGTTTACATGCTTTTAACTTTCAACTTCAGGTTGATTTTGATCTTTAAATCTTCTTCACTAGCATGAGGAGGACAGTAAATCTTCACACCACTTTATTAAAACAACAGAGTAATGAAGCTCCTTACATGGATAGCACTGGCAATCAGATCCATTAAGAAAAGCACAGAGAAGAACTAATGGTTGGGCTAGAAACATAACTGATTAATTCCTCTGGACTTTTAATTAGAAATATATCAATTTTAGATGTTCAGTTTACCTCACAGAAATGAATCCTCTCTCTCAAGTTGACTTTCATATGTTTTTTCTCCTCTGATGGGTCATATCTTGGTTATGTTCTGTAATGCAGTCTCGTTTTCCAGACTCTTTTTTCACACTGTACTCTATACGCAAGGCTGTTGTCCACATTTTATGTATTTTTGTTTGTTTGTTCCCAAACCTGTGTATGGAACTTTTTCAGGTAGAAACAGACTTCAGGCCTTTGGCTGTGTGGACATAGATTTCCACTCACTGCACCAGTGCTGGTTACCACTGTTCCCAAATGCTCAACCAACAGGATGGAATGTTTCCTCTTTTTGCCAGTTCAGGAGACTCCTCTTTCCAGGGCTTTGTCTCCTCACCAGTTTGCTCAGGAGAGAAATTGTATTTTGCTGTTTATTGTAGGCCATGCAGAGATGTGCAACCACTTCCCAAAAACCGAAGACTGAAATTTGTGATTATGCAAATAGCATCTGTATTTTGTCATTTAGCTGAGATGGGGCACTTGGTGCTTGTCCAAGTGTCACATCCAAGCAGTCACAGACCTATGGCTTTGTCTGACATGCCGAGACTGTGCTTTTCTCTGGTGTTTGCCTTTAGATCCTGTATTGGGTGTAGGTGTCTCGTAGGTTTGGTTTGTCTCTCTCTCTCACCGTTCTGGTCTAGATTTAATAAGTGATAAATTAAATTAATCTTCCCCAAGTCATGCCTTTCTACCTGTGATGGTAGCTGGTAAATCACCTCCCTGTCTATCATGATCCCCAAACTTTTCCATCACACTTTCCCCTCCTGCCTGATTGAGTAGGGGGTGTGAGAGAGTGCCTGGGTGGGCACTGCCAGACAGAGTGAAATCCACCACAGGACTGTAAACTTGGTAATTTTCCTAGTTGGGAGGTTTACTTTGTGAGTGAGAAGTAAAAGGTGTGGGGAAAATAAGCAGTGGTCCTGAAGGAATTCCTCTTCTTCTCCAGCTAGTCTCAGAACAAATGTCTTGCAGACTTCCTTGACATGTTGTCGGCTCTGAATTTGCTTTGTGATATAAGGGAGAGTCAGTGAACCTTCATTATCTAGTGAAGTAGTATGGAAACTACAAGTAGTTTCTCTGAATATCAGCTGTGAAAACTGTAATTACAGCCATAAAGTAGCACAAACTTCAGTAGAAAAGCTCTAGGGTACTACTGTTCATCTGTAGTCTCTTAAGAAGCAGCTGTAGTTGGGGGAGTTTAAGAACATCTGGATGCAAATGAATCTGTTTTCTAATATAGGGAATTCTTCTATTCACCTGTTCTTGAATTACTCCAAGGATTTTCTTATGTTCCAAACCAACTGGAACAGTGTAGTGCTGGAGAGAGATTAATACCAGTTGCTTTGCCAGTCATTCTCTTCTTCTAAAGTAAAGAGGGAAGTGGGAGAGAGAAAAAACAGTTCTCTGACAACTATATAGCTGCAGGTTTGTGCTTATTCTACTTAGTGTTGTAGCAGTAAACAATTAGTAAACACAGAAGCATTTGCTGTCCGGCACTACTGATATGTCTCACAGTGAAAAAAAAAAAAAAGTTAGTGAATGCTCCAGGATTCTGATGCAAACATTGTGCCCTAAACGCTAATTTTGTCCTTGTATTTCGTTTCCCTGCTCACCCCAACCCCTAATTGTCATGGTCTGGGTTATATATTTTTTTTCAGACTGTGGAAGTATATTTGAAATGTCTGTTGTTCTGTATGTTAGGTGCCTTTGAATTTATTTCTGGCTTAATTGAGTGCCTGAACAAATTAGAAAAATACCCCTCCTCCTTTTTCTGTGTTGTATAAAGTTCTTCTTTCTTTTAGAAGCTGAATTGCTCATGAAGGTATGTTTTTCAATTACCTTTCTGCATTTTACTTTCTAATTACTAGACAAAGATGGAGTTATTAATGCTGTAATAAACTATCTGACTGAGTTTGCTGGAGGGTACCCCATTTTTACTTAACTTGCAACATTTATCAAACCCTAAACTGCTAAAAATTAAATTTGGCCCTTAGAGATAACACTACCTTACCAGTGTTGTGTTGCATATGACACCGACATCCAGGGGTTATATTGAGTATTGCTTGATTGGCATAAGTAAAAATCAAAATAAGAATTACATCGCATTTCTTATACATGAGATTTTTATCTTTGCTTATAGGTATTGCTTTTGCTTCTCATTACAGATTAAAATTACAGTGAGATGCATCAGTATTCTGTACCAATGATGTCTAATATTATCAATAGTCAGGTCTAGCAGATATTAAGGACAATATTTGGCACATGGTGCCTCGACAACACATGTTGGTTTTGGCCTTCTTTGTCAATTCAAATTTTTGACTTCATAGAATTTAATTAAGCTACCTTTTTTGTTTTTTTTCTTTTTTTTTTTTTTTCCCAAAAATAAGCCATTCAGAGGATTCCACTGGAATTTGAAATACATTCAAATAAAACTATTAGGATGTAGATGCTATCACAGGTTTTTGGTTTTTTGGGTTTTTTTTAATATTGCCTGCTGAAAACTGAATTTATCTTACCTTCTTACCATCTGTTCTGCTTTGAGGTTTCAACGTGCAGGACTGTAAAGTCATCAAGACCCATTCACTCCAGTTGATTTTCCTTCTGTACCCACCAATCATGTCTCTAGATTCAGTCCTGGAGTTTGTAAGAACTCATTGTTTCCATCTAACCAGGGACCTTTCTTCAAGAAGTTAAGAAATAACTAAAGATCTGTGCTTTTTGGAAAGCACCAAGCTGAACATTAATGCTTCTAGTGCTGCAGAGCTGATGTCAACCCATGATAAGGTGCTTCAGTGGTTCATTGCCTCCAGTGTTAAAAATAACCTCCTTATTTTCAGACTGTATTAATCTTACTTCAGGTTTTGGCCATTCATTTGTGATTCTTCCATTATCAAATTTTTCTGCTTCATGTATTTCTTAAAGACTGTAATCAAGTCACTCCTTCATGTTCCTTTAGATCAGCAAAACAGATTGATTTTCCTTTTTATGTCATGCTTTTCTGATTTTTTTAGGCTCCCACTTGATGTTGCCTTTTGAATCTTCTTCAGTCTTCACCAATTTTTCTGAAGTATGAAGAGCCAGGACCCACAAGTCCAAAGGCAGTTTCAGTGGCAGATCAAAGACACTTGGACCCTCCTAAGCCTACTCAGTACTTGCTTATCTATGCACATCCAAGTGCTTTTTTTTGACCTGCACCATTGCAGTCAGTTTCCTCTAAGTAGGTGCTGTGACCTGTAGATCCCCATCTTGAGACACTGTTCCTTTGGAGAGAGTCACCACTCAGAAAATCTAATCTTTGCTTTACTCCTAGGAACATGAGTGTCACAGTCTACATGGAAATTTAAGAAAAATGAAGGGGGGGCAGGGAAAGCAGATGGTTGAGTTCAGAGCCGTCATTACAAAATTTAATTACATCCCAATTTTGCAGTAGAAGAGAAGAAAAATCAAACCTTGGTGTTTGTTTTGACTCTTATCTCTACAGATTATTTTCCCCTAATTTACTTTAAATTCTGGGTTTACTGTCACTCAAAGTCACTCCTTATTTATTGGTCTGCTGCTCAGTAAAAGGGTAACAAAAGTGACAACTCATCAATCAAGCTGGAGTATAAGTGATCTTTTAATAGGGTTTTGTTTTCAAAATATATAGCTATTGAATGACAAAGCAAATGACTTTCTATGCAGCAACTTTGTTGCTGTTTATTTCTAGTAATTTCCATGCCAAGGGAAATTCAGACTTTCCCCTCTGATGCAACTCAGCCCACTTGCTACTGTTGTAGCACAGAATCGTATTTGTGACTGTATTTGTGCCTCTAAATAACTTATTTTGATAAATACCTGATAGACCATGACCCAGTTTCTGGGGAAACTTTTAACATTTAATTTTGCCATTTTCATGGATATATGTTTGAGGTGAAGGTTTTTATCAAGAAGGCATTTCTTCAGTTTTGATCAAAGAGCAAAGGGAGAAGCATCATTGTGGTGGCATATTCAGTTATTGCCACGTAGAAAGGGAATACATGCTTGTTTTTGGCTTCAACAATCTGATTTTAAAGAGTGGGAAAAGGTGTTTCTTTGCCTGTCTTCATCTGTGTTTTAAGAAATAAACCAGCTGTGCTATTCACATGACTTGACTAGGTTGTAGGGTTTCTGTAACCATTTTGATCTGGAAGGAGGAAGGTTTTAGGATTTTTTTTTTTTGTTGTTGTTGTTTTGGTGGTTTTTTTCTTGGTTCTGTTGACGAGGGTTGTTTTTTCATTTATTTTGGGGAAAGGGAGGAAGGGAGCTTTTTTTGTTTGTTTTTTTTTTTTTTTTTTTTTTTTTCCCCTCTCTTTTATGTTGGTAGCCAATATATACATTCACAATAGCACCAAATGTCCCCAGTCAGAAATGAGCTGTCATGATCTATTCTGTTTAACTGCTTTTGCCTGTGACTGGGCCATCTGCCTTTTTTTTTTTTAGTACTATTCAAGAAAAAATGCAGTAGTTGACACTAAAAACAAGGAGGAGAGGAGCAAAATGACAAAGCTGAGCATTACAAAATAAGACCATCATTTAAAATGATTTGACAGTTTCAAAAAATTACTTATTGGTGTCAATAAATAAATTATATCAGTTTTCTGCAAGTGCCACTCAGTTTGGCCATAATTTCTTAAGTAATAGTTGTTATGAATCATAGACAAGATTTAATCCTGAAGAGAGATTTATTGGAGAAAAAGAGAGTGCATAGATGAGCAAGGAACACAAGTAACAAACCAACCAAACAAGCCAACAATAACTTGTGTATAACAAAAGTACCTTAGAAAGTTGGTTTAGTTTTTTTCCCCTCTCAGACTGCATCCTTTACTCACTATGCCAGATTAATTTGGAAAACAAGGATGAGACATCTGCTGCTGCAAACTCTGTGTCAGCACAGGGAAATCTGCCCTTGGCACAGCAGACCACAGAGATTCTGCAGGACAGGGGACAGCTTGTTGCATTCGTGTGCAAAGAACTATTTATATTCAAGCCTTCCTGTTTTAGAACTATACCTCTCCCTTGAAATTTTAAAAAGCAAATAGCAATTAAAAAGTATACATATCTTAGAAAAGCCTTATACTTATATTTTACAAATGTAAGCTTGTTAATTCATCATCTTCCTGACATATGCATGAATTATATTCATGGCTTGGAAAGTATTGTGACAGTTTTGAAGTCATGTTTAAGATACATTTGTGAACCACAGATTGTGTCTGAACTCTGAAAGATTTGTAGCAATTTTTGGTTTGCAAGAAATATAATAATATAAAAGTTCTACCAGTGAAATTGGAAACCAGTACCTTTAACCCAGATTTAGGAGCGAGTTTGAACTTTGAAACTTAGAGGTAACACACTCTTCTGAACCGGGATTCTGGGGAAGTCTTAATTATTACAGATTTTACTTGGGTTTGTCCCACAGAAAAGTCTGGCCCTCAAATTAGCTCAAAAGGCCTGGGATAGATCTATGGAAAGATTCCTGCCAGATTCAGTCAGCCTGTCTTCAATATCATGGTATCTTAAGAGGTTTTAGGCTAAAAGAATTGGTAATAAAGTTTTCTCACTTTCTGCTCATCCCTTTCTCCAAAGGTATTATTTGACTTTACAGCAAAGGACTCTGCAAGCCCTGGAGCTCAGCCTGTGTGTGACAACTTTGTGTTGCTGGTGACAGAGTGATGACACCCAAATGGCAAAGGGCTACAAAAACCATTCCAGGGTTAGTTCATTGTCCTGGTTCTCCCCTGCCTTCCAGCAGGTGTTGCACTTTTTTTGAGAGTGCATTAGTGATTTTGAAACAATGAGGAAAAGCAGAAAGGGAAAAAGCAGTGGACCCATGCTTTTCCCTTAAAGTTTGGCTGAGCATATTGCGCTGTTGGGTTATTTATTAGTTTTAATATCTGTTTTTACAGCTGTGAATGTTTTTCTTTGGTACTCAAATACTGAGAAAGCATTCTGTATGTCAAAAAGGGTAGCCTTCAGTTTGTCTAAAAGGGTGAAGATCTGCCCCTTTCTACATAATTGGGATTGGGCCAAAAGTAGGCTGAATATCCTCATGGGAGACAGCAAAACACTGATAGCACCATCAAGGAAGAATCCTGGGAGTAGTGAGAGTTACAGCCTTTTCATGAGCAGTGAGTATTTTTGAACATGATTCTGCATATGACTTTTCTCTGTGCGTAGCTCAAGTAATAAATATTCACATTTATGCCACTTCTCAAAACATCATATGAGAATTTTCAGCCAAGAAAATTCATAAACAGAAGCAAAGAGGGAGTCTCGAACTGCCAGAATATAAAAAAGGAGCAGAATACATTTCAGTGTACGTTTGTAAAGAAATGCAGGGAGTGTTATGTGAGAATGTAAAACACCATGACGCTGCACTCCATATTCACACATGCTAAAGGCAAACTGTGCCTGGCCACACAGTTCTTCACCTGAGGGCTCCTAGCTTTGCCATCAACCTCCACAACTGTTCCAGAGTCAAGTTACAGGCTTGTAGCAGCTTGGGGAATCCTCAGGGCCTCAGTTCAGGCTGATGAAAAACAATACTGTACAGTGGCAGTGCTTCCCTTGCCTCTCCACAATGGTTTTTCCTCTTTCTGTATAAGGCACCAACTTCCTTTTAGGGTAGGCTTAGTGGAGAGACCCATTTTTATGCTATTTTTTAAAATTAGATTATTAACTGCATTATGAAAATAAACTTAAGTAAATGGAAACTTGAATGCCTAAATTACCTACAAGTTTGGTAAACATAGCAGGCATTGTTCTTGCAATGAAACAAAACTTTAGTTTTGATATCACCACTAAATCATGGCCAAAAAAAAAAAAATATGAGTTATCCTGTGCTGTTTTAATAGGAGACCTATTTCAGTAATTATTTTGTGCTTATTTTTGTGCTGTAGAACATCATGTAACAACAAAAACTCCTTTCAGTTTTTTCTGAGACCTCAATCTCTCTCCTAGTAATAAGAAAATAACCTTGTTCAGCAACTTTTTGGCATATCAGTAGCATATATTTTGTCCTGGTTGGGAACTGCATCAGATTGCCATGCAAAATCTATTTAACTGTTTCCCCCTATAAAAAGTTTGTGCATGCTGTATGTCCTTAAGGTATTTGATTTCACCACTTTTATTAGCAGGGAAGCAATAACTTACCAAAATCTTGGATTTTTATGAAGCAGAATTTTGAGATAGAATAGATCTTTGATATCTTTAATGGGTCCCCTAGGTAACAATAGTAACTGTCCTGTCAGGATGTATTATTTCTTTAAATTGTTCTGTATATTCTATGCTTCTAGTGTGGTATAATTTAGAAAGTTGCCATTTAAATCCACATATCTTACTGTGATATTAAGTGTATTTAAACCCCATAAAATGCCTTCTAATTTATTTTTCATTTAGTCTATTTAATAAAATAGCAATAATGTTCTTTCAAGTGAAGGTTATGGAAGGAAAATTGCTCCTACTTTTAAAATATACTCCTCAATTTGCTGTACCGTTTATTGCACTGCAGAAGTCATTTACCCTCTGGAACATTCACTTAGAATAAAATTATTGCCTAATTTCTTTAAAAAACACTGGAGATTGGTCATGTTCTTCATAACTTTAAATGCAATTTTGTACATTGTTAATGCTTCATGATTATGCCTAGCAGTAAATCCAAAATTTAATTTATCCTTGGTATTGTTTTCTGAAAGCTTTGGGTTTGCTTTATGAAAGCTTTGTCTTCTTCCGAAGTCTTTGGAGAGGTAATAAAGAATGACAAAAACTGTTATAATGGTGATCCCTTAGTTATCTTACAGTGTTTTATGTTCCACTGCTGTTGCTCTCAGGTTTGTTCTTATTACAGGAGAAACCAGTTTTAATATAGCCTATATTGTTTTTGAAGATATATGGGGAAGGCAAACTTGGTTTGCCAGTGCTGCTGGGAGGTCATTAATTTCTGATGTTCCCACATATTATGAAGGAGGAAACATTACAATAGCTTTAAACCTCTTGAATCTGGTCAAAGTCCAAGTATAATTTCTGTGTTGGGAACCTTCTGTTCTCTTTTCTTCTTTCACCTCTGTGTGCAAGCCTTTCTTTCAGTCAGTACTGCATTCAGAGAATGGAAGTCCAAGGCTGAGCATTGGACTTGTATCTATGACATCTTAGTGTTTAATTTCCATATTTCATTGATTTTCATATAAAATATTCTCAGTTGACAGGTAACAATATGTGTTTCCTAAGCTACCAGCCCTAAATGTACCTCTGGGAACTCTAAATCCGGCGGTGCTGCGACTTCGATGTTGCTGTAGTTAAATGATATTTTTCATTGTATATTTTCCCTCCACTTACACCTGTGCAATCCTGCTATTTTCAGTCAATACAAGTGTCTGCAACTGCTTGGAACTGCTGATTTGATACACAAGAGCAGACCTAAAATCAGTTTGCTTTTGTTGTCCTGCAAATTATGGTCTTGGTTTATGCATCCTTGTGGAGCAGTTTTGTGGCTGTCTGGTTGTGTGTTACACTTTTCACAGTATTTTATAGATAAAACCCCAAACAATACAGCCCTCCCCCATCATACTCTGGAAAGAGATACTTCCAAAAGCAATTCAGTTCAGGGATGCAAGGGAATATGAAAATTACCCTTTTTGACTTTTAGCCTGGGTTTAAGGTTTTAGTCTCAGGCCTCTTGCTATTGTCTTTGGCCAGCTCTTGTCCTGAATTACTGAGATTTATACCTTAGGCTCTTAGTTTTTTCAGCTATATCTGCTTAGTCCCAAAGACCTGCATCTTGGTTCAGGAAGGTTCAGTGGTATGGAGCCTGAGTGACTTCTGCACTCTCAGCTGTTTTGGGACTCCTAAAGATTCTGTTGTAACCAAGAAGTGCCTAACTTCTTTTTCATAATAGAGAATCAATCCATTGGTTACACTTTCCAATCTGAAGTAAGGTCTGTTCTTTCACAGGTATTAAATGCCAGGGGTAATAATAATTTCTATTATTTATTTGTGTGAATTGAAAGTACTAAGTGAGTTTCAGTTAGGAAAGTTATTGATCTTCCTTATAGTTGTCCTATTATCTGTTTATCTTGCATCCAAATTCTCTGCCATTCATTGAGTGGCTCCTAAATATCTCTTTTCAACATAATATCCTGCCAGACATTAGAGCAAATAAAACTTAGAAGATACAGGTGGCTGGTCTAATACTGGAAATCACAGTGGCCTTAACAAATTAATTGTTTTAATTAATAGCATAATCAATAAAAATCTGTAAGTATTCACACATGCTGCCTGGCATTAAGATTATGTGAATTTTCTTCTGTACATAGCCAGGTGTTTTGGTGGAGGCTGTGTGATTCGTATGTGAGGGAGGGTGGTCAAATGTAACTGCAAAGATGATTGGTCAGCCTGGATTAACAGAGAAATTACATTATTTTTGTTTTGAAAGGCTTTTTTTAAGAAAATAAAATTTCTCGTAAGAAATGGAGAAATACTGGGCCATGCATGAAGTGAAAAGGAAGAAACAATAACTGATTGCAAAAATATAAACATAGATGAGTTAAAAGTGTAGACTCTCATATGCTCCTTGGGATTGACCATAAACCTCTCTCAGTGTAAGGAATATTTGAAATGCAGAGCCTCTCTTCCTATTCATATTCTGATTAAATATTTTATTAAAGTTTTTTCAGAACCCACTTGTGATTTTCAAATTATTTCCAAATAATTGAGAACATTGTGAAAGTCACTGCTTTAGTTCCTCTCTGTGAAAGTTACCTTTGAAAATATCTTTCAGTAATGATAAAAAAATGATCCCTTCTCTTTGTGTGGGAAGATAACAGAAATGTTGTAGCAAATATGTCTGATTACCTCTGATGGTAAGACAAATGCCTATATTCAAGTCTTTAGAATACCTTCTTGGACTTAGGTACAGACAGAAACACCTACAAATCTGTTTTCAGGACAACAATGTGGCTTCTGCTGCAGTTAGTGAAGAACACACTGGTTTAAGTATTTCTTCCAGTTTCAAAAATAACATTATTGCACTTTGGCAGCACCACTTATTCTGTTGTTCCTAAATTATTTATGAACTTTCCGAAATACCTTTTACTTTGTTTGTGGTGCCACTACAAGCTGCACAAATGGGCTCAGATTTAATTTAATGAGAATTTCCTGTATGTACAGAACAGCGTGGGTGTGTGTTTAGAGATGCACAAAACTGTGTGGGTTTTAAAGCATGATAATTTGTTCTTTTTGTGTTTGAAAATTAATGCTTAACTCCAAAACTCCTAACTTTTTTTTTACTAGACATTAGGAGCACTTTTAGTATATATTGCATGAACATTAGATTTCATATGGCTTGTGGAAAGGTGTTTTTTTAAACTCATATAAAGGGGAATTAGGTATTATCTGGACTCAGAACTGTAGATAGATAAAAGTAGAATGGTACTTGCTCCCTTCCCCTTGTGAATGTATTAATCCCACCTGTCTATCATTTTTCCATCTTATCCCTCTCCCTTTCCAGTCCGTTGTTACATATGGTGTAATCTTCACATATTTCCTGAAAGGAGAGTTGGATTAAGCTAACCTTTGCTTTACTGAACCAAAAGGCATCACAGGAAACCTACCCTATTCTCCTTTTCTTTCTC
>JAOTQP010001652.1:18272252-18310985 GCA_026413545.1 Cichladusa arquata
GTGGCTGCGGGGGTGTTGTTTTGCTTAGTGTGCTGTATAGATGAAGCCCAAAGTGTAAGAAACACTGTTGTGGGGATGCCATTTGTTTAATTTATTCAGCTACTAAAATCTGTTATCTAGCTGCCTCAGGTCTCCTGGATTTTAGGATGTATTTATGACTGTCTGTTTGACAAATTGCGTTTATGGTGTTTTCCTCTGAAGTTTGCTTGAATTCATGGAATTAATGCCACCTTTTCCTGGGGATCAGAGTGGGATGGTGCTTTTGGAGGCAATGATAACAATCCCTGAGAGTAACTTCATATCATACAGAAGTAGTTGATGCTGTTGAGTCTCTTATCACAAAACCATGATAAGGATGCTGTACCCTGTTTTCTTCAGCTTCAGAAAGAGCTTGAGGATATTGTGGTGCTTGGAAAACATGAAGGAAGTGTATCTAAGTTAGGTGTGGGTAGGAGCTGCTTTGCACATTTCTGGTCCCTGTGAAGTGGATTGCAAGAGGAAGCTTGCCCTCCTTTGTCAGTAACAGTGCAGCTTGTGGTTGAGGTATCAGTAGGCTCTCTAACAGCTTCCCTCTTTGAAAGGTATTTTTGTAAGAAACAATTAACACCTTGATAGTAGTGTTGGTTGTTTCTTCGTATCCTTTTTAACAATGGTGTTATTCTGCAGGAAATGTTTAATTCTCACCTGCCATTGGGTATCATTTCAAAGGGGTTAAAGCAGAGCTCTTCATCTCCTCTCCATTACTGCCAGGTACAGCATCCCTAGTAGCTGAGGGGAGTAGCATCTCTTTACTGTTTCTTGGCCTATAACCTTGACCTCCTCTCAGTTTTGATTGCCTTTTATATCTCAGCATCATCTTACTTCTTGTATGATTTTGTTTTTAGATGAGAGCTTTAACATGCTGCTCTTGTTAGCCCGGTGCAAATCTGAAAGTTGCCACGTTTGACATCCCAATATTCTATTTTCTATTCTTAGCAGGTGACATATTTTCTAATCTACATTTACTCTCATCTCCTGCCCAAATATTTTCCATAACCTGTGGCTTGGAACATTTTGCCTGCTCTCAGCTAAACTCTTTCTCTATCACATCAGAATCAAGCGCTCATTTTTTCTGTCAGTGATGCTGGAGGCCTTTCTCAGCCTGTGTGTTTTGTGTGCTATCACAACCTTGTGTCCTGTTTGAGACAGGCAGTGCACAAAGATTTTGTCAACACTCACATGTTGGCTTGCTTTTTTTATTCTTTACTTCCTTGTATACTTGGGGACCACTTGCATCAACACACAAACCTTTTTGGTTGGCACCAAATTTTTTTTTTTTTTTTTTTTTTTTTGGATTCTTAATATCTTGTTTCTCTAGGAGAAGCCTGACAGCAGTCAGGTGCCTGGTGTGCCTGTAATCCTGACCACCTGGCTTCTCCTTGTCTTGTGCCTTGCATCTGGGCTGGAAGGTTTTTATGGCAGACTCTGTCCTTTTTGTTCAGTGTTTGCAGTCTGGTGGGGACTCAGGAAAGCCTCTCAAGAAGAGGATAAATAAAAGCTAAAAATGCAGGAATTATTTATATATTTGTATACTTAGTATCTTTGAAATGACTGGTTTACAAGTTGGTAGTTATATAATGGCTACTTCAACAGAAGAGTTAGTTACTTACGAGGAGAGGATAATTTTCTTCTTTGTCTTTTTTCCTTCTCACACACTACCACTGCTTTGCAATTTTATCTGTATCTACTAACTTAGTGTTTTATTTGCATTATTGGAATATACATCTACAGGCTGAACTTTTTGTAGAAAAGGAAAGAGAAGAAGGAAAAAAACAACCAACATGTTGTATACATTTTTTATAATTTGAAGTGAACTCAAGGAAGTGAATTCTGAAAGTGAAGGGGAAAAAAGATTGCAAAGCTTAGAAATTGCTATAAAGGAATCTTCACATAATTGTATTGAACTACAGAAATCAGGATCAAACTTAGATTTCTGTCAAATATAACTTAAGAAAGCCATGTGTCTGTTGAAAATTTATTTATACAAAAGAAATGTTTTGTGTGAAGCTCACTGTTCAGAGACTAATTTGATAAAATATTTTACTTGTACTAATATCCACTCAGAATAGAAAAAAATAGGCTGTAATTCAAGCAAATTAAATTTGTTTTCCAAATGTAAATATCAACCCAATGGAGCTTCTGCAGCTTTTTACTTTCCAACCTTTCTCAGTGTGACCTCTCCTTGGCAGCCTGGAACCTCAGGAGTCAGGCAGTGGTGATCCAGTTCTCTACCTTAGAGGGCTTCATCTATGAGCTACTTTTTTACCTTCCTGAGTCTTTCTCTTTTGCAGCACTAGTTTTTTTCTTATCCTTCCAGTTTTTCGAGTTCCAATAATTTGCTGCAGCACTGCTGTTTTCCTCTCTTTTTGGGAACAGAACTATAGTGACATTTATAGCCTGTGAAATATAATGTCATTTTTCAGGCCTCTGCAGCTGGTTTTTGGTTCATGTTTTGGAGTTGGTTTTGGTTTATTAGTTGTGGTTGTTTCGGAATTTTTTTTTTCTTGTTTTCAGTTTTGTTTGTGTTTTGGTTATTTAGCTTTTGTTTTTAAATGCTCTTTTTGCTCTCCTCCACTGGAGACGTGACTTGCTCTAGAACATAAAGCAACTGGCCTGTTTGCAACAATAGCTGGTACTTGATGTGTCAGAGGTAAACAGGGCAGGAAAACATACAACTTGTCTTGCTGAAGGTCTGAAGCTATTTCTGGAGGAAGAATTCCTTTGTGACCTCTGTGGTGAAATCCTAACACCCAAGAGTGTGACATTGCCTCTTCACTCCAACTTTCTTGCTTTAAATGGGGAAAAAAAAAAGGTTTTTCTAAAATACATGTTGCCTTGCCAGTTGCAGACTGATAATACAATATTTCCAGCAGAAAAACTAATTGAAAGGGAAATAAATTTTGCCTTGGTTTACTCATAAAGGAAATTATAGTATTTTATCTTAGTGATTCATCTTTATATTTCCTATACCAGTGACACAGACATCTTCAGCCTATTAAAATGATTGTGCTACTGTGCTTGGAGGGGTATTTTTGGTAGTACGAAGTTGTTGCACTTCTATTTCAGGCCTAGTAGCAGCAGTAGGTAGTATGAAAATCTAGCTGTTGTTATCCTTGTAAACAGGTGTGGCTCTGTAATTATACTCTTGTATAGTATTTTTGCTTCTCTTCCACACACACAAAAAAAAGAGCGTTCCAGTATATAATACTTCCATTTAAACTATGGTTGGAAAAATATGTGGGAGAGCTAGTCACTCCAATGTGTTTTCTAAATTATTATTCATTTTCACCCCTATTCATTCCTTCCTTTACAGAGATAATGATGTTAGCATAAAAAAATAATTAAATGGGTCTTGTTTGTGCTATTTTCTGGCATCTATTCTTTAAAGAAACCTGTCCATAGCCACATTCCAGGTGATGGGTGAGGAACTGCTGCGTATTGAGAGCCAAACTTGGTTCACCCTGTGCAATGCAGGGGACCTGCAGTTTTTTCTTTTTCTCCCTTAATATTGGGGCTGGGCAGCAGAACAGATTTGAGAGCTGTGAGACCTTAGTGCTGCCACATCTCACCCACATCACCTTTTTTGCATCTTTCTCCTGTCTTCCTGAAATACTTCATTAAGTTCACATTTTGCTATTGCAGCAATAAAACTTTAATAGGGCAAAAGATAGGGCTTGCTATTTCTGCAATACTCTGAGCTCTTCATTGGTTAGTGAAGGCTCAAGTGGATGTGTATGAAGCTCACTCTCTTTGAAATTTACTTTTCTATATGTTACAGTGTTTAGGAGTTAAGTTTGAAGCAGAGACTGTGGTTCAGACTGTTTTAGAGTCCCTTAGGATGCATTTAAGAAATAGGAGGCAAGGAGTAACCAGGTTTTCCAGATGTTTTCAGATTGAAGAAATGAGGATTTGGTCAAAAGCAGTACTGAGAATCAAAGGTTCTGAACTAGAAGCAAAGATACATGTGTGTATTTACTCATTTTGATGCATCAGTAAAATTTTAGCCCTTTTTACCTGTCAAAATACTATTCCAAGTGTTTCTGGGAAAGTCAATCCCCTTGGCCAAGGAGGACTGGGAGAGACTAATGCACATTTCATTTAGGTGTATGATGTTTGAGAAGGCTGAGATCAATTTTGTGGGCATCTCTTGACACAGTGTCCTTTTAGGAAAAAAAGAGGCAGGAGCTGTGCTGTTGCTCTTTGCAATTAAATGCTTCAGTCACAAGCAGCTTCTCCTGTGAGGTGCAATTCTCAGTTCTGGAGGTGCTCCTAGGCTAATTCACTCTTCCCCTTCTCTTTAGCCACTGTTAGTCCCAGACACCACGTGCTGTATTTATAGCACAAAAGCTTTCCTCTGTATTTGGCTGGAACAGAATGGAGGATCAAGCATGGGAAGCTGGATTTTTTGGAAGTGTATGAATAATCTGGAAGCAGTTTCTTTGAATAATCAATGGGAGGCATGCCCCCAGGTCATGCAGATATTTTTTTGTAAATCCCAATAAACCACTGAAGGCTTTGTAAAAAGTAAACAGCCGTAGAGTCACTTAATGAATCTTAAGGAAGGAGGAAAGAGAGACTCTCTTGGAGTATGCAATCTGCTCTTTCTTGCATGCAAACAATTAACTTCAATGTGTGACCAAATTCACCTGTTGCTAATCTCATGCACTGTTGGATCCTATGATGAAGGTTGTTGTAGTTGGTTTTATCAGAATAAAGGAATGGTAAACATGCAGTATTCCAGAGTACTTAAGACTTGCTATGTGTTTTGGTCTTCTGATTATTGATAGCAATCTGTTTGTTATGAGAATCATTTTGCCTTGTTAACTCTGGAAACATAATTGCAAAAATTGTAATTTTTCCTGGCATTGAACTTTTTGGGGATGAAATAGCTGTAAGGAGGACAAAAAAGAAACCAAAAAACAAACAAACCACTAAACCAGGGGAAAAAAAAATTAAAACTTCCATAAAATGATGCTGTTAATGCCTTAATATTAATTTTATTTGTATCTGAGAAAAACTGCTCATTGCCTCTGCAAAATAATGTACAGTTTCATAATGCTTTTTCCTCTGCTTTTGGGGAGTTGGCAAGAGATGGAGAGAGCTGCATGACTTTTAAAAATTGCAATGCAATGCAAAGCTTGACCCAAATTTTCCAGACAGTGGAAGGTTTGAGCAAAATCATGTCGAAGGAGAGACAGCGTGGATTTGAAAGAAGAGTATTGATGGAAAGAGCAAGCAGTTCTTGCTTTTGGTAGAGAAAAGACTGTGGACTTCATAGCTTAAAAGAAAAGCATTCTACTGACAACTCCTCAATTTCCACCGCATCCCCTGCTGTCACTGCTTTCCCTGCTCCATTCTTATCCTCACACAACCTAAAACTCAGTTTGAAAGAGAACCCTAAATAAGTTTTCCTCCGTTTATTTCCCTTCACCCCACTCCTGTTTTTTTCTGATGCCATTAGATTAAAAGCCAAACAAACAGAGAAACAAAACAAAGCAGAGAGGGATAAGAGAAATGAGTCATGAAATTGGAAATTTATACATTAAATGAAGCCCTGGTAATGAATAGTGCATTTGTGTAAGAGTAAGGAAAAAAATTTCCTTTTAAATAACAATCAAAATTCTAAAGGTTTAATTTTAGTTTTTCTCCTGGATTTTGCATTGATTAATAATTTCCTTGTAGGACCAGTTCTGCTCATATATACCCTAGTTATTCTTCTTTTGAGAGGATCTTGCCATCAGTATTTGCTGTAGGTAGCAGAAAATAAAATGAGGTAGCACGTATAGCAATATTTCTGCAGTGCACTAACACCTAATTTGGACATTTTTCTGAATAAATATGTAAAAAATGAATAAGATATACTAGTTCTACTGTAGAAACCTTGATGGCAATTATGGGAAACCAAATACCATGGAGTTTACAGGTAGAAGCAGAATTAGATGCCTTATGGAAGAGATTCATTAATTTATTTTCAAGACTAAGTGATGTCTGTTTCCATTTGATTGGAAATAATACTTGCAGTTCAAAGATCACCTCTGAGCTGTGGTTTATAATATGTTAATGACATAAAATCATCCAGATCTAAATCATTTTAGAGATTGCATTTTCTGATCTGTGGTAGTGTCAAGTAATAAAAGCATAAATCAGCTGCAGCTTTTCATCCTGCATGCATTTGTGCACAGCACATCCTCTATTTTGATAGACAGCACCTAATGGATCAGAGAAGACCTCAGAAGACTTTTAAATATCAACATAAATCTGATCTGGTTTGCTTTCACAGTTTGCCATTATTTTAAATGAAACAAAATTAGGTTGTGTCATGAACATCATATCCACAGTAAAGATCAATACGGACGCTTGGTTTGTGACATTTTGATTTGGGGAAAAGGTTTTCTTTAGCTACTGCATGTCAAATCCTAAGGACACGTACGTGGGTTTGGTGTGTCACACCAGGCAGCTGCTTATACTCTCTAGGAAGAGGTGTAAAAGAGAAGCACTGGAGGGTTGTAAAGAGTACCTAGTAATGAAGTCATACTGTGTGAATGTTTTATAGGCTGAAATCTGGATATAGACGTCAGTTGTGTGTTTGGGACCTTTTCCAAACACAAAGTGGGAAGTTGTTTATTCTCTTTATCAGGAGTTCTGGGCACAATAGCTGCATCTTCTATTTTTATGTATCCAGGCTGGTCTTGAACACATCTCAACTTCATTAGTTGCAGCCTATCCCAGAAAAAAACAGGCCAGATCCAACAGCTTCAGGAAGAATGTGATTATTCATTGCTTTTTAAAGTTAGGACCTGAGTGTATTTCAAGGCTGGAGCTGATGGCAGCCATCAGCCCAGCCTGAACGCCCTGTCTGTGCACATATAAACAGCAGACATGCTAGGAGGATTATGAGATTAATGTTTCTACCATGTGGTCTCTAATTCTTTAGTATTTATTTAAAACGTGCTAAGCGGTGTTTATTTTATGGTTGAACAGTTCTAGCAGTGCACTGGAAGTTGTGTCTGTTGTTGGCTATTTAACCCCAACCATCATGGGAAGTAGAGAGTGTCATACATGTCAGAAAAGCACAACAGCAAACATAGGACTGAGCACCAAACCTTTTTTGTTACCAAACTTTTTTTGTTGTTGTTATCAGTCATCTGTGTTAAGTCAGCGTTGGAGGCTTTGATTAATGCAGGGCAAGAGCTAAGCTCTTGTGAGCTGGGAAATTCAGAATTGTGCCTTCTCTTGCTATTGCTTATTCCACTACAGCACACTGTGCTTGCCTGCCGTGTTTTTTACATTGCCCATTTTCCACTGAATGATTTTTAAAGTGACAGAACATATTCCTTTCATATCATAAAGAGCTTAAATGTGTGCACAGAGATTGTACAGTGAAAAGAAGGTTCTCCTACGAAAATGGTCGAATGCTGAACATGTGTGGTTTTCTCTTTGACTGGAAATCAGTTCTTGAGGAGCTGGTTATGTGCACTGTAAAATTCCAAGATAGATACCCTCTCTGCACAGAGATGCTAACATATATCAGACAGGAGGACAAATAGTGCTTTTTAAGGTGAGGTGAGCATTTATCAGTAAAAGCGATAGTTGTGAATTCTTTTCCCTTTCAGTTATTGACAATCTTCATAGTATAAATTTTAACCAAGAATAGATTGCAAGAGATGTAACTTCAAGTGCAGCCTAAACTGACTGTTCAGGATCTTGGCTTGGGATTTCCCAGGTGAGCATGGGATGATGGGCAGTTCTGTTTAGTGGTACGGCTTCTCTTTTCATTTTATTCAGGAAAAAATCTTTGTGGTGGCATGGGAACTTCTCCACCCTTTCATACTGAGCAGTGGAGATTGTCACAGAACAGTAGTGGGACTTGGCATTTGTTCCAAAACTGTTAGACCTCATTCATCAGCGGAGTTTTACACTGAAAAACTGCTTGTGTCTCCATACAAATAGTAATAGTCACAAAGACCAAAGTGTTCCTATCAAATAATACTAAGGAACGAAAAGCTTATATGATATATTAGATATATAAGTTATTTTATATATCTGTATAACAGATGTCTAAAGAAATAATTCATAATACCTCTGGAGTGGATAAGGGAATAAAATCCTTTGTAGCTTTCTTGACTGTCTCACAGTGCTTAGTAGAAGGGACATAATTTCCTTTCTGACTTTGTCAGAAAATTCAGCTGCATAGCAGAGTGAAGGATTATTTATAAAAATCTTTAATTATGTGAACAGTTCTTTGTAGCTCTCCTTTATCTCTCTAGTTCTTATATTAGTAGACACTGCAAAATGTAATTTTCT
The DNA here is from genome assembly GCA_026413545.1 of Cichladusa arquata. Lineage (NCBI taxonomy): Eukaryota > Metazoa > Chordata > Aves > Passeriformes > Muscicapidae > Cichladusa > Cichladusa arquata. The sequence continues at coordinate 18,280,596 of JAOTQP010001652.1, forward strand.
GCTTTTAAAGGAAGTAGTCTTGAAATATTATGTACAACTGCTTGGAAGAAAGCTAGAAGCCCTTCCTTTTGTAGATCAAATGTGCTCAAGGATGGGTGCTCCATTTCAACCCTGATCACATATACACACTTGCACTGTGTATATGCCTTGTTAATAATACTATTTTAAAATAACCTCAGACAACAGCCATCACTTGGATCTAGCTAAATATTATCAAACTCTGTGAGTACTGGTGGCCACAGACAGAGGTCCTGAATTATGCATCACTTCCCCTGAGCCAAACTGCTACTAAAAATACAGGCTGTAGTACTTAGCAGTCATTGAAATAATCTCAGCAATTTTTGAAAATTTATTTTTTGTTGTGTAGGCTGGGCTTTCTCCCTCTCATAAATTGTGCAAGAGAACTTGTCACGCATGAAAGTGTCACTGAGGTGCAATGTAAAAAGGCGACTGCTGATTTATATTCTATGGGATGCCAGAAAGCTGCCTGTCTCTCATTAAGCAGTTTTGTGATTTACCTTTGTATATGAAACAAAAGATCTTTAAAAGTTTCTGAAATGAGAAATGTTCTTTCCTTCTTCCGTGCCTCACTGAACTACAAGTGTGCAGTCAAAACTGGTTAGGGGAACTGAAGAGAATTAAGTAAATATGTCTCAGTATATATTTGCAGAGAGAACAAACCAAAGAGGCAAATAAGTACTGAAAAATAAGTGAGTGTGACTTTTCTAATGTCATTGGAATATTCATACATGCCAGATTTTGTTGAATATTTTACTTTTCATAATTGAAATAGCTCTATGTTGCTTTATTTTATTTTTGTGTTCCACATTAAAAATCCTGAACATTCAGAAAAGGGTCATACTCTGTTCCCATACTGAGAATGGAGATTTTTGAAGTGACCCAGTATCAAATGCTCATGCTGCTGTGAAAGGCTGAAATTAAGCATAGTGTGGCTTGATTTGGTTTTCCCAAGGTCACACTGGATCAGTGGAATCCAAGGACAAGTTTTTCATGTTTCAGTCTTGCAAGAAGAAGTAAATAAGCCTCAGCCTGAATCCTTCCATTCATAAAAAGCTAATAGGACTCAAGCAAGTCTGAATATCATTTAATTAAAATATAAAAAGGAAAAGAATTATGAAATGTAAATAGCCCAGTGAAGTGAAAATTGGACCATATGTCCTCAGAATTAATAAAACCAAAATTTTTGAGAATTATTCTTTATGTACCAAGTTAAGCCTTTAAATCATATGCATTTGAGTTTCTTACCTTTGCTCAAAGATGTACTAATCCCAGTGCAAAATGGTCTCTCTGTTATTACTATATTTTTATACACTTCTGCATCATTAGAAATCCTTTGCACCCCAGAAGGAAAATAAACGGGTTTGGTATTTGAATTAAATTAAATGAAAGAGGATAAGCAGAATTTCTCAGAGCAACTTGGATTGAAGGAATCCTCTACACTTACAGCATAATGTTAAGTTTTTGTGGTGCTGGAATTTTTGTACTTTAAATAGTAAGCAACCTTTTATCATATAAATTATTTTTATTAAAGAAAAGTTTTAATGTTTAATGGAAAAATTTCCGTATTAGTTGTTCTTGCTGTTTTTTAAAGTTGAAGCAATTCTGTATATTGTGGCACGCCCGAAAACGAAGCAGATCTTAAGGTCATCATCTGTTGAATAGAGAAATTTTGGAAGATCATGGCAGAAGAAGGATGTACACAGTGTTTTGCTGAAGGGTCTTAGTGATTGACACTCTTTCTCTTGGCCTTTCTCCTTTCCCGCTCTGACCTGTGCGTTTCTCTCTGGTTTTGCTGAGTTCTTGCTGCGACCTCTCTTTATCTGTGCCAGGGGCAGCACAGCTGTGTCAGAGAGAGCCAGCTCTCCCAGCCTGTGCTCTGAGCTGCGCCCAGGCTGTGTGGATGTGGGAGCACAGCCCTTAACCCGGGCTGGAATACCACTCACTGTCTTTGAGCAGGGAATTTCCTCAGGCTCAGGCACTGCTGGCAGTGCTCTCAGTGCCCTGGCCAGCTGGGGGTGCACACGGGGCAAGCGTGTGCCCGCCTGAAAAATGCTGCTCTTCTGTGTGACTGTGCCACTCCAGATTTGCTGCCTTGGCTGTGGTTTCATACTGAGTGATTGTGGGCTCACTGGCACAGAGTCTGCCTGCACACCGTGAACTTTTGCTCGAATCATTTACAACTTGCATTAAGTATGTGTGGGATAGATCTTAATAATTCAAAACCTTTGCCATTCCTACCTCTAGTAATCTGTTGGGTTTTTTAAACTTACTCAACTGTACTGTTGAATAATCATCTTATTTCTTGAGAAATATTTTAAAGTGTAGCTAGAAGGTAAATTTTCATAGTATCAGAACAGTTTCACAGTATTGTGAGATATTTTAGGTCCATCCTGAAAAATATTGCTAAAAATTTCCAGTTCTAACTGGAGTCACGGGGTAAGCTAATTTCTTCTGCAATATATGTCTGGTACTTCAGTTGTGCCTAATTTCAGGCATTTAACAAAATAACATTGAGACATACATTCCCTTGATTATGATCTGCTTGCAGATAAGCCCCACAGTCTTTTTTATCATGATTTTTTAAAACTACCATAATAAACATTTTATCTTTCAATCAGCCCTAAGAGCTGTTGTGTGCGTGTTCATCTGCATCTTTCTGTTGGAAAGATTGCTTCAGTTTTCAAATGCCAAGTGAGCATATCATTGTGGTGATTTGCAACTGTGTCATGATGTAAATGTTAAAGATGGAACACAGTATTAAACTCTTTGTATATAATATTAGATAATTTGCCTAAGTGATCTACAATGGGTATTTCAGCAATAAAATTTTGAAATAAAACAGCAACCGGCTGCAACACTGTGTGTTAAGTAGTAATTATGTAATATCTTAAAAATCTATAATCATATACTGAAGAGGTTGTGGGAGCCGCAGGTTTCAAGGAATTCTGCGGAGTGGCGGTGGGGAGGTTTAAATAGTCAATGTTCATTCTGCTATGTAGTTATCCTGGTAGGGAATCAAACTGCTACAGTGAGCCAGTGAAGATTTACTGCCTGAAAACCTGATGACATTGTTAAGGCACCACTGAATTTGTGAAGTCCCAGATTGCTTCTTGTGACTGCCTGTGCTTTTCCTGTGGGTTTTATGAAAAGAAGACAGAGGGTATCTTTTATTCCACATAATCTATTTCACCTTTTCTTTCTGAGAGATGATTTAGGATAGGATTTAAAGAAAAAAAAGCAACAAAACACATGGTCTTCTGATTTCATAGTAGAGGCCAAAACCAATGGCCTGGGTTTCTAATACTGGGGGAAAGGAGGGGATCGCAAGGTATCTGTAATAGGTGATAAATCCTTTTGAACATCTGGACATTTATCCAGATGAATGTTTTGAAATTACTAAGTGTTAGGTCATTAACATTGAGATTAGCTGTATGATCTCTGCCACTCTAGCATGAGATGTATCCCAGATGTTAATGAATGCATCCATATAGCATGGTAGTTAAAAAAAAAAATTATCTTCAGTTTGCAGACAGAGAATAAATATTGAATATAACTACATTCCCAAATCTACCAAAGATATTAGAGAAGTTGTCTGTGATTCACCTAAAATTAAAGAAATAGACAATATTTGACAAGCCTGGGAATTTTACCCACAGCATGTGGGTTTTGAGGAAGACCTTACCTCTGTCATCTTTGATTAATCTTGATAATTATGAAAGCTTCCTGTCATCCCTCAGAAGACTCAATGCTTTTCATCTAGAGGTATCAGAGGGTATTTAACATTGCTAATGTGAATTCTAATTCATGCAAATTACTTCAGGAGTGTGGCACATTTCTACCCAAACACTTTTTATTTCACCGAGTACTTGGCATTTAGTTAATCTTTGGAGAATGATGCATACTAAAACATGCCTGACATAATATGAAAACAGCAGTATTTTGTGGAAATGATACAGGAATAATACATAGATAATGGTACTCTGCTGACAGTGATACATAACAGCCACTTGCTTTTCTTCTGGTGAAGTAAATACACGCTGAACACCTTCATTTTATACTGCTAAAAACACAAAAGACCCCATGATTACTTTAGTCCCTTTTTTCTTGTTTGCCATATACTTCTAGCTGGTAAATGGTATGTTAACCTCATTGAGAGGATTCCCCAGTCCCTATCCAAAAGAGGAAGCAAGGATGTAATCAGCCCTGGCCTCATTAAAGTCTTTCTAATGTAATCTGTTGTTCTCAAAAAGCTTAGCCTCAGATCTACCAAATGTATTTTAATTATGTTTTAGATGGATTGTGTCTGGAGCTATGCAGTTGCTGAAGCAAATTAATCCATTACATCAGCCAGTTTGAATTCTTTCTATGAGAATATTTACAAAAGACTTACAGAGTAACTGAAGAGACTCAATGCAGCTTTTTCAACAGTGATTTCTTATATTTCATCTTTTTTGTCCTCAACCTCTGTATGGAGTTTATAGAAAAAAGGAAAAAAAATACAGTGTATGCTTCAGTGTGATGCATAATTCTTGCTCACAAAAAAGAGATTAGGAGTGATACTAGCACAGATGCACTCAGCAGTGAAGCTATAGTAATTTATCTAATTTTACCTAAAATCTTCATCACCTGTACTGGAATTGCTACAATTAGGAATTTGTTATTGAAAGCATGCAATAAACAGTAGATGCAGTTGATGATGTTAAATAGAAAAATAAATTTTCAGGTAAAGTATGCTATCTTGAAAAATTTAATTTTCCATGGGAAATGATCCCATTCTGTTTAATAAACAAACACTAAGCAAGTGGGTAGTTGACCGACTGGGAAGTCGGTATGTTGACCAATTCATTAATCATTTTTGAAATCTTGCTAAATACAGTTTATTGTCTTCAAAGTACCACTAATTACTTTAATTAACTTTGAAGTGTATCTTTTCTTTCTCTGACTGTGCTTGTTATTTTGAACCCAAGAGGGCTTTCTAGTCTTTAGATGTGTTTATTTCATTTCAAGATAAAATTCAACTCCAAACCTCTTTAACTGCCTGTATCCTTATGGGAAATGTGGGGCCTGGTGACAACTTTTCCCTTCATGTGGTCTCTTTGGCTGAATGGGAATGTGGAAACCTTGTGAACCTGTTGAAGTTTGGCCAAGAAATAAGTATGGTTGGGGGTTTTATCCTAGGGTTGTTTGTGAGGCATGATGGTAAACATGTAGACAGAGATTTTAAAAGCAAAATTATTTAAGAAAATATGGTGGCATTGAAGAGAGTTGACCATGCTACACTTTATACTTGAAAGTCAATCCCATTATTCTGGCAGCTAAGTATATGTGTAGAAGCTCATCTACAGGATATCTTTTTTTTTTACTAGAAGTGAGAATATAAGGTTTTCAAGAAGGATGAAATATTCATCTTCATCTCATTATTTCGTCTCAATCAATTATCATCCTCAAATCTTGCAATGTCATTTAAGAAAATGCAGGGAAGGTTGTCTTGAAAAAGGGAGGGGGAAGAGGTTAAGAAGAAGAGAAAGACTTAGAGAAATGATGAATGGAGGAAACATTTCACAATTTTATCATCTTTGTTAATATCTTTAAGTCTCTTTCTGTTTCTTCTTGTAATTTTATGGGAGGAGGATGTTTTCTGACAGTGGGGATGCTGTAGGAATCCCAGAGTGAAGTGCCAGGGCTGCTCAAGATGCATCTCAGAGGAGCAGCCACCTCGCTCTGTGTGTGCTTAAATATTTCCTTATTAGTTAGTCAGAGGTCTAAGGGAGGGGCATTTTCCCCAGGTGGAGCTCAGTTAGGAGCCCTGGTTTCCTGGGGCACTGCAAATGGGGTTGAAGGCTCAGCAGTTTGGCATTTAAATCACTTTGGCCTGTGCTCAGTGCAGCTCAGCACAGTGGCACTGCACAGGCAGAAAGCTCAGCTGCAGAAACAGCATCATGATGCTTTGCTTTTTTTTCCAGTGTTTAAATGCCCCCAAGGAGATCCTCTGTGTGGGCTAAACATTTGTTTTCCATGGATTTCATCTTCCTGGGGCTTGCATAGCTAAACCTTTATGTGCTAGCTCAGACCCTGCTCTTGGAGCTGTGCTCATGAGAGTTCCCAGTAACACCATGTGAGGTGAAAGGTTTCTTGAAAACTGGCACGCTCAGCTGGTGTTCTTTATATTTAAGCAAGCATAGGTCTCAAAAAATTCTACATTCTTTGCTCCTTCCTTCCTTGTTCATTCACTTTCTGGTGAAAAAAACAAACCAAAGCAAAAACAGAACCAAAAAACCTCTTATGTACAGGACAAATAACTCCAGGTAATTTTCCACTGATACTATTTTTTTCTTATCTATGAAAGGAGTCAAGAAAGCTGATTGTTTTCCTGGTAACATGTAGGTAAGGTTTTTAAAGTGGGCATAAGTTTAGTAGAGAGACAGAGGTAGAACAATCTCACAGTCCCATCCCCAAACATCTGCCCATGCCTGAAGCTATCAATTTTAGTTATGACAATTTTCGTTATATTCAAAGCTTTGTTTGCTGTCTTCCTTAACTACAAAAACTACAGCTATGGCTTGAAGAAGAAAGTTTCTGAGTACATCAGCTCCACTGCAAGATCCTTTTTCTGCTCCCAAATACTTGTATGGTCATACTGCTCCTGCCCTTACTATTGCTTTGTTATGAAGTGAGAAAAAGAGCAAATACATAAATTGTAACAGTTAATAAAATTGTATTCGGTCGAACAAATGTTGCTCAAATTTCATCCTTAAGGTTAATGTTTAAGTTATATTCATTTACTGAATTGATTCTTTCCAACTTGCCCAACTTTGCTTTGACATTCACATTTGAAAACTAAACCCCATTTAAAACTTCCAAGTCTTACAAGGTTTGGCATTAAAGGCAAATGTTATTTTGTGTCAGTTATGTTGTATACAACCTTTATATTGCTAAATTAGGGAGAAGTTAGTCTGTGACAAAAACATGAAATTGATGATATTTAATTTCTGGTTCTTTCTTAGGTGCACTTTTTTGGTATATAAATTTAGAAGCTTTTTCTCTCTCCTGTGTAACTTTGCTGGGCTTTATATGTCTTTGCTCTGATTTAAAGGGAATGCATTTTTCTGATGAGCATTACGTTGTCCTCAGTGCAATTCTATTGCTTTGCAAGACAGCAGTTTATGGCAATAAGTTCAAATTTATTGGAAGTTAGTGAAATTGTTTGAGCATAAATTTCCCTTAGCATTTCTAACATTGTTTCAGCCATTCCTTTCTCTGAAAAATGCTGGAGAAGGCTCACAGGGGATCATGTACAGTGCTTGTCTGTATATTATCAAGCTTTATATTTTTTTTTTTATTCAAAATGTTTTGCCTTCAGGCTGCTGAATATTTTTGCTGACCAGTTTTGTCAGCTGATGGCTGCTCTCTCAATCATAGGAAGATTGATCTAATATCTTCTCAAAACTGAGAATATAAAGCCAAATAGTTAAGTATTTTAAAATGGAGGGGAAGAAAACATTCAATTGAGGCAACAAATAAGGGTTTATTTATCTGCTATGGAAACATTTTTTCAGTGAGGTCTTCAAACTGAACTGATATCTGCAAATTCAATAGGTTATTTTAACTATAATCAAATGTTGAAAAAAGTATATATTTTTTTTCTAAACACAAATATGTCCTATTTTCATGAATATGTTTGAGAAAGTGAACTCCTCTACTCCCACCTTCAGGATAAGAAACTAACTGGTAACAGCTTCTCAGAATCAAGCTGAATGGCAAGTTCCTTCCTAATGCTGCTGGTATTGAAAATAGTCACTGATTTAATTCTTGGATTGCTATTACAATTTGCTTGTTCTTGTTTTGATTGTGGAGGGGAAAGATTAAATATTTTGCCTTTAAGCCTAAACCAACATAGAGAGCACCACCTTCCTCTTGACTTGAGACACGAGTGCATTGTGTGTGGTATCTGTTAACATCAGTCAATACAGCTTCTGATGCCCTCTGGCTTCAGTCTCTGACTTAGAAAGAAATTTGTTCTCTCAATGTATTCAGGAGCTACAGAAAACTTAAATGATATTGCATGTCAAACACAACTCTTTCTTGGCACAGTGAAAGGGGGAACTGTGTTATGATGCTTTTTTTTTTTTCCCTTTTTGTTTTAATGAATATCCTCTGGAACTGATAGTTTCCAAAACAAAGTATATTGTATTTTTTTTTTCTCTTGCATTTTTACAAAGTTTCTGCCTGCTTTCCTAAAGGAAAGCTGAGAATGGTTTGTCAAAGTCTAGAATTCAAAATGAAAAAGGAAGATGGTAGGCTGATAGGCATTCAAGCCCGTACGACTTGTTGAATAAGGAGCACTGTACAGAATTGCTGTTTTTGAAGTAATGACACAGAAGAGTGATTCATGTTAAAAAGTAAATTAGACTTGCAGAGAATTTTGTCTTTGTCTTTTGACATAATTGCTGTGTATAATTTATGTAACTTTCCCTTAAAATAATGCATTTAGTCCTTTTTATAGTTCTACCGTTTTGGAGTAGCCACAGAAGCAGCTCATTTTTTTCTTAACTGAGGTCACAAAGATCACTATCTAAAGTTATGCTATTCCCAGCAACTTTTCCAGCTAAACAGTTCCGGCTTTCCCAACTGTGAATGATCCTTACCCTAATAAATATATGTTCATTGGAAAGATTAGTTGGTGTGACCTTGTTCAGAGCACCAATAACTGAGGATAAACTAATTTCAAACGTGGAAAAGTATTCTGTGGAATTCCTCTAGACTGAACAGTGTTCTTGGGTTCTTCAAAATCTCTTACACAAACAAAATTAACATAATGTATAAATTGCATCCCAACTGCTCTGATGTGTGACCAGACTCTCATCTGCGCAGATATGTTTTCTTGTGTCCAAGTTTAATCTAAGATAATTTATTTAAAATACTGTGAGTGACAATATTTTTTTTTTGTAACTGTTAGCATGAAAAACTGTATTTGCTGATTTATGTGTGCATGTATGCTCTCCCCTTTGATCTTTCTTGATGTTGAAGGGCTAGTATTGGTTTTTGTAGTATTTCTGTTTAATTTTTTAAATTGAGTTTACAAAGCTAGATGTAAGCATTGAAGAGTCTCAATGGAATTAAATATTAAAGTACCCTGAAGCTACTTTTAGTGCTGCAAAATGAGAAAATGGAGATAAGAAAGAAAAAACATGTTCAGCATGTAAATTTACGTTTCCAAGTAATAGGATTTGGCCCGGAACCACTGGGTTTGTTTTTTTTTCCTTTTTTTTTTTTTTTTTTTTTTTCCATTTTGCCTCACCTGTAGTATTTAAAGCGGTGAGAATATGCCAAGGACTATTAGATTTTTGCAGTGGTGCTGTACCATAGGAAACAGGAAAATGTCTAAGTCAGCAGACTGTCATTGATGATTGTGTGCTAAATTTCTGGGCATTTCTTGAGCGGGGTTCGTGATGTTAGCAGCAATTGGTCAGACTGCATTATTTGGAGCTGACTACATCTGCTCTATAGTCACTACTATCCTCCAGTTACATGCATGCAGCCAGATTCAGTGGGAATTCTGGCTTGCTTTTCCCATATAATCTGGACCAGGCATGCATCATCTTCCTGTCCCTGCTCTGCTGCTGAGTCTGTGCTTTTGTTGTTGGACTTAAAAGCCATTTGATCACAAGCCCAACTACCACCAATAACAAATCTGAATAACCATGAGGAAGCATTTCTTCTCCAGATGTCATGCTCCTGACTTCCCCCATGCAACATGAAAGAATTATATTCCTTCTGATTCCATGATTATATCAGGAGGCTTCATAACTGTCCTGTCTACATCTCTGCTTTCTGTCAAAGTTTCAACATCCTGGAATCACAGGGAAGCTCTGGAGAAGTTTTGACCAACCTCTGCCATACTTTTTATATTAAGTACCATTATATTGACTTGCTACAAGCTGTTTCTTGCTGGCATTTGGAAAAGAAATTTAAAAATAAAAATTGAGTTTTATTTTTAGACACTGTAACTCACCATGAAGAGTGCTGTGATACCAAAAGCGGGCAGTGAGTGTAATATTGAGAATTATATGTCAATATTCAGTTCCAGAACTGAAGGTTCAGATTGAATTTTCTGTTGGTTATACACAATTGTGAAGTGAATTTTAAGAAGTGAATGATCAACAGAAGGGACAGAAATTGAGTGTTGTGTGGAGCTGCTAATTCAGTTCATATCCATGAATTAATTTTCAAAGCAACTGGATAAATCCTGGTCTGACTTACTCTTTAGTAATTTCAGACATTAATTTCTGAGAATAATATCTGAGGAAATAACTTTCAGGATAGAGTTTTGTCTTTACACTTCTAGATCTTGCTTGTAGCTCTTTATTGCTTGTGCATTAGTCATTGCCCTTTTTAATAATCTTAGACATTGAAATACGTGAAATCAAAGACAAATATCCTGGATACAGCAACAAAGAACACTGTTACCAATCTTAATTACTTTTCTTTTATATTTGTCTCCAACAAATCATTCAGACATAAATAGGACCAAATGGTATTGATGCTGGTTTCTGCTGAGAGTGAGTTAATTTTAACAGTAAAATGAATTTTTCTATACTTGAGAAGGCAGCTTAGTGTTTCTTCTTGATATGCATCATTTCTACTGGACAGAATCAGCGACAAAATCCTCAATTTTTCTGTCTCATTCTAGTGAGAATAAGAATTGGATGATTAATTTCTGTGGTGATGAATAAAAGACATTCTAAAAGCAGAAGTGTCTGGAGCTGTCCAGACTAAACTACCCAAACAAAACGGACTTTTTTTTATTTTATATATATATATTTTTTTTTTAATGAGGTCTGCAAATATTTGGTTGAAATCTTATCTAGGGTATAGTGAGAAGTAAAAAATCAAAAGGCAGTTCTGATTTCAGATATGTTCAATGCATGTGAACTTCTCTCTGCATGAGTTTCAGACTTCACTGGCTGAGTGCTAATTCGATTCACTCTCTTGTAAGGCTTTCAGGAAAATAATTTTGTCTTTAACTTCTGGCAGTAACAAAAGGCATATTTTAAGACAGCAGCTTTTATGGCAATACAATGTAATGATACACTCATGAAAGAGCTGATTTGCATTTGTGCTTGGCATTGCAAGCTGCAATGCGTGTTATGCATTCATTTTAACATTGATAAATGAAAAAGGACCTGAACAAAAACCTGACCTTCCTAATTAATCACCCCATGTGATTGTAGATTTTTTATTATTACCTTTTTAGTAAGATGCTCTTAAAAAGAGTGAAATTCCTATGCATTTCTGAATAAAACTTGAAGAGTTTAAATAATAACCTAACTTAAAATATATATTGATCCTATTTTATGCTTTTTTAGTTCTCATCTGTGGTAGTAGACACTGAAGCACCACAAGGAAATTGATGTCTGTCTAAGCAGCCAAGAAATGGAGATTTTGCGTAGAAACTCTCAGAACAAGGTGCCCTCACGTAGATAACACATAGACCTGCAAACCTGATCTGACATCTCCTTACCCACAGAGCAATTAATGTTAAGCAGAAATTAACTCCTTCAGTTCTAACCATGTGTTGAGATCTGATGCCCTCAGAGTCTAGGTAACCTAAATGTGTCAGGGCATTAAAAATGTACTCTCCTCTCATCATCATTTTCCTGGGGGTGTTTATCTTTAGGATCCTCAGTGTTTTGTTGCTGACTGCATTTTTCTTATCCCTGCTGTTAAAACCTCTAGATGGTGGGTTGACCAGATGCTCACCCAGCCACTCTCTCACTCCCCTTTCTTGATGGAACTGCCGGACAATATAAGATGGAAGAATTTACAGGTTGAGATAAAAACAAGAAGTCTACTTACCAATTACTGTGACAGAAAAAGACTCAACTTTGCAAAAAAAAAAAAAAATTAAAAGGCCCAAAGAAAGACTACCTAGTTTTTATTCTCATTTGCTTTTTCAATTTGAATACTTGAAATGTTCCACTAGCCTAAAACAATTTCTGACATAACTTGGAATAGTATTTCTACTAAAAATCTCTACTTGTTTTTTTCCCCACTTACCCATTGCTAGTATTACATTTGAGTGTTTCAAGAGGTAATGATTTGAAAGATAGAGGTACCCAGAGCTCTGCATATAAATTCAGATTATCATGATAGTTCAATTTCAGAGAGGTAATTAGATAATCCTTATCTCATATATCTTTAGTCTAACATATTTTCTACAAGTCAGTGCGTGAAGAGAGCAACCGGCTTTTTGGCTTTGGTGGAAAGATATGAATGTATATAATTTTTCATGATCACAGAATTAGCTTGTCAGGATGTCATGATGAGAAGATACCGTGTTCTTCTTCTGAATTCCCTCCATGGGCTTTGGTTCAGGCTTTTCACCTTTACCCTCTCTGTGTTAAGTGGTCAAACTTATCAAATACATTTTACACTGTCAACTGCAGACACAGTGTCAATGGCTTTGGTTTGCTTTCTGCCCAGTTTACCCATTGATTTGCTTTTCATGTCGAAATGGACTTTATCATCTCATGGGCTGTGTAGCTTTCTTGACTTGAAATCCATCCTTCCAGCTTATTTGTGGCTGATCTTGTAGCGTGTAGTTTCTACACCCCCAAGTACCCTCCAGCTTCTTAAACCATTGAAGTTTCAACATTGTTTAATAGCAGTGACCTCAGGATTGATTAAATCCAGTTGACTTAACCTTTCTGAATATGACAGTAGATTTTCAGCTTGTGTTTTAAAAAAATAAATAAATAAGTTCTCACCAGGACCTGATTTTTCTTTGTTGTAACTCTATTGCCACAAATAGGAATCAGTTCAATTAAAAAGAAAACCTAGATGTGTTAAGAGACACATACTGATATTTTCACTTAGTATGGCATTATGGATAAAAGTTAATTTTGAAAATAAAGCATGGAGAGGAAATCTGTTCTTTTTATTTTCCTGTAGAAGTAGTAGCCTGGAAGCCTGTATGCTATACTTTCTTTGTCCTGCCTACACAGCCAGTGCAACTTCTCTTTCTCCCCAGGAATGAACAAGCAAACAAAAGAAAAACCCGACCCTGATCAAACAGACTACTGAATGTGAAAAGTCAGTGTTGAATTATTCTGTATTTGAAGTAATTGCTTCCAGGTGTCATCTCAGCTCTGTGAGAGTTGTCAGTTGTCTGGTAGTATTTTGAGAGTTTGGCTCTCTCATGCCTATTGATTTTCTTTCTTTCAGCTTGAAAGATCAGAAGTCTTCGCTAATATGATAAAAAAATATTTTTATTCACTTGTTTTTTTTCTTTTTTAATAGTATGCCCATGCAATATAAGACACATGCTGCCTTAGGACTGTCAGTATATAAAATAAAATTTACTGAGGTAACGTACATGCTTACCATGCGTTGACATGATTTGAACCTGTAATATTTTCCAGTGCAAAAAGTATGTGAAGTTTTAGTTTTTTGAACTCTGAGAAGGATAAGAAACTATTTCCAGACACTTTTAGAAATAAATGGGGGTAATAAGGTTGCTAAATTATTTTATCATTGCTCAGGAGATATCTCTGAAAGGAAAGACAAAGCTTTCTACAGAAATATTTTCAAATAGCAGCATTCAAATGGTTTTAAAATACATACTGTCATTTTCTAAGCACTTATTGTGTGTGTTGTATATGAAAACCTGTTTCTAATACCATCTACACTTTTTTTCCTAAAGAAAAAAAAAGGAAAACTTTTGATGTAAATCTCCGTGTAATGTTAAAGCCCCACTAGGCTCACAGTGAATACTATAAATTAAATGTAATGGTAATCAGCCTCAGCATTTAGCATATGATATGGAAATCTGTGATTTCCATTGATTGCAGGGAAATTATACATATGCCACTTACTCAATATGTAAGTTGAGCAAAAGTACTTTTTACCACCAGCATTGGTACATTTTGCAATTAAGGTGTATCTTTAATCCCAGGTGGGCTCAGGGCAGTTCACAACTCATGAGTCTGGTATAGCAGCAGTAACTAAATGCATGCTGAATTTGAAGAACAGAAATAGTTTTGGTAATTATGACTGAAAGATTGCCCTGGATTTAGCTGTGCTGTAGCAGCTGTGTGCAGCCAGTGCTGGATATCTTGTGTGTGACGCTCATCTCATGGACACCCAGCTGCTGTCAGTACTTCTCTGTAAATTGATTGAAGTTAAACACTCTCCTTAAAACTCCTCAGAATGAGGATGTTTCAGCCATAGCTGTCTTTGATTTTTCATCAGTTGTGTTTCTTCTTGTTAAGCTGCAGAACTGGCTTCATACCATCTTCACCAAGATCTTGCTCAACAGTTGGTAAAAGAAACAAATTTACATTTACAAAGTATGTCTTTTGTTAAATTAATATGAAAGAGTGTGGAGAAAAATGTCTTTTGAGCTCTTCTAAAATAATGAAGTATGTGGACTTTGGGTTGCTACAGTATTGTTCATTCCTAGAGGAATTACATTCCTTTGCAACAAGTTAAGTAATTGTGCTGCATTGATGCTCTCAGAAGTGTAATTTTTAAGGAACATTTTAGTTTACTAGCAAATCTGTCCCTTTAATTCTGGTATTATTTAATTGCATATATAAAAGCTTCTCCACTAACCCATGTTTTCCACTTCTTTCAAAATACATTTTCCTCTTACAGGTAATAATAACTGTTAACTCAGCAGGCAGACCACTCTAAGGTCTAAAACAAGTGCATCTTTAAATAAGGCTAACAAAATATGATTCTTTAAATAAGGCAACAAAGTGAATGGAGCTGAACATTAGCTGTAGGAAAATGTAAAAGAATGTCACAATAATCAGTGGCTGCAACCACTTAAAAAACCCTCTAGACAACTGAAGGGCTAAGGAAGTACAAATTAGGGGAAAATCAATAAGATACTAAAACCACAAAAGAGCTCTTGTCAAGAATAAACTTCATGATAAATATGCATAGTGCCTTACAAACCCCCCAAATCCAAACTACCTTGCAAACTAATGATAACTTTGCTAAAAAACTATCTGTATGTGAAAAATGGCAGCTAGCATACAGTTAAGTAGAAGGAACAAAATTTTTGTGCAAACCTGAAAACTGAGCAAAATATGATATTTTGCCATTTCCACATGTGAACTCCACACAGTCCAAACAGTCTGAGTTTGGAATTAAATATACAGCTGAAGGATTTTTCTACTTAAATATTAGTTCATCATAAAAGCATAGTGATTAAATATATCCCGTCTGTTTTGTACTGTGGAGACATGTAAGCTTGAAATCAAACTGTAAAAATGAAGTATTGAAATTTAATTGAAAATTTCTCTTCCTTGAATTAGTGTTAATTCATTTGACTTTGATAGAAACTTAATTTCCAGTTTTGAATGCTAATGACATATAATAAAAAGTTAAATACAGGCATGTACCTTGTAGAAAGAAAAATCAGGAAGAAAAGTCATTTAGCTAATTAAAATACTGTGGAAATTTGGAGCAGGTTTAATCTTCATTTTATGCATTTCTTATAATGTTCTTCTTAGTGACATTTTGAAAAGAAAAGACTTTTAGAAATCTTGTTGAAAGGAGAAGGATGGAGTCACTTCTTGGCTTTTTACTCTTTGCACCGATCTGATATATTAAGAAAATCAACAGCACAGATATTATGCTCTTCTGCAAAGGACTGCTGAGTTCTTTTAGCACTTATACTAGTGGATCATTATGCTTAAAATTAGGATTAGAAACTGAATTTGGGAATTCAGATACTGGACAGATCTATTGAAGAACAGTAGGTTTAAGATGGTGGTTAGCATCTCAAGGATGCTTTGGTTCTCTTATCCGCCTGCATCATTAGACTTTAATTAAAACAAGGGTTAGGACTGGTTTGAGAAAACTATTGCTGAGGACTTCTGGTTATTAGCTTTCTTTAGGCTTACAGAGCTAAAATTATTTTTGATCCCAGGTGAAACAGTACTAATGAAACAGTAGTTTCAGTGTGTGCTTTTGTAAAACTAAGATGCCTTCAGCTATGATGAAAACTAGGATTGGGCTGCAGTTAGGAGTAAGATTCCATAAATCAGGGTGTAAGAACTCCCATTTCTTTTTGTCCTGTGCCAGTGCTCCAATTTTTGAACGTGTGCTGGTGTGACGAGGAACAAGAGCTGACCTCTGCTTTCATTATGCAAAGCAGGAGGCATTGCTCTGTTCCAAGTTCCCAGTTAATGTTAGGGGTTTGGATAGTATGTAAAAAAAGGAAGGCCTACAACACTACCTACTTGTATTGACTGGTTAAAGCTAGAAAGCAGGTTAGATTTTGGGAAGAGGACTGAAAAACTCAGTTTATGACAGGTTTTTGAAGTTATTGGGGAATAACGTCTCAGTGTTACAAAAAACCACAGCTCTTAATTTTGGTGGGTTTTGGTTCACTGCCATTTTCTTAAGCTTGAATCAGGGCTTGACACTGCCTGTATACCTGTATATAAAATTAGCAAAGGTGATGGAAACAAAATTGAAAGTCTAAGCTGATTTTTTTTTTTCTTTTAGGTCAAATAGTTGGGGAAAACTTCAACGTAAGGACTTGCTCTTTGCAGAGCCTTACTAGCAAATGTGGAAGGACTTCTTTTTTCCCCCACTGAAAAGTGAAATATGTCAGTATAGTTGCCAAACCTTTGATCACTCTTCACTGTGATAATTTCTGGGCTCATGGAGATCCTACACAGATGGTGAAATAGGCTGACGTAGTACATCTGAAATGACAACATTTTTCATGCTGGACAGAAGCACGGCATGCCTCCGTGAGGGATATCTGCCTTGCTATCACTAGCTTTGGTTGACAGGAATTGCTTTGGATCTCTTCTTTTCTTCTCTGGGAGCCAGTGTGCACCTAGGAAGGCAGAACACAGCCCAGCATTAGATGAAGGGGGATGGTTTAAACAGAGACGTGTTGTAAGTTGCAAACACGGCATCTGCCTTTCTTGGCAAGAGAACTGAGAACCTGGAACGAGAATGTTTGGGAACGATGGGGATTCATTTCAGAACAAGGTCAGAAACATAAAAGCAAATTACATGGGCCGGTCTGAACATTATTTTTCATTAAAAATCAGCACTCAGGCTTACTGTTAGATGCATTATTATGACCATATGCTAGAACTAAAGCAAAACAAAATGCATTTGGAAGATGCCATTGATCTTTAATGAGTGTGCTGTCTGTGATTTAATGAAGCATACAGCCTGACCAGTTCATGAAGTGGAAGGGATTTTCATTAGGGACATGTTGGCATGGCAAATGCTTTGGTACATTTTAGCCTTTTACAGTATGTTTTACTGCAGCATTGAAGATTTGACCTTCATAATGCAGCAAAAAGACAACTAGAAGTTGAAAAAAATTTCCAGTGAATTGACTCACTATTGAGAGCATTATTGGTTTTGATAAAAATGTTAATTTTTTTTTTTTTTTTTTTAATGAGGTATTACTGCTTATCTTGTGTGTAGCAAAATACCATAATCTCTCCTTGGTATAAGCTTTTTCAAAATTTCTTCTAGAATGAGATGTGCCAAACTGCACATGCAGTCTGGAAGTCAGTATTTCACGTTTATCAAGTTTCTGGAGGTTTATCGCGTTTTTTGGATAGTGTAATGCCGTTGATTTCAGGAAATTCAATTTCCAGAGTTTCTGGGGGCATCAGAAAACTCATTGAGATAAAGAAATATTCATACATAAATGCTGTGGAATCTGACACTCTGTCTTTGTCTATCATGTGAAGTTTTTTAAGTCTCCAAGTGTAGGAGACTACTTGTGCATGATGTTTGCCCTTGATACCTCTAAGTCTTTGACTTCCAAAGTGCTGGGCTGTGCTGAAGGGAGGTATTAGTTTTCTGATATCTTACATCTTTTCACATCACAGTCACTGCACTGAGTAAATGGACCTTATGTATCTTTCTAATTTTTTTTATCTTGTGTCTTTAATCTATAAACAGGGAATCCACACTAAAACTGATGTAGAGAGCTAAGATTGCATTCAAGAGCAGAAGTGTTAAGCCTTTTTTTTCTTTCACTGGGTCCAGAAATGCCTGAGACATCCTAGATCTTTGCCATTATGATGTTTTTAGGAGCTTAACTTCATATCCACATGCATACACACACGCATTTCTATTTTTCCCTGCATAAGTTAATTACTTCTTGAATATTACATTTTGGGACTTGTGCAGTGTGTTTAATTTAATTGTCTTATTAATTGTGAACATCAGTACACAGCCTTATTTGTCAGACAACTGCCAATTTTTTCTTAAGTGAATGCCCAAAGCCTGGAAATTATGAACAGAGAAGAAAAAGAAAAAAAAAAAAGCAGAATTCATTTTAAACAAACAACTGCCATTGATTTTTGGTGTTATATTGCAGGAGAATTAATTCCTTTACATTGGTAGATATGAAAAATGAATTGAAGGTACTGTACAATATATTTTCAGTTCGCATAAAATATAAGCACTGAAATGACAACCAAGCCTAAGTTGTTTTCAAAACCACGAAGTGTTTTAATAAGTGCATACGACAAACCTGAAAATGGAATTTCAACCCCTAAACCACTGAAGGCTGTTCTTAGCCTTGCAGCACATTCAAGCAAAGGGACTATTCACGTGAGGCATACAAATTCTTTCGCAGAATCAAGACCTAAATTTGTCACTTGAAATAGCACTGGCCTATTTTACATAAACAGATTAGAATGACTCTCCATTAGAACCTCCTCACAGTATGAGCTCTTAGCAGTTCCTTATGGTCCAGGTGCCTAAGTGGCCTCAAAGTAGTCTCCTCTGAAAAGCAGGAAAATTGAAGAACTGATGAGAGCAAAGAAAGAACTAGAAAAAGGAGTTAAAAATTTAAATATCATGACTATGCTAATCAATGTTTCTAGATTTTAAAACATGATTAAAAAAAAGTTACCAGTTTAAAAATTCAAGATTTGACTCGGTTGCAGGTCATCTCCATCTCCTGTTGACATTTGCATCTCTTCTCACTCTATTTGAAAACCAGTCAAATCATAATGTACTCTCGTAAGTTGTACACCTAGATATTAATGTGAGTCCTTTAAATGTTTTTATTTTTGAAAGAAAGGTAATATTTTTGTGTCCTATTTGTCTTGCTGCTTTAAACACTTGCACATATTAATCTTGTGTTTGTTTAGCTGTCACCTAAATACCCAATTTGTGTTACCTGACTTAATAACATCATATCCAACAACTTAAAGACCTAATGGCCAATACATGTGGATGTGCCTTATATTGCTTTATCTATTAATCGCTGAAAAATAGTCAGAAAAATTACTGGTAACCCAAGTGACCATTCAAGTCAAGTATTACGTGTCTGGAGGACATCAAAACTGTAACACCATTCTGTTGGGGAGAAAAACTGTGTTGGATTCTAGTGGTGGACTTTGGCAAAACTCCTGTAAGGAGGCCAAGTGTTCTCCACTGCCTTCTCATACTGATATCAGGATTTGAGGGTATAATGGTGAGGTGAGCTCAGCTTTATAGGACAGTTTTAGAGCACTCAACTTCAGAAGCTTTGAATTTAACAGGTCTGTTAGTTTGTCTTTTCAAGTGCTTTTTAGTGGATCCAGCTTTAAAACAGCTTGAGGTTACTGCAGAAATTCCTGTACAGAGGAAGCTTCCCTTTGCATATTGAATGCAGCAACGCCAATTCATTCCATTACATTTTGTCCAGAGTGATCCAGAAAAGATACAGCGAGACCCATCTTCACTTGATGTGGGGTGGTCACTGTTTTTCGTTTCTGCAGTCTGGCAGAGTTTGAGGTGAGTGCAGGAGGACTTTTCCCCCTGTAGTGGAGAGGCTCTATATACACTGCCTGTGTAGATACTTAATGAGTAACTCATAATCCAGCTGGATGATCTCAGAGATCTTTGCCAACCTAATTGATTCCATGTTTCTGTGATTTGCATCAACTGCTGTGTTACACTGCCCTTATGTT
Source organism: Cichladusa arquata (assembly GCA_026413545.1). Taxonomy (NCBI): domain Eukaryota; kingdom Metazoa; phylum Chordata; class Aves; order Passeriformes; family Muscicapidae; genus Cichladusa; species Cichladusa arquata. The sequence goes on from JAOTQP010001652.1 coordinate 18,300,578, forward strand.
ACTGTACATTCTCTAAGCTGGTGAAAGTGGAGAGATGAACATCAGGATTTCCTTGGGTCTCCATCCTTTACTTGTGTGTATAGGTGCCCCTCTCAATGGATTTTTTCACGATGATGGGTTTTTTTCAGCTATATTCCAGATATAGCTATTGTCTTTATATAAACCAATGCTGACTCTTAATTTTTGCCTGGATGTTGCCCTGCTGCTGACTAAAACAAAAATAATGATGACATTTCAAAACTTACCTTCACTTTTAATACATTTGGAGACTGAGAAAAGAAAGAGCTTGAGAGCCACCAACTAATGCTATGGATGTAGATTTTCATATCGCTGAAGTTATCTCACTGTTTAGAATTAAAAATACCTGAACTCACATAAGTTTTTAAATGTATTGAAATAACTGTCAAGCAGAATGTAGATAGATTTAAAATGCTCAGTGGTTATCAGTAAACACTAAAAGTAACTTAAAGTTGCAGCTACAACTCTTTGCAGCAGTTCATCATGGCTCTGTTCCACCACCAAGCCTCAGAGAAGTTCTCTGACCAGGAATTTGCACACTGTCTATTTTTTTGTTGCACGATGAATAACTGAACCTTGTTTCATCTACTATCAAACACCTACAGCTTTATCTCTTAATACATATTTAACCTTTGAAACACCTGAAGCTTTGAAAATAAAACTCTGCACAAGACCATAGTTCTGACTGGCTCATCTGAAACAGACCATGATGAATAGATAATATTGTGTTTTCTCATTGTAGTGCTATCACTGTGCTTAGGTTTTTATACAAATAATAAGGTATGTCCTGCTCCAAGGAGTTTGTGATCTTATTTATTAGCTGTACTGAATTTTAGTAATAGAGAGGCGGGTGGTGCATTTGGAAATTAAAAACTAACTTGAGATATACAGCTGTAACTGCCTTAGCCAAACTTTATAGAGCCAGTCATGCAAGGAAAGTGAACTTATAAATAATATAATTAATTACTCCACATAACATTTATCTTGAAGCTCTTTTTTAACTGCTTTTTAGAAGTCATCCCATGGTTTAAAAGACCACGATGTAAACTAGTAAACCTTTCTGCAGAGTAATTTCAGAAACTTAAATTTGAATAATGCCTTTGTGAATTATGGAGTATTTAAAAACTTTCTCCCCTTGCATTGCATCTGAAACTGGATAATGCAATTCAAAAGGATGTCTTGACTTTATCAGTTTTGTTCCCACAGTATAAACTATTTTCATTGTCTTGCAGCAGTGAGAGAAAACCTTGGTAGTGTATTCCATTCCTTAGAGAAAAACTCACACAAACTAAATACAATAAATTATTGGGTAAAGGTTGTCTGTGTTTGGATCATGCACAAAATCATGCTATCTCCAGAAAAGAACAAACTGACAATTTTACAGTAAACACAGTAGAAGCTTTGCCAATAAAGCTTATCACTACTCTATAAAATGATGGAGACATTAGATTCCTGTCTCATCTCAACAATATCAGAAAATAGCTATTTTAGTCTGACATATCATTCTGAGAATGAATCAGCATGATTTCTTTTACATTGCATACTGATTGTTTTGCCAAGAGGTAAGACTAACACTTTGTTTGATTTTGGATACAAGATATTTGTTTCCTCCAAGTTCTGAGTTAATCAGAACAAATCATCAGAGTCAACCTGAATGTTAATTACACAATCAGAAGAATCCAAACCCTATATATTTCTTTTGAAGAGATGCCTTCAAAATTTCTCTTTTTGGCCTGTCTTTGGCTCGCTCTCCATGGTTAAGAAACAAAGCATGAATGATAGACTTTTTGTGCTGCTGTTTATCTGTTGTTTTTTCCTTAGATTTTCTCCTTCTGTGGTTCCCCCCTCTCCCCCCCCATTATCTGCTGATCTTATGCTTTTTTGTATCAACACTATTCTTTGGCAGAGACGTGCTTAAATAGTCCTCTGCTCAGGAAATATGTAAAACATACTTAAAGTTCTGTAGAAAATGTAATTATAGAAAATATCAAATTAAGATTTTAAACAAAAGTTAAATTTAGTAATAAAAACCTCTACTGTTGGTTGGATCAGTGGAGCATGTGTATGTCCAGGAAATCATGTGCTCCATCCCTTCAGGGAAGCATTGGAAAAGGCAGCTGTTTCATACTCACTCAAGATTATTGTCCCTTCTTTCCCATGAACTGCTGCCAGCCAAATAGCTCTTTGAAGCTAAGGGATGGCAGCAACTGAAGCTACTGCATGCTTCTCACCCATGAAATAACAGCAAATTTGGTACGTTTCACATTAGAATTGTATTAAAGCATATACTTGATAGCAGCTCACAGCAGCACAACAAAGCCTCCTCATCAACCAGAATGCCAGTGTAAGATGCAGAAGTAATTTTTTCCTTGGAACCAAAAAGGCAATCCCCAATAAATCTACTTAATCTCTGTGGCACTGGAGGCAGGTACTGAGGATTATTGGCGTTATGTGGGTGTGAAGAGTGTGAGGCAGGGAGGAGCCTGAGTGATTTACCTGGCATCTCACAGTGGGCAGCACCTTGGTCACACAAATTCTGGGAGGTTGTGCTTGCTGCCTTCCCATGGAATATACAGCACCTCTGACTTTGAAGGAAATGGGAGGAGCCTGGTATTGGCAAAAATTCTGATACTAAGGAGAATGAGAATGTGAAAATGGGAACAATGTATATTACAGCACATGGCTTACTGAAGTTTAAAAGAAACATGATAGAAATCAAATAAGAAAAACTAGTCAAGTATATGCTCCTTCCCAGCATACTTTGTTGATAAAGTAGTTTTGCAAGGTCAGTGCTAGGGTAATATCCCTTCACAAAATAAACAGGAAGTGACCTCTGTCAGCTTGTATCAAAAGTTCACTATAAGAAACTTGGGCACTCTGATATCCTTAAGAGGTTAAAACATAGTCAGTAATAATAATTAATTAATAAGAATATGGCAAGTTCATCTGAGACCTAAGACAAGCAAAACAAAACTTGTGTGTTGTTGGCAGCATCCCATGGGGAAAGCGGTAGCCATGGAACTTTAGTTATGGACTTTCATTTAGAAGTCATGCATTATGTACAGTAGCTCTCTCTAAAGCCACTGGAAGCCTGAAGAGGCATTGGTGGGCGAGATGAAATTATATGCTGCAAGGAATGGAACTTTTCAGTAAGAAGCAAAATCTAGAGTAGATAATGATAATCTACTTGCTTATGTTAAAGAATGCATTTTAATCTTGAAAGATCAGTTTATAACCTAGAGTCTCATTCTCAATGACCCTTTCAGCCTAATTTTCCTACATTCCCTGCCCATTTTGAGCTGCTTTTGCATTTCTTTCTTGGTGTTGCTAAATTGGCAACACTGTTGTTTAGTATTTTCATTTTAAACAGGGTATTTCTGAATATCTACAAGGGCTGAAACATCTCATACCCTGGAACTAAAAACATATTAAGGACTGCATGCTTCTCATTTTGCTTATTCTCTATCCTATTATATGGGAAATTACATAGCCCCTTCAAAAGCAGCCTATTCTCAGCACCAGATCAAATTAAAAGTGTCAACACAGTTTGGATGCTTTCAGTTTCTATTTTTACTCAGCCTCACACTGTAGGTTCATTGCTACAGCCTGGCAGATCCATGCTCCCAAATTCCAGCATTTCTGGATGGATTTTTCTTTCCCCCTCCTCCCACTTCCACTATTATTTTCTGTGGAGTGAAATTCTTCTCCATAAAATAGGCCAGTAAAAGAGATTTCCTGTCATTTAGCCATGTAAAGAGAATCTCAGTGACCCAGTGAGGTTTTCTGCCTCGCAGAGTTGAAGCCTATGTGCTGCAAACCAGATGTTGATACTTTCTTTGCTCAGACTCCTCTTTACCTTAGAATAACATTTTTGTCGTACTGTGACAACAGCTGGGAGGGGACTGTATCCTTTCACCAATTCAAATAAAAGTTTTTTTGCTAAATTTAGCATGCAGTGTAGTTGTCTAAGCCCTTCAAACATAAATGGAAAGATAGGTATGTTCCAAAGGTAATTTGTCCTGTTTTAAATAATGTGAACTCAAGACCTTCACAGCTTTCTTCTTCATGCCCTTGACCCAAAAAAGAAATCTGTGTGAGTGGCTTAGATTGAAACAACTAACTCATAGGAATCTAACTAACTTGTTTAAATTTCTTTAAGACATATTCACCAAAGTGTCCATTGGGTTCCCCTTCCTCCTCCTTAATGGCTACCTTTGAAAGGATGCCTCTCTCCAGAATGCCAGGGTTGGCTGGAGCACGGACTTTATATAGCACCTGCCACCTTAGCTGTTTTGGGGAGACAAATGCTATACAAGGACAATTTTTCTGTGGTTTAATTCTTACCTGACTTTGGACTCTATGGCCTTAACCTCTTTCTTTATTCCCCTCCTCTAAAACAGTAGGCAGTTTCTATGTGTGAAAAACCGAGAATGTTTTTGATGCTTGATAACATACCAAAGGGGTTTTTTTTAATCTCAAATTTTATCCTTCTGAGACTTTTGAATCCTGAAAAAATAATCAGAAATCTCATGGAGAAAAAACTTTTTGAACGCTCCTTAAAATAACAAATGGAGCAGAAAAATAACAAGTCCTTCAATCATGGTTATAATTTTCTCTCTTCAAATTTTAATTCATTTGGAAAAATCAGGCAAGGGGGAAAAACAGCCTCTAAAGCTAAACTTCCAACATTTCAGAAAAATGGTTAATTTGTGATTTGTGTTGTGCCTCGCTAACTGAACCGGTCCCCCCATTTCACATATTTGATCGCAACAAATTTTGCATTTTCAACTTTTGCTACATTAAAACAATAGAATGAATGCACATTTACTCTCATTCTTTGTGTATTATTTTGGAGCTAGGTGCTAATTAGCTCTCTCTTTATTGCCATTGCGTCTGGTTTATCAGCTCAAATTTTGGATGTTTACACTGTTTAATTTGAAGTCAGCTCACCATTGTACTTAATGTTACAGACTACAGAGACCACGTAGGTGTTGTCACCATCATGAGTGGACAACATTCTCCTGTTGTTTCTGAATTAGGTGGTAATGGTAATACTAGGACATGCTTTCAGTATTGGCTGGTCCAGGTATTTTCAATGTAACAATATATCTGATAAAAAAAAGTCCTAGTTATTCTTCAGATTGAGTCCTCACTAGTTATCAGTTCGTGGCTTATGCTATTTTAGACAATTAATGAACAATAAGCTTATTAACTTAAGGAGTTCCAAAACGTGTTACCAATGTGTGTATTTTATGCTGCAAGTGTAGCAGATGTTTAACTAGCAAAAGTGTGAGAAGACCAAGAAGGATGAAACTGCCATTCCTTCTTGGCTCCATGTACTGCTATGCTTTTTAGTTTTGAGTTTTGCTCTTTTTAAGAGGAAAGATTTGACATATAGCAACATTTAACAAAAATGTGTATTTGGCTCGCTAATTTAACTTGAGCTTCAATTCTGCCCATCCAAAATATTATTCTACTGCTGTTTTTTCACCTAGTATTATTATAGTAAAATAATTCCTTGCACTGAGAGTGGTACTGGTAGCATCTCAGAGCTGATGCTTCTTACCCTCTTGTATGTTTATGACATTACTTTTCATGACAGCAATAGTCTAATGCTGGGTGGATTTCCCCGTGGGACAGGATTTATAGATGTATAAATAAAATGAAGTTCGCACTGGAAAAACTGTATTCCATTTGGCAGGCAGATTTGTCTTTCCCATACTTCAGTCCTTCCTTGATGAAGAATTTGTTAGGGAGATTTATTTTTCTCTTGGAACAGGTCAGATTTATGCTCACAAATGTATGGCCATACAGCCTACAGACTAATGTGAACCTTTAGGTGTGATGCAGAATGCTGATAGAGAGGTTTTCCTGTCAGGTTATCTCACTTTCCCAGGTTCAGCATTTTTGTAAACATGTCCAGTGATAAAACACTCCTAGGCTGCAGTCAAGTTCACTGATATCTCTAGTAAATAGCTCAAATCAGACTTATTCATGGAGTTTCTCCAATAGTAATTCTTTGCCTTGATTCTTAAACAGCTTCAGGCCCCAGCAAGAAATACGGGATCCTATTCAGAAGAGCATTCAGCCATCAGCAATCTAAATATAGTGGCATGGGGGTAAAGCTTAGGTAAATATTACTGGGAAGTCTGAGACTGAATGTTTTTTGCATTAACTGATTATCACAAGGTTTTATGCATTCAGCTCACCTTCATTTTAATAGTGTCATGAAGTTTTTACTGTTTCTACATCACTGCTTGAAGGTCAATGAAAAGATCTGATAAAAGATGACTTTTACTTACCTTTATCTTCAGACAGATTATGTAAATCTGACATTAAGATGTCTTGTCTTATAATATCCAAATATCCAAATATTCAACTGTAGCACTTAATTTTCCTTGAGTTGGAAGCTTTCTAGTTTCTTCATTTTGTGATTTCTTTCCTATGGTGGTCAGTCCAACAACACACTGAAAAAATACTTTCGAGGCAAAAATTATTTCTTTAGCAGCAGCAATGAAAAAGCTCTATTAAAAAGACTGTTAGCAAATCATGTTTTAGAAAAATATTTAGCTGCAAGCTGTGTAGTGTATATATCAGATTTTAGAAAAAGAAATGTTTCAGAAGACAAAGAGCAAAGGGTTGTAATTGAAAACCACTGAAATGAAAAATATACATGTGTATATTACAGACTGAGCAGCAAGGAAAGGAGAAATTCGTAGCTCTTTCAAGCTCTTACAAACTTACTAGAGTGAAATAAATCGATCCTATTAGAGACAGAAAAGCATTAAATTAACACCACTGGGACCAGAGTTTTCCTTGTGTGTTGTTTCCCTGGACCTGTACTTTCCTCTCTGCCCTTTCATCCTGCCAAGGGTTTTCTCTGTCCGTGGTAGGTACATTAAGGGATGTGACACACACAAGAGAAAAACAGTGTGTTCGTGGATTATCTGTGTTCTCTGCAGTTGTTTCTTAGGAGCCACTTTCAGTGGCAAAGCACAGGAACCCTGCTTTGGCTATTACTGACACGAGGTTAAAGTGTTGCGTGCTCTTCAATTGGCTAATACCTAATTAATGTATCTCAGGCAGATGGAATTTGACATGAATTGCACTGTTCTGAAAGACTTTGCTGCCTTTCTTTATAGTAAGTTGAAATTAAAATCCACTTAGATTTGTAAATCAGAGTATTTTTAAAATCCTCTAATATAACTAATAGTCTTTGACTTCCACTTTTCCAGATGCCCCTGCTGCCCCTGGATGCAGTCCAAGGATGCCTGCTACTTATTCAGGCAGTTTATACTACATTAAAATATTTTCTCTTAAAAGAGGGAATGCTAAACTTGACAACTAAATAAAAATTCTTATCTTAGTAAAACTAGTGTAAATGTTGAGAGATTCTGTACAGGTATTTTTTTGTCTTTCATAATTTATTCTGTATCATAAAAAAGCTGTTAGCCAGTGCCTGTAGTGTTACTCAGTTGTTTTTCTAATTTAGATCAGATGTAACACCTAGAGCTATACTTTCAACTCCTTTTAAGAATCTCATAGATTACCAGTTTTATTTTCTTAGACTTGTAAAAGCCTCTGTACCAAACTTGGTGTGCATCCTATATATAAAGTTCTAGAATGAAATGCTGCAGGTTCTGCATGAATGTCCTGCAGCTACCAGGAGGATGCTTAGCCTGTTACTCACTGATACTATCATTTATTTCTAGTAACAGTGCACTTGTGAAACTTATATGTTATTGTCTTTGAGTGTCAATGCCACTTTGACAGAATGCACTGTAATTGTTATAAGTTAGTCAATCCATGTTCATTCTCACTTTGGGATCCCTGAGGGGGACTGAATGTTGAGTAGGACCATAATTCTGTGTGCTCCCTCTTGGTTACACTGATTGAAATTTTGCTGGAACACATGAGGAAGCAGACAGAAACATCTGCTCTGCAGTGTATTACCTGTGTAATGTGCATGTAGTTCATGCTTGGCACAAATGTAGCGTATCCTCTGATGACAATACGGAAATATGCTCAGAAATCTTGGTGCAAACCAGCAAGGCTGTGGCATTAAATATTTCTAGTCTGTAGATGAGCAAGCAGCTTGTATCGATGGAGAGAAGCAGAGCACCAGAAAACACACATGGACTTGGGTATCTACTTGCAGAACATGTCATTTCACTAAAAATGAGCTGTAGGGAGCTGTAATACAGTGAGAAATCAAAGGGAGACATGCTAGACTCTACACTTGAACCCTACAGGTAAAGATGTTGGAATGATATTTAGCTGGAACATCTTTGTCCCTTCATAACTCAAGGATTGTGTAGTTATCCAGCTTCTGAGAGATGAAGAATATAAATATCACCATATTTTTCAGAGCCACCTAAAGTTTCCATCTGGAAAAAATTCCTTGAAACAGTCTTTTTCCTTCAGACTGTACCTTGAATACTGTTAAGTGAACAGAAATGTGGGGAAAGAGCTATAATATCTGAAAACTAAGTTGTTTTGCTTATTTAATTTAAATAGATCAAAAATAATAGTCAAAAAATGGATGCATTTAGAAGGTATAATCAAAGGTAACTAGTCAAGGACCTCCTGCATTCTCCATCATTATCAGGAATTCCATAAAAAATATCTGCTTAGTGTTCAGGAAGCATTAAAAAACTAGGCAGAAAGGAATACAGAAAAATGTTGAAAATAATATAATGCTGTCACATATATTACTGGAGCAATATTTTTTGCAACAGGATGTTCACTTTTTTTTCCCAGGTCATACAAAACTAGGTCATGTAGATTATAGGTGGTAGAAATCTCTTATTTTTCTCTTAGCAAACATCACAGCTTATTAAAAGACATTATTAGGGCTTTCTGCTCTTGACTGCAAAGCTTGGAAGGCTGAATGCATTAATATTGAGCATCAAAATCCTAATTTTTAAGAAGCAAGCCTTGCAAGGAAATATCAACTGAATCCCAGAAAACATGGACTTACAAAGCTGACAGTTGGTAGCAAACATGAGCTACATAAACTCTAACCTTGTACCTTTCACTTCAGGTACCATCTCACTTTCAAGTGAACTGAACACTTAAGATGTGGATTTGGACAGCTTCTTTTCTTTCCCTGTTTCCCATAATTTTAATAGTAATAATGCTAATTCATTATCTTTGCTCCTGTTTATTCTTGCTTCTGTTAAGTAATTTTAAGCATCACAATAAAGACCAAGCAACTTCAGACTGTGCATTTTTACAGTTGAATACATTAAATAGTCATGTTGGAGGCCATAGTAGTGATATTTTTATTGGAGTTAGAAGTACTGTTTTCTTCTTCCAGAACAACAAACACTCATTTTCAGAAGTTTCAGAAGTGTAAACCTGCAGTATGCCAGACGTTGGTTTGCAGTTCAGGAAATCATAAGCACTATGGTAGTGCTGTAGGTTCTGTAAGTCTGCCCTTGGGGCAAATTGCCGTGACTTCCACACAGCTACCTCAGGAATTAATTGTATCCGTATTATTCAGAGCATCAAAAAGATTTAATGTCTCCTTGCTCTCTGCTAGCTTTGGGAAATGTCCTGTGTTGTGAGAGCCCACGTTTCATTTAGTTTTACCGGTTCCTGAGGGAACTGACTTTTTAATTACATTTCTGGCTAAGAGGACACGGACAGGATGGAAGGAGATGAATGGTATTTCCTGGAAAATCAATGGGCTAATTAGACAGGAAAAGCAAAGCTCCATTTTGCTTTTGCTTGAAAGTCAAACCTAACTGCCCTTACAAGATATGACTCCTGCTTATAGATGTGGCTCCTTCCTTCAGTTATGAATGACATTAATCAAGATGCTATGAGACGTGGCAAGAGAACACAAAGGTCAGTGAAAGAAGACATACACATTCCTATTTTTGACATCACTTATGGGTTCAGTCATGGTTCTATCGTGAATTCTTTGTGCTTCCTGGATGAGTCAAAATTGTCTTCTAATTTTGCAGAATAATATTAGAATATTCAAACACTTAAATAATTGTTTTTTGCCAGAGTGTAGAAAGCTTTAGTTTGTTTTCTTTTCCCTCCTTTTAGATCCATTTTTAGGAAATTTGGATTCTTTCTTTTTTGTCAGCTAATGTCATTTTATAGGAAATGTCTATCTGATTGTAGTCCTTCTTTGGATATAGTCTCTCATTCCTCTGAGTTTCTTCTGAGCAAGTGTCAATATTGATTGACAATAAAGATCTCTTAAGATCTAGTTCATGTGATTTATAAGGTGAACATCACTGAGTATTAAATGTATTTTTATTGGAATTTTAACAATAAAGTGCATAATGATTTCCCTAACTCTTCACCAGTTTGCATAGATTTATTAACTCTTCACTTTTCTGCTTGAAAATTTGCCACTCGGTTAATCCAAAGG
>JAOTQP010001652.1:18321485-18378140 GCA_026413545.1 Cichladusa arquata
AAAAAAAACCCCAAATAAAAAAAAAAAAAAAAAAAAAAAAAGAGTTAACCCCTCCCCCCCCTCCCCAAAATAGAACAATATCAAAAATCCAAACCACTTTTTCAGCACAGCATATCATGTGCTCAATTTTCCTTTCTTTCTTAGTGATATACATGTAGGACAATCTAAAGGGGAAAAGAGTGATTCAGGACTATTGAAATCTAGTTGCATTCTTACTTCTTATTCACCTGCTTTTCAATTGATATTAAGGATACAGTTCCAAAGCCATAGCATACTGTTACTGGTTATTCCTGAATAATTTTGTTTTGTCTATTATTTCTTTTCCTCTTGTTTCATGAGCAGTTGTAGATAGAATAAATATAGAATATTTGGTATTTCCTCAACAATTCAATATTTTGTCAGGTGTCTGGGAGATGCATTTTTTTTTATTTCAAATTGTATTTCTTGTATAATTTCTCATCTTAAAATTATTTAACATCTGTTAATTCAGTCTGATTTTTTTATCCTGACCTTCACTATGAAAGCTTAAATTCAGGGTTTCAGCAGATGCTCAGAAAAAGCATTGTTTTTCTGTTTGGTTTATTCCCTTGGCTCTCATTTAATTTTGTTTTGCATTTTGATTTCAGTTTCTTTTTTTCTGAAAATTCACCTTAGCTAAAGAGATATTTAAAAATATCTATCGTTGGAAATCACATTTTCTGCTTTGGAATGTTTAGACTAGTCTGTATGTTCAATCTCCCTTACTATGTTTTTGGATAATACATTCTTTCATGTCATTCTTCACACAGTCCCTTCACACAGTCCCTTATTTTTTTCACTCTGTCTCTAGTGCAATGTCCTCATTGAAATTAAATCATATACAGTAATAAAGGTTTTCAAGAAATCGCTTCTGAAACGTGTATGACATTTAAAAAAATTGAATTTATTGAGAAGAATAATGCAGTCAGAAGAGGGAGATAATGACATCATTTAAAGATCAACATCAATTTATATGGAAACTAATATTTTATTTACAGCATGGTGTATTAAAGTACTCTGTGAGAAACACAAAGTGAATGCTCTGGGACTGATTGTTATTTTAAAAGGCTGAAATTAGTTTGCACAATTAATTTTATTAGTGTGAAGAATTATACTATTTGAAATGAGCAGATGGTTGGGTTGCTTCTTAAGCACTAACAGAAATACTTTGTTTGGTCTATAAATTCAACATTTTCTTGAAAGTATCACTTACTGGTGCAGCTCAGAGAAAAATCAGGTAGAAACTAATGACACATGATCTTTGTAGAACTGGAAACAAAAGCAGAGAAGAATGAATAAAGTGGGGAAATATCACTAGGCATTCAGGGAAAATATGAAGATACAAGAGGAGAAGTTTTGTTTTTGAAAAAGATTTAACAACATTTTCAGCTTTGAAACTGAATCATGGTGAAACACTAACATTGTTTGACAAAAAATAATATGAAATCCTTCTCAGAGTAGGATTGAAAAGACCAAGATGAGGAAAGAAAAACACAGGATAAAGATTTGAAATAGATGTGGTTATAAAGCTGGTGGGTGATTGTGGAGCTGCAGATGGAGAGAAGAGCACTGATACTATAAATGCTGTGGGGCACTGCTGCTCCTTCTTTGGAATTCTATGTCCAAGTCTTTTGGACTTTTGTAATTTTAGTCTAGTGCTGTGTTCATTGCATGTGTAGGACATCTTTAAAGCAGAATTTATGCTTCTGTTAGCAGAATTCACTCAGTGACTGAATGCAGATCTATTGTACTCAGGACTTTAAAAATGCAGATTGTTGAAGGTGTTGCATATTAATATAAAAAACTGGAAAGAGCAATGAACTAGAGGAATATGCCACCTGGAAAAATGAAGGGCTTTTCCTTGCTTTGAGTTAAAAGTGGTGGTCATGGTGGGAATACAGTGAAGAGGATCTATATTTAGATTGAAGACAAGAAGTAAGCAAAGTGACAGACCTAAGAATAAACAACAAAAAAACTCCAACAAAAAATCCTGCTGGAATGTTGGGCTTCCAAGTAACCCTGCCTTGTTTTACACTTAAGACAGAAGCCAGGCTTCATTTATGTGCAGTGCAGAAGTTTTAAAGGCAAGGTTTTCAATAAAGGCCTGAAGAATTAAAGTTTAAGACTTATTTTTCAGGAAGAAATCATTGATCTTGTTTCAGTTTTGTGGGTTATTTTTAATGAAGCACTTCTGCCAGAAGCAATATATATGTCTCTAAGCTTTCTGCTTTTTTTTTCAGAACATGAGCATTTAGAAGTGGTTGGGCAGACTCTGGGCCATATATTTTCTTCTTGCTTGCTTGCATCTTTCACATAACATTCATCTGGGAACCTTCAAAGAGAGACCTGAGCACAATGTGCCTACAGGAATAGGAAAATGCTTAGATAATTGAGTCCTCATGCTAGAACTGATAAGTGACTTAAAATGACTCTAATAACTTAATATAAAGATTTGTGGCTGTTTGTTTGCAGCTTCATCAGTCTGTGAAGTATAACAATGCGTGGCTAAAAATGGTCTTGGATTTGATAGTTTGACAAATTGGAGCAACAGAAACCTTTGTGCTGCTATGATTTAGGAGGCCTTTAAAAAAAGGACCTGAAACAATAATGTTCTTTATTATTCTACTTTCGGCTTGTATTGGTCTCTATATTTTTATTCAATTGAGTAAGTGTCAGCTAAGTACTCTGTCGATGGGCTTAGGGCAGTGATTCATGCAGTCTCCTTCACCAAAGGAAATTAATTCATTTTAAAAGATGGAGGGGTGAAGGTGATTTTTGCAGTAGTTGATATACGTACGTGTGTTGGTGTGTTTATGTGAATATATATAGACGGTTACAGACTTGGTAGAGTGATAGAGAACCTCCTAGGTAATTAACTTGCTGCACAATTCCTTTCCATATGAAAGCAGGTGAAGGGAGATTCCATCAAACATTTCTAAGGTTTTTACAAGGCAAAGTTAAGTGCATGTGAGAGGTTGAGATTCTCAATGCTAATTTAAGGAAAACATAGAGAATTCTTGATTGAAATGACCGTGGATTAGCTTAGACACACAGAGGGATGACACAGACACAGATATTAAGGCTGTACCTTTTTTTTTGCAATGTGATTGACATAACTGTACTTGAGAATACGTTGCCTTTAGTACTTGGATATAAAGTGACCATCCAAGATGATGGAGATATTAAAAAAACCTCTTTTGGGGCAGGAGGTTGTGGGTGTGTGATGTGGCCAGGAAACATCATGGGGGAATGAGGAGATGCATGCAGCTGAGTTAGAAGTGGCCTTCTCCTTTCCGAGGTCATGTTTTACCAGTTTGGGTTCTTTAATGTATTTTCTTAGTCATGGGTCAAGAGCTACCAGGTTGTTTCTGGGTCTGCTGATTGCAGGAGTTAGTAAGTGAAGCTCACCTGCCAGGCCTTTTGATAGTTTGCTAACATGGTGACGTAGCAGAGGAACCCTTGGTTTTGGGCAGATTCTTTTCTTTCCTAGTGTTGTGGAGGAGTATGTGCTTAGCTCTTGTCTATCAGGAAATATTAGTTTTGCTGGTCTCTGCTGTATTACAGGACCATGTGCTTGGACACAGTCTCTGCTTCTGTTAAGTCTGAATAAAGGCTCTGCTGTTTATTTTTTGGCAACTTGCTAGCTCAGGTGAGTTCAGACTTATGTATTCTTGTGCACCTAGCACGCAGTCATCTCTCTGATTTAGGCTCTGGTGAGGGTGGCGTTAGTGAGTCATCTTCCTGCCTGGCCAAATCTTTCACTAATGGCAAATCTTTCAACAGCAAAAGTTTCCAGACAGAATCTGGGCAAGGCCCTGAGACAGTTATTTTTATATGTTGCTATTTGAGACCAGACACATAATTGCTGAGAGCATCATGGAAAGCACCGTGGCCTCTGAGCCATCATTAACAGCAGAGTTTGGACTGAATTCAGCACCTCCCTGCTGGCCATAGTCAAGAAATGGAATTAGTAGAGTAACTTACTTAAGCAAAATACCAATTTGTCTTTGCTTTTTGTGTATATATAAAATAGTTGTATGAACACAGTTGGAGCCAGAAATGCAAGTTTTAACTACACTGTAGCTGAGCCTATGTTTCACATTAAAAGATTAAAAAAGCCTCAGAAGTCCTGTACACATGATCAACTGTAGATATTTACTGGAAGGTTCAACTGTATTGCCCATGCCAGTATTTGAATTATTTGAGTTTCTAGTATAGCATAATATAATTTGGCACTGGTAGGTCTGGAGACATTTTAAATACATAAATACATATGCATGCACCTGCTCAAGTGATTGTTCTATTCACTGCAATGTGCTTTGGGTGATCAATCATTAATAACAATAAGTAACAAGAGAAGAGGTTATGCCTTTCCTGAATTTCTTGTATTGCAATAGCACCTATGGGATTTTACCATGCACCTCTGAAATGGGTATCAAAATTGATGTTGACTTCGGAGCCTGTGCTGTTAATATTTACACCATGCTTGCTGCTTCTGGGTCTCACAGATAATATCTGTGTTGGGCCTGGAAGGATGCTCTTTGATATTCTTTGGGTTTGGATAATGTCCCATCTTTGAAACTATTAGTTAATCCCATTGTCTGGAGGTCACAAAAACAGGAAAGGTTTATTCAGGCAAGTACAAGATGGATTTGGCCTCTAGGCTCATGCCCCTGACATTGCTTTTGAACAGAACCTGTGTGAGTGTGTGGTGAGCTTGACAGCTGGGCCAGATGTGGAGGACCACCAGGCCTCCATCTCTATAGCTATCACTTCCATTACCTGTGTCTTCTAGCAGGTAAATCTTTGGCAAGTACCATCTATAGTTGTTTAACTACGATTAAGATTTTGTGTTCTCTGGTATATGCTTTTTACCCTCGGATCTTTAAGAGACACAGGCTCTGTGTGACTCAGAATACAACGCTGCAGATAGTCCCAACTATAGAGGTTGGTAAAAGTGTTGGATGAAAAGTCAGGCAAAATAAAGTGGAAAGAAAAGGAATCAGTGATAATGAATATGGAAGAAAATTATATAAACTATGTATTGTATAAAGCTAATTGAGATAAAGTACTTGCAGCTGTATTCATGCATGCACCTTCTTTCTTGTATGAGAAGATACTCAATTTTCAATATATTGGATGTGAAAATTCATGACAGGTATGTTTTTTGTACAGCAGAATAATATGATATATTGAGCTGTTTGCAAAAGATGGGATGAAATAATAGGTGATTAATTGTCGGCTCAAATTCAGCCTCAGCTTTTGATATAATCTCCTGATTTGAATACATGGAAATGATGAAACTTGTCCACTTTTCCAGGTTAAAAAAGCAGCATTGCAACTGGGCCTTTTGTATTTTTTTTTTCCTTCTTCTTTGTTGTAAGACGAAATTTGACCACTTTCACCTTTGTAAGTTGGAACAGCTTGTTGTGCAGGTATTTTCCTTCCCATCAGGATTTGATCAAAGTCCTTGAAACTGATGCTTTCACTGCAGAGTCAGCTAAACTGTCTGGTCACTCTTGTGCTTGCACACAGGTGCTTGTGGTGTGGACATGTGATACAGGTTCTTTAGCAGAAGTTAGGATGTCATAGAAATAACTGAAGCACTGATGTGGCTGGAGGACCACAACAGATGGCTATAAGCTATATTGCAAAGACAGGCAGGGAAAAAGAAGTTTTTGTTGTACTCTTTGTTAAAGGAGAATCTTAAGTGTATGGAAGTAAGCTATGATAATTCCAGCCCTATGGGTCAAGATCAGAGGGATTTTATCCAAGATGCATCTTGCCAGATGCTTCTGACTTCCAAACTAACAAGATAAAATCAACAAAGTGATATTTGGCGAGCTTTGTGTCAGCCAAGCCTGGTTTTTAGGGGTGACTTAACCCACAGAGACACTTTTTTGGAAGAGCAGTGCAGCAGCTCACACATCATCCATCAAGTTTCTGGAATGCATAGAAGACTGTTTTCTCACACAAATTTTAGATGTGCCAACCAGAAATGAGGCACTGCTGGAGCTGTTACTCACAAACCAAGAAAAATTGCTTTGTAATATCTCAGTTAACGATAGCCTTGGCTGCAGTGATCACAATATTGTGGAGTTTGGGATCCTGATGAACGTACTGAAGGCTAGTGCTAAGGAAAAGGTTTTGGGTTTTTAGATACTCATGTGGGAGGGATTCCATGGGAAGCCTCCATGGAGGATAAAGCAGCTAGTGAGTGCTGGGAGATTTTTCAATAATATTCCCCTGGAAGCACAAAAACATTTAATCTCCTTTAAAGGTAGGAAATTAGGAGCAAGAGACCCCCTTGGCTTCACTGTGACCTTCCAAGGGTGCTTGAAACCAAGGAAAGTGTACTAGAGATGGAAAAGCAGGCAATATCCCTGTAGAACTACAAGGGTACTCCCAGGACATGCAGAGATGCAGTTAGAAACCCAAAAGCTCAGTTCAAATTGAAATTGGCCAGGGATGTAAAAAAACCACAGCGAAGGGTACTTTGGGTATGTAAATACCAAGCAGAAAGAGGAGAGATTAAATAGCAGAAGAGAATTAGTCACCAATGAGACCAAAAAAGCAAAGGTTCTCAGCTCTTTCTCCAGCTCTGTCTTTACCAGCACTGTTGGGCCCCACACCTTGGGAACAAAACCCCAGGCTGATGCACACACAGACCCACTGTCAGGGAAAAAAGAGTTTGTATGTGATCTGTGACAGGGGCTTGGTCTCCAGTGATCAGTGAGCCCTGATATTGTCCCTCTGAGGGTGTTGGGAGAGCTCTCTGACAGCACTGGGAGGCTGCTCTCCATAATCTCTGCGTGGTTGTGGATGCTGACAGATTTCACAGAAGATGGGATGAAGGCTAAAATCACCTTATGCAGGAAGGGATCAAAGAAGGATGCAGGAAATTTTAGTCAAGACAGTCTTACTTAAGTCCCTGGGGAAATGATGGAACACATCCTCCTGGGGACCATCACAAGTCTGATGAAGCACGTGATTGGGAAGGGGCAGCATGGATTTACCAAGGGCAAATTGTGCTTACAGACATAATTGCCCTTTATGACAAAGTAACTTGCTTGGTTGATGTGGTGAGCATTGTCTACCTGGATTTCTCCAAGGCTTTAGCATATGGCTCCCCAAAGCCCTGTGCTGGAGAAGCCAATGTGTTAGGGATTTGGACAAGTGGTCCCTGTGGTGGGTGGGTAACTGAGTGACAGGCAGCACCCAGAGGGTGGTGGTGAATAGCTCTTCAAATGGGCAGCCTGTCACAGATGGGCTCCCACTGGGACCAACACTGTTTGATATCTTCCTAAGTGAGCTGGAAGATGGAATCAAGTGTACCCTGGCAGTTTGCTGATGGGGGATGCTTCAGTAGGGAGAGCCACCCTGCAGGAAGACCTGGAAAGGCTGAAAGAGTGGGCTAACAAGAAGTTTGACAAGTCCATGTGGTCTTGTACCTGGGAAAGCCTAATTCAGGAAAACAGGAACCTATCCTGCTGAGGAGCAGCTCTGTGGAAAGGGACCTGGTGGTTCTGGTGGATGATGAGCTCAGTATGAGTGGGCAGGGTGCTGGGTGGCATCAACAAGGGCATCACCAGCTGATAAAGAAATCATTATTGTCCCACTCCACTCAGCTTGTCCTGCCTTGAATACTGTGTTCAGCTTTGGTCCCTGCTATGCAAAAAAAGTTGTGGACAGGTTGTAGAGGGTCCAGAGAAGGGACACACAGATGATCAAAGGACAAGGAACGTTGCCATATGAAGAAAGTCTGAAAGAGTTTGATTAGTTCAGCTTTGAGAAAAGATTTGGGGGAGATGCAAGGAGACTACTATGTTCCAGTATTTCAAGGATGGCTACTAAGGAGATGGAGACTCCCTTCTTACAAGGAATCAGATGGAAAAGATGAGGTGTAATGCATACAGTTTACTCCTAGGGAGATTACAATTGAGCACAAGAGGAAAATTTTTCACAATTAGAGCAATCAGCCATTGGAATAATCTCCTCAGAGAAACGGGGGATACTCCAACATTGGGTATGTTTGATACTCAACTGGACAGAGTGCTGGCCCTATGTTCTATGATTCTACGTAGCAGGTCTTTACTGCAGCTATGAAAAAACATATGAAATGTTTCTGCTTTTTTTTCTTTTATTTTTCTAAGTGGGTGGCTCTCATTAAGTCGTTCTAACATGGCTTGAAGCATCTATTAGGAAATACAGTTTCACTTCAGGATTTGCTTTATGAGGAACACTACAAGGAGTAATGGTTTGGAAACTTAAGCCTGGAAAGAGCCAGAGGCTGTGGATGGCTCCTACTGCAGTACACAAGCTGTTGCTGCAAAGGGGAAACATCACTGAGGCTGCTATTAGTTTAATTTGAAAATGGGATGAGGAGGAATTGAAATATTGAGTATGATTGAGAAAATCAGTGTACAAATGCAAAGAAAAAAATCCTACAAGTAAAAACAACAGCAAAAAACCTCTAAAACCCTGATGTCTTAGACTGTATATTTAGGAATAGTTTCAGTGTATGATGCTAATGAAGATGCAATTCCATATCAGGACTGTACAGATAGATACAACTGAACCTGATAGAAAAGTAGCAAATCTGTCACAGGATGCCTCTCATTTTTACATCAGTACATTTTAATGAAAACCAAACATCTGGACCTAGGATACCCGAGTCCAAGGAGGTGACCCTTGCCCTTATCTCACCTCTGGGAAAGCAGTTCTCTTTTCCCTGGGTGTTTGTCCTTATTCTGAAAATTTTGCACTGCTCAGTCTTACTCCCTATAACTTCTTAGAAAAAGCTCCTCTCTGCTTTTTATTGTGTGTCTTGTCTTTCCTTGACATTGCTTAGATCCTGCAGTATATCTGAAGATCCAGTTTCTGTTCAACTGAGAACTTTTGAAGTAAGCACATGTATATTTAGAATTTAGTGATGCTTCTTTGAAGAACTGTTCTCACTCACTCTGAAAAGCTCTAATGAGTTTCCTTAGTTTGATTTAGAAACATAAAACAGTTCAGTGTTATTGTAAAGACTCCAGTTATGTTTCATAATACATTTTATGGAAATGTCTGATGCTGCAAGAGAGGAAAAAAAAAAAGGGAGTCTGCTTTTGCTTTTGGGTTTTGTTGCTAGTGGACTGGCAGAAAAAGAACAAACTAAGAACAAAAGCTGGAGCTACGTGCCACCAGTTTGTTTGCTAAATCAAACTAATCAGATGCACGCAGATATTAGTCTTGGTATAGGAAATCATTCTAGATTTAACATGTCTCAGCACTTTATTAAAATGGGATCTATCGCTCAATTAATACAATGAATTAAATGAAACCCCTCTAGAAGTTGCCTTGGGGAGGGGGAATCTTATTTCTGATGTTTTTTCTCACGCAAAAGTGAAAGACTTGGAACTGATCACAAAGGTATGGACACAATGAAGAAAACCTAGCTGCCTTTCATCAAGAGTTCCTAGGTGTATGTGCTAGAAAGTCTTTGCTGTATTGTCCTTACCTTCCCATTCCACTGTGCATTAGGTCTCCAGAGAGAGAGTAAAAGCACTTCACACATGCCAGTGGCAGCAAGGGCAACATGCCAGAATTGGGTACTGTGGTGCAAATCAAAAAGCATTCTATTAATATCACTGTTTTTATTCTTGAAAGCTAACCAAAGTGATGCACTTTTCAGATAGTGCCTTTAGGAACTTGGCATCATTTAGTGAAGTGGCTGTCCTGGTGTTTGCACATGACTGGATGTACTTCAGAAGTGAACTAAGAATCTAGATAAGAAAATAAAACTGATTGAGCTGCTGTTTCATTCCTCTCTAGGCAATTCAGTTGCAAAATGCTGTACCAAACATATTTTTAGTAAGAGTATTTGTGTGTTACTATGGCCTTCTGTTTTCAACAACCTCTCCTCCATCTTCATCTGATAATCATATTAGCAGAAAATATTGAACATAATAATAGAAATACTTCTGACTGACATTGATCATGAAAATATTAATCAATTTATTTCAAAACCACCTGCAATTCCTGATAAATATCAGCTGTTTTTTATAAGTATATTTTCTGAAACTCTCCATAGTCTGAGAATTTGTTGAAAACTATTTATTTTCCATATATTCATTCCTGTCACATTTTTTTCTTTTGGAAATAGAAGTGTAGTAGCTTTTCTTGCTTTGTGGTGTTTTTGGACAAGTAAGAGTCCCTTTTTTGCCCTTCTTTCTAGCTAAGAAGGATCATAACAGCCAGGTAAATTAGGAGCACTAGTTAGCCTGTTCAGTGTAAACACTGAGTTTTTTATCTCACTGCAGAGATTTTTCCGGTTCCAGTAAGAATCTTTAGAAGAAAAAAAGATTTACAGGGGGATAATGTGATATTCACTAATGTCCCTGTTTTTTACACCTATTTATATATGAAGTTGTCCCTTGTAAAAAGCCCCAAAAGTATTACCTGCATTATATATTCATGTGGTTTTTAACCTGAGTAATACATGAGAACATTTGTGTTATCAGTGAATTATCCAGTTCTGTTTTAGTGTTTTCTACATGTGAATTGTTTCTTTGTTAGAAGAACAATCTAGTTAAACTAGTTTTGTTGCTCTGGAGAAACTGTTCAGGGAAAGCATAAGGTACATTGATGCCATCTCTTCAAAACTGAACTTCTGCCTTTAGAGGTAATATATTGAGAGAACTATAAGCTTTTTCAGAATTTAAAAAAATATATGTTTATAAATATCTCTTTCTTCAGTGGATTCGGAGGCATTTGCCTTCATTACTTTCAGTACTAAGCTTACAGGAGATTTCCTCCCTTTACTTTTCTCCCAGGAGTGTTCAGCATCTCCAGCTCAGAAGTGATGGGTGATTAGTACATTTATATATTGAGGGTGAGTTACCTGTTAATACAAAGGTCTGGCCCTTTGCAGTTTTTCTCCACTGAAAAAGCATCCACCAGGATTCTGAGATCAGTCTCATAGTGCCTAAATAAGATCTGTAACTCTGCATGCTTCAATTAGTGCTTTTATGCATTCTCAGACCTATTTGTGAGCAATGGTGATTGCACTGGGGCAAGGAGTAAGTGCAGTAAGTTTCCAATGATGGTTCCCAAACCACAGATATAAAAAATGGAATTGCTCTTTCTCCTGAGGATAGGGTCTTAGAAGTCTTTTATTGCATTTTTTTTCCTTTTGTTTTAATTTTTTTAACTTTATCACATTTTTAAGGTGATTTTACAGTAAAAAACCCCAAAAATTGCCTGGTGCTTTTGAACCACTAGAATGTTCATGACAATATCTATCTCTCATTTGGGAACAGGGACATTTAAAATTCAGGAGTTGAGTAATGGTGGAAGAAAAGATGCCAAAAAAAATCCATTAAAGGGCACACAAGGCAGGGTTGCAATAAAACAAATAAACCTGCTTAACTTAAATAATTAACCAAATGCCATAGGGAGTAGCTCAAAGTGAACTGTACAATTGATTCAGTTCTAAATACTTTGAAGGGTTTTTTTTTGTTCATCTAGTGAGATATGTTGCAGGGAGAAAAAGAATTTAAAAATTCAGAAACCTGAATCGCTATCTGTGAGTTCACATTTGCATGTAGCTAACTTAGAAGAAAGAACAAAGATACATGCAAGTAAACTGTGTGTTTTATAATGAGGGAGTTAGTGAGGGAAAAGATTTGAACAGTTAGGCATCAGCTAACACCCAAGAGAGGCTGAAAACCTAGATATATCACAGATTCAAAAAATATTATTAATTTGCATACATTTTATCAGTGTAATTGTTACCAAGTGCTTTGATAAGGATGGTGTGGAGGCAGTTCTGAAGAAGAGCAAGGAGAAAGCAAGAGTGACAGAAAGTGGAGAAGATGAAGGATAAGAGAGATGGAAGTCTGAGGGGATGAGAGGAGCATCCAGCCCAAGTAGGAGCAAAAGCATGGGGGCCCTGATAGAAAGGGAAAACTGTCCCTGTAGGCTCATTATAGAGCAGAGGCTGTGGTGCAGAAACACAGGATGACCTTGACAGAGAGTAGGGAAACTGGAAGCCACAGAGCTGAATTTGGGATGTTAGCCTTAAAATCATTTAGGCTGGAAATCACCCTTTAGATCTCTGAGCCCAAATATTAACCCAGCTCTGCCAAGCTCACCACTAAACTGTGTCCCCAAGTGCCACATCTGCATGTCTTCTAAATATCTCCAGGGGCAATAACCCCACAACTTCCCTGGGCAGCCTATTCCAGTGCTTGGTAAACTTTTCAATTGAAGAAATTTTTCGTAGTTCCCAATCTGAACCTCCCCTGGGGGAACTTGAGGCCATTTCTTGTCATCCTGTCATGGTTACCTGGAAGAACACCTCACTCCAGCCTCTGTTCAGGTAGTTGCAGAAAGCAGTAAGGCTTCCCCTCAACCTCCCTAGACATAAGTATTTAGAATGTGTTTCAGCTGTCTCCTGGAAGATATTTTGCTCTTTATTTTACTGTTGTTATTATTATTGAAACTTCTGAAGTGTGATGGGGAGAGGAGAGAGGTGGCAGGAAAAATCAGGCCATTTAGATCCAGAGCATGCTGGCATGCTGACCTCAGGGTACCACACAGCAGGACACTGTGTAAAGGGGAAAACTGTCTTTGTGCTTCCACAAAGAACGTTCAGGGGAAGGAGGAGGCAGGTATTATCTTCACAGAGAGGTCAAACCTGCTCTGTTAGTATAGTGTCTGGATAAGGCTCTAAGCAGGCTTGATCACAGCAGGGGGAGGCACTTCAGCATTTTCTTCTTATTATGGTCAGAGCAGATTGCCCTGAATTATTCCACCGTGACAATGTACATCTCCAGGCTTGCAGCATTCCTGCTGCCATCCCCTCTGTATGCAAACCTAGGCTAGCAGCTTTCCAATGCAGATAAATCTTCATCTGTCAAATGTGATCATGCCCCAGAGGCTCAGGCTTTCTCTTACATGCTAGCACCCAAAAAGTAGGAATTCTCTATATGTGGTGTCTGATGGTCTGCTTGGAATAATTCAGGAGTGTGGAACCACCCTGTAGTGTTCCCAGGGTAATAGGCTCACTGTAATTTCAGGTGTATGGAGCTCCTTTCCTGACTGTTTCCAGTGAATTGCAATAAAGGATTTTTGGATGCAATTCCTGGCTGTTAGAAGCTGTGGCCAGCTTGACACCAAACCACAGGCCAGCTTTTTCTCCTGGCATTGACACCACTGAAGTTTGTAACATGGCTGCAGGTGCCAGGCTTTGTGAAAATGCATGTTATCCCTCTCCATATGGAGTGCCCATGTTACAGACTTCCAGCAAGGTGGGGTCACCCTGCAGATGCTCTGATTGATGCTGCTATTCTTGGACAAAGAAGTAATGAGATGTGGAAAAGGGAAAGGAATAATCATTAATCATACAGTGATAGTTTGAGCAATGTGCCACCTGTGGGACTGGCCATCTCTTTTCAACCACAAGCCTTTGAATTGTGAACCAGTTGATAAGTTGATATTTTGGATACTGAAGCATTCACAGACATTTTGAGAGAGCTTCTCTGAAAAGGGTAAGACATCTTTACCCTGTCCTAGATGAGTGAACTTCTATCACATTGAAGACCAAGCCTTGTCTATCACAGGTGCTGTATTAGTTCAGTTGCTCTTGACCCTCTAAACAGAAAGTGCCGTTATCAGATCTCTTGATTAGTGTTCAGGTCCAAAAAATTAACAAAATATTGTATAGGAAATCATTTTTCTCAGTTAAACTGCCAGTGGATTAATTTCCCTGCCTTGCCCTGCTGGAATAGATGAGAACAGTCCTAATCAAAGCTTTTGTCAGGTTAGCATCAATAAATTGGATTTCCTTCTTCCCCATCAAGAACAGCAGCATTGTTCTCCTTTCTGGAGAGTCATTAAACAGAAAGGAATTTTCATCCTTCTCTTGACTATGAAAAAGAGAGGTAGGAGAAACCCAGATGCTCTGCAGTAGTAGCAGAAGCTGGACACCAATTATATTTCTCTAAGTAATCAGCAGAGAACTAATTTATCCTTCTTAAATGGAGGCCCATATGCTCATTGATTTTAGCCACACTGCAAAATCTGTTTTTCATGCACTGTGTTGGGAAGTAAAAAAGACTGGGGTGAATAAATGTGTTTGGCAATATTAAACCTTTTATTGTGTGACCAGGAAATCATTTATGATTGCTGAAGATGTCAGGGTTTACTGCAACAAACTGAAACATGGAGGTAGAATGATCTGTGACCTGACAATTGTATAGATCTCTTATCAACTAATACAGATGTTCTTTGCAGGTTTAGGGTCAGCATATTTAGATATTGCTGTATTAGGATGCTGCTGAGTCACATAGAGGCATTATTTCCTCCCTTGTTGTTAAATCATCTGCCAGTCAGTGATGGCTTGAAAATACATATGAAAGCTGAAGGATAAGGCTTAGATGAGTACACGTCCTGGAAACAGCATACACTCTTTTCATTAATTTTTTTCACTAATGTAAAAAATTTCTTTAGTGTGTGGATTGGTGTACTTATAAGAAAATGTACTGTATCTCCACTTTGCCAAAGGATGCATATTATTTGAGATACTGGGTGTAGTTTGAGAAAGTAAGTATTCTAGAAAAGCAAGGAGGTATGGAAGAAAAGAGACACTTGAGAAATACTTCAAGATGAAGGGAAATATGTGGTGGACTTGTGGTTCTAAGTGTTATGAGAATTACCTCAAAGGTATTTGCATTTCAGGACTACAGAATGCTGAATAGGAAAATTTCAAATATGTTTTTGCAAGACTGAAAATCTTTAGGACAACAAAAATGTCTTGATGTTTACTTTCTCATTATATTATCTGTCATAACAAATTTAACTGTTACTTGCCTGTATTTGTAGAAGCATGAAGAGAATTTTGCAGTATGTTTCAATCAGTTATGTTTCTGTTCCACATGTCAACGTCTGCACGTTCATAATTTATGCTAATTCAGGTGTCTGAGGACAAAGCTGGTCTTTATAGTTATAAACATCTTGGAATTTATTAACTGGCATGACTGTCATAAAACACTGTTTGACTGGAATTTATTAAACCATTAAGAAATGTTTAATATCTCAGAGGGGGGCTGTCAAAGGTGAATGCTATTATCTAACCGTGTCTAGACTACTTGTCAGGCTAGCAGAGGAATTGGCAAGTCCGCTATTTTTAGCTAGGATTAAAATAAGTGACTTGAACTAGAAACTGAAGTTTGTGTTATCTAAAAATACCATGTAATAAGCATATGTTTTATCTTTGAATATGATCTCTTTTTAGCATACTTGGAATTTATTGGAGTTGTGAGCTTTTGGTACTCAGTCTACCTTTAATGAGAGGTGCTATGAGAGTGACAGTGCATTACTACTGTAAAGTACTGAATGTTTCAGCTATTAGGGTGTATTTATTGGTAGTTCATTGAAGGTGTTCTTGGTGTCCTTTTCTAAATTACTGTGGTCAAGTCACAAAGTTTGCTGAACTCATAATTAGTGTGTCCTTTGATCCCAGTGACCTTTGGATCATGTAAGCATTTCATATTTCCCTGTAATTTAATTCTTCTTTCTTGAGTTGCTCTGGGATCTTAATAGTGTCTTTGCTTGAGATGTCCTTGGACTCTCATTCTTTGCTTTGAAAAAGTGTTTATGCATCAGGGCATTATGTAAATCCAATAGATATTTACTAATTCAGTTACTGAAGTAGTTGATCTCAGTGAGGGTTTGATGTAAACATTCTTTGTCTCTATGAAAAAGATTTTTTTTTTCATTATATTGACAAAACAAATATTAAAAATGGCTGATGATTTCTTGCACTGAAGTAAATCAGAGTCTTCAAAATTCAACTATGAAATGAGAAATACCTTGTTTGAGCAAGCAACAGTATTACTCCTAATCAGTGTTCATGTCAGGTTTACTGCTTTGAATATGAGGAAAAGTTGAATACCTGTCTATACCTAGCAAGGCTTTGCATTCACTGAAATTCTGTGCTAATTAGCACACAATCTACAATAGGTAGATTATGGATTCCCTGCATACTTTTCTACCAGAAAGTATGTTTCTGTCACAGTTCAATCCAACTGAATTCCATTCTTGTACAGGACTTCATGGAACTCAGGATGGGGTTAGATTCATGTTAGGTTTAGACCTGTATTTTGTCTCTGTACATTGGGTTTCAAGTGATGTTTTTGTGCACACTGATAATGGCAGAAATCTCTACATCATACTACAGCTTCAGGTGGATTAGGATGTGGCTACCTAAGAGGCATGGCTTCTGCACAGCCATTTTTCTACAGTTGTTAGCAGCAAACTCAACCAAGATTGCATATGAGAAATAGGAGTCAGGAATGCATCAGCTCCCTGAGGCTTCTGCCTTCCCACTTGGTTTGCAATACCAGCATTTTCCAGTACCTGCCTTCTAAATAATACCTTTGTACTTAACTCATACTTCTTGTGGTGTCCAGATTTGTGATAGCCATCTGAAGTGATTGATTAGCCTCTAATTAAAACAAGATCACTGCAAATTGCTAAGACAATCCTGCAGCCTATTTCTGCCTTCAGCTCTCAAAATGCACTGTGTGTTTTATATTAATATTTCTAAGAGCATGTCTGTCACTGTTCTGAGCATCCAAGGCATAAGATCCAAAACTCTGGGGGAAAAGATGGTTATTAAAATGTCAATAAGAAGTTAAGATCAACCAAGCTTTGGTAGCACTAAGTTCTGCTTAGCATTCTTTACTACTTGAGGCACATGTAAATGCTGTATTATCCATTGTCATTGTGCACCTTCCCGCTAGAGCAGCAATGAATTTGTTCCCATGCACTTGCCTGCTCTGCTGAATTCTACTGAATTCAGACACTGCATTCTGATAAGAGGTGTGCTTAGGAGCTGCAAAACAGACTTTGGCTGCTTGTTTCCAAGCCTGGCATCTGTGTGATTGACTCTGTCGTGGTGTCTGACCCCTGGTCCAGCCCTGCTGCTCAGAGATGTGGCAGCTGTGCAGCTGTCCAAAGGGGCTAGCGAAGGGTTAGATGGCTGCTGGGTCATTATGCAGATGCAACTGTCAGGAGTTTAGCTCCCTGTTTGATGTCTGGCAACATACAGAAAAACAGCAGTCAGATTTTTATTTTTTTTCACAATCTCTCCGCAGACCACACGCTTGTAGTGGTTTTAAAACACTGCCCATAGGTGTTTTCTTGCAACATAAAAGTAATCTCTCATAGCCTGGTGCCTGAGCCAGTATGTCCTGGTGGTGCTGTTACTTACACTTCATATCTGTGGGTCAGTGACATATGAGGCACTATACATCAGAACCGCTGGGTGCTAGCTAAAGACAGAATAAAGGCTTTCTTTTTGCTCCAGATAAAAGCATTACATTTATTTCCTTATTCTTGGGACAAATTAATCCAGGCCAGCAAGATGGTATCTCATCTTACTAACAGAACTGGGTCTGCACCAAACCTCAGAGCATAGCAGTCCACAGCCAGATGGGACTTTGCTTGTCTCTTTCCCTGGCACTTTTATAGGCATGTTTGCAACCCCTAACCAGCTGTCACCACGGTTTGCACATCAAGAATTGATTCCTTTCTGCTCTGGTGCCAGTGGGTGTCAAATGCTTGCTCTCTGCTGGGCCCTGCAGTTCATGCTCTTCTTCCATTAAGATCTGGAGTCTTCTGTGGTGGGAGGTTTTTGAGAGAGAACTCCTGCAAAATAGCAGTGCAGTGCAGCTCAGGATGAAGTCTCTCAGTGGTATAGTCCCTGCCATCTGGGATTTTAAATTCAAAAATATTAAGGGACGAATTGAGTTGCTCCCTAATGAAATATCTGAGAAGCCTCAGGCAAAATTGCAGTCACATAATGGACCTGAGATCAGGATAGCTTTGATGGTGTGGTGTTTTGTAATGACTGCTCTAGTAGCTACTCCTCACGCCTCAGTGCCGGTTTACTGTGATGGCAGATAATGAGTATTACCTGATGTCAGGCTCTGCTTTGTGTTGAGTTTTTTACAAATAACTTAAGCCAGCTATTGATACCCCTTCATTGAGTCACACCTCACTTAGAGTTAGGCTCACTGCTGTTTATTTACACTGCAAATTACAGGGTGATGGATGAGCTATTCGATCTGACACAACACCAGTTAGCTTCCTTCCCAGTAGCACTGCATCTGTATTGGCTCCAGAACCTGCTGCAGCCTGAAATGTTGCTGAGTGTAGGAGTAGAGGGATCAAAAATCCTGCTGTGCACGGCAGAGCCACTGCAGGAGGGAGCCCGCCGGAGAAGCTGCTCTGTGTTTACTGACATCTATGAATGCTCACAGAAGTGGTGAATGTGTTGCTCCTCATCAAAAAGTTTCTGTTTAAAAGTAAAACAATAAAATTTGGCACACTGTCAGAACTTGATTTCATGATGGCAATATTATAATAATGTTGACTTTTAATTAAATGAAGTTGACATATTTTAAGTCTGCAGATTAACCATCTGTTGCAGCATTAATGAATATCCTTCATGGCATCAGATCAGGACCCATGTTTTGTTATGTTTTGCTTTTTTTTCTTTCTTTCTTTTTTTTTTTTTTTTTTTAATTTCCCCAGATAGCTCTCTGCAACATATATTTGTTGATTAAAGCATGAAATATTGGCCAGAATCAATTTGGATTAGGCATTTATCCGCTGCTGGGAAATGAACTTTGTGCCCGGGATTGGGATTTCTGCACTTCTTCTAGGTGAAAATGTTTCCAAGCAAGAATTTTTGTTAATTGTCTTTTGTTCTTCTCTGTGCCAAATTGATTCCTTTGAACTTCACCTTCTAATTCATGTCTTGTGAGGAAGCCCTGCTAACATACTCAGTTCTTGCAAAGATAATCAAACTTGGAAACTATTCTGGATTCCTTGATGAAGGTGCAATATTTCAAATGACTGTGTGAACTTAAGTAAAATATCTTCATGTGTATATTTGGTATATTGCATTTCTGTCTTCAGCACCAGATACTGTGCATAAAATAAATATTGTTTTGTAAAAATAACTTCTGCAAGTAGGAGCTAAACAATATGCTTAATTCCATAATGACAAGGGACGTGCAAAGATGACATTATGCCATAATTTGCAGCTGCATCTCCATTTGCTTTAGGTGTTTATACTGCTTATTAGTGATAAGAATTTTCTGTTTGCAAAGTGAATTAATTTTACTGTAACTTAATCTTGATGAGCATTATTTGTCCTCTATCACCCTTCTGTAGGGAATTGTTTGGATATTGAATGTGCTTCCTGATTTATTTTCAGAATGTCATTTCTTCTGTAGATTTTTTCTGTTTTCATTATCACAGAGATCCTTTTGTGAACACCAATTAAGATGTCTGTCTTTCTTTGAATGCTGGAGATGTAACTTTTTATTTTTCATGAGAGGGAGTTTAAATTAATGGCAATGGCTAAACTGTGTTTTGTTGAGCATTTCACTCTTACTTGTGACTGCAGTGATGGAGAGACGAGTCTTTTGTGAGCAGCAGGTGAAGCACAAGTGACTTCTTCTGTCCTTCAGTTGGTCCTGCGAGAAAAGCAGGCCATGTCAAGCACAGGTGAAATAAACAAGTCTTGTACTTGGTTTTGCAGTGTATTTTTTCCAGCCCTATGTTACAGACCTTCTGTTATCCTCAGAACAAATGGTTGGGCCAATTAGAGCTGTGTTGTTTGGTTTAGCTTTTTAATTTCCTCCGAACTTGAGGCTGTGTGGTAGCAGACAGAAGCATGTGGGTGCCCTGATACATAAAATGAATTCTTTTGCTCAGAAAAATTCTGCAGGTTCTTTTGGGATCAGAGTAAGACAATGAGACTTGAGGCTGTTTGAGTTTATTGCATGAAGAATGCAAATATAAAAGGTGATTGCAATCTTATCTCTCTTCTGATATCAGAGACGTAGTGGGAAAAGTAAGAGTAAGTTTAAGACCCTTCTAATGCTGGAAACTTTGACTGTCTCCGTCATAAGAATCTCTTTTAGTTGATCATGCTATGCAGATCTTGTCGTGATGAGGTTTGTCAGCATTGTAGTCTTTGGATGTTTTATTGGAATTCCTGGAAAGTAAACACTTTTCTGGAAAGTTCACCTTTTTTTGTTGTCAGGTTGTTGCGCCAGGTGTGCTTCATAATCTAGAGGAAAAACAAGATAGGTAGATTGTGTCAGACACCACCTTAGATCACGTGTGGACTAGGTGGGACTAGATACAGCCTCCTCTGTTAGAAATTCATTGGCTGAGTTTGCTCAGCAGCTGCTGACGTGCTGAGAGCTGCCCATTCCTGTGTGTTTCTGCAGGAGCACATTAGAGGCAAACAAGGCATATGCTCAGGTTATACTGCTGCTACTTCTGCTTGCACATGGGTCTCTCTGAGCAAGGCTTGTGGTTATACCCTCCTAGGCTTTGCCTGAAATTGCTGTCCCCTCGTTACCACATTTTCTGCAGCAGCCCACCACAGATTCCTCACTGATTTATGGAATGCTCAGGTATAGCTGTGATGCCCTGGTGCAGCCATTGGTGTGGGATTGTCTTTGCAGTGAAAACCTCATGGTGTAGTCCAGGCATTCCCTTACTGTGTGGAGAAGCTGAGGGGTGAGCAGCTTTGATAGATGTCCTATTTCAGCAAAGCCACCTCCTCTACAGCAAGGGTCACAGTCTGGCTCCTAGGACAAGGGACAGAGAGAGGCAGAACTCTGTGCTTCAACTCCCTTGGGACTGGCCCTGATGTTCTGATCATTTAAAATCCTGAAAAGTTAGATGCTCTCTCAGTCAAGATAGATATCTGGCAAAATAATGAGGAAGAAAAGGCAACCATGTCTAGGGCTTTTAAAGTCAGCAGTGCCATTCAATATTAATTTTCCATTTTAAAAAGCAGCCTTTGAAAATATCTTCTGTATATCTGCAGGGATATGGCATACTATCTTCCATTAATTAGATTAATTAGAACATTTAATAGTGTTCTACTGCAGACAGGACTCACTAGTTAGCTGCTGGTTTTACTCTAACATTTGAAGAAAAAAAGCCCTCTTGAGTGTAGAAAAAAAACTATTAGATGTTTGAGTTATTTTTAAGAAGAAGAAAAAAACTTTGCACTTTTGTTAGAATAAACATTGTTAGGGTTTGACATGCACATTTTTCAAGCCTAATAACTGATTGATATCATTCATCAGTATAATTTGAATCACTGTTATCCTGAAGGGAATTGCCTGATTAAAAATATTTATCTCTCAAGAAGATGAAAGAATGCCAACGTATAAAGGATTAGCAAGTCAAATTTTCTAAATTCAATGCAAAACCAGAAAGTAAAAGGTTTTCTTTCCCTCTTTCAGCAGCAGAGTGTAAGGAGCTAGCCTCCCCCTCACTGTATTTTCCCTTTATTGGAAGGAAGGAGCTTAAGCTACTTGGTGAGCACTTCTAGTTGTTAAGATCTTCCCAGTAAACAAACTGTCAATACAGATCAATCCAAATGCCAGTTCAGCTGTGAAAGGGCCTGTGTCTCAGCTACTATTAACAACTTGAGATAGAAATTAAATTCATATTCTCCTTATAGGTTTTTCTTCTCATTGTTGCCACCTGCTCAGACACATTATGGCAATTCCTCTGGAAGCAGAGACTTCACCCTGGGTCTGTCTGTCGCTCTCTCAAGTTCCCTCCCTCCAGCTCTTGAACATTGGTTCATTTGAATGGGCTGCCAGCTGTATCAGAGAGCTGGTCTGTAGCTGCTGTCTCTTTGCATGCAGTTTAACCCAGGCTGGTGCTGTGTGGTCTGACAACCTGAAGCTGTGGGAAAGATCTGTGAAAATTAATTGGGCTTCCACCAAGAAGGCAAGGGCAGGCTTCAGAGCCCTGGTGCTTTGGTGCTGGGCTGTGCAGCCTGCTGAAGGTCAGGGCTGTGGCAGTAGCAGCACAGTGAGCTCCAGGCTGTCCCAGCTGTACTGGCTGTGCTCTATCACAGGTGCCAAGGTGAGGGTGGACCACAGCAACCTGTGGAGGCAAAACAATGGAGGTTACCAGGGAAACCTGGGTTCTTGACTCTGAGTGAACACAGAATGTGAAATATCGACATAAATATCGTTATGCTTCATTTCCTAAGGATGCAGACTCAAAATAAATAAAAATAGTTGTCAAGCTTTTTTGTTTATATCTGCTCTGGAAATTCTGTGAATTCTAGCGTGATGAAGTGTTGTCAGCAGAGCTAATATTCAAGTGTTGTGTGCTTTTTGTGTTGCAAACATGGGAGCCTAGAGAGGAGAGTATGGGGTTTATGGTTAAAGTCATAGAATCGTATAGGTTGGAAAAGACCTTTAAGGTCATAGAATCCAGCCCAGCACTGCCAATTTCAGCAGTGAACCATGTCCATAATCACCAGGTTTATGTGTCTTTTAAATATCTCCAGGATTCGTGGAGATATTTAAAGTATCTCCACCACTTCCATAGGTAGCCTGTTCCAACACTTGATAACCCTTTTGGTGAAGGAAGTTCTTCTTAGCATCCAATCTAAACTCACCCTGGGGCAACTTGAAGCCATTTCCTCTTGTCTTATTCCTTGTTACATGGGAGAAGAGACTGACACATCATTACAACCTCCTCTCAGGCAGTTGTACAGTGATAAGGCTCCCCCTGAGCTTCATTTTCTCCATCCCCAGCTCCCTCAGCTGCTCCTCTTCAGACTTGTGCTCCAGACCCTCCCCCAGCTCTGCTGCCCTTCTCTGGACACGCTCCAGCCCCTCAGTGTCACCTTGTCATGACAGATCCCAGCATTTGAGGTGTGGCCTTGTCGATGCTGAAGTCAGAGGTCTGATCACTGCCCAGGTCCTGCTGGCCACACTAGTCCTGATCCAGACCAGGATGCCTTTGTTCTTCTTGGCCACCTGGGCACACTCTGGCTCATGTTCAGCCATTGTCAGGCACCCAGGTCCTTTTCCACTGGGCCGCTTTCCAGACACTGCCCCAGGCTGTGGGTGCTTCTGGGGTTGTTGTGACCCAAGTTCAGACCCAGAATTTTGCCCTATTGAAGCTCATATGATTTGCCTTGACTTATTAATCCAGCCTGTCCAGATCCCTCTACAGAGCTTTCCTACCTTCCAGCACATCAGCATTGCTGTTCAGAAGTGTGTCAGGGCTCCAAAATGGAAATGTTAAAACTCCACGTACAGCACATTTTTTGTTACTTTCTTTCTAGCTTGTGCTGTTTAGTGCTGGGTTTGTAATTTATGATTTGGTAGAAAGAGCGTATTGGAAAGGGATATTTTGCAGAAAAAAATTCACTGGCTCGAAGAAATGTTTTGGTGAATAAACATAATGAAAGTTGATCCAAAAGGTTACATTAAAATATGTCTAAGTAGTATCCAGCACTGTTGAAGGCGTATTGGTTTGGCATCATTTTGCATTTAAAGTATACAACATTGCAGCATCTTTGTGAACCAAAAGTAATTTGTTCTTGTGTGTCACTTTATTTTTTAAAGGTTTTGTTTTGCTTTAACAAAGAACTTCAAGGTTGAACTGCACACTTCTGATCTTCTGGTCAGAAAGCCAAACACGTTTGGGGGAAATAATAAGTGCTGCAGAATCCTGTGTATGTTGCTGGGTGCAAACTCTGCTTGTACACTTGCATTCTGTGCTTGTCTGGGCTTGTTTTGCCTAGAAGCTCCTTTTTTTAGAGACTAGAGCAAGAGAAAAAGAGAGGTAGGAGTGTGTTAGCTTGGAGTGAAACCCCAGGAAACAGCCCCTGTCCTGAGAAAGTTTCTGTTTCATCTGGGAAAAAACTGTGACTTAAGTAAGCACTATAGTAGATGCAAAGACAGTTACAATTTAATTGCTCGTGTGTCTGGCCTCAATTTCTTGTATGCCCCATTTATCATTTGGGATGGAAGCTCATCATAGAAGATAAAAAATATCACAGGAAGTTGTTACTGTAAGATTTAGAAAAATGCTTCATGTAGCCAGGCAGAAATACTTAAAGGAAATACAGAACTACATTTTTAAGTGTGGATATCTATGAGGAAAGTTCAGGGTCTTATTTTAAAATGTGGGATTGGAATAAAATTTAAAATGGTAGGTAAATGAAGACAGACTAGCAGTAGAGGAGGTACAGCTGTACAACACTCTGCTAGACAAAACTAATGTATGTGGGTATGCTGGGGTAGTTTTGCCCTGTTCTCATTGGTGAACCATAGACATGCATGGAGTGGATCAAAGTCTGTTGTTGCAAATGTGAGCATTGAGCTAAAACTAAATTTATTTTTATATTGAGCTTAAAAAACCTCTCTAGTACTAAACAGCGGTAGATAAAGGAGACCAAGCACTGTGTCATGGAAATGTATAGGCTACTAGGATCAGTAGATGAGCACAGCACTTCCATTTCTCTGCCTCTAAGGAGCACATATAATTTGAAATGCTGCAGATGGAATTGTGAAGCTAGGGAGCTGTTGCCACTTTCAGTGTAAGAATATGTAAATCTAGGGAAGTCTTGTTGCCAGTATATCTGTGATTCCCTTTTCCTCCAGAGATATTTGTGGTAACATAACTGATATTACAGTGCTTGATTTTTATTTTTTTTAATTTTATTACTCACTTTAGGTAGGAAAGGAATGAAAGCTCAGGTCTTGAACTTTAATTTTAATAAAGGCTCTAAAATAGCTTTCATTTACATGGCCTTTGATCTCTGTAGCGAATTAGACAGATATCAAATGCAAACTCATAATCCAATGTAGCAGATATTGTTTGCCTCTTACTGAAGTTCTTCAGAATGAAATACATCTGTCTGCTTGATGGGGGTTTTTCAGCATTGCCTCTGACAAATATGGCCCTCCATGGTCAGAATGGTAGTCTATCACATTCCCTCTCAGTATGTGACTTCAACTGAGCACAAGCTGTTCAAAAGGTAGAAGGGCATAATGAGAAATACTTCAAGCCACAGAAGTGGAAATGAATTGAATTGAAATTTAAATATGCATAAACTGTATTTTAATAGCATTATGCAGTGTTTCTTAGCCACATGGGCTTCCCTTCCACAGTGTGTCCAAGCCAAAGGATTTCCTTTTCCACATGACATGCTATATTCCAAAACTTCCTTTTAATTCTTACTCAGAACTCCAAAAGCAATCACTGTTCCTAACAATGGCAGCTCTTTGATTAGTGGCTGAGCTTAATTGGAGCTGAGTTTGATTGATTTTCTTGTATTAAGTATGTCAGAATCATGCTTTGGTTAATATAACAAAGATTTATGAAATTTTGTTGTAGTTTGCTATAATTTACAGTTTATCATTCCAAATGCATCCTTCTAATGCAAAACATAAATGAAAACTGACAGTTCTTCACACAGAACATCTTCTGAAGCTGTCACTTGGTGAAAACCATTATCAGTGGAAATTTAGGTTGCTGAGTTTTCCATATAAGTTTCTTGATACCATTTAAAATAGCCTGAAAATGTAATTATTTCAATATAAGCAGCATAAAAATAACCATGGTTCTTTTTCTGGAGGAAGTTTTTGCGGAAGTGTTCAAAAAATACCTTAGATGAGGGGAGTGTTTATGGTGTTTCTTGCTGCTGATGGCTCATTGACAAATGCTTAACCAACTTGTGCAAACCTGTGTTCATTATTCATTGGTGTTTGCCCACTGTCCTGTGGCCTCTAAGCCCCTTAACTTTAGCCTGTTGCAGGTAAAGGCAAGGGAACACAAAACTCTCTTTATTTTCCTCCATCTGAGAGCTGTGGTTTTAAAAAGCATTAATCTAAAAACCCCTGAACAGGAATCACAGAATGGGAATCAGTGCTTTCTTCAGAAAGTTATCATGGCCCAGATCTTCTGTCTTCCTCCACCTTTCTTTGTGAGATTGGAGCAGCAGGGCAGCTGGCACAGCTTTCTGCCCAGGGAGTGTGCTGAAGGGAAGAAAATCCCTTGGTGGCATCATGCCAGGAGAGCTGTCTTATTTATTTCACTCTTCTTTGCAGCCTGCAATATGAAATATGTGTCAGATGACACCTTGGGGAGCAGGGAGAGGGGGAAAAAAATGTCTAGAGTAAATCCTCGAGTCCAGCAAGTCTTTGTTTACTTTGCTGCATTTGAGCACGATTTAGAGCAGCCTTGAGGTGGCTTTTATTTGTGATTTGATTATGAAAGGAAAAGGGGAAGGTCAAGGTATAGCCACTAGTGCATCAACAGGATAAGGATAAGCCTTACTGTGAAATATTCTCCTTGAATTTATTGATCCTTATTGTAGAAAGACTGCATACACAAACCGTAAAGAATAAAAAAAACCTTAGAGTTCAGTCACAAGTTTAAAAAATAAAATTCCATACTTGTTCCTCACCCCAAATTGTAGTTGTGGCTAATTTCAGAAATAGTTCTTCAAGAGGATTAGGTGAGAACAGGAAACCACTGTGGCTTTTACTATCACAAAGCCTGATTTATGATGTGTAGAGCAACAATGGACAGAAATTGTCCATAATCTCATAGGAGCCCTGTTGGTGCACTCTTTGGTATATTTTCATTTTCAGAGCAAAAAGATATTGAGGAATATTGAAAAGCTAGATTTCAAAACAGCTTCAGAAAGAAAGGGTCAAGAGAAGAGCCAGGGGATGTGTTTAAATTTAGTTGCCAAGGCAACTGTTACAAACTTATGAAATTTGACAGAATTCTTTCTATAATGTATATGGATTCATGTAAGCACAAATTATGTCAGAGAATATGAATGTTAGGACTTCAAAACCCCAAATATTACAAAAATAGCTGATAGCAGAATTAAAATTGCCTTCTATTTGTAATCCGTTGCATTTTTCTACATAGTTGTACGGCAAATTAGTTTTTCCTGTGAAGTCACACATTATTTTCTCAGAGGTCTTACAGAGAGAGGAAATTGTTTGTTGTTCAGTGCATGTATTTGTCCTTTTAATCCTCCCCAATGTATAGCTGAATGTTGTATTTAGTGTACTTCATTGCAACTTCTCAGTAAATACTCTGCATCATCATCATCAGTGTTGTAGTGGGAATTTTGTATTAGAGGGCTATAGTCTTGAAGTGCTGCATAAACTTTAATAAATTTATCATAACCGTACCCAAAGGAAAATTGCTGCTTTATCTCTTTTTTCACGAATACACAATTGACTCTTCAGGAGATTATGGCCAAAACTGTCAAGCAAACATTTGTTTGAAGAGGCACAATCTGAATTTTCAGAGGCATCAAGTTTCTGTGGTAGCCTAGACAGACTCTTCAGTCCAATACTGTTTGACTGCTTAGTACTTCTGTGAATCTGACCTCAGGTGTTGCCCACTGAGCATGCAGGAAATGAGAAAGACACACAATTAGTAGCCATCTGTGAAATGTTTGCCTAGCGTCAGTGTGGAGCCTGATGGCAGAGATGGTGCTGGAATCCAATTCTCTGGAGTAACATTCAGTTGTCTTGCTGTTCAAACCCTCATTTCTCTTCTGTGTCCAGCTCCATTTATTAACTCCTTGAAGCATTGGCACAAATGAGGCATGGACAGCAACCTTCACTGCTCAGCCCTGATTCACTTGTCATGTGCCCCTACATTACACACTGAATGAAGCACTCATCCCACAGGAGGGGAATAAAACATGCCTTTATGAAATTAAAACCTGATAGTGTAGAGAGAGCTGGATACAGACTTTTTGCCTAGGATTTGAGTACATGGCATTACATTCTTCATATTCTTTCAGTGCAGGTCTTTCGATTGTGAAGTGCTTTGTTTTATATATGGCAGGTTGTTAATACTTATGGTGACTTCAAGTACAATATCAGATTTGTTGCCCGGGTTGGGGTTTGTCTAGATGAGTTGTTTTATTAGACAGCAGATGGTTTGGAAATTGTTTGCAGTGACAGGCCTGAGTAGAATTGGAATTCTCTGTTCCCAGATCAAAAGCAGCAAGCTAGGGAAAGAAGACAGCAAAACTCCCACATTTCCCATTTGAACTGAAAAATGCATATATATGTCTATTATTAAGGGAGATGAGCTTCAGTGCACTGATCATGGATCCTTAAGCAACTCTAATCAATTACTGGATGAATTTCTTTAGTACACCCTCAGTGCCAATATTGGCAATGACCTTCTGTGACCTTCTTTGAAGCTTTAACTTTTCTGACCTTCTCCACCCTTCTGTTCTTTTCTTTGCTTTTCTTTGCTCTTTTACTTCTGCAGTCTGCCCATCTCAACTCTTCTTTCTTTTCTATCTTTCTTCTATTCCTTTTGTTTTTCCCTTTGTTTTCTCTGCTATTCTCTCCCCTGCTCTGCTCTGTTCTACTTTTTTTTTTTTTTTTTTCATTCTCTAACCTTTCTGCCCTTCATTGTCCCCTTTCCACCCCTTTTGGCCCCTTGGTTGCTCCCTGCCTATCTCCACACACAGATCTCAGCCTTTTTCTGCCCTTCCATCATTCTTCACCTCCTTCAACCCCTCTATGCCTGCTCTCCCCTGTGTGACAAAACCATAACTATAGACACCCCACCCTCTTCCCGTTCTCTTCTGCTCTTCTCTGCCTTTCTCTAACCCTCTCCACACCTTTCTTCCCCATCAGGATATCTGGAGTTATCACTGTTTAATTTTAGTGCTATTCTCCAGAATGAGTAAATGCATTTTTTTCTTTATGCTTGAAGCTAACTCTTGGTGATAGCTGCACATCATATTAAGCAACATCTTAACACACCTATGATATTTCTGCATTGAAAAGAGGGGTTAAAGGTGAAAATTGTATCTTCTGCTACCATCTGCAGCAGAGATCAAAGGAAGGAGCAGAAAATTCTGCTTCAAGACATACTCGTGATCAATAATATTAAATACCTTACCATAAGCTTTGTACTTGGATTGTAAATATTTGATCCTAAAAGCACAGTTTTATCTCACATTTTTCATAGTCTACAGCCTGTGTTTAACTGGAAAAAATGGGGGTGGAAAACCCTAGAGGTAAGAGATTTCATGTGCACTGGAGTACAAATTGCTGTTCCATGTAATATGAATTGTCTATTGAACTGAAGGGATTTACCTTTTTGTTTCATAATTCCTGAGGGCAGTCACCATCTCAAATGGTAGACAAGTAGAGTAACAGCATAAAGCTCTCTTGGGGAAAAAAATAGTATTGATTCACTCTTGTTTGGAATTAATATAATGATGGGGGTTTTATCTTATGTTAAAAAGGTCTGCAGTTAATTAAATAATTATTAAATCCTGTGTACAAACGTGGACATTGGGAGACCCAGGAGCTGGTGCTGCAGAGCAAAACCAGCAAAAGAACTGCAGCTTGTTTGTTAAATCTTTAATACTGCTTCAAACCTTAGAAACCATGTCACACCAGCAAAATGACTTGGAGTTTTGATGTTATCGAACCTGAATTAATCTCAGTCAATCAAAGCACTTCTGGGTAGTGTGGTGTACAGAATAACTGCATTTACTGCTGCTAATCTATGTAATGCTTCTATGGGATTTCATGAACTCAACAAGGTTTAGCTGTGACTTTTGGTATTGACATAGGCACTGCTGGAAATAATGTGAGATGTTCTCTTCCTATTTATTTTATACTGTAATAAGGCTTTAGAGTACTGTGCTATTTGTTGTGTTTATGTTGGAAGGTCAAGCTAAAGAACTAAGGAAACCATTAAAAAAAAAAAAAAAGACCCTGTGGCACTTTTCCAAGAAAGGGTAAATTAAATTTAATGTCTTTCACAAATTCCAGTATGGGAATTTCCTGAAATTTTGATATGACTTGTGCAGCACACCTAGGTTCAGATATTTCTTTTAATTTGGAACGAAGCTAAGAATCTTTATGAGGTCATAAAACTCTTTTGACAAATCTTAAGAAAAACTGACCTGAATTAATGTGTTGCTTTGGAACCAAATAAAAGCAATTTCTTATCTGTTTTGAGGGATGAGGATACTTTTGGGCTTAGATTAATTAAAACAAATAAATCAGTCTCAATAAATGCATGCAGTGCTTGGGTAGATTGGTTTCTTTTGTCATCCCCGTTACATGCCATTTTGTAGGAACACTACTACTTTGTTACAAAGAGTACTTTCATCATTTATCACAGAAGTGACTAATTCATTGTCCTAGACAGGAAGTCACTAGAAAATGGTTTGAAGTTCAGTGCTTATGGTACAGAAAAAGTAAGAGCTTTACATTTGCCAGCAGTAGATGAACAGTGTATTGTAAATTTTCTGTATTTTTTATGGAAGATCTATAGGACAACTGAAATTTTTAGAGGCACACAGGAGCATGAAAAATGCCCATTTTTTATCTTTACTACATATTGTCATCTTACAACATTTATTGACTAAGTCTTGGGATACTGAAAAACCATTTTAAAAAAATATATGTAGCTGATGAACTCTGTCATTATTGGACATTAGAGCTCATAATCACCCTCTTGGGAAAATGGCCAAGGAAAATCCCTTTGACTCTGCTATGCAATTATTGTATTATGAAATGCTACAGCAGCAGTTGTGGAGTCATCTCAGTTATTACCATCCAACAGCCTTGAAAGCTTGTCTACTATAACTTTAGGTGTCCTTGGGCAGGGCTGATGGGCTTCCCTGGGGATTCTGTTTCCCTGATTCCTGTGCCCCATCTGGCATGTGTGGGTTAAACTCCACCCTCCAAAGTGTGTGCAGGCAGTTTGGATGGCTCTCACCTCCCAGGGACCCGCTTGGAATGACCCAATTCTGCCAACACATCTCTTTAAAGGACATATGGCATGGCCCACACCATCCATCTCCCACTGCCCGGGTGGTTCCGTGCGTGGCATGCTGCTTTGGAGGGGTGCTCTGCTCAAAGCTCAGGGCATCTGTGCCTTCCTTTCAGCACAGAATGTGCACATGCAAAGCAGCTGTGAACAGAGCTATCCAGAAAGCCACATGGAAGGGCAGGGAGGTCTATTCTCAAGTAATAACAATGTTTCATGGAAGTAATCCTCTTGCAGAGAGGATCCAGAAGGGCTTTGACAAAGCAGCTGAAATGTGGAATAAACACATTGGGAGGATAAGAGAGGAAAGAAAGTACATCAGACTTAAGGAGTGGAGATATGCATTGTAACAGAATGGTAAAACACATTGTGTATCTGTAGAATTCCAAACTTAATTTAACAAAGTCCTTAGACAGCCTTAGAAAAGTCATGTGGATGGTGGAAATCCTTTCTCTCAGGGAGTGTGCTTCAGGCTATCTGTGGGCCAGCAGCTGCCAAAGTATCTTCACCAGCTCTTCCAGAGGTGTGCAAAGGAGCAGGAAGGAATTCCCAGTAAGCTACAAGGGTCGGACTTCTTTTCCACCTTGAATGTCGAGGGAAGGTCTGTGTCAATAGTCTCTGCTATGGAACTCACTCCTTTAAGGAGTAGGAGCAGCATGTCAGGGAATCAATTTCTGGATCACCTTATGTTATGAATGGGTTGAATCTAGATGAGACATCCTGACAGAGGCAGGATGGAGTTAAGAGGCAGTGACTTGAGGTCTGCCTCAAATCTCACATTAGTGATTGTGCCTTTCAGACTGGCATACGGTTTAAAAAAGATTAAAAAAAAACATATTGGTGATTTGCTTAAAGGAGTGACAGCCTTTTAAAATCTTTTTTTTTTTCTTTATGAAAGAAAATGCATATTGAGAACAAGGGTTTATGCTGACCTTGTTTTCTTTTCTCACTGTAATGCAGGATGAGACTGCAGAAAAAATAGTATCTCCTTATTATGTGCTCCTTGCCTATTGTGACTCAGAGTGGACTTTAATTTGAAAATAGGAAGTGGAGAGCTACATTCCATACTGTAAATGCTTCAGAGGATCTCTCAGACTGTCTAGGGTACAAAAGGAGGCAGTAACATAGGTATAACAAGACTGTCATGCCCTTCTGAAGCAGTAGCTGGAGATTGAGATCTTTCAGCATCCAGGACACAAGACCATGAGTATCTGGCTACCCCTAGTCAGGACTGGGAGATCAGCCATCATCTTCTGGGGATGAATTGTCTGCCAGAGGTGGTGGTGGAGTGAACACCCCTGGATTTGTTTAAAAAAGACTGGGTGTGGCACTGGATGCCATGGTTTAATTGAGGTGTTAGGACATAGGTTGGACTCAATGATCTTGAAGGTCTCTTCCAACCTGGTGATTCTGTGATTCCTCTTCCACCAAAACTTACTGCTCCCAGAGTGTCCTGCACACTCTGAATTGCTGAATCTCAGTTCAGCTGTGTGATCATGGCTTGTTGTGATGCCATACATATCTGAGCAGAGATGAATAATCAGATAACAAACATGTTCCAAGTGCCTGGCTCATATTTTGGAATGGAATGTGCAGCGACTCATAATTTGGTTGTCAGCACTAAAAGAGACAAGGAGGGGAAAAGGAACAATGATTTTTGTTTGGCATCATTAGATGGTCTTTCAGACTATCAGTGTTACTGAGGAATGGTTTATTTTTTTCTTCCTTTAAGGGTCATGACAGACATGGGCTGTACTTATGTTCCTTTCCTGAGTTTTCTGTCCTTCCCTGGTAATAGCCTCTAATATAGAACATCTGAAAAGATCTTGAGGGCTCTCTCTCCATGACAAAGTCCTCTCTTTTAGAATAGTACCAATCTGTACTGGCCACAATAAGAAAAATAATAATTTTGCATAATTTGACAGTACTCTGAGTAAAATATCCCAGCATCACTGCACAGGGACTAACCTTTTTATAAATGTTGTTTTGTGTTTTTTTCATTTGTTCTCTCAATGGGTGGGTAAATCCATGAACTGCTGCTGACTGTAGAACTTTTTTGAAGGTGAAGTAGTGCCCTTGCAAGGCCAGTGCTGCTTGCTTGCACTTAAAAAGACTATTTTTTGTCCTTGACGAGGAAGTGTTTCTATGGTTTATAACATGTTTTCTGGCTTTACTGCCCTGTGTGAAACTGTGGTGGCTCTCACTGGGACTTTGCAACAGCAGGAGCTTCCAGCATAACTTGATGTGGCAGTTTGGGCTATAAAAGGCTGAAGTTTGGGAGCTCACACCAGGATTTGTCTTGGTAAAGCAGAAGCTGTGAAACACCACAGGCTTCAAATACCCCCAACTTTCCAAGTTCTTTTGCCCCAGCAGCTGAGCAGCTGGTGTTTTACATGTTTTCCCCCAGAATTCTGCACATCTCTGCCTTGGGCAGTGCAGAGATAACACTGCACACATCCCTGTGGTGAGCACCTGGGCACGCCTCCAGCTATGCTCCTGTGCTTCCATTCCCCTCCAGCATCTTCCTCCTGGCTCTGGGCTAGCTGTGTGAGGAGCAGAAGTGTGGGGAAGGTGTTTGCACCTCCTGGGAAGTCCAGCGAAGGCAGAGTTTCTTGTGTTAGAAAAGAGTGTTTGCTCTCACACAGGCACTCTGGGGCCAAGGCACTGCAAAGTGTGCTGTGATTTTGGGAGAGATTATTTTTGTCCGTGTGTTTAGAAGGATACAAGGGGGAAGGGTGCAAGCAGGCTTCTCTCCCTTTGTAGGCTGGGTAAAAAGTAACTCAGAAGAGAAGTGCTCTTGATGTGCTATATTTGTAATGTATGAGAGGGAAGGACCTTTCAGTAGCTCAAGCAGGCAAGTCCAACAAGGGCTGAAGGGGTTTCTCAGTAGCTGATGTCCCCCTTCAGCAGCCAGCAGTAAAGAAGCTGCTGGGTGAGGTTTCCTTGGTCATTCTGGCCATCAGGAGAAGCCTGGCAATAGCAGGAATGCAGGTCCTTGTGTATATCCTGTCCTGTCTAGGGAGGAACACATGAAGTTCTGAGGCATGAGCATGTTGTGTAAATAGCTTGCCTGATACTGTGGTGCATGAATCCTCCTGTTAGCTGGGGAGGGTCTGAGGGTCAAAATTTCTTTACCAGGAAAGAAAAATGCAAATGAATATGTTTAATATTTACCTAGATTAGAGATACTAAGTTCCAACAGTTTAAGTGTGAATCATTTAAAACTTGCATCGGTGGTGTACAGAATATTTCTAGGATATTCCAGTTGGGAGAATCTGTACAATCTAACCCATTGTCAGTATCATACCTTCACTATACAGCCAAAGTTGATTAAGTAAGGTTGTCAAGATTGGTTTAACTTCCTATGTCAATAGACTTTTTGAAAATTGAATTTTAAATGTGGAAATGATACAGATTTATTTGGAATACCTTTGGGATACCTTTACACAACATTTGCCAGCCTTGAGTTTTAGGTTGCAGAATCATTAGGCATATAGTCATCTCTATTTCCATTGCTTGCATTTTAGCCTGGATAAGGAAGAAAAAGTAAAATGAAACCTCCAAGCACTGACACATGTTGCAGATTGCCTCTGTCTTCTTATGTA
Source organism: Cichladusa arquata (assembly GCA_026413545.1). Classification (NCBI taxonomy): domain Eukaryota; kingdom Metazoa; phylum Chordata; class Aves; order Passeriformes; family Muscicapidae; genus Cichladusa; species Cichladusa arquata. The sequence continues at coordinate 18,355,802 of JAOTQP010001652.1, forward strand.
GGATGCTTAGGGATTTCAGAAGGGTTAGGGAAAGTTTTCTGAACAATTGACCTCTCCTGTTGTGCACAGAAAGTCATCACAAATTCAGAGAACTTCTGCTGACTTTACAGCTTATTCCTTGATCCTAGAAGAAGTGATGTTTTATACACATGTATGAATGGACATGTTAAATGTGGATGTCTCAGTGGCCCTGCTTTGTAGCAATGGTCTGAAAGAAAATATAAGTCCTCTCATAATTAAGTGATAGACAGGTAAAAGCTATTCAGTAAAGACTGACATGTTGGAGACAAAATTTTATAAATTCTCTTTTCTATGTCTGATCTATGCATGATGGCCAAATGTGGCAATCTCCCTGTGGTATCTCTTCTGTGATATGCTTGTTATGTTTCTTATCAAAGTCTAATCAAGAAAAACTCTTTCTTCATCCTGAGCAACTTGTATTTATATTTAATTAACAATTCATTAGATTATTTATAACATAAATTTATGTGCTTATATTTTATGTAAGTTTATGTATTAAATTTTTGAAATGTGCTGCTCTTTCCACCAGTTAGTTAAGGAAGTATAAAATGAAGCAAAACTCTCTGGGATGTTTTAAAAGTTGGAAGTGTTTGTTTATCAGGCCTTCAAAAATATATAACTGCGCTTTTTATTATATTACTATACAAGCAGTGTGAGCTATAGCATATGAAGAAAGGCATGTAGAAGCTCTCAGGAAGATTTACTTGAGTATTATTAGTGAACTAGTGAGTGATCTGGAGTTTTGTCATCTTAAGAGTTTTTCCTATTACTGTAAAATTGTTTTATGTGGGGTGTCAGAAGAGAGTGGCCTACCAAGTGCTAGTGCTTTTTTTTATAGCTTGTGATGTACAAGTGGAAATTGATGGACTGATAATTTGTACCCTCAGACTTGTAATGATGTGATAGTGTTTTATTTACAATTTTTTAATCTTCGCCAATTTGTCCCATGAAATAGATAGTTAGGACTACTTTTCTGACATTTAGCCTATAATGTTATCTTAGAAACGGCTAATAGAACTTAAGCTGTCAAATGTTGTGTTTATTACCTCTATATTATTAAATCTGAAGTCTTTATCGAATTATTTATTTTTCATAGGGGAAATATAATGTAGATTCTGAGTAGAGTTGTTTTCCATATAAAGAGTTGTAGGACATAGATGCTCTGTATTGGAGCACAGGCACAGGTTTGTGTTTCCAGCTGGAGCAGAGACCTGAGTCAGTAAGTCTGTACAAGAAAAAATAAGGGCTAAAGTGAAGACTCCAGCACAGATCAAGAAGAACCAAAGCCACATTTAGTAAATTTGCAGCTAGGAAATGTTAGTTGTCCTCCGTCAGTAAGAGTGTACCTCAGCAGCTTCTCAATCTATGTGGGCTCAAACACTTCCCATGTAGTTGTGTTCCTCCATGCTGCTGGTCTGTACATCCCTGGCTTTTAAAGATCATTGTTTGTTTTCTACTCTTGTCTATAAGAGTGCTTCTGTCAGCTCTTTAAATGCTAATCAAAGATGTCTTCATATTACCTACATCAGACAGACTGAAACTTTTCTACATGTCCCCTAGCATGCTCTTTTCTCTCTGTCTTATACATGTGAGGTTGATGTTCCTTACATTAGTTCCTGTGCTGGTTTGGCACTAAATTCAACCCAAGGAAGTTGTTTAGTTTTTGGTTAGCTGAGGCAGAGAAGTTCCCTTGACTGAGGGCTTTTTTTTTTTCTTTTTCTTGGAATTGTTTGAACCTGGACTCAAAACCCATGATATAAATTGGTGCATTGGCCAGGAAATATCAAACTGGTGAACCAAACCACTACATAAAAGTTGGTGGTTTTGCCTGGTTGAATCGAAACTGCAATAGTTCCTTATACTTACTGCGGTTTTATTTTTGGTTTTGTTTTTTTTTTTTTACCCTTGATATCTCTTTCTACTTTCATCTGCTTTTGTGCCTCAGATTTCTGGTTTGTACGTCAGCCTCACATTATTTTACACTTTAGTATTTGCAGGTTCTGGTTTCTGATCTGCTTCTTTCTCATGGTTAATGCTAGCAGAAAACTCGATAAGACAACATAGCTAAGGTGGCATCCACTGCTCTACCCTATCTGATTTCTCCTTTGTCCCTCAGACTCTTGAGAAGATCAGTGTTTTGATCCTGTGCTTAGTTAAAAGCTCTCCCTGCAAGCTGAATCCCTTACCCACACAGTGGTGTGTAAACCTGGCACTGTGATCTGGCTCACTTACAGCTGGGACCAGTTTCTCTGTGTCTGACCCTCCAGCATCCCCAGCACCAGCTGCCAGCAGCAGCATTATTCTGGGGGCAGCAGGGTGGGAGGGGGCTCTGGCCATCCCTACTGGGATGGGATGTGGGCACACACATGCAGTGGAGAGGGATGAGAAGGTCCCACGTGTGGAGATCATAGGAGTTACTAGATGAGCCCACAGCTGCTGTCCTGGGCAGAGTGCATCTTGTTTCCTTCTTCTTGGAGCTGAACACCATCAACTTGAGCAAAAACAGAATTCGTGCTCATTCAGAAGTGTGAAATTAATGATAAATTATCTATCTATTATCTTTTTTTTTTCTTTTTTTTATACTGGAATGGATATTCAGAAAATAATGCATTTTTGAGAGATAATTATGCTGTCCAGAATGAAAACTTTACTGGATCCTTGTTTGTTTTTTTTTTTTCTGTTTTGCTCAGCTCCCTGTGTCTTGAGGTACTACAACAGCTTCCTGTACCCAAGGTGGTATAAGCCCTTAGCAAGTTCATGATTTCCTATGCTAAAATGAATGAATAATAGAAATCATAACTATTGGGCTAGTTATTTTCTTATACAAAACTTAAAAACCAATCATTTTCTGAATACAAGCTATTGTCTGTTCTATATTTGCTGTTGGTTCTCTCTCTAGCAATTCAACATTTCTTCTTTGCTAGACAGCATGTAATATTTGGATAAAAAAAGTAGGAGGGAAAAGTTTTAAATCATGAACAGGTGTTCTCTTTTTTATTCCACAGTGAATTCTAGTGTTAATCATTATTTTGGGTATTTGTTTTTAAATGAATTTAGAAGAATTGATAGAAACTTCTTGCTCTTTATTCAGTGTAGTGGGTTGAATACTTTGGTCTATCTAATAGGCAAAAAAACCCCCCACCAAACAAGTGTCAGCACCACTGTTTGAATAATGCAGTAATGGAAGTCACAGGTCCTGATCTGGTTTGGGTTTTTTGTTTGTTTTCTATGTGTCCATTGCTATGATAACAAAATAGAATATTAGTTAGCACACATATTTTAGTAAAGGGGGAAAATTACTTTTTAATTTTATTAAAATGTTACAGCAGTGCACTTTAAATTTTAGAATCTGACAGATTAACACCATTAGATTAATACCTGGTTACAGTAATTGGATATTGGTAACAGCGTTGTTAGCAGAGAGATCCTATTAACTTGTTTATGGAGCTGCCTTACATGGCTAATCCAATTTGGAGCTTAGCATTAATTATAGCAACGCAGAGATGAATGGATATTGGGTGCAGCACCCTCCTGCAGGAAAGGCAGTTCTGGTGGCATAATACTGGCCACATTGCATGGATAGCTGAGAAACATGTGAGTTTGATAAGAGCATCCCCAGAGAAAACTGATCTTGGATGATCAGGATTGTCTGTATTTCTGGAAAGGAGCAGGCTCCACGTGGGTACCCTTTTCTCTTGCCACAGGGTGGAAGAAGGGGTGGTTATAATTTACACCAATGCAGTGGTTTGTTTGCACAATTTCATTCTGTGTTTGCATATAGTGTGCTCTGGGTGTTTAGTTATCTATATGGGCAGAAATGTGTGCTGGCTCACAGCAATGGCTTGCCATTGGCACGTGTGAATATAATAGTTCAGCTGAATTTGAGGAGAGCAGGGAGGAAAGAAGCACCTCAGTCTGTCATACATGATACTTGCATATAGAATTTGGTTGACCTAAAACTGCTAAGCTGGTTGACATCAGTGAAATCAGTACTTGTATTTTTTGGCATAAAAATATGGTTCTTTTTCTTGCTTAGTCATTTTTTTGTCAGAGGCATTTTCTAGATGAAAATTTGCAGCAAAATGATTATGCATTGAAATATTTAGCTCACATACTATGCGAGCTAAAATTTGAAAATATTGCAATACTGTTTTTCCTGTAATTTTAGATGATCAGAACTGTGGTAGTAATTAAAACTGTTTTTCCATGTTCTCTGGTTTTCAGCAAGGAAAAGAATCTAAGCTAAATGCTAAATTTAGGGATTTCTGTAGCAGAATTTACCAGCTCATGGAATGGTAGGGCTCTTCATATGCGGTGCACTTACATCATATACATGAAGTTGATAGTCAAGTGAAGTCAGGTGTTACAACCTTTCTATTTTTCTCTTTTTTTCTTTTTTTTTTTTTTTTTTTGGTGTACTCCCCAAATTTGGCCTTTCACGCGTCTTCCACGAAGATATGTTTCTGTCGAAACCAAGTGCTCCTTTTCTTCTCCTGTACTTTTCCTGCAGCATTCCCTTATGTTTAGTATTTCAGAGCTGACAGAATTGGGTATTCATGGAAAACATACACAGGATTCACCAGGCAAGGAATTTAAATTTCAGAAGGTGAAATTATAACACTTTTGAAGTCAGTGACAAAACTCACTCCAACTATAGCAGGACCTAGATTTTATCCTCAATTTTTAGGCCCAAATAAACACTTCAGTCATGAGACTGCCCACTTTGAATATCACAGTGAAGAAAACCTGACAAACAGAGAAAATAATGGCTGTTCCAGGAAAAAAGAGTACGCAGTTAGATAACATTGAATTAAAAGCTGTGTTGTATATTCCTACCTGCTTGTCAAGGTTGCAGTCTGCTATCAGCTTCTAGACTGGTGCTGATATATTACAGACCAATGCAGAGCTATGCCACCTACTTTACATTGCAAAACGTAAAAGACAGGGCAAAAATGGTGCCATCATGTCCTCTATATGTACTGCTAATGTGGAGTGACCAGATTATTGGAATTAAAATCAGTTTCTGTCCTCCTATAATCAGACAAGTGAGTTTAATGATTTTATGTAAATATTGAATAAAGCAGAAATGCAGGGTTTAGTCAAAGTGACTCAGAGGACGTGATTTCCTTCTTTCTTTTTCCCCTTCTTCCTCCAAGACTGTTAAGCCAATGGAACAGACTATCAAGTATGCATGCACATTTCAACCCACCCATGCCAAGCTCTCAATGCGTGGAAGCACAGGCACAGTTTAATTAAATTTATTCAAGAAATCCCCAGACTATAAAAAAAAATAGATAAATATACAACGCTAATTAGACTGTTCTTTTTGCCATTAATATCAGTGGAAGTGTGTGTTTATAGACATGGGAAGACACCCCCTGCCACTGTAATAATGATTCCTTTGTATTCAGGACTCACAATGATGTTTCAGCTGATTAATCTCTTCAAGTGTCCTTTTTGGAGGGCTGAAATATTTGTCAGAAGTCTTCAAAGTCTGAATTACTCCGATTTGCAATCCTCATAAAATTTTAGTTATTAAATTGAACCTGTCAATATTACTTAGTTCATGCTCTCCTGTTTTCCATTTTAGACTTTTCTGTGAGCTGGAGAAATAATGTGATTTAAAATGAGATTGTGATGTATGATTTAGTGGTGTGGGCGAGTTGATCTCTACCCAGGACAGAGGCAGCAAAAATCAATATTTCTCTGCAGGCTCCCTCTCAGGTAACTGGGGGAGCTGGTTTGATACTAGACTTCCTGTGAAGTCCTAACAACTCAGAGATTCTCAAGTCTTTTCCTGGTATGCACTGACTCTCCTGGGTCTAAAGGTCAGTATTTCTCCTTCCTTCCCATTATATCCTGACTGGAAATTTTGTGAAAATTCTGGAATCAATCCGCCTTCATTTTAAATGTCACAAGAAACACATCCATCTAAACAGAGCAGTCATTGGAACACTTCATTTTAAGGTCTGTTTATGGAGAAATGTCATCATCCTTTCAGAGGCAGTGTCTGGTCCTGTGACCAATGACAGTAAACCAGGTTTTCACAGGATAGCTTGACAAAACTGAGTAGCCAGTTGAAACATTTTGGTATGCCCCTTGTTGTGCCCAACAAAAGATACATGTACTTTGTTTAGGTGAAATGAACCACAGGGAAGAAGTAATTTTTGAGGAAGTCAGTGTTGCAGAAGTTTCCTAATAATGATGGGAATTTGTAGTAGTACTTGGATTCACAAGTTTCCTTGTAATTCAGTTGAACTCCAGTAGGATTTTCCAGCCATGTGTTAGCTGCATTCTTATGCTGGACCTGCTGTGAGGAAAATTAGGGGTTTGACCATAAACTTGTCAATTGGGACTGTTCAGTGCTGTGAATAAACTTAGTGATTTTCCAAAGGAAGGCTTACAGCCTTCTAAAACACAAAATATGATCTCATTGTCCTTTAGCTTGGAAAGGCAGAAGAACAAATCTTTTTTAAGGCCTCCAAAAAATGTTTAAAAAACCCATACAATCCCACCCCCCAGCATTCAAATCATAAGAGGAAGAGCCATGAAATGTGCCTTGTATCTGTAAAAATACATCTCCATTGTTTTAATGGGACAATTATTTCAAACCAGAACTTGTTGCAAAAATCCTGGATGCTTTTGAGAAATTAATTTTCCGTGATTTTAGGGAGGCAAATAGTTCTCCATTCGGCTAATCTAGAGGTTGACAGACTTTTTGCCTCTCCTCTTTAGTCTTAGTCTAATGCTGGAACTTCTGTTATGCCGATGGGGTTCTCTGTGGTAGTGATCAGTCTCAAATTATGTTAAAGAAGTTGCATTGTCTTTGGCTACAGTCAATCTTTAGTTTTGTTGATTATCACATAAATAAAATACAAGAGCAAATTTTGCTGTTGCAGTGAATTAAGCTTTATGCCTAATGGACGTAATGTGCTAAGGTCACAGGATGCACTGCAAATATGTTCAGTAATTATGGTCAGCAGAAGAAATATGGCAAAAGGGCTGATTAGTTTTTGATTTGAAAAATTTAGCTGAGGTTTGTTTAATGAATACTAAGAGATATAGAGCAAGATATCTGGCATTGGGGTGTCTGCTTTAGGTATTTCAGCTCCTAGGAGAGGGAATGGGTATATATATATTCAAGATTCAGGTGTTTCTCTAGTTTTGCCCTACAGGTGTGATTAATAGGCTATTTCTATGTGGTAGAAGTTGTAGTAAAATCTGTGCTGTTTCAGAAGGCTTCCTATAAAGACCCTTCTCAATTAGAAATGCTTTTCTGTATGCTAGGAATAGACATGAAAGGATGGAAATAATTATTTAAAAGGAACCAATAAAGAGAGCAGCTATACCATTCTTATTTGTATTTTGCCATTCTTTCTTTAACTGTTTGGGGTTTTATTGTATTTGCTTGAATATTCGTGGTTTTTTGGGAAAGAGATAGCCCTTTTATTTTGCCAACACACACTGGTTTAGCATTGCTGTGGTCTTGCTCCAGAGCTGTGGATTCTGGGATGATAGCGGCAACAAATAGTAGCAATGCTGAGAGTTGGTCCAGATGTTTATCCTGAGGTTAAAATTATATCAACAATGCAACCAGACATGATTTGTTTTGTCTTCTTCCTCCTAAAGCAATGACATATTATGACAAGTCAGGATGGTGAGCAAAGGATGTTCTTAGCTATTCTCTTAACCCATTCAGCAGCCTTCTCATCCCTATAGCTTCATCTTACAAACTGGGATCATACTTTGTTTCATAAAGCATCTCATGAATCTGAGATGAAAGCCTTTTCTAGGGAGTCTTCATATCTGAATTCATAAGATGTAGCAGATTTGGGTTGTTGTTTTTTTATTTTTTTTTTCCCCTTGAGGTATTGGAAGCATTCATTAGAAAGCTTGTTGCAGAGTTCTATAGCTCATTTGATATACAAATTTTGGGAGTTTCGACAAATAAAAAAAAAAAAAAAAAACCCAAACTATCATTGCCCATTTACAAAACACAACTGATTTGAATTGTTTGTCCAGAGACAAGCATGGCTGGCAGCTAGATGAGACTTAATTATCTTCCCACAATTCACTGGCTGTTTATTTTTTGCAAAGAAAATGTTATTCCTCCTTGCATAAACTATCAGGAGGGCAGAATGCAGTCACAATGTTGCTTTGCTTCTCCACCCTTACCACTGCCCTAGGAAGTGGGTGCTACACAGAAAATCATCTTCCTGCTTGCGTGGAGATGCCACTCCTTGGAGGCGCTGATGCCCTCCTGGATGGTGGTGAGTGGTAACAACATCCAGGTGACAGCAGTTGGCTGAGGATTGCTGACACGATGCAGCTCTTGAGGCTCTTGATGTCCATCTCCTGCAGGGGAGGTCTAAGATGCAGGAGGGATGAAATCCTTCCTCACTAATTTTAGCAGTGGCATGTTTTTTCGCGTATTTCTGTTTTGTAGGCTGTAGGTTATGAGAGTGAAAACAAGTGAAGTGTTTAAAGGAGCACCTAGCTGTCAGAACAGTATCTTCCCTACCAAAATATCCTTGGTTTACTCTCATATGTAAATGACAGGTTTAGCAGGCCTCCCACCTGCTAAAAAAAGCAGTTTTAAAACTGAAGTGAATAAAAATGATACTCTATTGAAATATTTATACAGCCTTTTTTGCTTTTGCCCATTATATCTTGTTGTTAAATACTTAGAATGATTTGAAGTGTATTTAAGCAGACAAGAAACAACCACCCCTGCAGTGTTCTGAGAAATGCAGGTACTATAATTTGGTACACAGGAAGTGTATTATACACTATGCATCTTGAAATAGGGACCATTTTAAAACTGCAGACCCACATGTATAATGTTTTTTTGTTTGTTTTTTTTCTGAGGTACACTTTGCCTTGCATTAATAAAGTAGGTCCTGTAGCAGGAAATGCATGTTTTTTGTTTTCGTTAGAGGGATTAAATAAAAAAAGGAAAAAGATTGGTAAACACTAATACTATCTGATAATGGCTACAGAACTTCCCAGAATTATTCCTGTGTAAAGTGAAATAATTTAGGTTTAACAAAATCATAGTTTCCAATCTAGGTTTAAAGAAAAGTACAAATGCTTAACTCCTAGGAAGTTATTACTATTATTATATGGCTCCAATGAAACTTAGCACAGCTGTAGACTGGTCAATAAATAATTTCTTTCAATTGCTTTAGACCTCAAAGAACAGTCTGGTTTACAAGTGAAAAATAAGAGAGACATGTTAGATGTGTCATAGCTGAATTCACCTGTTGTTAAGACAACAATGAAAATAAGAAATTCCTTCAAGCCTTGTGAAACAGGTGGATTCTTTGGGACTGGGGTCTTTGTATACACATGTTACTTTCACTTTTCACTAGATGAATTTTTCTTTATTGTTTGGTATTTTCTGTGTTAGCTTGAAAATAAACATCTGTAAGGCCTAAACTGTATCTGCCACTGTGAAAAAAGCAGTTTCTCAAAGAACTAAGTGTAGTTCCCACGTGTTCTTATTTCAACTACTGTCAACCATTGCTTGAAGTGTTATGTCCAGCAGCTGGTTGGTGATCATCAGTTTGGGGTTTAAGGTCCTGTGCCTTCACCTTTCAGATGAATTCACAGGCAATTGACTTTCCTTACGAAATCTTGGCCCAGATTCTCTTTTTGGGTTAACACGTTTGCTGTATGAAGAGGGGAAAACATATCAGAATAGAGAACAGACCAGATAAGGGGTTTCAGGTAGTGTCCACACTTTGCTTGTATGTGTTGTTTGTGGAGCCTTTGCACTGGTGTGTAGAGAGCTCAGATTGGCTGTGCTCCCCTGGAGCATGTGGGATTCCTGCAGCAGCACTGGGTCCCTCAAACAGCCACGTCCCTCTCTGTCTTACAATACCCTGAGCCCCACTGGGACCCTGAAGCTTGTGTAGTGCAGGATTATGTCATCATGTCTGTATCCCATGCAGGAATGCTTTCCCCCAGGCTAAGTTCTGTTGTTTTTTTTATTCCTGGCAGGAACAGATACAGGGATAGTGGTGGATGCAGAACAATACCCTGTATTAGAAAGTGTGGTGCTCCAAATGAGTGGAAAACAAGCTCTGCTGCTAGAACTCAGCTTTCATTGTTTCATCTGCCTAGGCTTATAGAGTAAACAAGGATCATTATGGCCTGAGTAAATACCCAGCACAATTGTTATTTCATGATAAACAGTGATGTTATTTTTGATGCATGGAAATCCTTTTCTTAAATATATTCTCTCTAAGGTTTTGGTGTTTCAAAATTTCATTTTTAAGCATCTCATTTGATCCAGCCTTGGAAATCTATACTTCTTGCAATTTCTCCCAAAAGAAAATTGATGTGATAAAGTGGTGATCCCTTTGACTTATTTTCAGTTCCTGTTGGCTATCCATGTATTTGCAATTGTCAGAAGAAATGGAAAGTATTCAGCAGTATGTGTGTGTGTGATTTCCAGATTAGCTTTTGCCCTCACCGTAACATCTGTAACCTTGGATCTGCAGGCTGTATGTCACCAATTCCCCTCTTTTCAAAGCAACAGGCATGTTTGTAAGCAGGCTTTTCTCTCATCTGGCTGGCTTCCCTGATGCAGAGAGCAGGACAGGAAAACATCAAGAGGTCACCAAACAAAACAGGGTCACTTGAGTTGAATACCCATGGCCAGCCCTAAGAAAGGAGTTGGGGAGTAAGCACAGGTGGGGTGGATCTGTGATAGGAAGCTCTTTAAACAGTGGCTCTCTTACATCCTTGGTCAGCATAAGTGGGGTCTCAAAGCCGGGTCCTCTGGGTTAGTTTAGACAGGCTGCAAACTGGAATGAAGGTGGCAGAAATGTTTTAATATACAGTATTTATTTACAAAGCTGTTTTCAATTCAAAAAATAAAGTCTCATATTAATTGTATTTTTTATGTTGGAAAAAGTCACATTTATTGTCAGTTCTAGTAACTGAAATGTGATATTCAGTTTCAAGCAGGGAGGAATATTTATTTTTTCCTTTTCTTGCCTTTTTTACCTCACTACAGCAATAGATGAAAAAAACTCCAGATTGATCTAGAATCACACACATAAAATGGTTTAAAGTATTTTTCACTTATGCCATCAAAACAAATAAATATGTTTGTTCATCTCTAGCTAGTTCCATGTTTCACAATGAGTCCTTGGGTACCTTTGTATAAGCTTTGACTTTAGTGCTTCAGTGTTCCCACTGAGAAGAAATAGAACAGTTTGTTGTTTATCACATAGGATGGTTTGGAGTCAGTTATGCTGGAAGAATATTTTAAAGACAAATGAACTGTTCAGCTGGGAAAAGACTGCTAAAAGGAAGACCTTGAGAACACGCTGACTTATCTTCTCCCTTTTTCTCCTTATGCACTTCCCTTTATGTCATAAAGTTGTTTCTTGCAATGTTAAGAATAACTGTGAATTTTAAATTATTTTTAAAATATAGATATATTTTTAAATTGCTCTGCAAAGCATAGTGTTGAATGTTGAAGAGCAGGCAGAAGAGGAGCTGAGAGGCTTATGACTTTTGTCTCTACTCCTTAGTCTTTCTTTGTAGTCTGAGGTAAATAGCTTAATCTCAACACTTGAAGCTTCTGAATGTTAAATTGCGGATAATCTTCTCACACTTCATGGGAGGTAACAAATAGAATTTATTTATTTATATGTCCAGAGTGTTTTGAAATTCCTATAAATTGGGTGAAATAAAAATGCAGAGTATTCTTCCTTGACAGAAATTTAAATATGAAAGTAGCATTAAAATTTAGCTCTCTAACTTTTTCCTTTATAAAGAGGAGCATTCCCTTCAGGGATCTTATTCATCCTTCCTATTCACTTGCTTTGCACTGGAGCACTTCCAGGTCTGTAAAAGGTTTCTCATGGGAATGATACTGGTGAAGCTGTTACCTGCCTTGAGTTGGTTGGCATATGGTTAGGAATTTAGGTGCTGTTTCACTTGCAGACAGCATAAATGCAGTGAGACCTCCTGCAATATTTCATGTCTTTTCCCCGTTCTATTTTGCATCTCAAAGGTCAGCACATCAATTTGGCAGAGTGTATTTAATTGATGTACAAACAGGTTAAGGCTTCTTGTGTTTAATTTTACTTTTATTCTTTCAGCTTAAAGAAGTAGTTTGAGGAAATAGATGACATTATAATTTTTTTTCAGTAAATTCATGATTATATATTCACTTATAAAGTGATCTTGGAACATGCAGGTGTTATTCTGTTGTAATGCAGAATTTGAAATCAAGTTTCACTCGTTTGTCTGTGATCCTAAGGAATGACACAGCCTTGCTTCAGAGTAGTGTTTTTACTTCATTTTTATCACTTTTTTAGGAGACACAAACAGCATACCTTCCAGTTGGGGCAGTTATGCTGTGAAAGTGCATGACTGCAGCCCACTAGATAAAGCCCTGTCTCCAGGAAGAGGCCAGCTGGTCTCTCATTGCTTTGTCACCCACAGAGATGGAGTGAATGGCATGGACCCTGGGTTCTTTCTTTTCATGTATCAAGTCCTCTTTTTCCTTCTGTCTGTCCCCTTGAACTCTGTAGTGTTTCCAAGGCACTTGTTCCATGTCAAGAGAAAATGCAGTGTGGGACTGGTTTAGACTTTTTATTGTCCAACAGTGAATAAACAGATGGTTTGAACTACTTGTGTTAGAGAAGAAGTTTTAGCCTGAAGTCCTTCACCTGCTACCTACCTGCTATAGGTTGTTATGGCAAAGTTGCATCCTTGTTTTTGTCTTACTGTGTTTGTGCTGCTTGACTTTGCACTTAATTATCTTTTGGAAGCTTGTGTCAGGTGTGTGCTGAGCTACTCATGGGAAGTGCAGTGGCATATAATTTATTAATCCCAACTGGCCTTATGCAGTAACAGCACCATCCAGTTCAGGGTAGCCAGTGTGCCAGGCAGAAGTGCCTACAGTCCTGTGCAATGACAAAATGTCTTGTAATGCAGTATGATTTTTGTAACTTAGGGCACTTTTAGATGCTTCTGGGCAGAAGTTTTCTTATAATCCTATGTGTAAGACTTAGCAAGACAACTAAAATCTGAGTGGATCTTCTGTATATATTTCTTTAGCCATTTTTTATGAGGAAATAGTATGTCTTTGTGCTCACACAAACTGGGTGCACTCTGAGAAAGCAGCATCACAGGGACCCACCTGAACATTAGGTTTGTGGCTGGTAAAATCAGTTGCTGAATCTCAAACACAGCATAAAGAACTTGGCCCTTGTAGGGTCTACCACCCTCACATAAAGGGGCACATGTAAAAAACTTGAAGCAACAAAGTGAATTTTGATTTAAGGTTGTGGATTGATAGAGGCTTATTTACAGCTCATCAAGAGTTTTGTGTGATCTGTAGTAGTCTTTGATTATGAGTTAAGGACTGAATATGATACAGACAAAAATGCCTTTATCCTAACTTAGCCAGGTGTGCCTCATGCAAAATTGCTGCATTTTAAACCATATGGTAATTCACATTAATCTTAAAACACATAATTATAAAAATGCTGGAAATGAGAAATTTTAAAAAGTAATTGGAAAATATCACAGTAAAACAGGTTTTAAAACTAAAGATGTGCTTCTTACCACTTACAGGCTATGATGAAAAGGAAATACTGTGTACTGTTTGAGATCAACTGTTCCATTAAAAATGCTAAAGCCTACTTCATACCATGTGATAAAACATCTCAAACTTCAAACTTTTTAGTACTATACCTGCTTCAAGCAAAAACAGTTTTATCTCCTTAAAAAATGTGGCAGATATTGTGAAGTAGGGATAGACTTCTATGCCTTCTTATTTTGGGCAGCTTGTCAGTCTGGGAGCTCTGTTTTCCAAGTAATAAAATCCTTTCTCAACTAGTATTTTTAATAGTCTTTTAGCACCTTAGGGCCTTTAAATCTTTCTAGCTCACCTTGACTGAAGCAAGCATGAATGTTTCACAGCTGGATGTGTGAGCATCTGGCCCATCCTCAAGTACTTGGGAAAAAAAATGTTGTGGGACACTGCTTTTTGAGCAGAACACCTGCCTTCACTTGAGTTTGTGCATTTGAAGAGTCAGCAATGGCAAGCTTTCTTTTTTCAGAATCTCAGTCTATCAAAGGAAATAGAAGTAGAAGAGTTTCACTGTGGGAAGGAGATTTCCTGCTGCTTTCCCCTAAAAATGCACTTTCTGACTTGTGTAGCTTCAATGAGAAACAGCTACAAGAATTCTGGCAACCGAGTGAGTGGCAAATATACTTACTCCTGAAGATGAGCTAGAGTCTGAAGAAAGTTTCAGTAATACCTTAAATATGCTGTAGCTCACTGTTCTCCACAGTTTACCATTCTTATATTTTTTTTGGTCTTCTCCATATCCTATTTTTTTAGATGTCTTTATCATACCTAGTGGTAATTTTGGCCCTAAACCACTTGCCAATAGGAAACCTTCATCTCCAAAATTACCAGCAAAGGCTATATAGTAAAAGTAGAGAACCCAACACACAATTTTCCCTTTTATTTTGTAAAAGCATGTTTGTATGTTGACATCGAGTGTCAAGAGGTTTAATTTGATTCTATGCAAATTTAATTATCAGTCCTTTCTGATGTGATAGATTAATTTTGGTATAGTTCAAGTTGTTTATATAGCCTCCATTGCCAGCACATAGTGTTCTTGTCTACATGGACAGGCAGGATGGGCTGTAATGGGATTAATATAGACTTTCTATTGTAAAATAGTTGTTATTCTCTGTATGGGTGCACAAAGCAGAAAGAAACTCAGCCAGGTTAAGCCAACATGCTCGTGTAGCAAGCCCTGTGGTCTTCACCTGTCTGACTCTTTCTAGTGTTCATTTACATAATTAAGTCAGAGCAAAATTTGACTTTCACTCACAATCAATTTGAACATTAATTGCACATGAATGCAGTCTTCTAATTATTTCTTTTGTGACTGGAGAGATTAGCTTGTAATGCATAAATGAAGAGTGATTAGAAAATTAAACAAAATGGGGCATATGCTGGTGGAAGGAAATTGTAAAATAGGTATTTCTCTTGCCAAGCTTCACTCTTCTTTGGTTCATGAGGTTAATGACTGTATGCTAGAGATTTGCTTCGGGTTACCAAATTACAGGCAAAAGTCTTGAGTGAAAGAAGGGTCAGAAAAGGAATCCTCTTCAAGCAAAAATGCTCTTTTGTTTCAATCAATGCCAGAGGAGACATCTTTGCTCAGTGGTGGGAATATATTATCCTTTTCAAAAGGCCAGTTGAAAGAGATTCAATAGGTCCTCTAATTTTAAATCAAAAGCTGTGTGATAATACATTAATCTCTCCTTGTCTGACACTATCCACCCAAGAGACAGTAAAATACACAGGCTTGGGCTGACCCAATATAAGGAATGTGATCTAACTGCACAAGTTGAAAGGAGGGAGAACACCAGTATATGCCCAAGGGCAAGATCATCAGGGACAGTTGTGAAGAAATAGAAGTTTTGAGCTTGTATCAAGTCCCATAAAGCAGTAACAGATGTATTTCAAACCAAGATGCAGTTAAAAGGAGCACCATGAGTATGCATGCTTTCATATTTCTAAAATCACCCTTCCTTCCAGTGCTTTCCTTACTGATTGAAATTAATTTTTTCCCTCTGACCCTTGGTAAGGGAAAGGATGTGTACCATGAGATGTTCGTGGCCATCCCCATTGTACTTTTGGGAATTGAAGGCAAATTGCATGTTGTTTCTCACTTTTCAGGCAGATCTTACTGACTCACAAAATGTCAAGGTTTATGGACCACACTATGCCGTTTGCCTTCTCTGGACACAACCTGCACTGTATGTCTCAAACACAACCAGGGCCTGCCAGTTAAATAAAGCACACTGTGTGAAAGCATCTTGTCTCTTTAAACTGGTCAATCCAGTTGGCTTAAAAGTAAAGAAGCCAAACAAAAACCATGCAGGGCTGCTGAAGTTTCACCTCTGGTACAGTGATGGTTGTCACTGGCTTCGCTTGAATCCACAACTCACAAAAGCATCTTAAATTAAAAGGGGTGTAGGAGGTAAAGGGGATGTGAAATATGCATTATTTTAAAACATATAATATCCCCTTCTTGTTTCCTGAAAATACACTAGATTTGTCTCCTAAATTTTAGCTGAAATTTAGATGACTGGTATGAGGAAAGCACTTGTATTTTTTTGGTCTTGCCTTTCTAGCATCCAGATGGAGAGGTGGGAAGGGCAGCTGTGGAGAGGAGGTTAACGCACTGCTGTTGCTCTGAAGGGAGGATCAAGGACATGTTTAGGAAGTGGAAGGCAGATGAATTATGGAATTCTACATCTGCTTCATTTTGTTAAGCTTCAGTTTGTATCTGGCATTGGACACATTGTTTCTCATTCCTTGTCAGTTATTCCTAAGGCGGGAATGAATATGTAGGGACCTCTTCCTCGGAGGTGTGTCAGGTAAATAGGAAATCTCTTTTTAGACATTTATTTCTATGTTATTTAAAAATGGTAGATGTCTTGTTTTCTACCTGGTTTTGATGATTATCTCTGCAGCTCAAGCTCAGCCACCTTTGAAAAGCAGAAGAGTCATCCCAAATTTAATGCTGGCATTGCAAAACACACAGTGTGTTTGTGACTCAGGAGTGTTACATCTCAAATCTCCAACACAGCTTTTCTTCTAAGGACCTGACTTGCCTTTCTATAAATGATGAAACAATGAAGCTATTACAGAAATGGATCACCTATGAAACAGTCTCCAGAAAACAACATCTAAGAAAAATTGCTAGCACAAGCCGTGCTTAATGCAATCAACTGGATTGTTTTAACTTTTGAAAACATATTATCTCTTATTAATGCCTTTAGCGCACTGGATGTTTCTGCATCTATTTACACAGCATAAAAGCAAGAAACCCTTTATTCCAAAAATCAGTCATTAGACTTGTTGTTCTCTTAGTTTGAGCAATAGTTAGTAGTCATAATCAAATGTTTAATTAAGGCATATACCCAGCTTCTTAATGCTATCTGGCAAGAGCTACGATGAAATCTTTTCCAAGGTGCAATACTGTTCTAAAGATATATAGCATGTAAAATTCAGTGCTATTATATAGCATTAATCAAAATGTCACCAATTCCTGAAATGGGCTTCTGTCAGGGAGCATATATTGGTGTTCTGGCTGATAATGGCCTCTTGCTAATTTACGACAGACTACCATGTCTGTAATAATAAAAAATCTTCTCCTTCTGTTCTTTTGATATTTTCCCATTCATGCATGTCATTTTTTGAACAGGAAAAAACAGTTCTGTCAGAACATATAATATCTCTCTTCTCTAAATGCAGAGTATGTTATTATATAGAAGGTAAATGTTATACTGTGCTGTGTATGCAAGATAATATAAATAGCTTTGTATTGTGTTTTTTCTTGGGTAGTGAAATCATTTATCCAGTCAACTCTTCCCCTCCTTTGTTTTGAAAGAGGCTTTTTGGAGAAACATACATAGGGTGTAGTTCATTTAAAACTGAGTTTCTGACTTCAGGAGTGCACAGGGTTTGGTTTCAGGTCAATAAACTGATCTATTGCTAAAATCACGATTTTGCAAATCACAAATAGCAGATTACAGTAATGGCTGTGAATCTCTCTTGAAAGAATTACTCATTTGAATCCTTAAGCTACCTTGTTTTCAGTTTAGAATTACCCACTTTGTGAGTAGTCCCTTTTTCATTGGTGAAACAATTGCAAAAAACTCTTTGAATTGTCTGTTTCTGAAACTACAATTCATTATGCATAAGCACAAGGTATTTAATAGAGTTTTTTCCTAGTAGGCTCTACTGCTTGTAAATGAGTGCTAGATTTCTTTGTCGATTTTAAGAAAGTGTAATATATTTGCAAAGTCAATAACTAGGCAGTGCACAATATATGGAAATTCACATTTATATACTCACACTGTATATTTGCAGCATGCAAGTAGAAAAATTTCCATCCCAGTTGAGTCCTGCAGAATGGTTAGAGGAGGTTAAGATATAAACCATTGATGTGTTTCATCCATTTTAAAGAGAAGGCAAAGGGTAATCCCTGAGAATTCTTGCCCAGAAAACTTGTGTTGCTTTTGAAGGCTGTTTCAGCACTGGGGAGAGTGCAGTGGAATGCACTGCTGTTGCTTCCTGTGAAAATGTAGACCAGCTCAGAAATTTCAATCTGCTCAAACGCTTTGCTCTCTGCTCTTGGGTTGAAAAAGTCCCTGAAGTACACCAGCCAGTTCTTGCCAACTTCTGGTCTCATTTTAGGAGATCAAAAATACTCTTCTTTATACTGAAAAATGATAGCAGGAAGTATTTTTACACTGAATACTCTTGAACACAGATGTGTTGTGCCTCACTACTTTATACATAATGTTACAATGTGTGAAGATATGGCATGGTGAACTGAAAAGTTTCACAGTAGGTGAAAAATTCAAGGACCCATAACTATTTTGAATAAATAGCTGTCTGAAATACAGGGCAATTTTTCTGTCTGCCTACCTCTCTGTTATGTTTACTACCAGTGTGGTATTATAAGGCTGTGTGAAAGTCATCAGAAATTTTAGGGTGTCATCCAATAAACTAATCTAAAGAGGTCAGGGTTTCTGCAAGTTCTCCTTCTGTTCAGAGCTCTTTAAAGTAATCCTAAATGCTTTGGAAAATTGTCCCTTTGAAATGGAAAATACCAACATTTCATGTGTACCATTAGACCCATATCTTGAATCATTACATTGAACCCTTGGCAAAGGGTTTAAAAAATATATTTTTTTAATCTAATGGTGCCTTCCTTTCTAACTCAAAAATTGGAAAGGCCCTTGTCATATTAGGCTAATAAATCTCATGCCCTGGAGGAAGCTTAGGCTATCTAGGGCAGGTGGAAGTCACCAGAGTAGCATGGTCACCTAGCCTGTAATGTCCATTAGTTTATTGATATTAATAATGCATATTTAATCTCAAGAATAACTTGTAAACTCTTCAAAGTCTAGTGGTACTGTATTGCTAGTTCTTGTGTGATGGAAGTTCTCTTCTGAGCCTGAAAAAAAATCTGAGAAAAAAGGTCCAATGAAACTGATATATTCCTGGTGAGGAAGGGGGTGGAGATACTGTTTTATTGAGCCTTTTCTGGTGTAAAATGACATAGACAAATATTAAACTTCTCCTGTTGCAATTAGAAGTTCTGGTAGATTATCTATGCTAGAGTAAATCTGGTATTCCTACAATGCTTCTTGCACCTTTTTTATTCCAAAAGTAGTTTACTCCAATCTTAGATGTTTTAGTGATTGCTTTGGGGGAGTATGTCTATGTATACGTGTATATATATTTAATCCTTTTTTTCATCTTTCTATATATAATATTTTTTTCATCTTGGTACATAAGGGACACACACCCACAACTACACAGTGTTTCTATGGTATGTTGCCTATGGTCAGCAAGAGATACTGTTTTTGTGAGTCCCTGAAGGTGTCAGCATGAGGAAAAATAATATTTTCTACAACTGCTGCAGGAAGTAGTTCTTGCTGCCATTTCTAGTAATACACAGAAACATGCATATATTTATGTGTAGTCATAACTTGAGTGAAATTCCACCATAACAGTGCAGGAAAGGTAATGCTGGAAATATTATTCACATCCAGCAGACAAAGACTCTCCCAAAGCTGGGTAGTTCAAGAGACTACTGAGCATTCCCACTGTCCAGACTAAAACCCCCTGATCTCCTGTTATCATTGTAAGAACTATCTTCACCGGCCTTTCTGGTACATACCAGATTTCAATATGAAAACTTAATGATCTTCTGTAGGAGTACTATGGCCAAAAAGTGCCTGTGCATTTGTGGAATATTCTTCTTTAACACAAAAATTGTCATATAATAATGCCATATAAATGGAAGGCTGTTACTGCTTATGAAAGAAAATAGTTTAGAATGCTTGAGTATAAAAACTAGCAGATTAATTTTAAATTTGTTTTAATTACAAAGTAGAAAGCATAATGAAAGGAATTTGATGTAAATGCTGTAGTTTGCTTCTTTTTTTACTTTTTTTTTTTAACATTTACTTCTTTTCCAGTAAGCTGCTTCTAAAATGTATTTAATAATTCCATCAAATTTTAATGGCAAAAGAAATGAGCATTGAGTAATGTCAGCATTAAGAAGCTGGAAAGTAATCATGGAACTGACTTCACTCAGAGCAGCAGAGAAGAGGCTTGGAGGGCTTTAGCAAGACTGGGGATGGAATGTAACTGCTGGGAAGGGAGCCCTGACACTCTGACCAGTGCTTGATTTTTAGTGCCTCGGGGGCTTGGCTGCTGTTCTGGCTTTGTTTTAGACTTGCCAGGTACTCAGGTGTTGGATGGTGGTGCATGTGGGCAGTTCAAGGAAAAGGGATCAGGATGATCTTTCATGTGGGTATTCAATCATGAAATTGCATTCCTTCCTTTCCTCTGCTTTGTAAACCTTGATTTATTTTAACCGTGTTGCACCTTGTACTTCTTTATTCAGTGTGTTGCATGGATCACTTTTATCCTTGGTAGGTGCACAGTTAACCTCACTTCTAGCAAAACTGCAAGAATGAACCAAGAGCTTTCCTTTCCTCACTGATTTCCCAACACTTGGCTATTGCTCATGCAAGAGGAGTAAAGAGAGCATCACTGCTGCCTCTCCCAGACTTTGTGTTTCATTATGAAACCATAAGAATGAACATTGCATAGTCTTGGACAGACAGGGGATAGGAGGATGCCTTTCCAAGAGGCTGCTGTGCACTCTCTGTCATTTGAGAGTGCCTCACATGGTGGAAGGTGCAGAGGGAAAAGGGTCGACACTATTTTTGGTGTCTTTCTGTTGGTGATATTTTGGCAGTTATATGATCAGTCTGAAGACTTCAGAACATTTCTTGTGCAGCTTGTAGTGCCAGTCATGAAATCTGCCCATTTCCAGGGTAAGGTACCTTGAATGCTGTTTGTGCTCTGTGATGCAGTTTTTGGCAATTTAGATAAAAATGTGCATGTCTTCTATTGGATTTATTCCCTCATTCCCAAAGGAAGCAATGCATAGCCCTGCAGTTAGTTTTGCTTTCTCTCTGCTGTATCCTGCAGCTACTGATGAATGTTCAGCTCATTGCTGGTTGAGAGAACGTGGAAGAAATTGCCTTAGTGCAAAATGCATTGATTCACAGTGCAAGAATAAAATGCACAATAAGCAATCACTGAAACTTTGTTTCCCTCTTCAAGTAAAGATTATGCACACAGGGAAGGACACAGGTGAGTAATTAGAAAAATGAATTAATGGTAAACACAAACAAGTTATAAGAAAGCTCTTCAGAAAGGAATATGCAGAGGTTTCACACCACGAGTGGGTTTTTGTGTTTCATCTCTGGATGAACAGATGCCCAAAGACAAATGAAGAGATAAAATCCATGGTCACTTCAAAAGGAATGAAAGATTAATTGCTGACTTGCAGTTTTTGTACTTTAGAATATTCAGACACATTTTTTTAAAGAACAGTGTCAGTGGGAGAAACCAGGAGTGCCTTAGGCAAGCCTATGAAGTAGCCTAATGGTTACAGTAGGAGCTACAGCTTCCACTCTGTCCAATCAAAAGGGAAGAACCTGACTTTCTTATTCTGTGTAAGCCCACAAACTATTGGCAGTGCAAAATAGCACTGACCAATTTCATCTGTGACAGATTTGATACTAAACCTCAAACATTAAAATGTGAATATGCCTTCAGTTGGCAACTAATTTGAGAAGTGAAGTTGTTTTTCGACAAATAACCTAAGTAACAAAAAGCACTCGTTTTCACTAAGTTCCACAGCCTTCATTGAAGAGGAGAGTGGACACTCTTAGCTAAATGCAGTGTCCCCTCTTGTCCAGGGTATGAAGCTAGGTGCTAATTAAACTAATCCTCTGTGGTGTTATCCCTCAACAAGGATGCCTGTAAGAGATCAGCATACTTCATCATTCTTTCAATTTGAATCTGAGACTTGGACACAGAGAGATGCAGCTCAGCCATCTTTTTTTTAAAGAACCAGATCTCCTCTGTCCACCCAGTTTGAACTCCTTTGACATGACTCATGTGCTGCAGATAAGTTACTTGGGTCTTGTCACCTTAGAAGCTTATGTGATGCAGCAAAGTTCTGGAAGAGTCTCTTTCTTTAACTGGCATTTTGAGGGTAGTATTTTTTCCTCTTCCTAGCTCTTAGGTAAGCAGTAGTGACAAAATTCTAGTTATTCTCTAAAAGTTTTGGTGGTTTTTTTTTGTTTTGTTTTTTTTTTTTTTTTTTTTGTTTTTTTTTGTTTTGTTTTTGTTTTTTTTTTTGTTTTTTTTTTTTTTTTA
>JAOTQP010001652.1:18378240-18433451 GCA_026413545.1 Cichladusa arquata
TTTTTTTTTTTTTTTTTTGTTTTGTTTTGTTTTGTTTTTGTTTTTTGTTTTGTTTTGTTTTTTTTTTTCCCCATAAGTGAACAGAAATATTGTTAAACCTTGGAGGAATAGAAGATTAGTCACTTCTTCCTCAGCTGGGCATGCCTTGTGCTGGGTTGTTTTGAACCTTGTTTTGTTCTTAGTAGATCACTCCAAGACAATGGAGTACCTTCATGCCAATAAAGATCAGCTGGTGGTGTCTTTTCTGCTTAAGGCATATGAAGTTTGACAGGACCTCTGTATGTGGATCAATAGTGGACTATTAAGAAGATTAGAATATGGTCTAGAAGTGACAGCAACAGGTTGAGAATTGAAAATCTCTTTTCTCCTGGCTCTACCTGTGGCTGGACAATTTACTTACTGTCTCACTACCTTATTTCCACCACATGTAAAATGACTTTATTAGTGCTGTTGCAACTAATAAATAACTTGCTGTTGCAAGACTCACTATTAAGGCTATTTTTGTGTCTGTGCAGTGCATAGAAAAATAGTTTGCTGTTTAATACCCAGCATTAGAGCAGCCCAGGCATTGCAGCTTTTTGCCTGCAGTTAAACAAGGTACCACATCCAAAACCAGGGGTTGGCATTCTCTATGTAGAAATTGCTGGCCAGCTCAGGGTAGGGTAGTTATATTTCCCTATGGCACTGTATCGAAAGGAAAATGTTGAATGGGATGTACAGGATGTTAATAATGATATAAACACCTTCCCCTCTCTTCCAGATCCGTGTATATAGCATTTCATTTCCAGAGAAAGGCACTCATGCTTTTATGGGTGATAGTAGGTGTAAAGCTTAGTGGAGCTCAGGGGATTTACAAACACTGAATATTTATTTGGCCACATATTTTCTTCTACCTAATCCTAATTAAATGTAAGGCAGTGGTTTGATTCTTCTTCCTCACTGAATGCTGACAGATGCTGCAGAACCTATCCCTGATTTTATTGCTACTGGCCTTTTCTGCCAGCAACTCTTTTTCCAGATAAATGCAGAGAATTTTTATTGACAGCCTATTTTAACAGATCTTATGATGAAGGATGTTTCTGTTGCAGAGGTAGAGAGCAGCTGTGAGATGGGTTTTACTGGCTATGATCCAATTTATCTAAGTCGTCTGTCTTGCTGTAATTCATCAAGTACTATAAAAAGTAGTTGTGAAATGGGCAGGGAAAAAAGCCCAACAAACCTATTTCAGAGGTAAAAGGCACTTAATGTCATGGTGTCATGTATTAAAGCAGGCCAAAAAGAGCAGACTCACCCTGGCAGTACTGGTTCTCTTCTAGGTCAAACTGGATGTGGTGAAGTTCCTTTCAAAAACAGCAGATGGATTGCTGCTTTGAGCTCAGGTGTGGGTTTTGGAAAAGGCTTGTAGTCTGAAAACCAAAGAAATCTTTCAGAGCACTTGTCACCTCGAGGTAGTGGTGGGATCACATGTGTGCTGTATCTTCCTGCCCAGAAAATGTCCCAGCCCCTTTGGGCCAGGTGCCCCCTGTTTCACAGAGCCTGAGCATTGCCAGAGGGACTCAGACAAACCAGGAGTGTCTGACAGCAGGAGCTGTGCTCTGCTTTCCTGCCTTTTACCTTCCCCTCAGCTGCCTGGCAGGAAAGGGAGATGTGATTTAAATCCACCTGGAGAAGAATAATGGATTTCCATGATTCCCCATAGAGAGGAGGAGAAATAGACTATTTTGAAAGCTCCAGCCTTTGTGGGTATGAGTGTTTTGAAGGTGTTGTGGTGTTACAGGCAAGAATAATAAGGAGAAGAAAAGTGGGGAAGTAACCAGAGTTTGAGAAGTGCGTATGTAAAATGTTCTGTAAGTTTTATCTAGAGGTATGATTGTTATACCACGCCTATTTAATTCTCAGGGATGGTTGAATTCTATATGGGTGGATGCTGCCAATGGTTATGAACTGTGCATATTGCCTAATGAGTCATTTCTTAGTTGAAAACCTGTAATTTAATATTTCCAAAGGACACAACCCAAGGCCTATTGTCATCAGAAAGAATATGAACTTATGTGGGCTTCACTGCAATATCTAAAGAGTTAAATCTGGTCTTTGCTTTCTCGCTGGGAAAATTCCAGATTAATGCTTAAATTAAAGGTGTTTGCAATAGATGTAGGATGGGCTACTTGAAATAACTAATTTCTAATATCTGCAGATTTTTTAATACTTCAAAAGTAAGAGCTTCTCTTGTTATTTGACTCAATATTGTTTTGTTCTTCTCAAAGTTTCAGTCCTTTCTTAAATTTCAGCAATGAAATTACTTTATTTTAGTAATTTTGGGGGCTTTCTTGTCATCCATAATCAACAATTATTTTGTTTATTTAAAAAAAATTATAGAAACTGTTCACCCGGAGATGGTACACTGTTTAAAGGTGCTTTTCTACATTTGAGTCTTTTCAGTTTGTTGTTGGCAAGCTGAAGCAGATAATAGTGAAGGTACTCAAATTATGAAATCATAGCAAGGTGTTCTGATTATAAGATGTAAGGGATAATATACTGAGGACAGAGAGTGGTAGTAAGAGCTGCTTTTATTTGTTGCGTGGAAATTTTGAAGCTATTTCCTCTCTGGAGGCAGAAATTCTTCCAAAGTTGGTAGGTGGGACCTGACTTAGTGTCCTTGAAAGATTTGTAAACTGGGGAAAGAAGTAATTGTCCTTTTTAAATATTTGGAGAGACAACCCTGGAATTTGCAAGGTTTGTGAAGAAGTTGCTTAAGCATTGCTGTATGACTGATTAATCCTCCAATTAATAACATTCATACTGAAATGGCTTCTTATATTAGTAATGGCACCAAATGACCTTGACATATTTATGCATAAACTAACTTACTATATATAGCAGTGATATTAAGAAGTTTTTGCAATTTGCAATTAAATGGCTTAAAGAGGCTTTAACCCTTACTGACTGTTTAAGCATCAAAGATGTTCTAAAGCATGTTTTTCCACTTGCAGCAGTTATCCTTGAGTTTACATGTAAAGACAGCTTGTAACACAAAGTAAGCTTTAATTAAAATATTCCTAGAATTCTCTGAGCTAGACTTAAATAAAAGTTTATTATGGGGCAGGGGGGGAAAGACAGTTCTAATTTCTGTTGGGTCTTGAAAAATCATATATGATATATTAATTTCTGTAATTGTCATTGAGAAAAAAAGTGACATCTAAAAGTTTTCTGTATGCACAGAAAATACATACAAAGGTCTTTTTTTAGTGTATGGAAACAGAACATTTTTAGGCACCCATGCTTCATGGGAGAAAACTGCAATAAAACAGATGTCCTTTAAAGTGTATTTTGAAATTTGGTGAGAGTACAGACAAGTTTTAAAACCTAATACTGGAAAGCATTTGTTATAAGAACAGTGTTGTTTCCTTGTTTCTGTTGGTGCTGATGTTTGCACCCTATGTTACAAAATGCATAGTGTGGGTATTAGCAGCAGAATCTGGAACTAAGCAAGTGGAAAGCATCGAGAGAAGAAAAAACCTTGCAAAGTAGCACTTAGTGGAGGGATAAATTGACAGTACTGTTATTCTTTAGTACTTGAATTTTGTTAGAAAAGTGCAGCTAGAGTGTACCTAAGTATATCATAAATGGTAACATGTCAATGTGAAAGCTTTTCCTTTTCCTCTGGAGTGGGGATTTAAGTCACTCACAATATTTCTTCCACTCGCTTGACTATGAAATACTGCACTTCCTCAACATTAGATCCACAGTTCAGCCTGACTTCTGGAAAGAGGACTACACTGCTTATTAAATTAGGCTTCAATTCAAGGAGGTTGTCCACATGGTTACAGGTTCTGTTTAGTTATCCTCAGAGGACTCAATCCATGAGCTCAGCTTGCTTGCTTGGGATGACAGAGCTCTGCCATTCTGACTGATGAAATCATCTTTTTGGAGAACTCAGAGATTCTGATCAATGTCAAACTTTCTATTTCAGCATCCATCCCTGAAGTACCTGAAATGAGCTGCTTAGTCATCTTCCACTTAGGATATTTATTAGACTCTGTGTTCCATCCAACATGTCCAGAGTTACTCTCACAAATCCAAGATTTCTTCTTAAATGCTACAAGGCATGCACTCTTCTAGTAAGTGAAATCTCAGGGTGTGAACAGATTTTTTTTCAAGTTAAGGGATTAGGAATTTAGTCTAGTTGATTTTGTTTAGTTATAGGAGCCTAAGACTGTTCAGACAAGCTGCAGTTCCAGCTTTCATGTGTAATCTTTTAATTATTCTTCTTGTAAGTAAATTTTTTCTTAATCTCCTCTTTCTGTTTCATGTTCTTCACGTATCCTTTCATAGTAGTAGAAACCTTATGATTTTTTCCTCTATATAGTCTGGTTTTTTACCTTAAAATTTCATTGTATCTTAATGCATAGTTTGAACTGGTTTCATAAATGTGAAAAATAATGCCTGGATCTTTGAGTCTTTCCCTCTCTCACCATTTTGGGAATGGATTTTGGGTTTTTTGTATTTTTTTTTAAATGATATGCCTGTTCATTCATAGTAAACTTAGAAGGGTACGTGGACAGAATGGAAGGGTTGAATAACCTTGCTGATAAGACATGCAAGAATAAATTTAAATGACAGGTAATCCTTTAAAAAAGACTGACTGGTAAAAGCAAGCTAATCTTTCCTTCTCTGTGATGTCTCAAAATACAAGATAATAGAATAACTGTGTGGTATTGGTAAATACACACCCAGCTGGGAGATATAAAAAGACATGAGTTGAGATCTTGGGTATCTTTCAAAAGCATTATTCTCTTCCTCCATTTCCCATCAGAAATTGTAAAATAAAAAAAAGTATGTGGTTGCTTATGAAAATGCTTATAGAATTAAGTAGAATTCATGTATTATTTTCACAGTACAAAAACCTATTTTAGGCTCAAATATTATTGCTACTTTATATCACCTTATTATTCTTACTGTTTCCCATACTTTGGTATCTCTGAGAATACGAGAATACAAAAATACAAATCCTGTCACACACTGGAATTTCAGTCTGTATATCTTCTCAGAGCATTGCAAGAGGTGAGAATAAATTATTTTTAGTACAGGTTAGCATTGTCATGGGAAGAAACGTCGTTAATATTCACTCGGATAAATAGTTGTGATCTTAAGTTATTTTGCTAGGATTCAAATGCCTGTTTATTGTATCCCTGTAATGTTTGACCATGACAAATACACTGCTGTGCCAAGGTTTCCTGTGTTACCAGAGGAGGAGGCATAAACATCACTCACCTGCTCTGGGGCTGCTAGTCTCAGGAGGGTTTGCAGTCACACATTCATACAGAGCTTGTACAACCCATGCACAAGCAGAGAATGAAGGCAAAGGGACTGAAAAAAAAACAAACCCAAAACCCCAAACAACAAACAAAGAAATAGTGGTTATTGTTTTGGTAGGTTTTCTAATTTTTCTTTTCTGAATTCTTCAGAAAGTCAAACCTCTTCTGGGACTAAGCCCTAGGTTTTGTTTAAATCTTAAGCGTGTGGTGAGAGACAATTCAAATGATTGAAGTGTACTGGGTGAATAGCCAAATATGCATGTACCAGTTCCCCATCTTCTGTACTGGTCTGTTTTGAATTATATTCAGGCTTCTTTCACCCAGGTTGTCAGGAGCTGTCGGCCAATGTAACAAGAAACTGTTGTTTCTCCCCAGGAAATTGTTTTGTCAAACCAGGAAAACACATTGCCTGTTTTCTCTTAGATTGCAACTGCTTGCCCACATAATTTTTGTTTTCACTTCTGTTTGGTCACTGACATGATCTTTGCTCACAGAACAAGGAACACAGAGTGTCTAATTTGTAAAAAAGCAGTTCACATCCTTCCTTCTCACACTGGGAAGAAAATTCTAGTACCTGATAATGGATCAAGTTCTTCTTAACTACCCACTCTTGTCCCTTGTTGGTTCATGGTGATGGACATGACTGTGTGCTGAGTTTTTATCCCCTTTGTTTCTCTAGGAACTAGTTCATAAAAGACTTTGAAGACTAGCAGGGTGGCTCTGGGTTTGGGGAGTTGACTCTCTAGAGCATGATCATGGTGATCAGGTTCAAGCAGAGGAGAGATCAATGTGATTTTTCTCCCAATTTGATTTTCTCCTCTTGAGTCAATGTAGATGCTGCTTAGTTTTGTTTCTTTTTACCCTCAAAAATGAGGTTTTCAATACATAATCATGCATCATCTCCCTCTGAAACCTTGGAGGACAATTAAGGTCCCTGTAGCCCCTGTGATTTTAACAGTTTCTGAGAGCATATTGGTTAATAGGAAATGATTGGAGTGGATTTCCCTCAGTGTGACAAGCTGCTTTACCATGTACTTGTAGGAAAGGCAAAGTTTGATAGGAAATGCAACAAAATAGAGATAAAAAGGTGCAAACAAGTTAACTATAACATAATTTTTACCAAATATTGCCCACTAGTTATAAGCACAATTGTTTTGCCATTGAAATGCATAAGAATGCAATTTATAGGCAGCTGGGTGGGTGGGACAAATGGGACTGCAGAGAAGAGAGCTCCTCTTCTCTAAAACTTCTTGTTTATTATTATGCAGATATTCTGATCTGAGGTCATCTAGAGGTTGCTTTAGCCGTGATGAAATGAGGAAAAAAAAAGATTTCCAAATGTTGAGAGTTTGAGTCTTCTGTTCCCTTTGCCCCTTGTTCTGAAAAATACAAAATGCTTGGCATATTTTTATTTGCCATTAAAACAGCATGTACCTAAGGTTAAGTATGCAATTAAGTCTCCTCTAATAAATGTGCCCTTTGTCAACACATCCTTTTACTCCCTGGAATCTAATATAAGCATGCATTTTCCAAAAAATTGTAGCAAATGGCCTTTAACAGTTCAATAGATGAAATGGTGCTGCCTCCTCTGCTATATTCAAAGCCATTAAAAACAGTGTATTCAGAGAATTGCCAGCTATGCAGCTGTTTAGACCCTGAAAAGAACAACCTGTTACTAGAGATTCTGTGTTGTTCATGCACTTTCTGTGAGACAAATGTACAAAGGTGATAATGGGCTGGATCTCCTGCTTCCAGGAAGGGCAGGAATCAGATTCCCTGCTGGGGTGAAAGACTGAGAAGTATATATTTATTTGCACAAGCAGCAGTGTCAGCTCAGGCTCTCTCTGTTTCAATTTCTCTCCATCTCTGACCTGTTTGTAACGCAGCTTTTACTGTAGTTTCCAGGTCTTGCAATGAAAATCCACCTTAATTTTATATCATCCCATCTCCCATGT
Organism: Cichladusa arquata; assembly: GCA_026413545.1. Lineage (NCBI taxonomy): Eukaryota > Metazoa > Chordata > Aves > Passeriformes > Muscicapidae > Cichladusa > Cichladusa arquata. The sequence continues at coordinate 18,385,511 of JAOTQP010001652.1, forward strand.
TCTTAAACTGTCATCTCTAATTTTGACCTGCTGGATATTTCCTGTCTAATTTGCTGCTAGGGTTGTGTTTGGTGACTCAGGATCTCGTGTTTTGCTACAATTTGCAGCTAAGTGAGGCACCATATAATGACACCAGGATTTGCATTCAGTATGTGCTCTCTGAAGTCCCTGGCACCTGATACATGTTGTGGGCAAGACTTGGTGTTCCTGTGGTTTGCTGAAGCTAAAGACCAAGTATCACTTTTTTTAGCTCTGGTTTAATATTTTATCTAATGCCTGCATGCTTTAACCACAGCATTTGCAGCTTGTTATTTATTAGGAGTGTTGCGTGTGTCATTCAGATAGTGACATGCTCCAAGGTACTGTATGTCAAATTGCCTCTTTGATTATATATTCCAAAGTTAATTTTCCTATATCTTTTCAGCTGTTTCCTTGGAAAGCCTCTGGAAGAATCTTACTAAAAATTAGTCAGAATTTCTTTTTTAAGTTTTGGTTTTACTTTATTTTAATTGGGTACTAGAGAAGGGAAAGTGTAAATGGGTATTTCTGGAATCACTGGCAGTGATGTGAATTGGTCTTAGACAGAAGATGCACATACATATAAGTTCAACTGCTTTTAATGCTGATATTAAGGGTCTATGTCTAGGTTAAGCACTAGGTAGAACACCGCCATGAAATAAATTGCACAAGAGACAAGAGTGCCTTAGTTGTTTTATGAAAAGAAGAAAGTCTTTGAGCAAAAGCAGGTAAGATTAGTGTAGTTGATACCATTCCTGAACACTAATTATAGATAATTAGACCCTTGTATATTTAGCTTTGAGGTAGTTAATGAAAAGGTCCTGTTGTTTTGCAAAGCAGGTAGAGAGTCTGAAGCAAATTGGGCATATCCCCATTGACAGTCCCTGAGAGCAGAGGAAAGGTCATGTTCTGATTACTAATCCAAACAGCAATCCTTGCAGGCAGAGGGTCTAGACTCTGACTTGGTTCTTTTGAAAAAATTCATCTTCTGAGCTGATGCCACATGACTGGAGATAGCAAAGCACTAGATCTTAAAGATAGATAAGACCATGCTGTGCTCTTGCATGAGGTTATGATTCCCTAGCTGCACTCAATTCATTATAGCCCGGAGAAAGAGAAAGCAGTGTGACAGAGCATGGCATCTTTCTAAACAACTACATCAGTTGAAACCCCCTGCAGAATTTTAAGTCATTCATCATCTTCCCACCCTCATCCCTCCTTGCTGTGCTGATAAAATACTTTGCATCCATTATTAAAACACATCTTTCTGTATTAGAATGGCCCTGCAGCCAAAGCTGTTCTCTGCTTTGTTATATGAGGCCAGAAACTATACAAACTTCTAATTTAATGTGTTTTCTGACAGTCTGACGTTGTTAGACTGCTCTTGGCAACTAACTTTGTTGTTTCCATTGTTCTCATGAATCAAAAATGTGCAAGTTAAAATGAGGTGACATATTTGTGTTTGGTTTGCATAAAATTGAATGGAAAGACTTAGTACAAACTTTGTTGAAAGGAAACACAAGCCTGTAGTGATGGATGCCCAAACCAAACCATCCAATGTTACTTCTAACCCAATTTGAGTTCCAGACTTGATAAAATGCCCTGCTGTGTTGATTCTAGTGTGGAACAGCACCCTAAAGATGTCTTATCTTAGTTCAGTTTCTGTTAAGACTGGTGCTATTTAAAGTGAGCACAATGCCAAGATTTATTTAGGTTTTGTATGAATCTAAACAGAGTGGGCTGTCATGTGTGACCATCTGTCTAAAGGAGAAACAAAATTACATTAGAAGTTCCATACAATTTTTAAGTCTTATTGGTGGCTTCTGATGTGAAACCATGTAGTAGATTACTATATGAAGAAATAAATTGTGAGGGAAGGAGTATGAACAAGGTCTTCGAGAACTAACTCAGAAATTTCTCATGTAAAAGACTTGTTTACATAGAGGGTTTTCTTGTTTCTGAAACAGCAAAGACAAGACCAGGAAGTAAATCTTTTAATGTTGCTGAATTCTTCCCTGGAATGGTATTTGCCTGTGACAAGAGGTGTTGTCCTACCCCGTTGCAGTGGTATTCTTAGAGGATTCACAAGCATTGCAGGAATGACTTTGGGTTCTCTGCTTTGACATATCATTTAGCTCTCAATAGCTCCTTTCTGTGGGACCAGTTAAAGGCTCATAACAACCTGCCAGTGCAACCTGTACTTTCTGTAAACCTGAGGCTGGCAGAGCTGCTTGCCCTAGTGTGATGGATGTGCTTTGCTGGTGTAGGGTCCCTCCAGCAGGCCTGGTTTTTGTTGTCAGAAAATCTTCTCACTGCTGGAAGACTTGAGAATTAACACAGCGCAATTAAGAAATGTTTCCATACCCATTTAGAAATGTTTCCTTTTATACTCAGAATGGAGGAGCATGAGAGGTTTAGGGGTGTGGATGCTTTTCAAAGGAGGTTTTGGAGGGTGGGGAGAGGGAATTTACTTGGTTCAAGTGTTGCAAGGTAAATACCAGTGCCTTTCGGGTGTGAGTATGAAAGGATTTAAAACAGCTTGCTATTTCAGTCAAAGAAAAGAACCAGTGGAAGAAAACAAGCCTACCTACCAGTAAATGCTCAATGCTCATTCAATAACAAATTTCCAAATCTTTTGTTGCCACACTGTGACAAGGGTCTATCCTGCTGCCATGAGTGTGTGGGGGATTCATGGAGCTAATTCCCATAACACCAAGAGGAATTTTCCATGTATGTCTTTCACAAGGATATTCTATACATATTCGAATGAGCTGTTTCATTGTATCTTAGCAGCAATCTAGAGACGAATTTTCCTTAGTATTGTCTGACAGAGCATGACAAAACACTTAATAGTGACACAATGGCTCCTTCACAGCTGTTATAGTCTATTGTGATGTGTGGAGTAATTGGGGAATGTTTTAATCTGTTGATGCTCCACTCAGAGTAACGTGGATTATTGACAGGCTGCACTTGCTGCAAACTAAACATTGAGCATCTCCAAATATTCTGCAAGCTGCAACTCTTCATTGCAGATATGGTATAGAAAATTTAGTATAGCAGATACTGATAGACAGTACAAAAAATTCTTGATGAGACTTGTCCAGTGGGTGCTCTTACACACCATAATCTCAAAGTATGATCCTTTAAAGCTGTGTTTTGTCATGGATGTCTCCTAAAGACATGGTCTCCTGAATCTCAGCACTGGGCTAAAACAAATGTCAAACTAAAGGTCCTTGAATGTGTTATGCTGTGGAAATATGCCTTTCCCCTTGGTGATAATTTTATCCCTTTCCAAACTAATGTCAGGAATCTGTGCTTTTGTGAACTGGAAGTCATCTTCAATGAATTAGAGTTATCTTTACATGTGAAGGTAAGCAAAGATTCATTTAGCCAAAAATGAACTGAGGGTCATTCTTGAAATCTGCCATTCATTCAGGGAAATAGCAAGTTCCACCATCTGTATAATTTGTTCTGGACACAGAACAAAATTTAACTAGTGGAAGCCACTCATACTTCTATTTATTATTACTAGCTTTCAAATTTGCATATTTAAATATAAATTTAAAGTACATATCTTTATATAGAAAGAAAATTATTAAGAACACTATGAAAAAAGAATGATTTTGAGTGTTCCAGAGCCCCAAGTAACAATAGTAAAGGGAGCCTGATACTTCAGGAAGCTTGAGAATATGGCAGAAGCAGTCCTGGGACACTGTTTTTCTCCTGGTCTGATTCACAAAACTGCTGATAAATTGTTGGAGAAATCTTTAAAAATGACCAGGACTTCTTACCCTGTGTTTGCCACTTTAGTGTGTCACAGCACACTAGAAGATGGTTTCAAAAGTCTCCAGGGAGGATCCAGGCAGTCGAGCTCTAGAATATTCTGAGATGGTGGAATTAAGACATAAAAGCATAAATTGTGTGGCCATCTAGTTGTGGAGTAATTAAGTTCCAGTATCAAATGTCTTTGTTAAATGATTAAACAGCACAGTGAAGAGGCAAGTGTATCTTTCTGGTGTGTATTTTCAGATTTGAATAATTCAATAACGTTGACATGAAAAATGAAAAAACACAGTTTGTATGTCTCACACAGGTTTGCAAATTCTGATGTGCAGCAGATTTCCAAAGAAGCATGCTAGAAATTGAGAAGCTTCTTTCAAAGCTTAGGCTGCCAGCTGAATCTGCAGTAGGCAGAAATTTCACAGGGACAGCTTGTTTTGCAAAGTATCCTGCTGCTGATTTTCTTTTTCCAGTGATGGAAATAACTGAGACTAGATTTCCCTCTGTGCTGCACCCCACCACAGTCTATCCCCGCCCCCATATTTGAGCTTCAGATGGAAACAGAATATGCAAAAGAGGACAGAATTGTGTATTCTCTTAGGATAATAGGACTTACATGCCTAGTAAGAAAGCATATGCACATGGTGCATGTAAAAAACCACTGTTATATGTGAGCCTGCAGCATCAGGGTTTTTTCTTAGCACTCAGAAATGAATTGTCAAAAAATCATGTTCAGAGGCAGCTGCGTATAGTGAGATATATGTACTTTATGCTGAACAGTATCTACAGAATTACAAAATCATTTAGTTAGGAAAAGATCTTTAATTTCATCCAGTCCAAACACAGATATATGCTCAATACATAAAATAGAGAAATAGAGAGTGTCCAGCTCCATGGAGTTCAGTCTGGGCCTTTTCCATCTCTGTGGTCCTTGCTCTGTCACACTGATCCCATTCTCAGCACGTGTCTTTGCTAAGAGTTTCCCTTCTCTCTGCCAGGGCTGTGCCCTTCTGAAAACACAATCTTTCCCTGTCACTAAGCACACATGAGCCTGGAGGTTGGTGATATTCATCAGCCTTGCCTCTCCTCCAGGCTCACAGCTAGCCTGAGTCAGCACAAATATTTGCTAAATTAATTAGACTTTTTTCTTTAATTTTAGAGTAATTTGAAGTAAGGTTTGGGTTTATTCTTGTCGTATTTAAGCATTTGCATGGGTTCTTGCCTCTTTCTTGCAGCTCCTAGTTTTGCCATTGTGAAGTCATCTGGTAAAAACACGATCCTTCATTCAATTATTTGCTTATTTTATTTGATCCTCTTACAGATTTATGTATGGACTGTGCTATACTTTTGGAATGATTAAGTAGCTTTGTCTACCTGAGCCAGCGTAGGTAGAATCCCATGGAGCTACTCTGTAGCAGACAAAGTGTTATTGGAAATTGTGCATAAATCTTTTCTGTTTCATTTTGGTGGCATCTTCACCGAACTGATCAATAACAGAGTCTGTAATTTCTCTAGTGCTTCTTTACTAAGTTGCAATGTTGTCAAAATCACAAAAGAGCATCATTTTTCAACTTATGTCACTCCCAGTGTAGCAGATTAGAAAATTGAGATCTCTGTCAAAATCATTTCCAGATCATCTCCTGAAGATTACCTCCTCAAGTTTTTCTTGAAGTTTGTTTTTCAACATTTTTATCTGTGTGATTGAAAGAGTAACATGTTTTTTACTTGTCTCCTTGGAGACCTTGAAATTGAGATGCTGTATATTTAACCCACAAAAGTAAAAGAAAAAATAAACTATGTCCCTACTATGCTCATGGCTCATAAGTCTACTCAGTTCTGACAAATGCAAGACTTAGGGGATTTTTTCACACCTTTTAAAGGTTTGTTGGTTGTTTTTTTTTTAATTATTATAGAATTATTATCAAGTTTACTGGGGGGTAGGTTGATTAAGATATAAGCCGAAATTTAAGAATAACTAAATTTGTGATAAAATTGTAACATTACCAGAAAAAGTCAGCTTGTGTCTCCTAGATTTCCATCTCCATCCCACGTTTCCCAACCTCACCCAACTTCTCGGTGGGAGGAAAAAATCCTCTGGATCCAAAGTTCTGTCTTGCTCCCAACTGCTTTAGCTCTCAGCCCAGTTAAAGCTTAGCTGAGAGGCTGACTTGTGTTTTCCATACACGAGGCTTAACATTGAACAATTTTTCCTCATTTAATCAATGTCCTAAATTGGTCCAATGTAAAAGTCAATGGTAATGATCCTGCAAGTCCCCTGAGCAGATCAGATTTAAAAAAAAAAAAAATCTTTATTATATGATCAAAGTTTTGGATCAAGTCTTTCGTCTTTTTGTGTGAATCAAGGCTTTAGTCAAGGCATAGCTATGTTTCAAATAAAGTATTTTATGCCCCTGCCATCATGTGTACTCTTGCCCACTCCCACCCCTTAATTTTCTGCTTTGAGGTGAACTTCTTTCCTGGAGGGTTAATTAATTTGCTGACACTGTGCAAGAGAGTAGACCCTGCATCAGACAAACAGCAGTCTTTTTGGAGTTATGATAGTACTCCAGTTTGTTATCATATTAATGCAAAATTCCATGATTGCTTCAATGTAAATGTAAGAAAAAACACCACACTAATTTTGCTTTAATAGCTATTTACAAAGGAGTTTATTAAATGAATGGTAAGTAGTTACCTTTTTTTTTCCTAGCTGGGATTTATCTTAAAATATCCTGTCTACTTAGCATCCCTATGTTATCATAACTGTTAAGATTTAGTTTTTTCCTTTCTCTTGAGAAGACGTGCGAGTATTTTTGTAAGGGAACTGAATACAGAAGCTGACTCAAGGCAAACAGGAGCTGTTCTCTCCTAAACAATGCTCAGACTTTGGCAACTTTGCCCATTTCTTTCCTCGGCGACTTTGAACTTTAATGAGGAAAAAGATACAAACTCTTGGGCAAGAATTTCTGCTCTCTTGTTATGTCTAATTTCTAAAATACTGCCAAGATTGAAAAGCACTGTTAAGAGATACTCTGAGTCAATATTAGCATAATAACCATCTGTAAGGTTGTCAAGGAAGGCTTGGAATTTATGACTTTCTACTGAGTATGTTAGAATATTTCTTAACAGGAACAGCAACAATATGAACAATATTCTGCATAGTCCAACACTGATATATAGATATACATATATTTTTAATAAAATACTTTGTATATATAAAAATATTTTTCTTGGAAAAAGATACATGCTCTGTTTCCCTCTAGCAGTATATTGAGACCAATGAACATTTGTTTTCTCAAGGAAATGCATCAAGAAATTTTAGACATATGTAGTCATAACCAAAGGAGAAAGATTGATGGCCATATTGGAAACACTGCAATTTTAACTTCTCATTTTAGACGTAGAAACACTTGATGTGAGCAATTTTCAAAGTGCTGAGAGGAATGTCATGTCTGAACATTTAGAAGAATTTGTTGATGATCTGTAACTCCCAGTTCTCTTTTGAAAATTCATCTCCTCATGCTGTACAAGTGGAGATACTCACATGGGCATGTATACGTGAAAAAGTGATTGATTCCAGTCTGTACTTATTACAGTACATTACCTTTATGAAGATAACCAGAATACATTCTTCTACAATATTCTCAGCTTGCAACATAAATTGTTGTATTTGAATAGTCAGAGTTGGGAATCAAGTTCCACTGCAACCTTTGGCAGATCAGCTCACCTGGAGCTCTCCAAAATGTGCATGACACTGCATGAAACTACTTGAGGAACTTGTTTTTCAAAAACATACTGTTTGCATGATTCTTGTAAAACGGTTATTGGAAACTAAAGCTTCACTTTTGGATTAAAAGTAAATATTCTTGGTTTCTTTTATATTATTGCATTAGCTAAGATAACTTCATGTTAGAATAACCATCGTTTTGTTTCATAAAAGTTAATAATTTTTTATGCTTTTCATTTTTTCAAAACTTATTATGCTGATTGAAAAAATAGGTTTGAATCAATAGCTAGATGTGTCCGCTGTAAAATATGTGTAAATCTGCTGAAATTAGTAGATTTACACCAGTTAAGTATAATTGTATAAATATTCATTCTGCTTTTAACAGTCATTTGCTACTTATAAAGGAAAGTAATATTGCCACAGAAAATATTTATATCTAGTGTTTATCATTGTACACTTTTGTTATTAACAGGATTTGTAACGTGGCAATATGGAAGCCTGAGTTTTTAATTTTGCTTTCCTCTAAGTTTTCCTAAGTTCGTAGTTGACAGAGGGTCTTGATTTGGAAAGGAAAATTATTAAAAATAATCTACAGACTTGTAACTTTGTTACTGCCTTCAGAACCAAGTCAATCTTCAAGCTGAAGCTTGTGATTTAGAGGTATCTTCTAATATGAATATGGAGATCATCTAGGATAAAGCAGCATTCATATATCAGTGTTTTTCTACAAAATGCAATGTAATTGTTTACCTGAGCATGCCTAGGATCTGCTTGAAACAGCTGAGATTGTGATGAGAAACTGGGGAGTTGGAGTGAAGTTGAGCAAGGGAAATCTGTGAGAATGGGTGAAGGTGATGTAGCTTTGTTTTAGGGTTTTTTTGTCTCATCACTCTAATCTATTTTAACTGGCAGTGCATTAAATTATTTTCTTTACTTTATGTTCCTTGTAGTTTGGCTGTGATCATAATTGGTAAGTGATCTTTGTGGCCTTTTATCAGCTCATGAGCTTGTGTTTGTTTTTGTTGCCCTGCTTTTTTGAGGAGGGGGAGTGCAGCTAGCAGCTGTCTCAAGCCAACCCACCACACACAAAGAAAATGACAACCTAACATCAAATTAGACATAGATATAACAACAAACAAACAGATCTTTCTACAGAGGGCAACGGCATTTGATCTTCATCAGCACAGCAGGCAGTGTTGACTCCCCAAGTTTCTCTTGTATTTCTTCATGTTCTTTCATTAAATTGATAATTAGAAATTGTCTTCCAAACTACAAAGTCCATTGAAACCACAGGCTATGCTAATATAATATTTTTGGTAATTAATTCGGAAGTTTGGCTTTAGCTGCTGTCGTTATTTTCTACCTATTTTATAATTTTGGGCTGAAAGGGAAGATACTGGAAATACTGAGTTTTATCTCTAAGCAGTTACACGTTTTGAGATGTTATTTACCTGTAAATGTATATGGCATGGGAATTCTGAGCCTAATTCTCTACGTGTCTTTTTCTTTTTGGATTTTGTGTGATTGAACTAATGAAAGTGACCATCTTCAATACATGGCCAAGCAATTAGAATTTAGCAGTAAGAAATACTACTTCAGTACAGTGGTAAAATTGAAATTTTATGTCTCAGTACAGTTTAAAGACTTAAGCTGTTCTTGAAAAAGCTTGCTTGATATTAGCTTTCAGATTTATGAAATGCTGAGAAACAAGTGTGCTGGTTTTTGGCATATTAAGGAGAATAAATGCCTTGCTAGAAATTTTCCTTTTAATTGCCAAATTCTGTATAACATCTGTAGTTTGGGGGTTTTTGTTTTTGTTTTTTTTTTTTTTTTTTTGTTTGTTTGGTTGGTTGGTTGGTTGGATGCTTTTGTCTTGTTAATTACCTTGTTTAATTCTAGATGGGTCTTAAACATTTTTTTTTTAAGTCTATATGGGTTTACAGGGCTGACTTTCCCCTCAAATCCTTGTGGCCCTGGCATGCCAATGGACAAGATTCCTAAAGTGGAAGTGAATTCAATTTTTCATGCTTTATAAAAGCAGCTGAGTTGTGCACAGACCACTTAGTAGTTTCATGTATTTTGTTAGCCAGAGGAAATTTCTTGCTAAAAAGAGTGTAGCTATCCACATTTGTCTTCCCCTGAATTTGATGTCACTTATTATATTTTAGGCTCCAGCTGGAGTATTTTAAACACGGTAAAGATACTATTGGTTATTATCCATCTGCATGGATAGGTCTCTGCAAACAAACAGAAACAACTCTAACAGTGTGGGATCCCTAAAGTTCACGATCTTTCTGGATCAGCTAGCAAATAATGCTTAGTTAAAACTATCATGAGCAGGCAGTAAGTACATACAAAAGCAAGCTATATCTTGGGTGCCTGAGACCTCTTTCTCCTTTCTGAAGCTGATTAAATAATGCAAATGCCTGCATACATACATAATAAGCATCTGTGTGGTCGGACTGCCAGAAACAAACACATTTATCATCATTGCTGGGGACTTGTTGTGTCGTGCAAACGTGTCATCTAAGTCTGATACAGCAGTAGCCCTGTGACAGATTTAACAAGATTAGATGACCTCCAAAAAAAGCTTTGCAAAACATTACAGATAATGCTATGCAAATTGACAAGTAGCATAGACAAAAAGCTTAATAATTACTCCTTCTCCTTTTAAAACATTTTTCTCTTTTGGAGGTCAAGCTAGGTTAATTTATGGAGTCTGAATGTGTCTGTTACACACGCTGTGGTCGTTTTTCAGAAAATGTAGGGGGGAAAAAAAAAACCCAAACAGGCTATATTAGGAAAAGTGATCAGTGTAGATTATGTTATCAGGTCTTCACTGAGCCTCAAAGGTCAGGGAATTTTAGTTTACTGTTGGACAAGCTCCAGCAGAACCAACACTCAGAGTTAATGTGACCCTGCTGGGTTAGAAAATGATTTAAAAGAACCAAAAATCCTCAACAAACCATTGAAAAGTAATTGCTCCAGCAGTGATACACTCCTACATTGAAGGATTTCTACTGTTTAATGTCAGTGACATCTAATTCATGGGTCAGAGTTCCCATAGCACTGTCTCATGATTGCTTTCCAACAGCACAACTTTTCTCATCAGAGGACTTCATCCTGTTGAGATGTTTGTGGATTCATGACCATTAGGTTGAACTTGGATCAAATATTAAAGCTTTTCAGTAAAGTCTAACCCTTTCCCTTGGTGCTACAGACAAGGGAGTGATTAATTTTGCATGTTTTTAGTAGTCCTTCCATCTTTAAATAATTAGTTGTATATGAGTTTCAATATTTGAAAGTGGACTACTTTTAGCGATTAGGGTCCTTACTACATCAACTACAGCTTGTGTAGATGGACTGGGACTTGTTTGGTACTTGGTAGTCTTTCAAGAAATGTTAATCTACTGCTGAATAGAGAAAACTGAATTTTGAACATTTTTTTAAACAAAAAGGGGCACTGGCATTATTGCATTGAGCAGTGGAGGAGAGTGAGAGCTGGGCACTCTTGAGTTTTCTATTTGAATAAGGATTTAGCTTTTGAACCCCATATTTTGACCAACACCATCTATCTTTCTAGAGAAGTAAATCTGAATCAACTTTACTAGATTTCCTTCCAGTGAGTTTCAGTTCCAACCCATTGACTATTTTGCTGCTATAGCTAAATTGGGCTCCCTCTGAGCTATTTCAGAGATGTGGAAAAGGTGTGGCTAAGCTGCTCTTCTTAGCAAGGGCTTAATAGTGTTATTGCACTGATCAGCTGTAAGAAAGGTGCAGTACTGACTGCCCTGTAAGCACATCAGGTCATAGCTTTCTAGTCTGACTAAGCATGTAGGGCAGATGGGCATGTACATTTCTAGATGTCCAAGACAAAGGATTTTACACCAGGCTGAGTCAATAGCAAGCTCAGATGTAAATTTAATAACGGTTTGGGACAAAATTCTCCTCTGATCTTTTGAGAACTTCTTTTGAGCTCTTCTTAGGAAATGAGGCACTGATGGCTCAGTCGTTTGGGCAGTTTTGGGAAGCGGTTGCATGAAACTAGAACAAGCAGCAGAGATATTGATAAGTGAAGACTTCTACCAGTGCATTGTATGGGCAACTCTCAGTGTAGATTTTTGAAAGGCAAATGTAATATCATGTAGTGAATGACTGGTTTAAATTATAAAACCCTGGTAACCTTTGTGTTACATTTGACAGAATTCTGAAATCTATTTTTGCAGGGTTTTAATTAATGATTAGCAGCCTACGGTCAGAACTGTTTTCTCAACTTCACTGTAGTAATAAAAAGTGGTGATGAGGGGTGGGGGTGGAAATCTCAAACAAAGAAGTCATGGTCTGTCTGGGAAAATCCAGAATTTCATAAAAGGTCTTCTAAAGAAGTAGTCTGAGTTGACATCAGTATGGATCTGACTCTGGGTTCTGGCTGCAGGGCAAAATGAGGACCTAATATTACAGAAAAACAAGATAGCTCTCTCAGATTAGTGAAGCTTGGTAAAGAACTTTTTAAATTCCAGTCAAAGTTCACTTCCCAGATTGGGTGTTTTCCAATTGGGTGTTTTGGTAGCCCAAGCAGATGGTGGGAGAAGGCAAAGGAGAGAGGTTTCATGTCATCCAAAAAGACAGTGTTAAAGTAAAATAGACACTCCTCATCCTGTCACTCAAAGGCTACAAACCCTAATCCACTTGGCTTTTTTGATTAGTTGCTGGTGGGTTTTATTTGTGTGTTCTTGTTGTTTTTTACATCAATATCTGAATGGTGAAGGATGTTAAAAGAGTTTCAGTGTTGTACTGTTCAGTGTACTCCAATGTCATCTGATGCATCATTTGGAGATCTAGGGATAAAAACAGTCTACAAGTCACTGCAGAAGTTTCAACATTAATAGTAACAGTTGGAAATCTAATAATTTAATTCGATGAGTCTCTTCTGTATAGTACCTTGAACTCTTGCCAGCTAAACACATGTAATTCATTGATGAGGTGGCCCTGACCCTGTCTTCAATTTCACCTTTCCTGTTGGCTCACCACAACTGTTGAGAGAATTTTGGCTTCAGTCAGATTGAATCTCTCAGCAGAGTGAAAAATTAGATGTAGCTAACAAAGACAAAAATTCCTGCTTGTTAGGAGCATTATAAATGCTGAGAAATTGTTTTTCAAGGCAAGTTATTAATTATGGACTAATAGAAGAAAAACTTGGAAGATGAGAACCATCACAAGACCAATCAGATTAAGAAAACCAAGAAAGCCTTTGAGAGGATTACTTTTTTATCTGTTCAAGGTGGAATATTGCTGCACTGGTTTGTTGCCTTTTTAACAGACTGCAATTTTAATTTTCCTGTGTTGGGTTGTTCTTGTATTGGAGAAGAATGTATCTTGTAAGTGGGTTCCAGGCCAACAAATCCAAGATATTTGTATTGTTGCTTATGTGAAAGTAAGAAACAACAAGTCGCATTAGAGACTACAAGCCAACTGGTGCAAGAATCAGTTTAAGAAAAAAGGAGTAACTAACTCTTCTCTCAGTACAACACTGTGTAGATGGTTAAATGCAATGGGTTTTTATATCCTTTTTTATAAAACATCACCTTGCCAGAGGCAACTGTTGTACTATTTGATCCAAGAGACAATCTTTTGTCCCAAATCTGTTTCTCTGAGGTCAACAGAAAGCCAGGATTGCCTTCTCTTTCTGAAGAGAAAGTTTTTTCATGTTCTGTAACAGAGGATTCATTCAAAAGTGTGCATTTTATTCCTATTAAGGAAACTGAAAATTTAAGAATTGGTCTTTTTCTCACCTGTGTAAATGTAAGATGAACACACCATCTGATAAAAATTCATTTAAGGCTAAAATTCAAATTATCTTCTGATACCTGGAATCTCAGTGCTCTCAGAAAGTATTCTGTTCATGAACAGAATGCAATGTAGCAAGCTTTGCTACATTTAATTCTTCCCATACCCTTTTATTCCCTTGATTCTTTATCAATTTATAGGAATTTCAATTAATGATACCCAAGGGAAATCAGTCTGTAAAGTCCATTTGAACGCTCAGAGTTCAAATACCCTCTCTACTGGGAAAACAAGAAGAAGGGTGATGGATATTGAAGTCTGTCCTCATTACAGCATAGCACCTGAAAGCGTGTAGCTGGAATCCACAAGACATTGGCTTTGTCTAACATCTAAGTGTCAGGTCCCCCAGCATGTCAAGTATCATTGCTATATACTCTTTCTTCAAGATTTATTTTGATGTAGGATAAACATTATGATTTTTCGTTCACATACATTAGGTATCATTTCAAACAAAAGGTCCTCCTAACACTTAGTTTTGAAAAGAAAACTTAAAACACAATTAATTGTGTTGAAACACAATTCAGGTCCAGGTGTTAACTACAATCTTTCAGTAGTTCAGCATCAAGAGCTTATAGTAATATTTTCTCCAGAATAAAATTAACCCAAGATTTCTCAATTATCTCTTATTTGGCCCAGCCTCATGTTCAATGCTGAGAATAAGAGTCAAGAACTTACTTCATGTGTACACAAGTACATTTTGCATACAAAACCTAGTTTCTTCTTTGCACAAGAAATATTTACATTCTGAATTCTCTTGTCAAATTATGCAGATAGTTGAAGTTTATATACGTATAAAAAGAAATCCCAAACCATTGGACAAATTCAAGGACAAAATAATTCCTGAAGGATAGTTAACTAGAGGATGTGAATTCTGGTTTTAATGAACAATTGTTGAAGGCTGGACAAACATACTAGCAGCCTGTTTATATTCTAATTATCCTGTCTTGGGCTTTGTGTGGATCTCATTCCTGGGTGGTGAATTAGAATATATTTGAAGTCAGGAAAGGACCATTCCATTTTGTACCAAAAAAAAATCAATTTAAATGAGCTGTTTCAGAATATCATGCATTATCTAAAATACCAGACATTTGGATATCTTTCCTGGTTGTCCTTGTGTGCTTATGAAATAATAAGGTTCCATTCGTACTTTGAAGGAAAAAAACATATTTCAGATTCATTTGATGATTTTAATGTAAATATTGATAAGTACCCCCTGTGATACGGTCACCATTTTTAAAAAATAAAGCCCCCAAAGTTTCTGTAGTTCATTCTTTGATTTCACAGGTAACACTGGGATTTCAAATTTTTGAAAGTGTTGTATGTATTTTATCAGACATCAAACTGTTGCTTCTTACTGGTTTTAGGAATGTAGTGTTCTGTAGTAAAAGGTGAACAAAGCTCTTGAGCTTAGTGCCAGCATTTCTAAAGAATAGTGCTGATAAATTAATTAAGAGCAGCGTGGAGACATGAAGCATCAACATAAACGTTGAATACCACACCACAAATCTTCATAGTTACATTTCATTCATTGTAACCAGGAAGCAGATCCCTACAGGACAGAGCTTTCCTGGCATTGGTTGGTTTTGAGGTTTGGGGTTTTTCCCCCTGTGAATAACGAGTAGTGTCACATAAAATTACGCAATGAATGCTTTCTGCATTTTTATGGATTTAAGGTTCACTGTGATTGACACAAATTTAAGTACACACTTATTTTGTACTTATGGCAATTATTGTCAAAGTTGCTTTGAAAAGCGAGCCTTGCCCAACAACATTCTCCAAGTGCTGAAGACTGTGCAAGAAAATAATTATCTCAGCCCCAAAGTTTGTTATATTTTGTAAATCAGTGGTGTACAAATGCAGTGGGAAAAATAAAACCAGAAAAAAAAAAACAAACCAAACTTCCCCAGGCTTTTGTAGTTTGATGCACAAACTGATCTATAGTGAAGTTTGATGCCAGATGTACAGTTCAGTTGTTAGCATATGGCCAGCTAGACCCTTTGACTTTATTGTACACATTAAACAATCATTTTCATGACTTAATTTCAAACAGATGTGTTTGTAGCATAAAGTATACAGGACTTGGAAAATATGGCCATAAAAGTCTGAACTGCCTGTTTCCAACACTGCAGTAAAAGGGATTGTACTAGTAAGTGTTGAAAGCAGGCTGTTTTTGACATAAATTCATTGAATTGTCTTGCAGATTTGGAAGTCAGAAAACAATTTTGCATTTACTGGCTTCATTAAACATTATCTGTGACAATGGAATAATAAATATTTTCCTACTCTCTTTGCAATGCAGACTCTTTGGTGTTAAGTCCTTTCAATTTTGAATAAGGAACTTGCCTTAATGCTGATGAATATTTTTTAGGAAATATTTTGAATTTGGAATCTGATTAGACTGGTTGATGGAGTTATTAGAATTTTGACAAATTAAGCCAAGTAGTTAGCTGGCACGCGATGTTTGGATTGTGATCTGGTTTGCTTTTACTGTGACTGTTTAAGTGCTTATCTTTCTGTTTCCTGGCATCTTCAGCAGTTGGTTGCCTGTGCAAAACCCAGTCCCTTAAGTATTTGCACTTATCTGCTCCATGTCTCCATGCGCAGAGGGGAAAAAAGTGGCATGAGTCACAGTTTCCAGCCTGTTGGATCTAAAGCCATGTGTAGATTTTAAACATACAGGTCATACTGCTATCCTAGCTGTTTAAGAGTTCTCCTTTGCAGTGAATTTTGTACCTTTCTACTTTTTTTGCACAGTCTTGCTTCGTTTTCTCTTTACTTTCTTGCTCCCATGTCATTCTTATATATTCTGCATTTTCTAGCTGGAGTTGTACAGATAAGTCAGTATTTGGCATCTGTGTTTCATCTTCTGACAAGTCCATCACTTACCCGTGACTAGAAGTTCCATTTTGTGTTAAACTCTCCTCTTTGCCCAAACTTCACATGCTGCTAGGGAATCAAAGCAAATAGGTTGGCAGCTGATGATTGCATCAGGTGCTGCATCTTGTCCTCAATTTCCTCACAGCAGAGAATGCCTTTTGCTGCACCAGAACTTCAGCTGGCAGTACCCCAACAAAATCCCCAGCAAGCCTTTTCACTATGTGGTAATCTTCCACCAGCTGGGACTGGAGAGCCTGAGGAATTGGGTTATTCACAGGAGGATATTTCTAAGAATATGCTTTATACTGACTTCTTATGATACAATTTCCAGCAGTGGTACATTTTAAAATACCTATGTAATAGCTCTGGGTTCTGGCTGTGCGTCTCAGTGTGTGAGTAAAACTTCAATTCTCCTTCTCAGAGTTAGAAGTTAGGTGATGAGTTAGAGTTAGGTGATGAATCTTTCTCTTTGCTGAGAAAAATTCGCATTTCTGTTTTAGTGAGAAACCAAGCACATTGAGTCTAATTCATGGCTGAGTATTCCATGAGTTTATTTAAAATAAAACACCCATAATTCTTAATAATAAGAGCTGAAAAAAATAGCACACCACATAGGCTGGAAATGGTGATTTATTCAAGTAGTCACATGCTGAATTCAAGCGAGTAATGCAGAAAAGATGAGGCAATACCACTCCTCCCTGATGTGGTCTGCTCAACTAACACTGGCAGAGCAGATTACTATGGTAATAATAGAGCATATAAATGTAATATAAAAAATGTAATATAAACTAGAAAAGCCCAGAAATTTACTTGCTGTGGCCACTGTAGCTGTGTCCCAGGTGTAACATGGACATTGTACTAAAATCTGTTCAAAATTTAGATGAGCAGAGATGACATGCAGCATGGTTGCTCTCTAAGGAGATGGAGGTGAAGCATTTTGTCTTATTTTCAGTGTTCTTCTAAAATGAAATCTTAGCTACCCTTAACATCTGTGGCCAAAAAAAAGCATTTGTGGTTTACTGTGGACATTGAAAACAATAGATGCTGTATAGATAATAATATGTTGTGGCAAAATCTGAAAGTTGAAATTGGTTTTGAGGGAAAATTCAGCTTGCTTTTTTTTTTTTTTTCTTGCCACCACTGAAAGTCAAATGGCAACTGAAAATATTTTTGTCTTGCTTTTGATGTCTTAGTAATAACATGAGGTCTTTAATGCCTCAATAACATAACACAGCCATACTATATCAGTATTCCATCTTGTTTAGCCAGTGCTTAGCTAGTGAGAGTGAAGAAAATAGTGCTGCAGCAATTTATAAGGCAAACACTGCTCCTCCTGTAACTGCAGTAAATCTAGTCCACATAATGTCTAATTTATTTATCCATGGAGGATCTCATAATTCAGCACAAAAAGCCTGATGCTTCCTTTAGGAGAATTAACAGTTTACATGACTGATTTGACTGCTTAAATGCCTATTCAAATAAGTGAATTTGATACTTCTAAACCCAATATTATTACCATTGGATTGCAATTTTTATTGAAAGAAGAATGAAAGCAAGGATTTTTCTGTTAGTAAAAGCTGGGATTCTTGTTTTTGTTTTTTTCTCTTTCAACTGCTGACAGCCTCCTCTACATGACAGCTGACACAATCTATGCATGCAATGCTGTATTTCTCAGGAATTTTCTCTACCATAGGCAGAACTGTTGGGAGAGATATGTGTATCTCAGGGGAGATTTTGACTGATCATGACTAGCCCAATAGCCTAATTTCTAGGATTGGGTTATTTTTAAGTTGGATGCAGCTAATTACCCATAATTCTATATATATACAAATATGTGTAAAAATGAATGCATCTGGGAGGTTTGCAAAAAAAAAAAAAAAAAAAAAAAAATCAAAAAACCAACCCGAAACCATCAAACTTCACCTTTTCTGGTATAAAAAGCTATGGTTGCATGACTGCCCACACTAATTAATTTCTTCATTTTCAGAACTCTGTGTTTATATATAATTTTACAAGATGGAATAATGACTGGATAACTATAGCCAACTTGATGAAGTTTTGGGTTTTTTGCTATCTCATTTACTCCATTTAATTATTTACCTTCTGGGTGAAAATCCTTTCATATCATTGGGGTTATGATGCCAGTGGGGATAGCCTGAAAATTCTGAAGGCTGGACATACCCAGTATTAGCCAGCAGGGTTTAGACTTACAAGCACCTTGCAAGTCGGATTTTTCTACAACCTGTGGTGCTACTGAGCATCAGATTCTTCTATATCAAATTTAGTTTTCACCTAAAGTAATAGCTTTGGCTTGATATACCTTTACCCATCTGTTCAGAGTAGTTTTAGAGAGGTAGAGATTTGGAGGGATTACTCTGATATGTTTTCATTCCTGTAGCTTTCTCTTGTTTCTTCTGCATGTTTGTTGTGCTTTTATTCATCTCAAGGAAAAGTCCAAGCTCAGAAATTTACTCAAACATTTCAGCAGGACTTCCAAGCCAGCTTCAACAAATCCCACCCATTCCAAGACAAATTTTTGTATTTCTGTGCATAGTCTTAATATCCAAAATGGCTCTGCAGAGGGGGAAGGATCATTCCTTTGCCAAGTGCTCTTGCCAGGAATTGATGTTTTCTCAGTAGGTTTGTACACTGTATGCCTAATGGGGACAAAGAATCATGGTAGCATAATTAGGCTGCAGAAATTAACATCAGCAAGATTTAAAATTTTGGCCCAAAGAGGCCTGAAAGTTAGAGAGGAAATTTACAGGGCCATACTTTCAGGTTCGAAAAAGATAAAGTTTGTAGTACTTTACAAGCAAGACTGCATTGTGCTTCTGCATCTGAATGTGGCTTCTATTATAAAGAAAACTCATAAAGATTAGACTGTTGCAGGCTGGATTCATTAAAGGGATTAGCTTGTCTTTGGGCATATGTGTTTATATAGCTCTGAGCGTGATATGTGTATGTAAATCTATTCCCACACAGGAGACTTTGTTAGCTTTAACTTGAGATTGCTTGACAACATAGGCCACCAACACAACCTGTAAGGAGGGGGGAAAGCAAAGCTGTTCTTTCCTGTATTCCTCACTCTATGTTGTATTCATTAATTATGTCTAATTACTCTTTCCGTGCCTTATGTAGAAACTCTGCATCTCTTTTCATTCCAGATGATAGGAAAGCTGTTCAGACATCAACTCAATTTCCTGAATATATGGTCCTGATTTTTTTTCTGATGATGGCTGAAGGTGTTATCAATGACATGATATGTTATGCCACACCTTATTTTTCATAGTTTGCAAACTCACAGGCTTTGTAACTTTGCCTACTTTTATGTGAGATGGGACTGCAGATGGAATTTGTCAAAGAAAATCATCTTGAGTTGTGATGTTTTGAAATGTCAGCGTATCATGTTGGTCTTGTCTTGTTCCTAATTTGCCTGTATTTACATCCAATTCCACTCTGCTTTTAATGTGTTCTGAGAGTATGTAATAATTATTTGTGATCATGGTTATATATGGATGGTGGGACAGCTGAGCTTAGTGGGCAGTGCCAATGCTTTACCAGGATGAGTGCTGTGGGCAATTCTGACTGTGACAGCTAAGGAACCATTCAGTCCAAATATAACTCCCCTTTAAGGGTTTTTCCTTCCTATTATTTCATTTCTACTTGCTTTGCAGAACATATCCTAACCTGTGATTGGCATTCTCAGAAGCTAATCTTTGCCAGAACATGGCTGTAGCCATCAATTGAAGGATTGTTCCCTAGTGGCTTATCTAATAAATAGGCCTTTTTTCTGGAAATGTCACATATATATAAGGGCCAAAGATCATTTGGCATCTCTGCCAGACCCCTTCCATCATGCTATGTTTACTGTCACAAGACATTTAGTTTTGTAAGAGAGCAGCTGTGCCAAGTATTCCTAACAAAAATTGAGCACCAGTCAAAACTGCTTTGACTGAAAAATATGCTACAGGATCATAAAAAGCTTGCAAATATGCCTTAGAAGTCAGCAAATGCTACTGTTCCCATTCTGTCTGGAGAATGGGTGGGCTTTTCCCCAGGTTCTCTGCTGGTGCTCTACTTCATGATTTGCTAAGTGTTGTGTATAGTGGTTTCCTCTGCTACTGGAAATCAGCCAAAGGACTTTGCTATGGCCAAAGACTTCTTTTGTAAAACATAGGCTGTGGGGCTGCTGGATCCATAACACATGGTTTTCACTAATGAATGGAAGTGTTTCATTTGAAGAGATGGGATTTTTTATGGAATTACAGAATATGGCAGTGTTGGCATCTTGTTTTATCATTTTATTTAAACCATGTTGAGGGAATTTATATCAATCTAACCTATTCAGTGTGTTTATATATTCTGTGATGCACTGAAGTGCAAGTTACCTCAGCTAGGATAGGTAGATGTGTCTTTTCTGGGTCCCTTTTCTTACCTTTCGGTGTATATGCATACTACATGTCAAGATGAAAGATGAAAAATATGTTCCTTAGTCTGTCCATACATTAGCTCTACCTAATTTCTCTTGCTCTTTCCAGGTCTCAAATTCCTTTCACCCCTTGATTAGTAACCATGGTGCTTGTAATGTGCTGCAATTATAGATTGGAATGTACCAGCACAGAGTAATTTATGCAAAAGTAATTACTTAAATGACTCTTCATTATATTGCAATCAAATTCTAGATGCTCTGGTATAGATGTTATATATCCGATCTCAGCATGCTACTTAAAGTCTTTTGAGACAAATTCTGAAACGATGTAAATCAGTGCAGTTCATCTGTACAGCTCTAGTGCTTTGAAAAGGGCTGCACAGACCAGTACAGCTATAAAAGAAAAGAATTTGAACTTCTAAACCAACACAGAAAGGTAGATTTGAGTGAGCCTAAAGCACTCTGAGAACAATAGTCTCGACAGTCTAACAATGACAGCGATCAAATTCTTTCTTCTCTCAAATTCCTTTGAGCTAATTTTCTGCATTTTTACTTTAGCCTCTGAGTTAGCCACAAAATGGTGAGTGAAGCCTATTTCAGTTTAAGCTATACTGGGGTTTTTGTTGCTTGTGGGGAGAAGGGAGGTTGCTGGCTGAGTGAAGGCCTTAGCAGTGTAGTAGTCTCAGCTTATCTTCCAATCTCGTTTAAGCTTTACAGTAGCTAAGTTGACTTTGGCTGTTCTCTTGGCAATTTTTGGCAAATCTGGCAGCAGCTCATTTGGAGAACTGCATTGCAAGATGTGTTACTGAGGCCTCAGAATGTACTAATGAAATTAACATGTCTGCACAATGCTGCAGGGTAGTGAGGAGCATTTCTAGAGATATAGCAGCTTTAATTCAGAGTATTATAATTGATTGAACTCTGATTAATGTGGAAACTCACGCTCATCTCCTCTGTAATTCAGAGTGAAATCTAAAACCACCCAAAACTTCTGGCAAAGCACAGAAAGGTTATTATCTATAAGACCATGAAGTCTTTGTGCAAGCACTGTTTCTGTATTTTAGGCAATGCAGCAATGTTTGTTGTGGTCTGAGTGAGTGCAAGGAAAATCTCCTTTCCTGATTCCAGTTTTTATTATGTATATGTAGATTTGCATAGAGCACATTAGTTCAATCAATCCTTATGTAAAATAATTCCAGGAAAGTCTGAAAAAATCTCTCAGCTATGATACTTAACATGGTCAGCAGGAGCTGCCAGTGAGAATCCATCCATCTTTCTGGTTCAGCTACTTTGTCATTAGGTAAACAGCATGGCATCTGTGTTTGACACAAGTATTTCTTCCAGCAAGACACTGTTTCCTGCTTTGTTTGAAACAATTCCATGCTAAATGTCTATTTCTTTATAATTCCACCTCCTGCCCTCCTTTCTATCTATTAGGAGACAATGGCAATCCTATCTCAATTTCTGCATGAAGACATGATGCCATATATGAAATATTTTTACCTAGGCCCTTGGCTGTATTTGTTTGTATTAAAACTTGAACAAATCCTGGGCAGCAAGCTTTTTGCTAACCAAAGAGGTTAAAGCTGCACTATTGCTACAGCTGGGATACTAATCCCAAACTTTGATAAATCCTTGCATATAACCTTCCATATAAAGGTTTATATGAAGAACAGATATTTACTCTTCTGCTACTATTTTAAGTAACTTTAGACTATTTAGTCTGCAGAGATAATTATTGAGGCTTTGCTTCAGTTTGAATGCAGAGATGGCAAAGGTAGGTTATCCAGAGCTGGTGAATGTACTGATTATCATTAATCGTCAAAATCAAAGATTTTAAGTCCTCAAAAAGAAAGGGAAGGATGACCATTATGTACACATGACTTTTGAAAAGTGTTTTCCCTTTTTACAATACACTGTTACAATGTTAGGCTTTACAGTTTTGGTTGTTGTTTTTTTTTTGTTTTGTTTTGGTTTTTTTTTGTTGTTTTTTTTTTTTTTTTAAGATAATGTCCTTGCATATTTCACTAGTTTTGGGCTCATTTTAGATTTGGAAGGACAGTACACATTTGAGGTAAAGATGTCAATTTCTCCTGCAGATGTTTTGGTGGGGTTTGTGGGGTTTTTTGTTGTTGTTTTGTTGTTGTTGTTTTATTTTTTTTGTTTGTTTTTTGTTTGTTTTTTATTTGGAGAACGTGTCTAGCTGCTAAGTGAATGTATGATTACCCTGTGTGGGACTACATGACCATTTTTAGCCCGCCAAATGAGCAGGAGCAGTGAACAAGCACAGATTTTGGTAGTCTCTAGCAGGAGTACCTGGCAGGTTGGTGGATGCAGTTTAGGCCACACCTCTGCCTTTGCTGCTGTCCTTGTGCCAGGTAAATGAAAGCTGATATGGGATTGTCCTCCTGGTGAAACCCTACCTGCCTGTAGTACATCCATCACTTAGGTTATGACACACTGAAAGGCATTAAAACCCCCACCCTACAACAGATGTGTGTCCCCACACAATTGCATTTAGTGAGAAGTGATGACCCAAGAAAGGAGAGCACAGTGATACAGTTGTAGCTCTCAGCCTTTTCTTCCCTAAATACACATCATCATGGCCAGTGTCCCTTTCATTTTTCTCTTTTCTTTTAATTTATTACCTATTTTGTTAGAAGAAACAGATTCATTTTGAAAAAAAAAAAAACAAAAACAATGTGGAAAGATGGTATATTATTTATTTTGAAACCTGAAACTGAACTAGAAAAATGTAAAACATAAAAATTAGTGCTTTGAAATGTGCTCCTGGGGTCAAACTTGTGGGTGTTGATAAAGCATATTTCAAGTTTGAGTCCCAGCTGAGCCCAGTGGTTGAGGGGAAGGATGGAGACAGACAGCAGCTCATTCTGTTAAACCTGATATAAAAATATAGCAACTTCATGGTCTTAAGTTTGGATATGAGCCCTCTGGTTTTTTGATGTTCTGACACTTCAATTTTGTGATGCTCCAGTCTAATAAATAGGTCAGGTTTCTGTAAAATATTACTTAAATCAGGGAAGGATTTAATCATAGTGTTATTTCTATTCCTTTAAGTCTCTTTCCAAATACTCGAGGAGTCTATGGAATGGGTTTTCTGAAATTCTGTCCCCAGTAGTCCTGTTTACTTTATGGGCATGATGGATGCATGCAAGTCTGCAATAATAATAATCGCAGTGATATATTTAGAATAGTAAATTTCTATTGCTGGTAAAATCCACAAGTGGTAAAACCTGACTTAGGAAGAAAACCTGAGCTGAAGATTAGTTTGTGAAGTTTGCAATTTTGGGGTTTTGTCTCTGGTTTAGAATTGTTCTGTTTCTGGACTCTTGGATTTTAGTCTTGGCAAGGAACAAACGATTTCTTCCAGGGTAAGGATACAGTAGCATCTTGTACTGAAGCCTTCAGGAGTTTCTTTTATTTACTTATGGAAAGTGTTTGCCATTAATTTACTTGAGATCACTCTTGGCCAACAAAGAGGCAGTGGACATTTCATTTAGAAAAGCCCAAGAATCTGTGTGGAGGACGGATTGATTTGAACAAAAACAGCATGAGCTCCTCTGTATCATGTCAGTGGTTGCTTTCAGAGGTCACCATATTGAATTTGAAAGAGCAACGAATATCAATTCTTTTTGAGAGGTGAAAAGGAAGGGAAAGAAAATCTTTCATGTTATTATGAGCTGTCATTAGTAAGAAAAACTTCTGTGCATAGACACGCATGTGTGAGTAATAAGATTTGGGTTTTTTTCAACATTGGTGAGAAGGATTATCTGTTATTAAAACTGCATTATTTAATGATTGGATTTAATATAGGAAAATTTTATCCTGTCATGACAACCTGAAAAACTAACTTCTCCCAAATTACCATTTTTGTGTTTCTTTGTTTCAATTCAAAAACCAGCAAATTGACTACAGGCAATGTTTGCATTGATGTAAGGTACCAATCAAATACTACCAGAAATTCCACATTGATAAACTTTCAAATTGTAACACTCAGATAAAGATTTACATGGCTCCATTGATTTTGACTAAATTACATTTTTTGATCTGTTCCCAAAATTCTTTGCTTTGAAAAGTCTTCAGAATTAGCATTTATTTTTATTTCTTACTAATTAAATACCGTGTATGGAAGTGCTGAGGTCTTGAAAAGGTGTCCTGAGATCAAGTTTTGTTTTGTATTCCATAAGCAATAAATTAGTCTTGAAGTGCTTGGATTTCAGGTATTATCACAGCAATATATATTTGTCCCACAGGAACCCCAGTTGTTTTGTTCTAATAATCAACTTTAGGTGTCTTTTGTAATCTTTGTTTTCTACAGATACAGTGTCTGCTGAGCCTTGTGCTATAGCAATGTGAAATCTACAGAGACAGCAAAAATGGGAAAATATTTGAATGTATTTATCAACACTGACACTAATAATGTGAATCACCAAGTTGTTCTCCAGTCCTCAACTTCACCTGGATTACTAAGATCCACCTTTTTTCCTGCTTTGGAATATATGAGAAATGCACAAAGCTCCTGAGGATCTGGAGTTACTCCAGGGATAAAAATTACTTCTTGAAACTCTGGTTCTGCTTATTTCACTTTTAAATGCTTCATTTCATGACTGCAGGAAGAATTACTCTAATTTGCTCCATGAAGCTGTGCATCCTATCTGCCAAAGTATCCGGAGAAGATCTGATATTTCAGAGCTGTTTTGTTCTTAAATAATGCCATGCTGCAAAAAAAGTCTCGTTTTCTGACAGGAGTCTCAGGGCATAATATTTTCTCTTTCGCTGATAGACACAGTTTTGGGGGCTAGGATCAAGACAGGCAGCATGTGGCAAGGCTGTTAGTAGCTCTAGAAGAGCCAAGGAACAGTTGTCTTGACTGTTCCTTGACATAAGAAAGATGCTATTGAAGGGGGGGTAAACAGGCTGGGGCTCTTTGGTTTGAGGAAGCAAACACAGTGCTGAGGATATGACTGAGATGAACAAAATCAAAAAGGGCAGGGCTGCACATGCCATGACAATAGGAAATACATTTATAATGTAGAAGAGAAAATATTGTTTCTTTTTTTTTTAACAGTGATGTTGAGCTATTGGAATTTTTTTGCCACAGCAGAGAATGCAGAGAGACAAAAGCAGGAGTTTTGTGGGGTATTAGAGAAACACATGGGCAATAGGTTCATAGTAGACATCATGGGGAAGGGGGTAGGGAAGCCTTTTCTGTCCCATATTTCTGGGAAAGCGACTGGAGTTGCCTGGGAAGGGGAAGTGGGAATGAATGGATTGCAGATATCAATTACATAGCTTTCCCTAGTGCCACAGTCAGGGAGACAGGTGAATTGGCACACAGTCATCTATAGGGTAAAGTGATCATTGATCAAAAGCAGAGGGCCAGTAGGGTACTTCATACACTCTTCAGCAAAGCTGCATTTTAAAAAGTGTCCACAAAGTGTAGTAAGAGTTGCTGAATTTGAAACACATTTTGTTGGGCCTGCTTGCCTGTCTTGTTCCCTTCTTCCCTTACCACTTTTAGCATGTGCTTGTTTCTTATACTAGAGTAAGAGCAGAATCTCCAGAGGGCTTAATTCCTTCTCTCACTTTGCCCCTGTGGTTCCCTTGTGTATATTCACCCAGTTTTAGTCCTGTGACATATATATTGTATATATATGCTTTTGAATCCTGGACAGTTCTGAATCACTTCATAATTTTGCAGTAAAAATTTGTGTACTTTTATTCCAGACAAACTGTACACTCAAGAAGTGCTGGCAGCTGCAGAGCCCTGTACCAGGCTGTATCTTGCCCATCTTGCTATGAAATGTGTCTAGCTTTTGAGGAAAACCAAAACACATCCATTTAGTGATGCTTTCCCTTGTTATTGGTGTTACTTGCTTCCAATATGAAACATAGTCTGCAGTTATAAATTCAAGTGATTGTTGGCTATGGTTCTCTGGTGGTGTGATTTTGGAAATTAAACTAGCAAAAACTGCTCTACTCCTACACTCCAGTTCAGTCATCACGTCTGGGAGCAGAGTGCAATTAGTGGGCTCTAGGCAGTTGTAAGTCTCTGGGCAGTTTTTCTTCAAATCTGCAGAAAAGCTCAGATGAACCAATCTTTGTAGATAAGTTGTAAGATAAAACATTTGGATTCTTTGTAGGTGCTTTTAGATTTGAGGAACTGTGACTCAAGAAGCATTGTGCAGTTTAGTTTGCATTGACCAGTGTTTGTAGAGTATTGATTATCTGTCATATGTATATCCAAATTCATTGTTGGTAAGGGGACAAGCACTTTAGGATGAAAGGATTAAAAAATATCCTGCTGCAAAATGAATTGTGACACACTCATAAAGAAGATAAAATCAATATCAACACTTGTTGGTAATTCTGAAATCTAGAGACAGATTCCACATACAGCAGAATGACAGAGAATAAGCAAATTGCTAAAAAGCTAAATTAAAAGCAGGTTTCTTGAACTTTCAAGAAACACAATGTAGTTGGAAAATCCACCATTTTACAAATTATTTAGTAGATATGTCACCAGCTTGCAGCTTTGCATTGGATAATCAAGACTGCTTTTGTTTATGTAGATTGGTGCTGTCCTTACTCCTGCCTCTGTGCATTTTTCAGGACAGCATAGAGAGAATTGTTTCACTGTTGAACACTTACTCACTGAAGTTTCCTAATTCAGAACTAATGTGAGAAGCAGGTTTTTGTAGGATATTCTTTGTGGCTATGGATGAACACTTGTGTGTTGCTGTTCCCAGGGTGCCATGATAGGCAGCTGGTCTCAAAGGATGCTCAATATCTTCTTTCAATGATTATTCAGGGATAGGACTGTGCTGTGCAGGCACACAAACAGATTTTACCAGGAACCCGAAAACATCCCCAAGTTCATAAACAAGCATGGTATTAGTATTCCTCTGTCCACTCTAAGATACCTCATGCATATTGATAGTCTGTGTAAAAACCAGTTATGCTTGTGGTAAAGAGAAAGACAAAGATCAATAAGTAGCTGATTCTTTTTCCACATGGGATATTTCTCAATGAGCAGGTCTCCAATTTTCTATCTGTGAGCTCTAATGCCATCACCCCTGAAATGAAATAGTCTCCCCATTGCTTCTATATTTTTGTCTCTTTGTTCCCCAAATCTCTCTTTAATGAATATAAATACTGTGTGCTGTTAGTGTAACACAGTGATGTAACTAGAACTCACAGAGCTTCTCTGAGGATAAGCACCGTTGACCTGGTGTAGGAATTCTGTGAAGCACTCTAATCCAGTTCATCCCTGAGCCTCTCTAGAGAGATTAAAATATCCCATTACCTTTACATGCTCCCTTTCATTAGGATTAGAATCCTGGTTCTCCAATGGAGAAGAACAGTGTTGTGTCATTCGTGTTGATATGAGCAACAGCATGCTACCCGAATAAACCAAGCATCAAATACTCAGTCATCTGTAAATGAGCTCCATAGAGAACTTTCCTTCTAAGCAAGTGAAATCCTAGTTAAAATGCATTTAGAGGAAATTAAAATAAGATCCAATCCAGAGCCCACTAAAATTACTGAAGAGTTTGTGTTTGCTGCAGTTCTCTGTGATAATGAATGCATTCAGAAGACTGTGCTCTGTTTACACATATTTTTATGAGAGGTTAATAGTATTTCCTCTGAGTTATTCACTCTTAACCCAGACTGGGAGGTTTCTATGAAACAGCATAAAGCGTAGTGGTAGATCCTAAAGCAGATTTTAGTGCTATCTTTATAGAGAGTTTTTTTAGATTCATAAACCTTCCAGTAGAGATCAATTCCTGCATCTTGTGGCACTTGCATCTTCTTCACTGACAAGCTAGAGGCTTTGACAATACTCAGAACTCATTAAGAGTGTAATTGCTGATAAATGGCAAGATATTTCACTTGCAAGTCAAAGTGTGCTTCGTGTATCAGCCAAATATTTTAACTGTTATGTAAAATCTAATACAGAATTAAATGCCTCCTGTCAGAATCTAAAGAATCATAAAGAAGAATCTGTAGAAAGTCTATCACAATATAACTATTCTGTTCTGGTATGTGCAAAACCTCTTTTGCCTCTCCACAGGACCCTGCTGTAATAATATAGGATTATTTCATATAGTATTTGTGTTATTCCTCAGGTGAATTTAATGTTTGTTAATATAATACAAAATGGACTGCTATCAGTGAAATCAAGCTATATTATTAAGAACATTTCAAGTGCTTTAAAATGTGGAGTTTCAGTTGTTGTTTCTTTTAATAAGCAAATGTCAGTAAATTTTGGTTGTATTTTTAGGCAACATCAGTCATTTTTAAAGATGATTATGTTTGCCTCACATGTAATTGACTTTGCAGAAGGATACTACAAAAAGATTGTGCCACTGGCAAAACCAAGCTTTCACTGATGATGATGTTAACTCAGATTTTTTTTTGTATCCTTATATACAGTGCATCTCTAATCCATTAAAATAATCCAGTACTCCTTTCTAATGGTGTACAAAGCAGTATTAGATTGTTTTAATGTATTAGAAGCATTAAAGTTTACAGATCAAGGAACCTGAAACTGAAAATATACATACCCTGCAATAGGGAAAGGAAGAGAAATGTAGATTTTAATTCAAGACTATTGTTTGTAGATAATCCAGTCTTAACTGAATACTACATGGAAGCAGAAAAACAAAACAAGTCTTGATACAGAGTCTTAAACAGATTTTGCTTACTTTTAATGTTAAATTATTTTGGCAAAAAATGAAGAAAGAATAAAATTGCCTTTGAATAATTTGTGTCCTTCCACTAACCTTATAATGAGAAGGACATTGCTGAGATTAGGTTGCAAGAGAGACCTCTAATTTTCAGTCTGCAAGAGATGAAAGATGAGCCAGATTTGATCTGTGAAGCTTAAGGGTGTATAGAATGAGGAGGTTATCATCAAGATGTATAAAACCCTGGGAGAGAGAGAACAGGATTGATGGTAATATATTCTTATTGGAGATAAGTAATTAAATTACCAAGATATCTAAGAATTTAGGGAGGAAGAATAAATTATTTCCTAAGAAAGGGAATAACTTTTCCTATGCAGAGAGTAGGTGAAAAACAGACCCAGTATTCTGAGCGAACATTGATCGATCTGGTCCAGAAGGGAGCTGAGCTTCATTTTGAAACTAATAGTTTATGAACAAATTTGGGCTTGTACAGCTGTGTTTGTTACTTAAAACTAGAGCTGTCCCCTTTGCACAACTGACATGAGCATCAAACTGTCTTTATGAAGGGCCTATACTCACTTAAACACCTTTTCTCTCCCAGCTGAGACAACGCTGATTTTTGCCCTGTCATAAATTATGATTTGTGGAACGGAGTGGGAGTGCCTGCATGCTTGATTGGGTTGCAGAGGTCATTAGTCCATTTGCAGTGCCCAGCTATGTCTGTGGAAGATGTGTTCCTGTCAGTGGAAAAAGAGCAGATCAAAATAGAAAAAATTATTTTCTTTTACGGGTAAATATGTAAAGTAGGGAGTGACTCTGCCATGTCTTCGTGAAGATCACAGTGCCACAAACAGCACCAGCTTACAGAGTATTCAACATTCCCTTGTGCTGTTCCTTGCTGATAAAAAACATAAATGTGTAAAGGCTATGAATTCCCTAGCTGCTGTTAGCAGGTAATAAAACTGGAAGTAATGATGTTACTGGAGGTGTTGCTTTGTCAGAAGGAGCTGTTCTCTCAAAAGGAGTTGCACTAGACTGTTCTGCAGATCCTGTGGGTGATTCATCTCTAATTTGGTTGGCAAAACAGTGATTGACGTGGTAGAGAATGCATCAAGGGCTCACCTGCTCTCCTAGACAGCTACCGAGAGATAATAATGAAATGTCATTGGCTTAGGCATTATTATGCTTATCTGTGTGATCCCTTTCAGCTTTTATCAATTTTATGGCAGCTGCAGGCTTTTTTCTGCTTTTTGTCAGGCCTCATTCATTTGTATTATTTTTTCCATTGGAAAGCTGTGTAATTTTTCCCAAAGCAAAGCTATGTGTCTTCTAGCACTAATAAAATTCTTGTCTCTTTTCATTGCAACTTGCCTCCAGAGCAGGGCCTTCTGGCATACTCTGCAGCAGAGGAGATAAATTAATCAATAATCCTGGATCTGAAAATGAAATGCAACATTTGTTTTGTTACTGAGCTCTACATGGCCTAAAACAGATGGCTTTGTGATGCAGTTTTTAGTGTGCTCATAAAGATTTTTGAGATGTGTGTGATTTTTATTTTGAAAATAAAAATTGAATGAATGGCTACTCACACAATGACTTGATATCTTTCATCCCCCTTTACAGATCAAGAACTGTAAGTGATGTCCAATTACAGCAATGCTTAATAGAACCCTTGAAATTAAGTGGAACTGTAGTATAGTGAGTGCATAAAGTGCTCTCATAATTTTCTGTCGAAAAATATTTTAGTCTATCTTTGTCATTGCTTGTTTGGCTGCTTGCATATGTTGGTCTGTGCTTCTCAGCTCATGTGGTGGCAGATAGTAAATGGATATGCATCAATATGGTTGGTAAGTATTATTTATCTGAGGGTGGCATGTGTGAGGCAAAATGTGAGTTTTATGTATATTTATTCTTTCTGTGTTCCTCTAATTAATATTTCTTGTCAGGATATATTGGAATTCAGTTTCTGTCAGATACGGAGTGTTAGTTTCAAAATAAGAAGACAGAGCAGCTTCATACTGCTGCATAGCCAAAGAGGTGGCATTTGGCTACATGAAGAGATATCCCTTATCTGTTATGAGATTTGCTCTATTGTTCCTCTGAATTGAGGGAAAGCAGCACTTCCAGAGGCAGTCTTCCAGATGCTGTTTGTTTTAATGTGGGTAAGAGGGATAGCAGAACACTTTAGCATGTGCAGTTTGTTATTCTCAGTTGGCAAGAAATGGTACCCAGGAAGAGCATCCCTTCCCTAGATCCATGTACAGCTGCAGTCAGGTCCTGATGCCTCTTGGTCAGTGCAGGGCAGTGCTTTGCTTTGATGCTGTTACACTAACAAGTGACCACTCCCCCTTTTTAGGACACTGACAGACACAGTGACAGAAATGCAGTAACCAACAGACATGGCCAAGCAGGTCTGAAGTTCTTTTGCCTGAGAATTGTCTCAAAAGGTCTTGCAATAATCCCCAGTACACCTCAGGAAACAGTAACAGCTTCAGTGTAAGTGAGGAATCCACGCTTTTGAAATCACTGTGTTCCTCTCAAAGACAATAATTACAGCCACATGAAAAAAAAAAAAAAAAAAACAAAAACAAAAACAAAACAACCAGTTTCAGCGTTCTTTAAAATTTTTATTATACAGAGGATGAAAAGTATTTCAGCTCATGGAAATGTTCCATTAATTAATTCAAGAATACCCCTACTGTTCAAGATTTTGGTAAACTGGCAGAAGCAGAGAAACTTTTCAGTTTGACATCTACTTATTGTTACTTCTATAACTTCATTTTTGTTGAATATAAGTGAAAGAGTTGGTGAAGAAAAGTTTATAAAGCATACAGTCTTCTGAAGATTAAAGATACTCCATAAAGCTGTGGGTCAGCCAGTTACCTTCAGGAAGCCATGGATGTGCTCCAGTTCCATCCATTGCCAATGTTAAGAGGAAAGCTCTAATTGCAAGCTATATGAGATAATGAGTATGATATGATTCAGCCAGAAACCAAAAGTTTCTGATTTTCTACTATCTACTGATACATCTACTGATTTGGGATGGACATTCCTTCCAGGGGCACCCAAAAGAGGCAAATACTCACTTTCTACAAATGCAGTACCCTCAAGACAGTCAGTCAGGTCATGTCAGGACTTGGAAGAAGAAGAGAGGAATTTGCATCTGGCAAATCACATTTCAGTATTTAGAATATCTTTTTGATTTATTTTTTAACTTCAGCTCAACCCAAACATCAAATCTTGAGTGTAGGCTGGCAGTGCAGATGCTGTGCCTTAAAGGCTTAAATGAAATAAAACACAAATGAGACTGAGAGAATTTGTAGTGGAAGATGCAAGTGTGTTACTCCCAATTTGTAAAAATGGTCACTTTTTTTTGTGTCTTGAAATAAAACACAGTTCTTAATATTGCCTAATACGTCATACAACTGAGGAAATGCAGAGATTTACAGTGATATTAATTTATGTTAAGTGAACACTGAGAATACAAAGGCGTCTCCTCAGAACATTTTATATTTGCTTTAAGATTTCATATAAACATTAAGAAGCTTTTATTGTAACTTTTTCATTGTGACATTTAATTTGCATTCTCAGTGCACTAAAATTTGTTTGCTAGTGAGGGATTTTGTTATAACTTTGGTTCCAAAACATTTCCTAAATGTTA
Source organism: Cichladusa arquata (assembly GCA_026413545.1). Classification (NCBI taxonomy): domain Eukaryota; kingdom Metazoa; phylum Chordata; class Aves; order Passeriformes; family Muscicapidae; genus Cichladusa; species Cichladusa arquata. Next base: position 18,418,561 of record JAOTQP010001652.1, read on the forward strand.
TTTTTTTTTGTCATGTTGCTCCTTTATTTCACTTACATAGAGATGTTTTCTAGTGATAACAATTCAACTTTTATGCACTCCATAGGTTACCATAATTTTTTTTTTTTTTTACAAATAAAAAATTGCACATAGTCCTGGAAGTAAGATGTGTATCTATGGGGAAAGCATTTCCTCTTCAGAACCATGATTCCTGACTTTTTGAACCAATGGACTGTGATCAGTTCTCAAACATCATATTCCAAGCACCAAAAGCCATTGTCAGAGTTGCACTTGCAAACACTCAAATTGTTCTGTTATTTCTGTAACCTCACAAAACCATGGCTTGGGTTTCATAGAAAAACTGGGAGTTAGGCTGATGGATAGACTCAATGCAATGAAACAATTTGTAGGTTCCACTGACATCCACTGGAGCAATGTTGGAAATGCATATCCTTTCTGGAGGCAGTTAAGCTTCGGGAATTCACCTGTGCAAGTTGATGATTTATATTCGTAGCTGTGTTCACTTTAAAAGTTTTTTTCAGAAAAAAAAAAATAAAAGAAAGTAGAATTTATGAACAACAGAGATTCCAGCAGTGCTCTGAATGGGCTAACCTCACCATGCTCATTTCTCTGTCCAGCAGAGTCTCTGGAGACTTTCACTGCCTGTATGAATACAAGATAGAAAGCTTTACTTTACTTGTAGTAAAAACTTAGGAAAGTGTGGCCCTAAATGTAGAATAAGTTAATGATATTTTGGTTTAAGATTTAAAAGAAGAGGAAAAATTGTTTCTGCTGTTGAAATAACAGCTCTTTGACTATTTAGGGAAACTCTACTTATGAATGCAAGATCTCTGCTGACAAAAATTGTGGTCTTAATTTAAAAGGGCTATAACTTCCACTGGGTACCTCCAAAGGGTCTCCCAGACTTTAGAATAGGAGAGCTGTCTTCTTTCATTATCACTTTGAGGTAAACCTCAAAGGAAACCTCCTTGGAACTGGGAGCTGAAAATGATTTCTAAGTCAAATGGCTCTGCTACTGATTGCTAACCAAGTCATTGAGGTTTCCAGGCTGCCAAGCTTCTTACTTTTCATACCACCACAGCTCCAAGTGCTCACCTGACTTGCTGCTTGTGAAGCAGCATTCTGTGGCTGGCGTGTTTCCTGATTGCTTTTTTCTATAGATTTAATCATATGTACTAAGCCAATTCAAGTATCAATGGAAGTGATTTATGGTTTTGACTGTGCATGTCATTGCTGATCTGGTATTACAACAGAGGATCAAGCCTTCACAGTACTATCCAATCTGTCTGGTGGTCTTTAAGAATTTTAGCTGGTCTTCATTAGGTCAGACAACATAATCTGTCTAGGTTCACCACTTCAAGGAATATTTGGTGTGTCTTCAGAAAGGCAAATTGCAATCCTTAGGTGTGGTGATGGCCATTATTCTCTGGCATCTCCATCTCACAGAAATCTTGAGGAACTGTTGGCAAAGATTAAAAAATTGTTTAGGAGAGTCTACAGCTGCTTTGTGTGCTTTGGCTGCCATATTAGTAAAGGACATCTGTGAGAGAATGCCTTTGGTGTTGGTAATCTCTAATGCCACTAAGAGAAAAGGAGTTTTCAATTATGTAACAATGGGCAGCCACAGTCTCACCAATGTGGATCCACGTTGTGTACTTGCTGTTAATTCCAGCCCTGGGAATTATGCTATTGATGCCACGTTAGTATGGAGCTCTTTTGTGAATAACACAACTTCTAACAGCTATTAAGTCTTTAAGTTAGATCTGAAAAATTACAGAAAAGACAAAAAGAAAAAAAAAATCAATGTCTGACAGAAGTCAATTTAGTGTCAGGTTTTTTGTTTTTCCCATCTAATTACCTAAAATTTTCATTATTGACTTTGCTGCATAATCTGTCCTTTGCACCTCTCCTCCTCTCCCCTCATCCTTCCTTAAATCCATTACTAGCTTCATACTTGAACAAATGAGATATTTTTTCTAGGATCAGTAACTGTGGGTTTAGCTTCTAGTCTAATCATCTAATCAGAGAGGATAATAATCCCCTTCTAGATATTATTTATGACAGAATTGTGGTAGATGATCTGAGAAACTCTCTGCAACCACAGGAGAACATATTCATTCCTGTCTTTAGCTCATCAAGGCTGATGTTATAAAAAATGCTTGCCACGAGTCTAACTTATGGAACGTCAAAAAGATCTCTGGATAAATGAAGATGAACCTACCATACATTATCTAACTTCGACTTTAGGCAGAACAAAGGCAGTGAAGAATGTACAACTGAACACCAATCCAAGTTATCTTTTTTATTTACGCTGCTGATGCAGCAAAATGGGGTTAATGCCTTGATGCTTCATCTTTTATAGTGGAGGCTACGCAGTTAAAAGGGAAAAAACGAATCCGAAACCATAACACTAAAAAAAACTAGCTAGGGAATCATTCTTTGAAACAGTTTAGTTGAAACTGCCATCTTGGTTCTAGTACCAGAATCTGAATTTTCTGATAAAATGACAGACAATTTTTCTGAACCAAACCTGCTCAGAGTTTCATTCTCAACAGTTGTATTGTAAGAGATGCTAATTCATATCTAATTACATGCTCTTTTGACTAATTAGTTGTGAAAAGTTGAAGATCGTTGTTTCATAAACACTTTCAAACTATGGACAAAAGAAACTTTATTATAGCTGTAAAGAAAAAGTATAGGTTGGTGTAGAATATTATAAATTAATATGAATCTGCAGAGCCTTTATCAAAAGAAATGGAAAGATTCTGCATTGAAGACACATCCTTACTGCCACTGTTTCCAGTCCATCAGCACAGGTGATGGTTTTCTCTGGTTCTGCATCAGGACTTGGGCTTATGTTGTATGTTTTGCAGAGAGGACGATTTCATTTGTATTTTTCCGAACTTTCTTAATATTCAGTTTTGGATGAAATTCTGGTGTTATACTATGTTCATTCGACTTGCCATAAGGTAATCACATGCCATAAAATAACCAGAAACACAAAGAATTGTACCTACTGCAAAATTGTCTGAAAAGCAACAAAAAACAATTTTTTCTCCTTAAAAAAATGTTGTATGTGTGTAAGATTAGACTTATGGCAGTGTATTGCTGACTTCATAGTTGCTTCCAAATTTTATCCAGAATACTGGTTCTGGGGAACAGTGAGGAATGGATAAATAGAAAAGAAACTGAATATGTGGGTGTTTCCATGCAGTATGTGGCTGCTTCTTGGCTGAAGCACTGAAACTTTGTGTTAATAGCATATAGCAACAACGTAAGGTTGGAAATGAAGAATAATACCGTGCCTAATGAAAACTGCCAATGCAATTTGTGCAGGTAGAATGCAATTACCCAAACTGGAATACAGCCAGACATGAAAACATCATAGTTTCTGTTTCAGACAATGCAGTGGCTACTTAAGATATAAGAAGCAGGAACTTTTCCAAGGCACTTTTATGTCCAAACTCTAGTACTTTTCAGGCAAATGTAAAAGATTTTTGTGTTGTTGCCTCAACTGTTGGTATATTTTTGTGCCTTTAACGTGCATAAACAGAAGACATAGGTAGCTATTCCCCATCACCCTTACAAAAAAACAAAACAAAACAAAAAAAACAACCCACCCTCGATTCTTGTGATTTCATGTTCTAGATGTTTTGTTGCTTAAAGTCTTACAGGATTTTATATAGCTTGGGTGTATTTTAAATGGCTTAACAGGTCTGCTTTAGATCAAGCATTGCTGTGGGAGTATGCTCAGATTAAAAAGAGACTGTTTGCTTCATACCTCAGCCTTGTTGCAATTTTTTTTTTTTTAAACCCAAAGACTATATAAATAGTGAGTAAATTATTAAAGGATGGTGTTTTTCCAAAAGTTGCTGTATTTTACATAGAAGATTCTGATAATACAGTAGTCATTTGAGGCTGTATTTAGATCTCAGAAAGTGATGCTGTTCAAGCCTTGGACTAAATATTACAGTAAGTTCCACTTATTCAAAATATCGTTTATATGCCCTTGAGCCCATAAAAAAAGAAAATCTAAAATCATGATGAAAGGCAATTCTCAACTCGTATTTGCTCTATGTGCTTTAGCAATTTCTGCTGGCTGGATTAACTTTGAGTTGGTTTGACTGTAATTGAGAGGTTGATGGTGAAATGGCACTTCAGAGAAATACCATCTAAGAATAAATCATTATGAAATAAGCTTAAATTTTCTCCTAACTGTGGCTCTTTAATCCTATTACAGAAGACTAATTGGTGCTAATGTGTATTTTGGAACTTTTTGAACAGTGGTTTTCCCCTACTCATCATATGCTAAAATGTTCCCATTCAACCAGCGTCATTTTTATGTAACTGAAATACAATACTTACATTTTGATTTTTCTCGTACACCATTCATTATATCATTGGGATGTTGACACTTTCTTTCTGAGACTAATCAAAGTGGTTTCATTAGAAGTACCCATTTCTGGAAGGAAGAAAAAAGAGAAGAAAAAAAATTTGAAGTTGTCGTTTGAGCCTTCCTGCATTCCTCAGATTTTTGTTGACATTGTTGTCGTTTTTTCTGAGGGGCTGGTTCCAAGAGCAGTCAAAATAGCCTGCAGCAGATTGACTGTGTTGCTGAAGCCAAAGGAGACAAGTTTTGTATGTTTCAATTGACCAAACCTGTGTGCTGTCTTCAGCTGACCCTTTGCACTTGCTGATGTGCTGTGCAGCAACCCATAGCAGCTTTTCCAAGGAAATCTTAGTCATCTCTTTGCCAATTTCAGCAGGCAGAAACAGACCTTTTCATCTCACCTCTTGCACTTTTCGATCCTCCTCTTTCCCCTTTTTTTCCCGATTTACCTGTGCTGCCTGTCTTAGAACAACAGCCCAAGAGCAGACCTTCACCCCTTCCTTTCTCTTTCCCATGCTAAAAAGACTTGGCTGTGTAAAAGCTGATTTATATGGAGAAATAAGAGGCAGGGCAGGCAGAAATAGTGTCAATGTAGATAAAGATGTAAAGGACTCTGACACTGTGTCCTCAGGCGCTGAGTCGACCGACATGACTGGCCATCATGTAACCCAGTGAGTTTATTTTGTCTCCAAAAAGCAGAGCACTGAATAAAAACACCATTGGGAATGGCCTCTGGGAGCTTCTTAACCCCTGCACAATGCCTGGGAATTGCTGCTAATTGGTGTGGTGAGTTTTACATCACAGTGTGAACATTACCAAGGGGAGGAGGTGTAACGCAAAGGTGCTGGGGAGAGAGGGAAAGGAGAAGATACCTCATTTAAAAGCACGTGAGAAGGGAAGAAGACTTTGGCAGTGTGAGAACAGAAATACCTGCAGGCAACCAAGGCAGCCAAAATCCACAGCTGAAGTGCAAACCACTCTGGCAGAACAGAGACACATCCACTGCTAAGCTTATTCCATCTTAGCCGGGGCAGAAAGCACACGTGCCATTCCCACCTGCCATCAAAGGCCTGGCACAGGTGCAGTCCTTCACAAGGCTGTGCTTTACAATCTCCAAATTACTTATCTCTCCTCTCCCCTACCAGCAGGCCTAGACCTGGTAAGAATATGCTTTAGGTATTTTACAGCATTGTGTTGTCTTCTAGAGGAATCCTACTTCTCAAAACAGACAGAAAACAATTTGAAATTTCCCCCACTGAACATTCTTCGCATCTTCAGCTGCCAGGTCAGCTTGAGAGCAAATAATTTTTTTTCTCTTCTTGACAAAACTTCCAGCTTTAACCATCTTCTTCCAACAGGCAGGCGGTGAAGGAAGTAGTGCTGTTTTTTCATTATCCAAACCTTCCCTGAACCAGTCTCCAAGGTGTTTTAACCCCTGGTGTTGATGATCAATTGAATGAGCCACTAAATTCAGTAAAGAAAATATCTTGACCAGCTGAAAATATCCTCCTGCATAGTTTTGATAACAATTTCTTTGCTTGATTCTGGTTATATAAGGTATATTTTAAACTTTTAAGTATTTTCTAGAAAAAGATGACATCTTTTTCTTCATACTCAAGCACATTTTATTGTGTAACTGCCTACTTTTCAACTAAATCAAAGGGAATTTGGTATCTAAATACCTTTGAAGATCTGAAGTTAGATTTAGAAAGATGATTTAAAATGTGGGGTCTGTGGTACCTCAGTTTAGGATACGGCAGAAATCAGATATTTCTGAAGAAAAGAAAAGGAATGATACGTTAGTACATGCTTATGTAGCTGTAAATAAGATGGTGAAATTCTACTGCATGCTTCAAAATGTAGTTTTGTTTCATTGTAAATGTATTTTGCAAATACTTTAGATGAATAGGCTGGATAATTCATTTGTGTTAGATGAGCTTCTCAGAAATTAGTATTTGGCCAACAAATGTCTACTTTCAAATATATATTTAAAACCTTTTTTTTTACTGAACATGCCACTGAATTTTCTTAGATTAGATAATTGTCTTTCATTGTCCTTAGGTTAAATTCAGCTCAGCTTCATTCAGCTTTTTGACTTTTAAGATTTTCAATTAATTTTTTTATCAAATATTAATAGAAGGCAGAAAACCTGAGCTTCTTAGTTCCAGAACTTGGAGAGTGACATTAACAGAAAGAGCTGAAGAGTTTGAAAACTCTACACACATCCTTAGTTTTATTGGAAGTCTCATGGGACAATTGAGGCCCTGACACTGCCAGAGCTCCACATGTATGGCAAGACTGACAAGTTTAAAAACTTTCATCCTCTCTCTCTGATATCTTTATGTTCTTCCAAATAAAATAAGTCTACAATACAATGACATTTCCACCTCAAAAATTAGTATCTAGAATAAATTTCTAATTATTTTACTTTTGTTCTTTTTTGATGATAAGGAGTTTGCCATGTTCTCAAAGATATTATGTAAGGGTTGAAGGGAATTTGTTGGGGAAAAATATTCTTTACAAAAGTAAGGTTAATAACTCTTAAAGGAAAGTTTATGGAAAAATAGCAGTGAAGAGCTATGGGGATTGTGCAAAACCCTTGTGAAATAATAACCTAGTTCTCTGAAGAAAACAATCTAAATAAAAAGTAGAGTTGGATAGAAATGAAAAAAAGCACAGAAATAATTTGCCCTGGGGTTCGGGCAAGGCTGTTATTGTCAAACTTAACTTCTTTTTCTTCCAGACAGTTTTATTATTCATGGACCTTTTTATGTATTGTGATTATTTTACTTCTAAAAGGATTCGTGACCAGTGTGTAGAAAACCCAGAGTCTTTCATTTATGAATTAAAACTTGTAGCTAGGCAATTATATAGCAGACCTGTGTGAGCCTGGGTCAGTATACTGGACTAGAGGAATTTGCTTTGCTTCTCATTGTCTAAAACCTCCTGGCCTCTTTCATTCTCTCCTTTATATGTTTGAAAACCATAACTATTAAATTATCTTCAAACCTTTCCTCCAACAAATGGTGCTGTCTTACTGAGTAGTGTTCAATCTTTAGTTTTTAGAAACCTGAAGAAGAGGGATACACCACTAGAAGGGATTTGAGTCCAGTTTATGCACTTGCCAACCTGTTGAGACAAATCAGATCCTTCAGGGAAACAGTAATACAGTTTATTCATTGTAGTTTGGGTTCATAGTGTGGCATGGCACAAGTCTTTATCCTAAAAAAAGTAGCAGATCGTCTCTATTATCCTCTAATCCTTTTGTGCAAAGAATTGTTCATCCATTAAGGTAAATCTTTGTAACTACTTATATGGTAGTACATCAACTTCAAAATATGGTCAATGGGCACTTAGGATGCCACAGTATTTTATCTTAATGCTTGTGCTATATCAAAGTGTATCAAAGATGTTTATTTCAGACGTTTATTTTTGAATATTTTAATACTCCTCTGGAGTGGAAACAAAGCAGGATTCACAAGGATTTCTTAATCCTGGATTTTCTTCCTCCTCTTTTCTTTCATGAAGCAGTAATCAGACATTGAAAGAGCTGGAAAGTGCTCCTTCCAAGGCTGATAGACTTACAGTTTGTGGGTTTGTATTGGGACCAATGAGAATTTCTGAGCTTCTCTAAGGAATCATTGAGATCAAATTTTTCTAATCTTGGTAAAGTATAGAAGGCGTTACATAGTCTCACATAGTTTCTAAGGACTAATTGCTGAATTGATTCACAAAAAACATTTGCATACCTTCTTCAAATTACTGATGCACGCCAAAGTGCTAAGCATGTGCAGAATGGCAAAATTTCCTAGTGTCTTCCTCACTCTTTGTGGCTCTCTCTCTAGCTAGTGCATGTTTCATGTCAGACTGCCAGTGGTAGTGGCAAAACTGGCAAGTCGTGGTATTTCCATGGTCTGTGAATGTGGGGCAGAAATGGATCATCACTTTTTGTTCAGCCAGCATTTTAGAGCACAAACTGTGCATTTCCTATAAGCCTGTACCTCAGGCACCTGTGCCATAGACTTTTGAGTATAAACCATACCTATGCTGAACAATAAAAAGTGTATATGTCCTCACTGAGGATGTTTGGGCAAGCCTGCACACAACCAAAAATACTAATCTTGAGAAAATTCTCCCAGACACAGTTGATTCCAGAAGTCAGTGCCAGCACCAGAGCATATTGAAAAAAAGTGCAAAGAAAATAGGAAATGTATACAAAATACAGCCAAGGCTTGGCTATAGTTGGAGGAGACGAGAGGGCAATTAAGACTAGTAATATCCTGACATGAACATTTCATTTATCCTCCTCTTCTTCATGTCATTTTCAGTATTTGAACGGAGCTCTTGCCTCACATTTAATAAATGTTTTTAATGTAGCTGAGGGTTCCCACTTTATAAAGCAGCAGTGACTGCTTTTTAACTTTTATACTTCTTTTTTACGGTAACTGTCTTTAATGTTAACTTTTTCCTCTCGCTTGTCCTTCAGAAGACACCTCTTGCTAGGACAAGTAATCCTGTATATAACCTTCACATTCTCCTTCATTTCTTACACGGATGTTGAGGATTATCTGACTCATCTGATCTTTCACATCTCATCACTAATCTCTTTTGTCAGCTTGTCCATTCTTTAGATATTATCTATTCTTTTGAAGTTCCTCACTTCTGTCCCTTATATTCACTGAAGGAGCAATGGCAAAAGATCCAGTGAAAATAGCAACATAATTTACATGTTTCATCTTTACCTTTTGATTGATGCTAAACATATATGGTTATGGCCTTTCTTGTCCCTTTCACTTGTTGCTTTATACCTTGGATTTATTAGGGCTGTGTTGATCAATAAGAGATAAAAAATACAGCTTGTTGAAATTGTCTGTAGTTGAAAATATTAATATTTGACTCTCAATCATGATGGAGGGCTTGGTTCCTTTTATATTTTTCCTCGTTATTAACTCTCCCACACAAGCTGACTTCAATACAAAGGCAGGCAGATGTCTGCTGACAGCTGTATTTAGACATTAGAGTGCTTTCCAGATTTAAATTCAAGATCTAAAATTTTAAGATCAATGCACAGACACTGTGGAGGTGAGAACTGTTGTTTTCATCTGAGCTTCATCTCCTACATTGATCTATTGTTCCAATCAGTGTTTCATCATCTTCCTATCCTAGGAAAATAGCAGCAGGCAAAATTGAACTGGTTCACAAAAGCTCAACGAGCTGATATTTATTTTTGAGACGATGCCATGTTTTCAAGAAATGCAATACAAATATATCAGACCAATGATGTAGTAATCCTTAGCTCAGAGGAAATCCACCCAGGAGAAAAGTTAAACTGACTTCATGGGTTTTCAGCATTAATTAGCATTCCAGATATATTGCAGGGAGTCTGAGCCCTTAGGTTGCACCAACACAGTATCATATTTCAGAGCTCTGTAAACCCAGTAAAAATTCTAATCACATGTTTTATTCCTCTACCTCTGGCTCTTGTAGTCAAATATCTGTCAAACAGATCAGTCAGAAAAGTTAAACATAATTATAAAGCCCGAAAGTTATTTTTTCTAAGTGGAATCATGCACCTTGAGGTGTATAATTTTGGGATGGGAAAGAGCTTTTCTATTGGCATTGTCAACCTGTTGCAATATTTATGATGCAGCAGCTGGATGTAACAGAGGCTCTGGCCTCTTTCTCAGTGAGATTTTGGGGGAGGGATAAGTTGTTCCTGATTGGAATTTCAAACTGTATTGTGAACAATAGCCCCTTGTTCCTCAGGTGGAGGATTTTAGTTCCTATTTTCTACCTTCTCCCACTGGACAGGGAGTAAATGGAAAGAAGAGGGATGGAGAGAGGGATGGTCTAATAAGTGAAACAATGGTTTAATGAGTGAAAGTAAAACAAAATAAGGAATGTATTATTCCCCTCCCATTTGCAGACAATTGTTCAGCCACTTCCTGGAAAGCAGATCCTGGGAGTAAGTTGCTTGGGATGTCATACATGCAAACATATGGAATTGCTCCACCTATTCTTGAGATTTTATTGCTGACTACATTATACAGCGTGGAACACCCCTTTGCTCAATTTTTTGTCACCAAAACTCCCTCCCAGTTTCTTGTCTATCCCCAGCCCAGCACCAGGGTGACAAAGTGCGAAAAAAGAGGAAGCCTGAAAGCACTACTCAGCAATAATCAAAACACTGGGGTATTATCAGAGCTGTTTTAGCCAGAAATCCAGAGCATCGTTCAGGCTGCTACAAAAAACATGAATTTCATCCCAGCCAGATGCAGTCCACTTCCTTATCCCATCAGGAAGAACTGTAATCTTGTTTTTTGGAGTCCAGCAGCTGCAGTAGGCAGTGTTCCACCTAAACCATCCTGAAAGTGTGCATCATCCTGGCAGCAAAAAGTGAAATTTAATGAGCATCCCTTCAGTTTGGCCACTGCCAGTCCCCAGTGCCTGACCTCCAAACAGTGCACCATGTCCACTCAGAGCTCTCCTTGACGTGGTGATAAGGCTCTCAGCTGCCCTCAAACCTGGCCTTTGCCTTAAAATTCACTGCTCTACCCTGAGTGTGTTGTTATTGCACCTTTGTCACAGCTCATTGAGCCACATAATCATTCTGCGTGCATCACCACTTCCACCTCTAGTAAACATGCTTGGCAGCCAGAGGTGGCATCGTGGTAAAGGTGCAGTGAGTGCTTCAGGGGCAAAGTTCTCTACTGGCTAAGGAATAGATTAGGAAAAGCTACAAAACAACTGACACATTATATATCTTATACAATCCTTCTGTGAGGAATTTGAGGTTCTTGTGGGAAAATTAAACCCTAAACTCATCATATGTCCATTTTAAAAACAGTTTTGGTTTTGATAGCTAATATATTTCAAATTTCATTTAAACAGTTTACGAGATGCCTGTAAGATAAAACGGCTTTATTCATTGGAGAGTTTCCTTTTCTCAAACCTATTAAAATTTCAAGTATCAAGCATTTCGGGTCCCTGAGCCAAAATTCATAATGCTTTTGATTCATTATTTTACAGAAACAAACAGCCATTGTACCTGATGAATTGATGTTGAATGTGTTATATTAAATTCCTAGATTCCCCAGTTGTTCTATAGGATTCTTCACTTTGCAGGATTGTCTGATTTTGCTTCGCATGTGGTGCAGTAAATGATTAATTTACTGATTGTTGCTAGAATATTGAATCCTCGGTTCTTCAGATTCAAAACTGCTACCACTCTGAAGAGCTGCTCCTCCACTTCTCCTCTATTTGCTGAAAGTAATAAACCCCTGCTTTTCCTTTTCAAAAGTAATTGAACCAATTTAAATGTGAAAGTCTAGATTGTCTCTACACTCTCTTCTTTTCTCCCACGCTACATCTTCCCCTCTCCTTGTAGTTACCAGTAGCTTCATTGTCTTTTGTTTTCAGTATAACAACCTCTTTTTTTATTAATTTTATCTTGTCTGAATGCCAGCTCTTTTTCTAATTCTTTCTCCTTGATGTTGTTTGTCTGCTAGGTTTTCCAATGCCATGGTTTCACATGATCAACTCCTCTTCCACCTATACCCTGTATATGTTTTCCTTCATTGTTTTGTACTGCAAACATACTTGTTCTCCAAAGAATGTGGGTCTCTCTGTGTCCCAGTTCTTTCCTAAATTCATCTTAAGGTCTCTTTTGACCTCACTTTTATGTATGCTTTTTCATTATTTTCCCACTGCTCATACTCTCCACTATGTCCTTTTTTTTTTCTCCCCACATTTCTTCCTCCATTGTGGCTTCAGCTCATTTTGGTTGGAACTAAAAGATGATGCTTGCCAAGACGTAGGTTTTCTACTCCAGCTTCCACTACCTATTTCAAATGAAGGAGCTTGTTTTTTTTTTAATTCTTGGTCTTGCTCTTTATGAGAGTCTGGTTAACAGCCAAAGAATTTTAAATACATTTCTCCATTTTGCAGAAGCTGATGTGCATACTTCCCTTCTTTTTTTTGTTGATACTACTTTATCACTTTTTTTGCAAATTGTGGGGGGGTTACTTAAAAACAAAATAAAAACCCATCAAATAAGAATTTTCCTGAGTCTGATTACAGCAAGTAAGGAACTTTCCTCCGGAAATAGTAATGACATCAATAACATGAATATTTAACTGCTACTACAGTGTTACTACAATGATACTCCAATACAGTCTCAGGCTCCATATGTAGTGGGTGTGGTATTGCAATATTTGTTCTGAAGACCACATAGATGATGTGAGGATACATGCTTGTCATGCTCTGAAATTCTGCCTAAAAATGGCAGCCACAGCCTGTGACATTTCTACATGAGCAAAACACTTCCTGCATGAAAAAAACACAGAGGGGAAAAACAAGTGTAAGAAATTCATAATTCAGATTAATTCCACAAAAGTCTTTTTTGCACACTACAAATAATGACAGCTGCCTATTCCAGTGGCTGAACTTTGTTGTTGCCATTATTCTTTGAAAGTCTGTACATAGAAAACCAGTTTCATCAGCACTTCCCAAAGAGTTACAAGTTTTCCTTGTGGCTGTAAAAACACTTTGACTCTAAGGACAGAAAGATTTAGTCAAATTGTGTGCACTGCTGTTGTGCAGATTTCAGCTTCCCCTTGGCTTGTTTGAAGAAAACAGAAGGCATCATTTACCTTCTCTGTCTGCCATCACTCAGCCAAGTGGCTGTTTAAGCAGCTGGACAAAACCAGAATATGCTGGCTTGGTTGGAACAGGGGAAGCAGTAGCCCAAATAGTAAAGGAGTCCAGGGACATGGAAATGAGGCAGCATTATTAGGTAAGATTAGGCAATTTCTGATATTAGGAACTAATATATGTAGCGGGCTTTGCAAGTGATGGCCAGATGGATTAAAGGAAAGTAGACAAAGGTAGCTGCTCAAATTTGGACTTGTTGAAATTCATTCAAATTTCATTTGAATGGGAATAGCAATGCAGATGACAGAGAATGCCCTGGTAGAAGGAGTTACAATAACCTCACTTTATACTGATGAAGGTGTAAACAAAAATTTTAGCTATACAGAAAGCAGGGGAAAAGGTAGGCTCATGGGGGATAGTCGAAGAAGCCTGCAATGCTGGCTGTTTCTTCTGCTAAATACCCTCTCTTTGCTCCTGCTTTCCATAAAGCTAAAATACCAGTCCCCAGTGAAACGACAGCTAAAACAAGAAGGAATTTTGGAAATAAAAAAAAATCTTTTGCAAAAAAGACAGCAAATCTTTTGCTGTGTAGTTCGTTCTGATGGCAACTCTTCCAGAAAGAAGCACCAGAGAGATGAACTCAGTATTGTCAATCCTGTACATTAAAATAGAGTTGTAGGATGGGCACAAGGAGAGCTTTTATTTTATCCTGCTCTGTTGACATTTAGACTTTTGGTTTACTCCCAGCATATGTTCTCAAGATCCTATCTGTAGTTATTATTTTGAATACTCTCATCTTTCACTGTGGAAAAGTTATGCTGGCCAGTGTTGAAAAGTCTGTGGTAAACATATCTGGGTGCACATTTCCTTACATATTTGATGGTAATAACAAAGTTAGAGCGTAATGATGTAGCTAACTGAGGGCCTGTTTAGAACACCCACATATCTGTTGAATTGTCCAGTTTGGAGATGTATTTAAATAAATCCTGAACTGTAATATGCTTTTTAATATAATCAAATAGCTTTAAATGCAGACTAGTCTATTGAGGCTGATGGTTAATGTGCCTCTGTCATGTTCAACATTTCAAGAATCATATTTCAAAGAGAGTTTATTTTTAAATTGCATTTCAGTCTGCAGTTTAGAAAAAAATTAGCAAATGGGGCTAAGTAAATGTGACCATTTTTTATCCTGTCAGTATTAATTTTCCAAACAATATTTGGAATAATTTCATATTCTGTTTAAATTAAATACTTTTAGTTGTCTCAGTAAAAAGATAGCACAGCTTTTAAATACAGACATTGCCTCCTTTTCCTCTCTGTACTGCTGGTGCCTGCTTGCTTCACAGTCATGTCTGAGCCTGACACTGACCATGCCTGTGAGCAGATTTTTGCTTTTAGTTCCTCCACAGTGAGGGCTGGAGAGGCAATAATAGCTGTGACTGCTGCAACTCATTCCTACAGGAATTTTAATTTTGAAAACGGAAATGGAAGTCACGGATGTCTCTTTGTTACATGCAAGACAGATGAATACAGGAGCTTGTTCAATAAAATAATTGAATCAATTACATAAATTTCAGTGCCTTGAATTCCTTTGAAAAATAAAAGTAATTAGATTATGCATGCTGTAATTTCCATAGGTAAAGCTGACATAATTGTTTTCTCAATTTAGGAAACCATCTTCCTGTTGGGATGTTTATACAGTTTAGTTAGTCTGTGCCATAGTGGTGATTGTCATGCTTGGAGATTGTTTTATGTTCCTCTGTTGATAGAGGAAACCAATGGAGCTTTTTAGGTTTTCTGCTTTTTTTTTTTTTTTTTTTTTTTTTTTTTTTTTTTTTTTTTTTTTTTT
>JAOTQP010001652.1:18433551-18473180 GCA_026413545.1 Cichladusa arquata
TTTTTTTTTTTTTTTTTTTTTTTTTTTTTTTTTTTTTTTTTTTTGTGCTACATAAAGTGAGGCTGTTGAAAGAGAAGTCAAACCAGACAAATTTTGTTTCTGCGTTTAATCAATCAATAAATCTAAGGAAGCTGTTTTAACAGAAAATCACACTTGACTTGTAGGGTCGTGCTTCTCGTGTAGTCAGTGCTTTATCAAGTAATGCTATGGCACAATTCCCAAGGGTGCAGGCATGGGGAAACTTGAGTGTTCTTTAGATCTAGCAGCAAGAGCAGCTCTTTCACCCAATATCTCAGGCTTGTCCAAATCCCATTTAGCGCTAAATGGAGTTCATGTCTAACAGGGAAGGAGATCTTGTTGCAGAGTATGATAAATGTCTCTAAGACTCGTTTGCCATATCCGTAGAAAAGAAACAATTCAAACATGGTGTTAGAGCACTGTAAAATGAACGGCATTGCCATCCTCTGCAGGCTGGCTACAGGGAAGGATGTTGTTTACATGGGAATATTTATGTGTTGTGTTTTCTTTTGCTGCTGGTAGCATTTTCTGATGATGAATTCTTTCGCTTTCTCCTTTTGCTTTTCTGTAACTTAGATAGTTTTAAGAGTTGGATTTCTGTTTTTCCACACATTCTATGACCTGTACAATATTGTGAAACAGACAGGATGGTTTCTCTGAATTTTACTAACATGAACATAAACTGAAACATCTGGTTTGTACTTAAATGAACCAAAATTTATCTGTGACTAAGATTCACTAAATTAGTTAGCTTAGATGGATTTAGATTTTTTGAAAGCTCAAAGTATCAAAAAAATTAGGTAGTCAGTAAATACAGTAGTGTTTAAGGCATAGCTATGTCCCAAAATATTCTGAGTTATGCCATCAGTGTGTACCAGAAAAATCTTGTGTCTATCACAGTAAATATCAGATTGAGAATTCCTCATGATGGGTGGATGGTGGTCTACATGGGATTATGCAAATATTTTTGGTTGGTTGGTTTCTTGGCTAGTTTTGGAAGGTTTTTAGTATATTGGGAAAAACCTGCAACGGTGTCACTGAGAATTAATGTTGATCGTACCAATATTTGGGTATTCACTGCAACTTTTTAAACCTTATTATCAACCAGTAAAATATTTACTCAAAGCACACCCAGAGTATTGTTGCAGAGAGCATTTCCAAACTCTTTAATAAATTATCCCATAAGTTTGAAAATTTGAAAGTTAGGCAGGACTCTGAATGAAATTGGAGCACAAACTGGACTGCTTGTCATGTGAAGTATTTTGATTGGTTTATTTGCATGCAGAATTTAACCAAGAGGGTGTCTTGCTTAAGGAAACTGTTAAGATATTCCTGGGTTCATTTTAACTGTTTTTCAAAATTGTTTATGTGTTACCTATGGAAGAAACTTGTTTAGAGTATAAGCCTACAACAGAGGTCTGCTCTGTATTTCATGTATTATGGCCTCATGTATTTTTTAATGACTTTTCTAGATCAGAAAACCATCACCTTGTTGACAGTAAAAAGTGCCTTTGCTCATATATCAAAACTTACTTGAGATGCTGGTGTAATTTATGCCAATAAGACACATGACATTACTTTACAGATTAATTAAATTTATGTCTGGATAAAGAGATTTTTTTCAATGGACATCAAGAGTTAATGAGTCAGAAAGTGTTTTTCTACTCTTTAGGTACATAAATATATAATACTTGCAGAACTCATGGGCCATCTTCTCTTTGTTCTCTTCCATGTCATTCAGGAAAAGTGACAGAAAGCTGTAGCAAGGGCCATGGAATTATAGAAGTTTTAGGCTCTGCTGAATAAACCCTCCTTTTTTAGCGAATTTCGCAGAAAAATATTTACCCAACCTTAATCATATTACCCCAAGCATTACTGCCACGACAATAAAGAGAGGGCAAGCACATCAATTATAAACCAGAAGAAAGGAGAAACTGTACTGACACAGAATTTCTACATGGAAAGCTGCCTGTATCACCTCTTGCTCTGTGGGAGCCACTTCCCTAAGGCAAAGGATGGCACTCATGTTCATCAAAGTGCATGATCATGTGCTTAATTACTCCTGAATCTGGACCTATCAACAACAGCTTTGTACGTTATTTTCTTCCAACAATACTCGGAAAAAACATGTGAAGTGGTGTTTAGTGGGAACTTAAGGTGCTTTGTTATCATACAAATGTTGATGTTGAATAGTTCTTAACTACAATTTTTACAGTTTTCTTAATGAGGAATTGTGTATAGAATACTGCATAGAGTACAAAACATGATGTAGGTTATATACGGTAAGAATTTATTGTCTGCTATGTTCAGTGGACTTTCTGCATTCACAGGAACCAAAACCATAGTTGACCTGTCGAAAAACCAAACAGACAAACCAAACCCAACAAAACTAGTGTGATGTTGCTGTGATGTTTATTCAGGCTTTATAGCTCTCAGGAAGGTATTACATAACTTTTTCTGGGCTTTGAAAAGCAACAGGACTGATTGCTGCTGAGCTAAAGGTTTTGATGTCTGGAATGGTTCCTAAGCTAGTTTGCTTAAGCCTGATACCTTTGTGTTCTGAATTTTTAGTCTTTTTCTCTCTATACTAGAAAAGGGATTGAAGGAATAGGATCTCTGGCAAAAGACTTTGTCATACCCAGACTTTGTGACTGTATACAGACAGAATCTGTTTACTAGTCCTTTAAGGCTCTTACTAAAAGGAACATTGTGCTTAACTGTATCACTATACGCTAAAAGAGTTCTGTGATCCAAAATAGATTGAAAATTGTTTCTTTTCTGGTGCTACAGCTTCAGATATTAAGATACCAGCATAATGTGCTATAAAGTTTGCTGTGGTCCTGTGAGAGAGAAAGAAGCAGGTTTTTGAGAGATGTTGATGTGCAGCTCTATTTAGGGAGCAAGTCTGAATCTAGATGTTTATTGTTAAGCAATACTGTAGTGCACATTTTTCCAATAAATCATAGTTACACCTTTACTTATTCTTTTAAATAGGTAATTCATTCTTGTTTTTAAAAGGTGCTGTGAAGAGAAATCTTACTTGCACTTTGGGTAAGGTTGTTAAATACATGAAAGGAATACCCAACTTGTATTTCCGTAAGTAGGGACAGAATACCTGAAAAGATAAATGTAAGTGATATTATATGTCTGCTAAATATATGTCAGCTTGCTGGAAGAATTTAATAGAAAAAGCTTATGCCTGGCTTGTTGGTGTTTGAGAGCTGTGCATTTCCACACTAACTAATCCGAAATACTGGTTGTGCAATTCAGGGTAGCAGTTGTAGCACTGTAGATGAAGAATACTCAGAAGCTGGAGTCTTCCACTCTGTGATATTCCCCAGCTTGCAATTCTGACATCTCCCAGCCTAGGCAAGAGGAACAGACAAGGCAGCATGGTAATGACCTCCTTGAGTTATAATTAGGCTGTCTTAATATTTCATTAATGCAGCCAACATGCTGTTTGATTCTGATGCAGCTCTGCTCTGCTTATGTTTGTGATATCCAAGCAAGCAACAAATACATGCAAAACCCAAGAGTGAATGTGGGAATAATTTAAGTAATGCAAGACTTGCACCACTGAGTGCCATAGAGTAGCTTTTCATGTTTCTCATTACCAAACCCCACTATTTACATATTTTGATGCCTTTCTCTGATGCTTGTTTTTTTCCCCCGAAATAAATCAAAAAGGATGAATTCTCCAATCCCATTCCCACTAGTACAAAGTGGGATAACTACTTGTTTTACTCAGCACCTGCTAATGGCCAATTGGAGACAAGGTATTGGGCTGTGAGTTCTTGTTGGTCTGAACCAATGTAACTGATATGATGCTGACAGGTGTCACTTTTCCACACACTGATAAAATTTGTCCCTCTTGTGGAGGTTTTTCTCAGAGAAGTTGAAAGAGTATCTGGGGGCTTGACTGTATCAGCCTTGTTTCTCCGTCTATTTGATGCAGTCCTTACTTCCTCAGAAGAAGATCAGATTGGTAGACTTTTGTATGGAGCAATTTCCACGTTCTCATTTTTCATGTGTCTATAAAGTTTACATTCATGTTTCAGGATTCCAGAGGCAGACTGAATTGAGAGGCATTTCCCTGCGCTGAGATAAAGCTCTACATGGGAATGCCATTTTAGTCTAGATGATGACAAATGGCATACATCCATCACAGGTATGAGTAATTTTAGAGCTGATTTCTGGGGAGACCATTTTTTGTGCATCATTTCCTGAACAGTCATTATAATTGTCCCAGGTTAAATTGTGTCCTGTGTGTCCAGTTCAACGGTGGTTTTTTATTGTTTACTCTGAGTTAATGAGAAGAGAGCCATCTTCAAAACAGGTTTATTTTGGCTGAGGAGTTAGTGAAAAAGTTTTTCCTAGCACTGTTTCCAGGCTGTTCCTCTGAGCAGGGGGAAGAAAAAAAGCTCAGTGGAAATAATCTACAAGTCAGATAGATCAGGAATTGTTTTCATGTAGAGATAGTACAGATATATCTTGGTGGATTATATTGACCTCATAAAAGGTGATGATGTTTTTTCTCAGTGTGTGTCTTGATGGTGAAGCAATCATTGATTTTATTCTTTGTTATATTAATGTCTATCACTAGCAAACTCCAAACAACTACAAAAGTAAGTTGAATGTGTTTCTGATTTTGTTCTTCTAATTTTCTGGAATATGTGAGAGTTTATTGTTTGAAAAAAAATCGAGTGGTTCAAAGGAAAGAGGTGTTTTACTGGAGTACTCCTGCATATTTAGAATTGTTTAGATGGTCAGAGATTTGCCAAGAGTAATCATTTCATAATCAGGTGTTTTTCTATAGGAAGTAGATGCCACTGCTTGGTCCAAGCTCCCCTTTGAACTTATGTTAATCGCATTATATAGAGAACTATTATTCTCAGCATGTACTTAAAATTAGATTTGTTGCTAGTCTTTGTTAGGCTTGAATTAAGAGTTTTTACCTTTTTGTGTGTTTACTCAGAAATGCTGCTTCAGACTTGCCTCACTGAATAATTTTCTGCCTGTACCTGCTGGCTGTTTAGGGAGCAAACAGACTCTGATTTTTGTTATTCTCAATAGTTCAAGTAAATTAGGGCATTCTCTCATTATCTTACTGGGAAACAGCTTTCCAGGTTTTCTTCTTGTTTCTTATCAGTTTACATTTTGAATCTTTCCAGATTATCAATGTCTTTTATAAAATGTGGGCAGTGTAAGAGAGATAGTATTGCAATAACGGCTTTGTTAATATTGTATGCAATACAAACTCATTTTCCTTCTCAAGAGAGTACTCCTTAATGTTGTCTGGCCTTGCTGTTCTTTGTTTTCTGATTGTTCCCCTCCTGTACACAGGGTTTTTGTTTTAAAGTAAAAATAAAGCAAACGAAATAAAAAACATCTGACACTAACTGATGGAGAAGCGCTGTTCTGATGGCACGTGAACACTTTCTACCCACATAGCCAACACTTTTTAATAGTGATTATTTAGCTGATGCAAGCTAATCTGGTTTTCTTTCATTTAAATGGAGTAAGAGCATTCCCGTTGGCTGTAAACTAGGAAAGCAATAAGTACAAACAAGAGAATAGTTCTTAACTTTAATGGGGCAGTTGCTTTTTAATTTAAGTATAAAAGTATTAACTTGGGAAATGTTGGCTAGACAAGGCCTGTAATCAAACATTAAGTAATAAGAATAAAATAACAAATTTTAAGATAACTACATGTGTTACCATAACTTGTTCTGTCCATTAAGTGAGACTTGCATCTTTTGTGAACAGGCAGCATGTAATCCTGCGGGTTGGTTGTCTGTTGCACTACATGTGCACAAGGAAAGGATGAGTAGCATATTCACTCAAGGATATTCTGTATGCTTCAAGTGGTGATATTTTTTAAAGTATTTTTTAGGAAGGAGACATAAATGACATTTCTTGCACATAAATGGACACTGCTACCTCTGTTTAGCGGTCACAGACTTTTGTTAAAGGAAGACTTAAATCACAAATATTACTCAAGTACTCTAGTAATATTAATGAGGTGATAGACAAGTTTTTGGTTAAAAATATTTACTCAAGTTTCAAATAAGTGAAAAAAAAGCTTACACACAAACCCACAAAGCTTTGAGATGAGCTTTCTTCAATGCTGTTCAAAGATACAGGTATCAGATCAAAAATTGATCTACAGATTGAGTTGCTAAAAACTGGGAAGTAAACTATAGGAATGCCTGGAAAATTTTCACTTGAGAGGTATTCTGAGAGGGATTTGTATTTTCATAAGCTCTCTAGAAAAATGCATACCTACTGGAATAAGCCAGCAGTGTGGCCAAAAGGCCAACAACACCCTGGCTTGTGTCACTAACAATGTGGCCAGCAGGATCAGGGATGTTGTCATGCCCCTGCACTTGGCTCTGCTGAGGCTGCACCTCAAGTGCTGTGTCCAGCTCTGAGCCCTCACTACAGGAAAAACATTGAGGAGCTGGAGCCTGTGCAGAGAAGGGCAATGGAGCTGAGGAAGAGTGTACATAATTTTTCTATTAGTTTAAGGACCAGGAAAATTGACACATATAGTCTGTCAGTACTTCAAGACTCTTCTTTGCTAAATGAGGATTTGACCCTTCAGTCTGTAAGTTTGTTTTATTTATATAACTTTGAATGGAGATTTTAAGTAAGACTGACTCTTCTCAAATATTCATAATAGTTTAGCTTAGGTACTTGACATTGGTAAAAAATTCATGGAATCAAAACCTTTAGAATGTCTGTAGAAAAAAATACTATTAGATCATCAAATCTGGTTTTCTGCTGTTTCCCAGAGAGCATATATTGGTATCAAACTGTTGCTCAGCTTGATCTTATCCAAAGGGTTGGGGTGATCTAAAAATAATAACTTAAATTTTGAAGGTTTCACTGGGATATGAACACCTCATTCTGACCATCTGCAATAATTCAATTACCGGGAGCTTTCTAAATCATGGGTAAATGTCTTCCAGGAAAATTATGGGTGAATACTATTGTATAGGATGTGAAAAATGAAAAGGCCATTGAGAAGATAAATACCTTTTTTTCAGGCTTGATTTTGTTACCTACATTTACAAACCAAGAAAGTAACGTTTATTCAAATGAATATTGTGACAAAAGCACAATGACATTGCAGTATTAGGTAAAAAAGGGAAAAGTGTATTTTATGGAATGATGTGAAATAACATCTCACATCTGCTAATAGTGGAGATGCACGAAGTCTAGTAAGTTCCAAAAGCTACCTCTTATTCCACTTTGTTAAATTATGCAGCAGACCTATTAACTAATTAATTGCAGTATCAAGGCCCACTGGGGCCTTTTGCTTGTCTTTCTATCCTTTGTGGGGAAGGAGGCTGTGCTATAGCTGTGAAAGTCATGCACACTGTAATGAATTGTAAAATGTAGTGGTGCATATGTAACCTTATATTCCATGGTGAAAAACATGTGCTCGTCTCACCTTCCTGTTGCTATGTACTGCACTTTTTGGGACATAATTTCAAGTTGGCTGAGATCCAGGCTTGCTACAGAGTCAGTCACAACTGTGAAACTGATGTTAAACCATTGGGATCAGCCACAGGAGGGACTCTGAGGGTTTCTTGACTCTTGGAGAAAGAAAAGGAAGGCAGTACCCGGGTATATTGTCAGCGTTGTAGTACAGACATTTAGATAAAATGTAACATCTGGCTGATTACCAAGCAGTTCATTGTGCAGGTGCAGGATTATTTTAGCACTGCAATTATGCCAGGTTATATTATTATTTTTATACTCCATTTAATTATGAAACAAGAACGTTTGTGAGAACCTTACTAAATTAACTTAGTGGGAGAATGTGGATTTGTAGGATAGTTTGCAGGTTCTGCTCATTTTTACTGCGTGCTGTGTGTAGCGTTGCAACATTACTACTGCGTGGTGTTTTTAATAGAAAAAAAAAAGAAACAAGAATAAACCACTCTATTTGTCAGTATGGTTGTAAGTAATCCTTGAAAATAATGTAAATAGAGACTTTGAGCCTTTGAGTCTGTATATACAGTAATACATATCTCACTGACCTTTCTTAAAGGGAGAGTGCTGCCACAAGCTGTGCCTGAGCTTTTGGATGGCCTCATGGTCTTCTACAGTAAAGGACACAATTATTTCTGATGCAGAGTGGCAGAATCTTGCCACTAGAAATGAAACCAGTATCATCTCTTCTTTGCTTGCTGAGATATTCCCTTTGACATTGATCTCTACACTTTAGCTGCAGCAGAAAAATGGCAAAGGCTGCAGCAGGGGGAAATGTCCCTCAATGGCTTTGGAGCAAACCTGGACCTATGACATGGGTTTAAGAGCTGAGTTCAGTAGTGAGGAGCTCTGTTCCACACATGCACACACACTCACTCCCTCAAGGCTGTGGTGACTAGGTGTTTTACTGAGCTGGAAATGTTTTCCTAAAACCCATAGGGGAGGGAGAAACAGCAGCAGATCTATCAGTACCAAGTCAAACCAAGTGGCCTGGTTTTCTGTGCTCAGTGTAGAAGATAGGGCCAGTTCTGTTAAAATAATGATTAAAATAATTTGTGGGAGTCTCATGGTGTCTTCCAATACCTATTGATGTATTTCCCTTTTTTGATGATTATAATTAGGATGACAATAAGTAATTCTGCAGGACTTGTTCTTTCCTTCTGTCAAAACCAGCCACTTTACTGCCAGTCTTGCAGACAAAAGAGCCAGATATTTTACCAAACCAGGCTGGCAGAATAACTTTTTGGTTTTAAATTTCAGTGAAGTGCATAAGATGGAAAAACTTGAGATTATTTCTGAATGCAGAAAGCAGCAAATATTTACTTTAGCACTATGTATTCCTTGTACTTCTCTTACCTTTGTGCCATCCTTTCCAAACTGTGCATCATGCACTTGGTCACTTGCAAGGTCTGGGGAAAATGATGGATGGGATGTCTGTGGCAGAGAAGTTGTTTAGGTATAAAAGGTACAGAGGTTTCAAGGGGGAGCCCATTTTGAGGATGTTGAGGGTTGGAGATAGATTGGTTTGTTCTGTTTTTTTTTTTCCTTTTTTTTTATTGTTTGTGTCTGTGCTTGTTCTTTTTGGGGGGTTTTTAAAGATAATTTAAATATATTTTTAATGAAATATATTATTAAATGGGCAAATCTGCCCTTCAGAGTTTAAGGAGTCACATTGCTGTTTAGTAAGAAGCCTACTTCAAAACATAACTGGCTGCTAAATAATAATAGAAGATAGAAAAAAACTGACAGCAGATGAGAAACCAATTTAAGTCATATTTAAACTTATTTGAAAATTGGTGTCGATGGTCTAATCTAAACTGGAGGGCACAAAAAGCTCTTGAGCCTTCCTGGTGGCTTTCAGCTTGAATGTCAATCAGTCCATGCAGGGAACTGGTTCCACAAGATCTTTGTTACTTTAAATTCTTTCTGATTTCAAATTTTGTTATTTGTGTCTCATAAATCTTCATAACATCCAGAACAGAAGATGTATTTGGAGCCAAACATTAAAATCAATGCATTTTCTTTGAAAAATGTGGTGGAAATGAGTGTGGTAACTCTTTAAACCTTGCTCTTGAGGATGTTGTGTTTCCTGACCATTTTGATAAAAAGGTGTTTTTTAAAACTAATTTTCAGTTATTTTTAGCGGCTGTATCTTTAACAATAAGGAATAACTTGGGTAACTGTGGAAAATGAAAATGTGAGCTTTGGTCATTGAGACTGCTTCAGTGAGCTATAGATCTTTCTACAGCTCGTGCTGGCTGAATGCTGCAGGTAGAGAAATATGGCAACAAGAATCAGCAGTGAGAATGAGAGAGGAGGTTGTTAAAAACATTTGACTTATCTTTATATCCTGAGTAACATAAACCTTGGCTTACTTGCATTAGTTTTTCTGTCTGCCTTCCAGTGTTTTTACTCAGTATGTGAGCTCGTATTTTACTTCCTGTTACTTGACTTATTGACCACTTCCAATTGCCTTAATTCATGCCTATCCTTCACTATTTGACTAAGGTTACCAAAATGTTTTGTTCCCACTACTCTTAGCAGTTTTAATTGGCTGTTCTATCAATTTCAGCATTGCACCTGGTATGTTCATGCTAGAGTGTATTTCTTTTCTGAAACATTGTAGGAACAGGGAGGTGAATATACTGACTTTTTGCTAGTAGACTAAGGTTTACTGTGATTAAATGAGAAAAGCCTTTCTATAGATATTTTAGTGGAGTGTCAAATCCATGGTGGCAGTATGCATTTGAGTTTCTATGAGGCTTTGTGACTTACTTTTCAAACATAACACTATTAAAAAGATGGTCAGCTGAAATTTAGATTGGCTGAACTCAGCAGTTATTAGGCACAGAGAGTTTAAATAGAATGGGATTCTTAAGACAAACACAGTTGTTTAACTGAAAACAAGATGAAGAACTATTCAACTCTTTATTCACTGTTTCTCACAGTACTTCAGTGGAGGTTATATAGGGAAAAGTCCATTAAATCACCTCAGGGAATGTCTAAAGGAACAAAGGGATGATCTGTAGACAGTGGCACTCTGCTTCAGGAACTTTTTCAGGCAACAAATTAAAATGAGTTCAAAACATGGAGCTTTTTTTTACTTACCTTGGTATACTCCCTGCTGTCTGTGAGGGAAAAAGCACATGGAAGTAGAAGATAAATCTGCTCATTATACCTAATGTGAAATGGGGAGAAAGTTAATGCTCTTATCCAATTTGTTTTCCATAATGAGATCCAAACTTTCCAGTGTCTTTGTTCAGAGTAGTGTGCTAATGTCTCTTTAAAATCCATTTGAGAATCTAGCTGGAGACAAATGAGGCTCAAGAGAAGATGGAAGGTTCTGCACCCAGCCACGGTGCTGAATAGGTGTTTCATGGTTTGTATGCAGGTGAAGGAAGAATGAGAATTGGATGTTTGGAGGGTCCATGTGTGTGCTGTGGTACATAGAATCATAGAACTGTTCAGGTTGGAAAAGATCTCTGGGATCATGGAGTGCTACTGTTAACTCAGCACTGCCAAGTCCTCCTCTGAACCGTGTCCCCAAGTGCCACATCAACACATTTTTTTAAATACCTCCAGGAATGGTGATTCAACCACTTCTCTGGGCAGTCTGACCCAATGCTTGACAGCACACTCAGTGAAGAAATTTTTTCTAATGTCAAAGCTAAACCACCTCTGGTGCAACTTGAGGCTGCTTCCTCTTATCCTATCACTTGTAATTTGGGAGAAGGGAGGGGCACTCACAACTAAGATATGTGATGTATGATTGAAAATATGCTGTATATATACATATGATCTGTGAAGACACAGGCATGGCAGTGTTTGTTTTATGGCTGGACTTAATTATTTTAAAGGTCTTTTCCAACCTAAATTTTTCTATTTTATGTGGAATCAGGTCCTTACCCCTTTTTGGGTTGGATGGTGTTTTGCTTTGTGAATAGCCTAGTTATGTCTCTTGGGGAAGAGAAATGGTATTTGTCAGAGTGGCAAAATCTAATTCCTGGAATCCAAACTGGTGACATATCTTGTTTACTTTATCACTGCTTCCTTTTGTAATTGATCTGAAAGTTCAGCTGTTGCAGAAAAATGACAAATGGTTGGTGCCCTGTATCTGTGGAAACTATCTGGGAGCTGTTGTAAAGGCTGGTAAGGCTTTAGCTGGTAAAGATGTAATCTCATGAATGGCAGAGCAATTGCAATCTGAGAGGTAGAATGGAGGTCTTAAAAAATAAAAGAAACATTACAGAATGCCTGATTAAATCAGATAAAGCTGTGATTTATTTTATATGGAAAAGAATAAAATGCTCTTACTTGTTTTGGCTGTAGGTTTGCTGAAATATTTTCAAACAAACACTGATTTTTTTTTTTTCTTGGAGTCTGGTGATTCTTTAGAGCTGTGTCTGAAATTAAACATGTTGGATGGTTCCTCCCTGTGGCAGTCTTACAACATTTGGAGGAAAGGTAAATGAGGGTGCAGTAAAGGTCATGTTTTAATTTTGCCCTCAAGTGTCCGGGCCTCCAGAGAAATACCATTTGTACAAGTAGGAAGTGTTCTATACATTTAAAATAATTTCATGAAAAATTTGGTCTTGAATTTGAAAAATTTTAATGAATTCAGATGATCTGAATTTGGCTATTCTTGTCATGCAGCAGCTGTGAGTGGAAGCATGATCTGAAATTATATTTAAGCAAACTCATTTAAGCACTAAAAGGGTGTAAAAGCAACCCCAAACAAAGTTTAAAACGAACACCAACAATAATAAAAAAGGCCTGCAACATCTCAGCACAAAAAAAGCTATATGTTATTGACAAAAAACATTTCCTTGGCTGAGGAAGTAGCTATGAAGTAGTGTATTTAAATGATTTTCTTTTATCCAAAAAAAAAAAAAAAAAAAAAAAAAAAAAAAAAAAAAAAGGCAGACTTAAGAAAGAAACCTAAGACAGAAAGAAATTAAGGCACCAGTAGGGTGGATGTTCTCTACGAAACAGAGCTTTTTTGGAAGCATTCAGACAAAGCACAGGAAATGGCCCAAAGCCTTTTGGAACTGCTGTTTGAAGTGTTTCTCAGGCTCCTGACTGGACCTTGTTTTCCAGCTGAGTTTGATGGGAGAGACTGAAAATCCAGGGAAGTTACAGCATTGATCAGTGGCCTTGTACACAAGGTCCTCTCTATGAACAGACATCAGTGAGTGTGGAACGTCAGGGTCAGTCCCACTGGAATTTGATAGGCATAAATCCAATTTAAGTGTGTTTTAATCACTTAAGAGCCTGTCTCCCAGGTCTCCTGTGGATTCCTTACTTCAGCTGAAATTGGATGCTGATTTGCATCTGAGGCATTGGGATAAGGGATCATCATTAATATCTCCCTAGACTAATATCTCCCTAATTTAGAATTAGCCACTACAAGGTTGAATTTCCAAAGCTTTATGCAATTACCATTGCTGTAGGAGACACCACATTTCTGCATATAATTCTGAAAGTTACTGAGCATTTGATCATGGTGGTGAATGGCATGGAGGTGAGCTTTTCAAACGTAGTATTGACGGAACATATTTTGAAATCTGCTTGCAAACTTTCTCTGTTCAGAGCAGAAAGAGATACTATCCATTCCAAAAAGACTACATGGGCATTTTAGAATCTTAAAATACATAATTGAAAATAACTTTTTATTTAAAAAAGAATAGTCTCCTTTAAAAATAAAGCTCTTTGATGTAAAACTAAATTAAATAGATAAATCTTTCTACCAGAATGGGGCAAAGAGAAAGCATGTTTTATTCATGGACCAAGCTGCTATTTTACGTTGATGCAAATAAAACTACATGTGAACTAACAGCTGCTCTCCAACAGATTGCTGCATCTCACAATCTGCGAAGGGAGCACAGCTGGAGAAATCTGCAGAACATTTTTTTATCTGTAAATCAAACATAAACTAGGGAAGCATTAAGTACTGTACTTACAATAGCATCAATGTTTGCGAAGGGTTTCCCCATGCTGCATGTAGGGAAAATTGATTCTGTTTTTAGGCTGTCTTCTGCAAAATCTGTGGTCAACCATTAATTTCCAAGGTATTCATTCTTACCTCAAGCACTTCACTGTCTGTCAATGCCTTGCAGATGTTTTACTGGGACTAAGCAGGGTTAATTTTTATCTGACAGAATATGAGCGTGCATGCCATTTTTGCTGGAAGGTGTGTTGTGTCCTTCCTTTGAGTAAGATGTTGATCTAGGGTAGCCAACTGGTACCCAAAGAAACCTTTATGTCATCTCTAAGTGAAGACATTTCTGGCTCAGTCAAGTCTGTCAAGTTTGCTGCTTCTTTTGTTTTTTGAGAAGGAAAACTTCTTTCTGCTAGTACTTAGTTCAGACATTTGAGGAAAACCATGGAGACTGGATGAATTACAGCCTAATCATTTTCTTAATGTTGAAGGTAGAAGTAACACCTTTTGCCATAAATAATTAAATAAAACCTGAAAATCACTGAGTAATAAAGTGGGAAATACAAGCCTGTAGTACCTACATTATTGTTTTTCCACAGCTTCCCAATAATCGTCACAAGACTTGTCACAAGATAGGGAGGGATAAAACTGTCACTCATGAACCCTGACCCTGTTGTTCTGTGTCAGTGTGACCATTTTCACTGGCAGCTGCTGCTACTTGGTAGGCTGAGCAAGGAGCCAGCATGGAGAATGATCTTAAGTTGTTGAACACATAAACTTCAGAGGCCATTAGACTTGTAGGTAAAAGGGAAATCAGTATATTAGGCTGGATAAATATTTGTGGAGTTGTTGAATACATAATAGATTGGAGTGTAAAAACATATCAATTCTTTAGGGGAAAAAAAAACAAACCAGAAACAAACAAACTCAAACTATTCAGCTGTTTTTCTGAGCTGGACTCTTCATCATGTTATGCTCTAACTGAAAACATAGGTAAATTTGCATATAAGATACAGAATAAAAGAAATCTGAAGTGTTCTGCTTGAAGGGTTGTAAATCATTGCATTGTTTACAGCAATGAACTCCCTGGCCTGATGTTGATTATGCTTAAATATTTACATAACTCCCAGCAGCAGTTAACAGCTTGCACTGGAAGAAAATCATCTTTCTAGTGATTTGAATGATGTACCTTTCATTTATCTTTCATTGTTTGTTTTAAGTTTTAGTTTTATAAGGGTTTGTTTTGTTGTTCTTTATTGCTGTGTGGAGTTGGTTGGTTGGGGTTTTCGCTTGTTTGTCTTTTGCCTTTCTTAATATACCAGGTAATATTTAGCACTTTGTGGCTTGAAATGCTTATTTTCATTTTATAGATCAGTGCTCTAAGTGCTTGTAAGTGCTGAAAGGGCCTGATTCAGCAGAGAATCCTAACAGGTACATGTAAGCCAGGAATATAGCACAGAAAACTACAAACCTATTTAGTTCTAACAGTTCAAAAAGTGTTATTGAATTCAGTGTCTGATGATCAGGTCCAGTTCTTTCCCTTGAACCAGAAATTATTTCTTTTTACATCATGATGTGAAATAATTACTTTTGTCCTTTGCAGTTTGGTTGATGGCTCTGGGACTGTGGCAGTTTGTTCACTTGTATGTCCTTTGATTGTTTTGGTGTGCCTTAATTTCTTATAAATAATATTTATTTTATGTTATGCCTGGTAACTTCTATGCTTTCATGTTAAGTGATGTAAAATTCCTCCTTTCTATGGAAATAGCCATTAACGTGATTGTGAAGTTACATATTCTGGAATGTAGCTTTTTTGGGAAATGGAGATACATCAAGAAATCTTTCAAGCAAAATAAAATTTTCCAATGGGATGAAAATTAAAATGTGTCTGATGGTGAAAGAGAATGTGTATTTGCTGGATGTGTTTCATTTGTCATTAGGGGTTTGTTTTTCTATAACTTCTTTAACTTGTAATGAAACTTTTATTGCTTAAATACTGCTTTAATTTCTGGTTAAAGCAAAGCAAGTACAGCTGTAATGAAGCTTTATCTGCAAGGAGTGGTTTTGAGGCATAAATTTATTTTATTGGAAGTACTACAACTTATTTTTTATTTTACTGTGCCACACTTTTATCTACATTAAAGACAATCTGATCTGTAATATTTCATGTTCAGGCATTGCTTCCTGAATAACAGACTAACTTTGTTATTAAAGAGAGCAGCTGAAGCATGTAAAAAAGAAACCTAGAAAGGCAACCACTATGGAAAAATACTAGCAGTTTTTATAGGCACATTAAACTAGATACAGATAAATTTCTTAGGTCTTACCCCACATAGATGAGAGCTTTCAATTCTAAGGGTATCAAAACCCAAGATGAAACATGCTAGCAATAATGGTGGAGTACATAAAAGCCATTTAAATGCTCAAAACTTATCTTAGGATACTGATGTGTTCCCTGACTCTACTTTTATATCAAATAATTCCAACTCTGACTTTAAAAGGTGGCTAAAAAAAAATCTTAATTTAAAAGAACTAAACTTGTTAAACTGGAATTACTTAGGCTGATTACATTGCAATTGGCTGTACTTATTGTAGCTCTGAACTCCCAGAAATGGCAGTGAAACCCTATACTGCTTTACCAGGCATTCTAACATTGTTATGGCTTGTGTTTATGATGAGCTCTCTTAGTCACAGAGAGTGCAATATATTTTCATCCCATTTAATTCTGGGGAAGGAGAAAAGGGAAATGATGTCTGATGCTGAAGAAGCTTTCAGCCATAAGAGAGAAATGAAAGGTGCAATTTTTTGTGAATCAGTCAGTTAAGTAGTTGCCAAATGCAGATTGGAAGTTGAGTGTTTGGAGTGTGAGTTTTTGTTTCTGGCTTGCATGTTTGAGTTCTTGGAGTTTCTCAATTTGACCTTGCAATCAGGTTTATGGTGCCTGAAGCAATATCCCAATTATTTTTTAAAGTAAAATATTGCAGTACCTTGCAACACTATTCTTTTGCAGTCAAAATTGAGTACTGTACCATCCTCCTTTTCACAGTTGGAACAATAGATACATTATTTTTAAAACAATTCATTCAATGCAGATTCCTCCTGGAGGATGAAGATAATTTCATGTTGACATTGTAGAGACATGCTTGATCAGAAATGAAAAATAGAACAAAATAATTTTTCATCAAGCTAGTCATTGCTTTTAAGATGACATTTTATTTCGAGAGAAAAATTGAAGGCTATTAGAGTAAAAGAATAACTGGCTTGTTTTGGTACTGACAGGGAAAGCAAAATTTTTTCAGAAATTAAAATCAAAGAGGTATAACAACGGTGAGGTATCTGGATATCTTACTCAGCCAAAAGTGTAATTATTACCTTCTGACTTAAATTTTAAGAGTTCATTCTTCACAGCCTGCCTCACATTCTGATGCAAGATGGAAGATTTTTCAGCTTAGATTTTACAGGGCAAAGCAGAGGATTCTCTTAAAAACTAAATGGAAATAAACATTTGAGAAATTTAACTGAACTGAAGCTACCTTCAAATGGCACCGTGCAGTTACCCTAAAAAAAAATTAAAAAAAGGGTAGGATATTTTTTTCTTGATTCACCTCATAGCCGTCCCAATGCACTGAAAGCAAGTCATTAATTTTGTATTTGTGGCTTACTTTGAGACACCTTAAATGGTTTTGAGATATTTCTAGGAGTAATGTGCCATAACATAGACTGATAGAAATTAAAAACAGATTTATTCTGAAAGCAGCCCCACACATTTATTTTACGTTTTCAGAACGCATGAAAGTAGTAAAGGGAACAGAGCAATGCGCATTTCAAGTGTATCATGTGCAAGTAGACAATAAAAAGAGGGTTATTACTCTACACATGGTACTTTACTTTTTAAACTTTAGCTCCATTCAAGTGGATAAATGACATGTGAGTTAGTCTAGTCTTTTGGAGGAACACCAAAACAATACTTCAAATGAAAAAAAAATGGTGTTTCTACCTCCTTTTCTCAAACCAAGAAACAACCCAAGGGATTGCCTGTTACTCAGACCAATGAGAACCTGCTGCAAAGGGTTTAGTTTCTAGGTACTGTGTACAAAGAGAATGAGTAAATCACTGGTTTTTGTCATGCAAATGGAGCTGCAGGTGCCTTCCAGAATCCAGAAGGCATTGTGTGGTGTGCTTCTCATGAGTTTCCTTGTAGTGTAGGGAACTTCAGGGAGCTCCCACAGGGCTGGTTTTAGTTGATGCACAGCATCAGGATGGCAAAAACATGGCAAGAGCTGGGTGTGCACTACATGTCGCGCTCACGAGAGCGTGGGACGTACGGCGCTAACAGAGACTCCTCACTGGCTGCAAGCAAACCTGATTTAAAATTTCATACCTAGGAGAGAGACAAGAGCATCTGGGCTTGGGTTTGAAATAATGCAGTAAGCAGGAGTGAGAGCGAAAAAAAATAAGAGCAACAGTAACAGCCATCAGTTAAAATATATTAGCGTAATTAAAGGATATGAATTATAAATACACAGCGTGGTAAATAGTAAGAGGAAAAAAAACCTCATAGGCCCTCCAGAGGCAGTGTTGGCATAATTGTAGGTACAGACATCATGTTTTATCATGGTTAATGTTCTAGATATAAAAGAATCATGGGCTGTAAGAGAAGGGCAGAGTGACCTCATTTATTTTGTGATTACCAGTTGTCCTGAGATAGGTGGATTTATTGTTTTTTTTTTTTTTTAATGTTAATAGAGTTTGGACATTCCAGCTTCACCCTGTCTGAAGAAAACAGATATGTATAGAGAGGTTGATGAATTACTGTTTTAAAATAAAAACTGGAGGATGAAATGTGTTTTCAGCCTATTTCACCTTTTTTCCCTTCACCACCACTCTACCAGAAGACAGGAAACCTGACCAAGTCAAGGTGTCCTTTATATCTAATGATATTCTGTGCTTCCTTCTTTGGAGGATCATACCTAATCAGAGAATTTAAGAATGAAGTTGTACACTGTATATAATTCCCATTTTTCCCTTTTTTTTCCCCAAGTTGTCTTTTACTGTCATTCCCCTTAATTAACTTTCTTTATTTTTTTTATTACTATGTGTCTTGGTTAATGAAGACAATGGTTGCCCACAAGAGATTGCAATGTTAGATGAATCTGCTAGATTATATTAGAGTGCTCATATTTACATGAAGTCTTATACCAGTACATGATATTTTTATTTAGAGTAAGCCTCTGGCATAAAGCCAGGAAGACACTGTGCCAAAACAAGTGTCATTTAATAGGGTGTCAGAGCAATTTCTTCACAGATTGACTTTTCTAGCTTTTTATTTTTCATTTATATCCTATTTTGATTAAGCTCTTCTAGTTACAATTTCCCTGTTGTCTTCTTTGCAGAAAATAGGATCAACTTTCAAAATAACCTTCTGAAGCCTTCTTGCTGTGGTGGAGGTTTCAAAAGACAAACTGAATTTACAACGGCCAGAAAAAATACTGCCTATAACCACAACATAGATCTATGTTATGCTTCATTGGCTTTATGTAGCCAATGTTTAACAAACACTTTTGTGTGTCTCAAGGTTTGCTTATACAGAAGGGCCTTTCTTAATGCGACACAGTTAATTATACGAAGTGATGAAAAGCACATGGTTCTCTTCAAGGGCTTGCCTTTTTTCTTCCTTGCAAAAGTTTGCTCTCTTTTATACTCAGCTTTCAAATGACTGAAAGAGGAATAAAGATATTCTAGGAAAGGATTTGTGTACAATTAATTGTCAGACCTCAATTTAAGAAGAAGAAGCAGGCTGGTTCTCTCTGTGGTTCTCTCTGTTCCCAGGGATATAATTGGGAATGTCTCAGAATGAAATTCACTCAGCAGTGGAACGTGGTGTATTTCAGATTTGCCTTCTCCTAAAGGTATGCATAGGCATCCTGTGTGATTTACTTTTGTTTCATTAGAAGAGACTGACTCGGGCTGGGACCTCTCTGATGAGATTGATTTGGCATAATGAGAGTGAATGGAGGTGACTGTGGCCTAATTGGGATATTTTATTATTGCATTTAATGAAGGCACGTTGTGCCTTGGCACAAGTGCCAAGGGGTAAAAGTGCAATTAACCAAGTCATAAGTAAGGAGGAAATTTTAGACTTTGGCCATTTAATGTAGATTCTAGATAAAAGTTAACAAAAGGAAATTATTATTTTTCTATTTATTATTTTTGTTTTCATTTGCTTACTTGAATATATGTATATATAGATATATGTGTGGCTGTGTTGAAAAATGTATGTGCTATAAATATCCAGTTGCTTGAGTCAGGACAACACCTGTCCCCTGAGGATTCTCTCTGAGTTCGTGAGATTAAAGGTTTTCCCATTTATTTATTGAAAAGTTTAATTAGTGCTGGACATCTCAAGCATATTTGCAATTTGTTGAGTTCCAGTGTGCTTGCCAAAAAACAATAGAAGAGTCAGACATTTATCAAATGCTGGGCAAAAGCTCCAGCTGTGATGAAGGATGTAGAAATAAGACAAAACTGGCCATCATTATCAGATCCTTCCACTTCAGATACGTGCAGTTTATCTAAAGTGGATCTTAACCAGCCCTGTCTGGAGATTTTCAGTAACAATCCAGTGACATTTTTATCCCTCTGTTGGAAACACTGGGCTGACCTATTTACACTGACAAAGTGTCAAAGTATGGCAAGAACCTCAACAAAGCAATGAGCAGCGGGAAGTGCAGGATGTTAGAGGAGTTATCCTCAAAATCATATAAATAGTAAATATAACATATGAGGGGTTGGATACATTACTTTTCTTGTAGTGATCCAGCACCACTGAGAGCTCTTTAGTAAGCAGTAGTCATTATGTAGAAGGTCTAGGTGCTGAGGTGTCTTGTAGTTGGAAGCATCTCTCCCAAACTGAAAACATTTGCTGTATAATGTTGCAGTATTGTCAGTCTTGTTTCATCTCATGTTAGTAACTGGACTAAAATCAAGTGCTCTGTTACTTTGGCAGCATCACTAGTTACTTGCTGCACCTAAAATGTGATGGGAGCTGTTGAAGCAATTGATGATGTACTTTGGCAAATCAGCTCAGGGTAGAAAAGGAGTAATGAGCCCTAGGATGATGCTCAGTGTGGGAGACCAGTGCACAAACCAGTGCTGCTGGTTGGTTTTGCATGTAAAAGAACTTTGTGCTGGAGATTGTTTGTCATTAGGTCAAAGGAAAATACTTGTCGTCAGATACTGCATGCTGCAGGGAAGCAACTGTGGTTGGAAACCAAAAGGGGTGAGGGATGGCACAAGGAATAAGGCAGAAAGGTAGGTGTGATTCCTCTGCTGGTCAAGGACTGACTTGGCTGTTCCCATGGCAACAGAGCTCTGTGCTCTCCTTAGGCAGCTGCTGATTACACTTTGAATTTTATTTGCATTCATGATTAAGGAGGAGTATAAAAGAACTGAGGTAAAGAATTTAAAAAGCAATAAGAGGATAAAAGACCTTTCAATATGTGTTCCTTAGAAGCTTTAATTAAAAAAGTAGAAGGAGGAGGAGGGAAAGAAACAGATGGAAAATGACGGCAAAATTTTAGAATTTTTTATTAAATAGGTGAATTACTGTTTCAAGAAGTATTGGAAGGATTACTAACATCCATGTGAACTTCTTATATTTCATAGCTTTATACCACATAAAAAATAGATTTTTTTAATTATAGGGAAGGATACTGATCCTCAGTATTAAGAATCTGATCTAGAACTGTATTTAAGTGAAAGCTTCACATTATGTTAAGATATCAGGAGTCACCATTCCTGGCAGTGTTCAAGAAACAGCTGGATATGGTACACAGTGCCGTGGTCTAGCTGAGAAGGTGGTGATCAGTCCAAGCCTGGGCTTGATAATCTTGGAGGTCTTTCCCAGCCTTATTGATTCTTTGATTCTGTCATCTTGGGATTTTCAGATCTGACATTTCGTAAGACTGCTCTGATCATGGCTGGCATCCTGTGGTTTTTTGTGCATCATACTGTTTTTATCAATAGTCACAAACTTCTATATAACACATGTCAAGTGTACACTCCATTTATTACACCCATGTGAAGAGGAAAATGCTACCACTGTGATTCAGAAGCAATGGTAGTTTATGAAAGTCTCCTCTTCCACCCCTAATAATTGATGGGCAACTTAGTCAAATTTCTGATGCCACTGGAACAGAATACAGAATTTGGTATTTCAGATATACTTTGGAATATGTAACCATGATTTTTTTACATTCCTTCTACTAAAATAAGACTTTGCAAATAGAGTCTGACAGTAATCAAACAAAAAAAGAGGGAGGTTGTTGATAGGAATAGGATTTATAAAAGAAGGAGAGAGCCATTGCCTTCAGTAGAAATAAATGTTCTCTGTGGATCTTCATCTTCTAAGTGCTGCATTTTTCATTTCAATTTTTATGTTTAAATATCATTAATAACACCAAGTTACACAATTGCAAAACATTGCAACATAGAATAATACAGCTAGATAATATATTTGTTAGTGCTGAAATGCTGCAGGATTTGTCATATCCGAAACCAGAAACGTGACTCTAAACAGCTGCTTTGTCCAATTTCTATCTGCTTCTGTCTATTGAGTCTCACTCTAGCCAAATACTTCCCAGATTGTAACTACATGTGCCATGGATCAAACTGAGGTGACACCAGCAAAGTGGGACAGTTCTCCTTCTGAATGAAGTACCTGTGGAGAAATAGTTTGTTATGCAGAAAGGGAGCCTGTGAATATCCACACAGAAGAAGGGAAATTTGGGACTTTGTACCCATACTTTGCCCCAAGTTGAGAGACACTTGACTGTGGATACTGCCCACAATCTTTTCTGTATTTCTAGCCTGCTCTGTATTTGGTCAGCACTGTCTGTTCAAAGGAAGAGCTGGTTATGGGTAAGTTCATGGGGGTGAAGAGAGTTGTGGCTGTTTGATGGTGTTATCATGGTTAACAGGTTTTTGTAAGTTCTAGTACATGGAGCCCCTGGAGTGGGTCCAGCAGAGGGCAACAAAAATGATGAGGGGCCTGGAACATTTCTCTTACGAGGAAAGGCTGAGGTGTCAAGAGGATGGTTCAGTTCCAGAAACACTTCCTGTTAAAAACTGTTTATGGATTGAATCAGCCTCTGTCTCTAACACAAACTGTCCAAGCCTTTAATCTAAGATCACTTGATTTGTTGTAGACATACCACCTATTTAACGTCTCTTTCCCTTCTCCAGTAGTGTTTAGGGGTTTAATCCTGGAAGATTTTGTGGTTTTGGTTTTTTTTTTATTGAAACAGTTGGCTGTCTGTTATGTCAAAAAATGATTTAAACTTTAAAAGGGTACTCAGCAGGAAACACTGAAGAAAATATATATTGAGAAGATGAGTGAGAAAAAACTGTACAGAATATCATTTTTCACTGCTGAAATTCATTACTGGTGTGGAAGAGATCTGTGTTGAGCTGAGCGTTCCTAGTAGAAAATGTCAGAATTCTGTTTAAGTGAGATTTGTTACAATGCACATGATGAACATGAATGTTTACTGCCACTGAGCTGTGGTAAATAGTGGCTGAGCAGTGGAACAGATTGCCCAGAGAGGTTATGGATCCTCCCTCCCTGGACATATTCAAGAACCGTCTGGATGCAATCCTGTGCCATGTGCTCTGTGCAGGACGACACATGCTTGAGCAGGGAGTTTGGGCCAGATGACACACTGTGATCCCTTCCAACCTGACCCATTCTGTGTCTGCCAGTTAAGCTAAAGAAAAGACACAGATTGCCTTAAAAATAATGCACTTCAATAAATGTTTCCCATTGCTGGATAAGGAATCTCTTAGTGTACTAATTTCTGGAGTGAACAAAGAGGTTTTCTGTGCTTTAAATGAATTGAAATTGATGTGGTCTGAATTATTTGAGATGCACACTTGCATGCATGAATGTGATAAAAATAACCAAATAGAGCACATAAATGCTTGAGTAATGCATGTTGTAATTGTAATGCCTGGCTCTAGCACTTACAAAATGATTGCAATATACATGAACGGAAGGACATATTTTTAAATTTGTGGCCAAAATGGACTGCAGTCAAATTTGAGCTTTGGAAAAAGTTCAGGTAGTTGGCAAGCCATAAGCTTGTTGTTAATATGCTGCCATCTTCTTCAGGACATGGGGATGATTCCTTCTGCATTTTGATTTTTGTGAAGTTTTTGGATAATATATATGTTTACTTGGTTATATTCCTCTCAACTCCCCTCCCCCACCGAAAAATTTGTTTTCAAAAGAAAAATATTTGTCTGTCATTCTGGCAGGGATTCTATTACATTTTGTCACATCCTGGTGGGTGTCGTGTGCTGTTTGAGAATTGCATTTTCATGAGAGTTAGTATGTTTTGGCTTGGTAACTTTTTTTAAAATTTAATTTCTTATAGCCTAGAGATTATGAGAATATACAATCTAGATACCCCTACTCCTAGGAAATCACTTGTTCTGAGAAGGGAACACTTCTCATGTGCTGTAAAAGTGGGACATTTTGACAAATCATTGCATATGATGAACAAGGTCTCTCTGATATCTGCAAGTCATTGGCAAGCCTCAGTCCTAGAGATCTCTTGTTCCAGCAGCCCCCTGCCCCAAGCTGGCAAATGTGATGTAGTAGGAAACTAATACCTCTACCAGAGGAGCTTGGACTGAAATTATAATGAATTGATTGGCCTGCACTCAGGCCAGCTACCATTCTCATGAGTTGCTATTTTGTGAGTTTTGCCCAGGTGATCTAATAGAGCATTTGTAACTAATAAGCATTTACATGAATTTTGTTCTCAGTTTGGTTTTTTTCCCCTCTTTCTTTTAAGCTAAAAATCAATGCAGCTTTCTGATTTTTTTTTTTTTTTAAGGGATGTAATATTTCTGCTTTTTTGCTTTTTCTAAGATAAGGCTACTGTGGTGCTTGTGGTCAGACATCAGTCACTGTTTCCTACAGAGGAGATTTTGCTCCTGAAGTCAGATTTGGCACATCATGGCCAGCCACCTCATAGCCAGTGAGCAAGAACAGTCACTGCCTCTGCTCTGCAGGGGGATGTTATCTAGAGAGTTCTCCCTGACATGTCACTTCTCTGTGGTACCAAAAATAACTTATAACTAGAAGACCTATTTCTCTATTCACTCCTGGCTAAAACAACAGAGTGTCTTGTGTATGTGTTTTGGGTTTGGGGTTGTTTTTTTGACAGATTCTTAGCACTTTCCAGCTGATGATTCGCAGAGTTCCCCTATTCCGGGCTATTTAGTCAACGTGATGGCTCTCGGGTAGCTGCTCATGCAGGCTGTCATCATGATCTGACATTTCCTTAGTGGAGCTAACAGGAAGTCTGCCTCTCTAAAGGCCATGAAATTTGTGGCCCCCTGCTTGCTTTCCTTATAAATCTGAGAATATTGATTTCTTTAAAGCCTCTCAACAAATGCCAAAGGGAGTGCAGAAAAAAAAAATAAACATTTTCTTCCCTGTTCAACTTTTTTCTTATTTCTGTTTCTCTCAACCTGCTGAAGTTGTTTAGATGTGTGAGCTTTTAACAAACATTCCCTTTATAAGTTCTTGATAGAGATGTTATGAAGCAGTGTGGCAGTACCTTGCAATCATTTAAAGAATCATTATAAAAAAATAAAAATCAAGATGGATTTCTAATTATTTTTAAAAAGTTCTTTTAGTAAATGCATTTAGACTAGGGACATGTCCAAATCACTTAGAAGCATAAATATTCCTTGTGCCAGGGTTTGTTTTGGAAGCAGGAAAAAAAGGTGCTTGTTCTGAGGTTCGATGTCTAGGCTTGCTTTTGATGAAAGAAGGATGACAACGAAGTAAGGTGACAAGAAAGTTTTAATTAAATGTGACATTTTAAGGATGATCTGAAGGGTTAGATTTTATTCAATGACTCAGCAACCTGAAATGGCCTGAGTGTAGTAAGGAAGGAGGAAAGCAACCTTGATGTTATTATCCCCTGCTTCCTGAGGGATAACCAGGAGTGATGAAGCCTCTCTGTTAGGATTAGAAGCAGTTTTACCTCCAGCAATGTAATATGATTCTCCTGATGTTACACAGTGCTTTACTTAACCTCAAAGTACCGAGCAGTATATCCCAATTGATACAGAACAGAACTATCAGGTAGGTTTACTAGTTCTCTTATCTTTCTAGTTAGTGTAATTGGATGAGGCAGCTTTCCTCCAGGAAAAATGGTACCAAGGAAAAAGAGGGCAAATGAAAGCATAGTGGATTTTTTTTTAACAATTCCATATCAGTGTGCAGTTCCATTTGCTTATGCTAGCTTTGAAATTGCCCCAGTTGATCCACTTAGAAGAAATTAATTATTGCCAATGGAAATCGCACTGGTTTTACAATATATGGAAAAATGGAGCTATTGTGGATGCTCCAGCAGAGCTTATTTAAAAATACTTATGCAGGCCCACAATGGATTCATTTTGCCCCAAAGTAGCCCAGCAGGCTAACATGTTGAAATTATGTAAAATATGTGGTTTTCTGTTTATATTTTTGGGGCTTTTTTTCATTTCCCTTCATCTTACATGAGTGCCATGAATATTATTTCTAGCTTATTGCAGGATGACCCTGGTTCAGTCTTTCATTATTGCAGCATTTTCAGTCTAGAGAAATAAATGCTTACTGATCCTTTTACCTTTTTTCTTTCCCCCCCACACTCTTTCAGTAAATATACAGAAGATTTGAAGCTTTTTGTGGTTTTAATGTTTTTGACAGCAAATCTTTTAGCTATATTGGTGTTGTTCAGGTGCAAAGCAATACAAATTATTGAAATCTCAAAAAATTAGGTGAGGTAAATTGTCTCCCATGCAACTTGTCTAAGTTTAATATCTGTTATCACTATCTTATTAATAAAGTGTATACTCATTTGTGGTCTCTACTTAAAAGCATCTGTCCCATAAAATGCAGAAGCCAAGAAATCTCAGTTCAGCAAAGGATAAAAGCATAGCAGATTTAGAGGAAATATGGAACTGGATTCCTCTAACTACCTAAAATGAGGCTTTTAGTGTATACATTTCCTTTTTTTAAATTTTTTTTTTTTATTATTATTATTTTTGTTATAATTGGTGTGACATAAAGTATCTCTAGTTTCAGTGAGAGGATTTTTGTTTTGGGAAGAAAATCTTTGAAGTATTTTGAGATATAATCCTTAAAAGTATTGGTGGGGTGGGTGGTGTTTGTTTTGGTTCTTGTGGTGGCAATTTTGGCTTGAGTTTGGGTTGCATTTTTTTCTTATGTTTAGACATTTTATTATCTTGTTTGCATTTCCTGTTTGCCTGGCAGGTTTTTATTTGGGTTGAATTTTGAGGGCTTTGTTTGGGTTGATTTTCATTTGTATGACACAAAGTGAGCTCCCTTAGACAACTCCTCATCAGTGTACTCTCTCTGGCAATCTAGAAAATGGAAAAATATTGTTTAAACATCAAATCCTGTTGTGTGCTTGTTTTGATTTTATATTGTTGCCTACTCTAAACTAAATAAATTAAATAATACACATCTGTCTTTCAAAATCTATGTAAAATACCACCATAAGAATCACTATATTGCTGGATTTGAAGATTTTGGATTGAGCAGATTTGAATTTGAACAGGTTTCTCTATCTGTTGGGTTTTGAGCATGGATTTCAGAGAGCCACAATTGTGTTTCCTTTCTTTTAAGATGCTTACTGGTTATGTATTCCATAGATCTTCTCAGCAGTGAACTAAAGACTGCCTGGATAATGTGGAATTTCATGCTTGTGTGCAATTAGACTTCATGGTTTGCTGAACAGAAGATATTAAAAGAATAAAATAAGAAAAAAAAAATCCAGTAGACAAGAGCTATCTGCTGTATCCAAAACATAATGGTTTGTCTGAAGTTTTTGTAAGAAGCAGCAAGAAAGGTGAGAGTCTAGATATGCAGAATTTCTAAAGGAGGATATTTTCTTCTTTTAGATGATAGCTGAGTGATTTGTGCACACAGGGTATAGGAGGCACAAGTTCTTTTCTACCTCAGAGAATTTCAACTTATATCTCTCATAATGATAAGGACAAAGCATCTGATGGGAGAAGAGCAGGTTGGTGGACCCCTGGGGTTCAGCCCATGTTCCATTAGGTGTTTGAGCAGCCTATGCAAAGTGAAGTGGTCAGACAGGCAGACTGGGGCTTCACTACCCAGAATAATCCTCTCTGAGTAGTAACAGAGTCCCTGGGCTGGGGTCACATGAGGTGGTGTTGTTAGGTAAAGAGGAAAACTGGGTTTAAAACCTCCACATCCTGAACAACGACTTTAATTGCTATGTATTGATTATGTGTGTAGGGATTCCAAGTGGTAAAGCTCTCCAAGTAAATAGTGCCACAAAAAATTGTTTTAATAATTAAGGGAAAAATTTTCTCAGTACTGCAGGCCTTCATCAAGTATGTGCTTTTGTTGCAAGAGCTTATCACATAAAGGTACAGTATTACCCTTTGGTCGGCCACTGTGCTGAGGAGAAACTTTTATGGGTCCAGACAGAGGTGAAGCAATTTAATTCAGGAATTTGAAAGTATCAGCAGCCCTCTGGATAAAAAGCTGGTGACCTTTGCTTGCAGAGACAACTACTGGTAAGAGTTATGCAGAAGTCCTTATGCTATAAGTCTTTTAAAATAATGTCTAACACAATAGTTAAAATCCTACATCAGCCTGTCTATTCTTAGGGTTTTACCCATCCTGCCTGGAACAACTCTAGTGTTAATGAGGGGCTT
Source organism: Cichladusa arquata (assembly GCA_026413545.1). Classification (NCBI taxonomy): domain Eukaryota; kingdom Metazoa; phylum Chordata; class Aves; order Passeriformes; family Muscicapidae; genus Cichladusa; species Cichladusa arquata. The sequence continues at coordinate 18,461,780 of JAOTQP010001652.1, forward strand.
CCAAAAAAAAAATGTAATTAAGGCTTTACTTTCAATACTGTATTCTGTTATATAGCCTTAAACATATCTGTATTGATTGAACAGAATTGGTAAAATTAGTAATACAATAGTTATGAGCTTTAAGTCCTTCTTTTAATATTATATTACAGAGAAAATCATGGAATACTAAGCAAGCATCTAACTGCAGTGTGCCTGCATTGGACTGGTTGGATTTTTGTTGCCTGTAATTTAACCAGCTATGGGTATCCATGCTAGCTTAGTTCAATTTGTAAGAGCTATTCTTTAGTTTAAATTGCCATAATTTATACTATATCTCGCAGGGACCCGTTTCTGTCCACCTTGGAAAACCAATTGGAAGTGGATTTGGAAGTTGTGTGGTGAAAACAATAAAAGCCTGAAAGCTGGAGTGCCCCTTGGCTTAAAAGTGTTTAAAATGAATCTGCAAAGAAACATGGCCTTCTGTTACTAATGGCAAAGTTGAACAAAAAGTGATCTTTGCCAGCCAGCAAGTCCTCCTTTCCTTCACAGCTGTCTGCTTCCTCAGGGCCATGCTGTCTCTCTTTATGTGAAATTTTCCCTGATCTAGTTTGTCCAGGCTTACCAAACATCATAGGGACATGCTGTTTGAAAATCCCCTCATTTGAAGAAGTTAGGTCTGCAGAATTGCTAATCCTCTTTACTTCAGCTGAGGGAAAGTGGGCGCAGCCTGTGATTTAAAACAGGTGCCCTACTAATTTTATCATTCTTCATGTGACCAGCATTCTATAAAATGTATTGTTTTGTGTAATCTATTTTTCATAACAAGAGTACTGGTAACAATTCCCTTTGCAGAGGTATCTATTAAAAATGAAACAATGGTATCAGTCCACCAAAACAGCATTATGTGTGATAATCTTCCTTTGTGAAAGGAAACTGCTAACTCTGCAGCAGGATATGCAAGTGTGAATCCATGAGCCTGTGCCAGCTCCTATTAACAGCAAAAAGACAGTAACCCAAGGCACTGGGCAGTTTATGTATTCTGCAGCCAAAAGAGTTTCTATTTCTGTTTCACTCCCAGGTACAGAGAAAAAATTAGCATCTGAAGAAAACTGTGCTTTAGCTGATGGAGACGTGAAGCAGCAACATCTCAGTGTGTTATTACAAAGCAGTGGCGTTTGTTAGATTGGGAATTTTACCTCAGCACTAACTGTGGTCTGCTAAGCATGCTTGTTTGTTGTTTTTGACAAACAGCTGGATTGGGTTCTTGAACAGGTGACAGAAGAGGATGGCTTGAGGTCTGCAGCCCCCTGAAGCTTCCTGACACCTCTAAGACCTTTTATGGTACATTGTCCCTCTCTGAGGAAATCTTAAAATTTGTCTTTTGGTGGTAGACTTGGAGACTTGTGTACGTGGAAATAAAAAGGAACTGATCTGCCAGGCTCTTCCATGGAAGTTGATCTAGAAGATTTTATTCCAAATCACAGTGCAGGCAGGGGAATATGGGGATAGGTAATTGTCTTTATGGAAAACATCAAGAATGAGGTAAACACAAGTTCCATGGTGAAACTGTGCCTGAAACTCTTTTCCACGTGGGAGGATGGGTGCCCATGGGTAGGAGGCTGAAGCATGTCATATAGGTCTGTTCAAGGCTCTGTACCTGCCTCTCCTTTGAAGAAAAAGGATTTCTTTGGGAAGCTAGACCTTTCAAGAAGGGGCTGGGATAAGGCAGCCCTGGGAGGCATTCCCAAGGCATTTAAAGGAGTTGTAATCATGATTTTAGCTTGCCACCAGAACCTCAGATCCTTGGGTGCTTTAAGTGCCAATTAGCAAAAAGTAATAGAAGAAAAAATTGAGCCAATAGGAAGAAGTGTTTCTCACTGGAAGAAGCTTTTGAGAAAATCACTTTAAACAGGACTTTTACTGCATTTCTCAGGCTGTCCTTATTTTTCAAATAGATAAAGTTTGAGAATAGGGCTGGATTGTGTCTTTGTTTTCATTTTGTTTGTTAGTTGTGGGTTTGTTGGGGTTTTTTCATGTTTTAAATATTCTGCTAGTTCCTGGTATTTGCAAACTTAAGAGAGGAATGAATATACAAGGCTCACTCTTTTCCATTCTTTATTTGGCATCCCTGGATTTTAACAATGATGAGTTTTGGCTCTAGAAATGACCATGATACTGAGAATAAGAGGATTTCCTTTTTACCCTTCCTGCTCTGTCTCACCTTTTGTTGCTTGCTTTGGGAAGTGTGGTATTTTGACAATCCTCATGTGTGTGCAAATCCCCTTATTCCATACTATTTGACATCGTTCATTTGCCTTCGTACAAAATAACAAAGAATGAAAGCTGCATTAATTCAAATGTCAACTTAAGGCTAAAAAAGGCTTTAATTTTCTATTATGAGGATAAAGACACTGGATTTTTGGTCATCCCTTGCACTAATGCTAAATATTTGCTTAGGTTTCTTGAAGCTTTACAAAGCACTGACCTTAGACTTTTTCTGTGGTTGGATGTCTTAAAGACTTAGAAGTGCAGACAACTTTCATAAATGATAGAGACTATGTTCTTCAAGTTGAAGGATGTGTTTTTCTCTTGGTTTTGCATTTGGCCCATGCATCTTGTCACAGAATATTTTTGTGCACGAGAAGTTGGAGCCAGTCATGTCATATTTTCTGTGTATACATATATATTTGTGTGTATGGGCAATGCTGACAGAACAAATAAGAAAAGCACGCATCCAACTGCTAGAAAAATAAATATTTCCAGTGTATTCACTACATAGCAATTAAAAAATAAGCTGTTATCAAAAGCAGCAAGGGGGAGAGAAAATGAAAAAAAAAAAATACTGGCTAACTAACTGTTCCTTAGTATATAGCAGTCTGAAATTCCCCTGCTCACAAAGGAAGATAATTGACTGTATAAAACTTGTGAAATGGAAGGATATGCTTGGCTCTCTCCTCACTAATTCATAAGTGAAAATCAGGCATAACTCTTGGAAAAGTCAGAAAACGTCACACCTTTCAAAACTGGTGAAATGAGATCAGGGCTATTCGCTAAGCTTAAGCCTTCTATTTTATCCAAGTTCTGCAGAAATGGACTTACAGACAAAGGAATAATGTATTAGAATTATGCAAACTCATGTGTTAAAATGAATTTTGAAATTATTTACTCTTGACAGCAAGTAGTTTGTAATTAAATTTCTGAACACTGACCTACTTTATTTTCCTGTGGAACAGCTCTTGCAACACACTAATGGGAAGCAGTGGGAAAGGTAGGCAGTGCTCTGACCAGGCCAGGCCAATGACACAGAGACCATGTAGGCATTGCTACAACATGCTTGGCAGTGCTTATGTGCCTTAAGAAAATCCTGCCCTACTCAGTCCAAAGGAAGCCTTTCTGAAGCATCAGTGTTTTTTCTGTTGCACACACAGGATTCAAACAGCAAAGAGGCATTTGGGGTGCCACTTCCTTCTACAGGGACCAGCATTTTACTAGGCAGAATAAAAGATTTTTGTAACTCCAGTTCTTCAGATGTGCTGCTTAGTCTGTTCTGTCCTTCAGATCTTGCGGTAAAATGTAAATAACAGTACTTCCTTGTTTTCATAAAGTATTGGACATGCTTAAATGAAAAGAATACTTCTGTGTCAGTTCTTTGGTTTGCCTCTGTGCTTTCCCACAAACAACATCTGTAGTACTGCAGATGAGAAGGTGTTATGTGGCACTCTGGTTTATTGCCAGTTTCTGGGCATCCCTGCAAGCTATGTAAGCATGGAGAAAGCAAGTCAAAGGGAATGACACAATGTGCAATCCACAGCTAGGAGTTCTAGATATAACTCAGTAAGCCTAGTTCCCCTCTCTTTCATATCCAGTAGTGACAGACCAACTCTGGTGCTACTTGAGAGGTAATACCACTTGCAAAACAAGCAAAGGAAGACTACTCCCTGTAGTGGCATCAATACTCTTGTTTTGAAGAGTTGTTGTGGCAGCATGAAAGAGCTAGCGGAAGAAAACCGTGTCAGTAAATACATGAAGTGCTGCACCACAGGACCAAAATCTTCAGTTGAAAGAAGAGACTTGCTGGTATCTGAAGCAACACAGAGAGCATTGGTGTTTAGATCCAATAGCAATTAAAGGATTTTAAGAGATCTAGGAAGAAAATGGTAATTTCCATTTCAGGGAAAAGCAAGTGAGAAGACTCAGCAGTTCTACTGCTTCACTCCACATGGTTCTCCTGCCATGGCACTGCAGTCTCGTGCTGTATAGCCAGGCAAAACTACTTCTGCTCCAGCTTTGGAAGCTGAGACCACTTTTTTTGACTTTCTACATGGTTTTGTGTTTGTCAGGGAGAGATACAATTTCAAAATGCTGCTTTAAAGGCAAAGGAAATATTTGCCTCTGATTCCAAATAAGATTTGTGTCAGTTGTTTTCTAACAGTTCATCGGGCATGTTCTTGTTGGACATGTCTCTCTTGTTGGACATGTCAGAGGGGGTTTTAAATTTCCTTTCAATCCTATTTTACTATGGTGTGCATGGTTTAGAAAAACTGCTGCTTTCAATTAAGATTAAGTGTTTAGTGTTACTCGAATGCTCATTGTTGAAAATGTATATTTTCTATTTTGGAGTTATGCAAATTTCTTTTTCTGTGACATTGGAAAAAGTCAAGGGAAAAGAAAAGCTACATTACCTTCTTTTCCTGGCATCTCTTGCAGCCATTACAGTCAAAGCAATCTCAGTAAAAGGTTGCAACTGGCACAAAAGGAACACTGCACCATTATTATTCCTGGAGTAAGAGAGCAAAAATAGACTTTCAGACTTAGGCACATTTTGTCTTCTCTCTCCTTCTCTTCACATGCTGAAGCTGCTGCCAAGCCCAGCTGCTGCTTTGTCTGTAACATGCACCAAGTTGATTTTTCTCCAGTGCCCTTTTAGCTGACACGTTTGTCAATGCATTGGCTATTTGCACTTCAGCAGATACAGCACAGGATCACTGTCACTGTCCTCCTTGCTATATCTTCTGCCATCTTCCATTACTCCCACATTGCAGCAAACTGCATCCTCCTCCTCCCTGGTATCTAAATGGAGTTATTAGTCCCCAACTGCAAATCTTACTGTCTCATCACTTGCTAACATTTAACATCCTTCTCTATTACCTCAAAGCTGATGTCATCCCTCGTTATATTCCTTTATTGTTGTTACTTACAAAGTCCTGTGTTCCCTTTTTTTTGCTGTCCCCATGCCTTTCACTGGTACTGTTTTAACATTTCTGAATTCTTGTCTTCACTGTGTCAGCATTGCACCTTCAGCTCTTTGTCAACGTGTTGTTCTGGATTTCAAGGTCTTGCGTAGCTGTTAGTGAATCTCTGGCTTATCTGGTGTTGTTAGAACCAATCACACTGCACATCAGGTATGAGAAACCATATGGAGACTTTTTTAAACTAATATAAGCAGAGATGCTGGAGTCCTCTGATATGAGTATTTATATATTTTTTCCACATCTCATGATCATGAGTTGAATTTTCCATGCATAGTTCCACCCTGTCTCCCCTTACTTCAATACCTTATAATTTCCCTTCTGTTGAGCACTCATCTGTAATTTTCCTTGCAAAATGTTTATTCCTTTATCAAATACTTCTGCTTATAATGCACTCTTCATGTCTGCTGCTGGCATTTTGTGTTATCCATCAATAGTTTGTATCTCACCTACAGCTCTGCTTTCCTTTTCCACATTCACTCTCCATCACCTTCATGCTCGTGTCTCAAAATTTTCTCATAAGCAACAGTGGTCTTGCTTTGGGGTCACTGTGAATCTGAAAGTCTTTGTCACTTAATCCTTTTTGTAGGCTGCCTTGCCTGTCTTCAAAATGTTTCGTCTTCATAAAGCATTGTTACATTGGGCTCAGAACATAAAACACTGTCAATGGCACACTAATGCACAAAACAAACAATAAAAAGCTGCAACAAAGAACTTTATTTTCAGCCTTTGTGCTTGTTTGAGCTTGGCATGGAAAACAATTTTCTTGCCTTGCTTTTTGACCTTGGACAAGAAACTCCTCTTGGGCACATCTGGGTTTTTTATTCTGTGAAATAGAGATGAAGATGCTGAGCATCTTTGAAAAGCACTTTCAGAGCTACAAATAAAATAAAAGTTAAAGGTAGTTGATTTTTTTATTCCTATCATGCTTGTTAATCTGTGTGTCAGTCAGTGAAACAAGCACAATGTCTATTCTTAGCAAATAATAATGGTGATAGTTGTTTTGACTCATCTGAGGTTTTCTTGAGTGGCTAAGTTGCTAATGGAACTGATGTTCTGAACTCCTACAGACTTCTCAGTTTTTTCACAGCCATGTAGTTTTTTTGCAACTGATGTGCCACCTCCATTGCTTTCTGCTTGTTCTCATACAAAGTTCTTTATCTTGATGTAGAGCCTGTTTCCCTTTATTGTGTCAAATGCAAGATCTGGCCTTCGTATTGTTTGCTCTTAAGTTGCGCTGTTTAATTTACTCACCTGGTAGAATTGGCTCCTTTTTTTTTTTTTTTTTTTTTTTTTCCTGTTGGCTTGTTTCATTTTATTTATGTTGTTTGGGGGGTTTATTTTAAGAAATAAATGTACACCTTTTTTGGCTTAGGAAATACTCTGTCTGCAGTGCCACATTAAAAGATGAAAAAAGTTGCTTAGTTGTCCCCATAGCAGAGTATTCCCTGAATATTTGCTGTTTGCACTGTAGGAAAGAAAGCTCTCCCAGATTACTGTTCCCAGATTTCTTTTTGTTTGGGGGGTGGATTTATTTTGAACAGTGTTGTTCAGTAATATCTTTGCTTGGAAGGATGCCAAGCTCATCCAGGGCAGCACAGGCAGCTCTTCCCATTGTAGGGCTTCCAATTAAACTAATGCTACCAGCTGTGTGTTCTTTTGTCTGCCCTGGACTAGGCTGTGGTATTGTGCTTCCCACTGTATCTCTCCAGCAGAGCCTGTTGTCTCCATATTAATAGTTGGGGCAAGAGAAGGGGGGCTATGAAACAATGCAGAAAAGAGAGGAGATGTAAAGGAACTTCTGGCAATGTGAGTTATGCTCAGAAGTGGGCCTTCTAACCTTGAAAAAATGGGTGTGGGGAACACAAGTGCAATCTCTTCTATTTAGATCATGCAGGAGTGTTTTACAAAGGTATCAAAATATCATAATCACCGAAGCATAAGGGAAATCAGATTACTAATCCCAAATTAGTCATGCAACAAAGTGATGGCAGAGCTGGCCCCAGGATATGAGTCTTCAGATTCTCAGTCCAGTGTCAAGTCCTCTACATCTTGTTTCTGGGCATTGGAGGCAACAGGGTGAAGTAGGTAGGGGAAAAATAAAAATTAAAAAAGAAGAGATGGACAAGGTGGCATGAAGAGGAAAAACAAGTTGTTTTGCTTGGCTGGAGTAGTTTCTAAGGAGAGGAGAACTGGCAATGGGAGGACGAAAGCCGATACTCTCTGATGCTGAGGGCAGGAAAAACCAGGTAGGGAGGAAAGTTAGATCTGAGATAGAAAGGATGGAAGGGAAAAGTGCAAGACAGTCTGATTTACATGGGGCAAGGAAAATGTAATTTTTGTCAAATATCATTAAGTTCAGTGTTTTATCCTCTTAACGAGAAAATTACCCTGGTTTATTTTGAGCGGGTTAAAAAAACCTAGAAATGCTGATGCTCAAGGTTTTCAGAGGTTTTGTTGTTGATATTTTTCCCCCCAGTGCTTCTATGCAGACTTGCAGAGAACACAGAATTAGAGTAAATCCTTGTGATTTTATCAGGATGTTATCTTTTGATAAAATTATATTTAATTTTATATTAAGCTGCTTTAAGACTCAGCCTTTTTGTTTCTATATAATTGCTGCTTTGCAACTATTGTCTGCTCTGCAGCAGCAAGCTTGATATTAAAAGGGTATCAGAGAGTATGTGCTGCCTAGTAACTCCTCGAACAGTGCTGGTTAAGGAAATAAAAGATCCAGAAACAGTGCAAGGGTGAAGGAACAAATTAAGGGATGGAGGAAGTTGTTCTGGTATACTGAGGAAATATGTCCTTCCTCATTAATTAGGTTATCAAGTGGAATCTACCAATGATTGCGCTTGAAATGGAAAGTTTTCATTTTGCTGAATGGGTGAATGGAAGTTGCTCATGCAACACTTTGAGCAAGAATGCTGGCAGTAGATGAGATTTGTGTTATGTCATTGGGAGTTCAGCACAAATAAAAGAGAATCTTTTGGAGACATTCTTGGAATCTGTGCCTGGGTTTTCTTGCATTTCCTCTTTTCGAATAGGCTACATTACGTTTGCAGACAGACATCCCTGTTGGGATGCTGGGACTCTAGAGGTAGTTTTGTGATGTGCAGCTAGCCTTTTCTCCAGTGTATGTCACTGCCTAGCCTTAACTGATTTTAACTTCCTTCTTTCCCTGCCCCCTTTCACCTCTTAGTACACATTTCAAACCTTTCTAGAGCAGTGCTGCCTGGCACAGCCTCCTTTTTCCCGACCTATCAATACTAAAGCCTCTTTTGACATCTCAGCCACAGGAGTCCTGAAAACACCCTGTGCATTTTGCGAGTGTATTCAGGTTTACATCCTAACAGACACGGCAGCTAAAGCCTCTCTTCAGCTGAAGATTTGTGGCTGTGTAACTTCTTTAAAATGGTGGAGGGTGTTCTAATTTTTCTCTTTTTTTAGAAAGTTCAGGCTTTTTGAAAGCTAGGAACCATAATTTATCTGAGACAAAGCCTGGGAGCAATTGTTGAGTGCCAGGTGAAACCAGATTTTAAAAATATAAGTTGTACTGCTGTTTCTCTGCCTGATGTGCTAACCTGGCAAGACACGCATCCTCTTTGTGCCTCTGTAGAATTGAATGGAAGAATTGCAGGTTGGTGTGCAGGAAAAAGTAAATACATCAAGATGCTTGTCCAAAAAGAGAACTTGTGGAGCTTTCTTTCTGTTTGGTGGCCTTTGTAAGCTGTGGTTGTTTCAAGCCCTCTAACTGAATCCTGCAAGCTATGGCATCAAAATATCTCTCATGTATAAATCTTGCTTCCCTCCAAACTTGGGAGAGTTTTAGTTGATTTTTTCAAGGCTCAGATTAATTATTGCATTTTAATGTGATGGATTTAATGCTGCCATAATTGGCAAAGCTTGTATAGAGAAGATATCTGACCCAGAAAAGCCTCTCAAATGCTTTTCAGTATTAAAAATTTGAAAAATGGTTGTGGTGTTTTGTGCAACAGAGATACAAATGTGCTTTCTGGTAGTAGTTTTTAGATATCAGAAGTTTGGATTATTTTTCCCAAACAAAGAAATCCCAAGCCTTAGAAAGCACAGCTGCTAAGGCTCAAACACAAGTTTATTTTGCAGTCAGGACAAACTAAAATCCCTTAAAGGTTAATTACAAGTGAATTTAAAATACTGTTAGTCCAAGTTGTGTATAATGGAGTGGTGGGAGGGAAATTTTTACTAATATTTACAGAGAAGATATAAATGAAGTGGAATTCTATGACCTTATCTAAAAAAGGAACAGGACAGACTCTGTTATCTGCATTGCAGAGGAGAATATTCTTTAAAATCCAGTCAATAATTTCCCCTCCCCCCTACTTTATCCTTATTTCCTTCTGAAGAGTTTTCAGGATATATTAAAAATGTGCTGTCACTCTTCTAGAAATAATTCAGCTCTAAGTCTGGGATGAACCATTGTGTTATGAAGGAAAAATAATTTGCAAGAGCAGAATTGCCATCCAAAAGTGACTAAAAAGATTTATTGGAAATTTGAGGCTAATCTCACTGGATCATGGATCTCATAATCACATTTCATTCTACTTCTTGCACCTGTGATTATGAACACCAAACAGAAAGACCTGTAGTTTATCTGTATAAACTTGTTGTCACTTTTCGTGGCTGTTTTCCTGTGAAAACATTATCTTTCTGCAATGTATTAATGAGTGGTTTGAGGAGCATTTAAAGGTGAAAAAGACAAAAAAAAAATTGTGTTTTGAGATGGAGAAGAACATCACAGTGAAAGAAATGCAGATTTTAACCTTATTCATTACCCTTTGCAACAAAGAATTTGCATGCTGTGGTCCCTCAGTCTTCATCAGCACCCTGAAGCTCAGAAAGAATTTGAGGAGCAGCCAACAGCATATTCTCAAAATAAACAAGAAATAATAGCTTATATTTTCAAAGCTACATAGAAGCTGCCATATGCATTTATAGGGGCTCAGGTATTTTGACCCTTGAATCAGCTGTATATGTTGATTTGGATGTGTACAAATAGAGGCGATGACTTTCTGGGATGCATTAATAAATCCATTAATGCTCTCTTCATTGCTACTGTACAGGGAAAACCTGAGATGCCTATGGAATAGATTTTTTTTTTTCCCTGATCTCCGACCAGATTGTATGTTCCTAGCCATTTGAATGGAATAGGGAATAAATCTGAGCATTCTTCCAGGGAACCTGTGACTCATCTGGTAGTGAATTGTACAGTCTCCAAAAGACAGTAAGAAGATAAAAAAATGTTTCTGTGGAAAGACTGTATTCACCTTCAAGAGAAATCAAAGGAAAACAAATTTGGCCCACATGTGTGGAGCCCTCCTGGTGACAAAGTCCTTGGAGCACTTTCAAAACATTGAGCACATGTGAAGGGTAACAAACTGTAGTCTCCATCCCAAACCAGAGATACCAGTCAAGAGATTCACATTCAGATAAATAGCTTGGAGGCATTACACCACGTGGATAATGTGTGCAAAACATCCAGGAGCAGTGAGATTGAAACTATGTCAGTTTTGAAGGGGACATCCAGAGGAATGATGTTGGGGAGTGCGACTCAGGCCCATGGGACCATGATTCTGAAACAGCATTTAGATCTAATTTTTGTTCACTCAACATCATCTCAGTCAAACACTGCTAGAGTTCTGGAAGGATCCTGGTAGTTTCTAAATTATAGAAGATGAAAAGGACCACAGAATACATGTCTGATTGTTTAAAGGAACCCTAACCACTATTTATGCACAGCATTTAGCATTTTCAAAAACATAGTGTTAAGAGCTGGTCTGACTTCGTTAAACCAGCAATTTAAGTGGGAACAAAATTGGACTGCTATCCAAGTCTAGAGATCCTACGCTACTTTTTTTTCAGTTTGGCTCATAAGTTCACAGTAGATGAGGATGATATGTTGTGATTTACTATCAGAAGAACATGGGAGAAATAAGAAAGAAAATTTTCACTTTCATAGCAATAGTTAAATCTAAGTAGTCCCTTTTTTTGGTGCTTCTTATTTATTCCTACATTTGTTTTTAACTTGCTCTTATTTGTAGATTTTTTTTTTTTTTTGTTTTCTTTCTAAATTACAGCAACTAGTAGTTATTTAAGGACTTACCATTGTTTCCATTTTATAGTGAGCTCATTTT
>JAOTQP010001652.1:18476802-18495326 GCA_026413545.1 Cichladusa arquata
TAGCTTGGTGAGGGTGGAAGGTTGTTTGTCTTGTAAAGAAAAGAAAAAGTTTATGTGAGAGATATATATATATCATATATACATATACCTCTTATATCCCAGAAGAAACTTAATTTTTCCTTGGACAAGTTAATGTACACAATGCCATTCAGTTGTCTTCAAAAGTTGACAGCAAGCCTGAGCTGTTATTTCAAGTTTTTACTATAATGCAGAGATACTATTATTCATGGAGCTGATGTGCTAGACTTTAAAGAGCGCTTATCTCCTTGGGTGGTCATGTTAATTCCTTAGCCAAATCTCTTCTTAGTGTTTTTGAGAAGCTCCAGTTGTGGGTCTCGTTTCTAGGGGAAAATTCATTTCTGGATAGGGTGGACAGGAGACTCTTCTAGGTTAGACCACAAGACCCCTCAAAGTGAGTAGAGTAGATTTGTGATTTGGATGAATTTTAGATGTGCATTGCTCAATATGAAAAATGTACCCATATTTTCCTGGATTGGACCTGCTGTGTTTCGACACCAAAGTGTGTGTGCACTGAACCGCTCTCACTCCCGGTATCGCTGTGTTTTCTTGCAGCCTGTGACCTGATGAACCAAGGCATCCTGGCCCTTGTCAGCTCCATTGGCTGCACGTCAGCAGGGTCCCTGCAGTCTCTGGCCGATGCCATGCACATCCCTCACCTCTTCATCCAGCGCTCCCCGGCAGGAACGCCGAGGAGCGGCTGCGGGCTCACCAGGAGCAGCCGCAACGACGACTACACGCTCTCCGTGCGGCCCCCTGTCTACTTAAATGATGTCATCTTCAGAGTGGTCACAGAATATGCCTGGCAGAAATTCATCATTTTTTACGATAATGACTATGGTAAGTGTTTATTTATCGGGGTGGTTTTTTGTCAAATCCGTAATCCTGTTGAAAAGTGTCACATTACAGCTTTATAGTCTTCCGATAGAGCATGTTTTGTTTTGTGAACATTTATGGTTCTGGCAGCATTTCACAGCACCTCAGAGAAATCTATTTCTGAAATCCATCAACATTTACAAGTTTATTTGATAATGTCTTTGTTAGAGTTAGCTGATAAATGAAGAACTTACGTGTTTTTCTATTCTACCCGTGTTTATGAAGCATGAAAGTTTTTAACAAGCCCTCTTCTTTTTTTGGACAAGGGAAAATTTGAGATGCAGCATGTAAGATTTGCATTCTGTAGATTAGTTTATTGTGTGATGAATCTCTTCTATTTGTTGGCATATACTTTCTGGCCAGAATCTGAAGCGATGGTGAATGTAGGTCAGAGGTTTGGCAAGAATGAGGTGCTAGTCATAAATATAAACCATGCAGAAAGAAGTTCTGGAGAGTGAAGTAGTTGAGAAGGAGGGCTTGGACAAGACAACATTCCCTCTGCTTTGAGTTCATTCAGTGTTTCTGAAAGGTGCTGAATTGGTAGTTTTTGTGTGATAGAGTAAGTGTGACACAGATGGCAGTGTCACAAGGCTGCACCATCCGGCTCAGTGAATCAGCCAATTTTGGTCCAGATATTTTCTACAGCTGACATGAGATTTCTCCAGTAGGATGCATTATCTAACAAATTTCACAATCTTTATTTCTGTGAAAATTTGCTTTGCAACCAGACGTGTTTTCTTCAGATGCATCCAATATTCATAAGTAATCATGACTGGCTTGGATGAGCATTTTAAAACTTATGTTCAAAGTTAAATCTTTAAGTTATAGAAAAATGCTCACTTCAGCGATTTACTGTGCATAATATCTGGTTCATTCGGGTCAGGTATTATTGATTTTTGTTCCCTGCCTACATAATAAATTCTTAAATTAGAAGAATAGAAAGTGATGAATAGAAGAATTCTTCTTTATAACAAAGCAACACCTAAAAGCACCAGCCATGGGATAAGGAACACACAAAAAAAACCCCAAAAACCAAACAAAAAATCTAAAAAATCTCACAGAAGAATGTTTTTGTTTAGAAATTATGAGTTTGTATATTTAACTGCCAGGTACCTATGAAGACAACTATAAACATTTCATTTAAAGGGTATCTTTATGCATGCATTTTTTAGTTCAAAAGCCTCAAGTAAATTTTATAATTAATATCTTTGAATAATTATATAAAAAAATACTGGGTTTAAATTATTCAAGTTTCATTATTTAATTTAAAAATACAGTTCAGACACTATGTTATTTTTTCCTTGATATCTGGGTAAGAACTTCATAATGGTGTGACTTACATAAATCAGATGCCTGCCTGCCTGCAGGGAATTAGTTTCAGAGCAGTAGCTCATTCAGTGTCACATCATCCTCAGATGTGACTTGTGACAAATATTTGGTCTCTGTACCAGCCTCTCCAGCATTCTTAATGGAGCAGTCAACAAGTAATGCCATGCTAACCAGGACAGACTGGTAATCTGACTCTGATTAGTGATCACCATCACAAATATCAGGAAAAGGTGCAAAAAATCCCCCAGCATTCTAGATTTAGTATATACTGAGTAGTCTGTCCCCTTTCTAACTATTTTTTGTGGCTTGGGCATTTTGAGGGGGTAGGTTTGGTTTTTTTTTGGAGTGGGGGGTATATGTGCATAGTTTGGAATTAATAGCATGTATAAAATGATCTTAAATGCAATCTGATTTTTAAATTAACCTGTGACACTGAGTGGAGCTATTAGCTGTGCAAAGGTTATGTTTCTTTAGACTCTAACAAGCTAAATCCTTGATATCAACAGCCATCCTAGGGCAGCAAACAATTTCTGTATTCTTCTTTTGCCTTCCTACAGTTTCTTTATAAAATTTTGTTGCTGATTTCATTGATATTTCCCCCCTCCATTTTTAATAAAAAACAAATCAGAACTTTCAGATCACCTTCTCTAACCTGAGGACTCTCATTCTCTCCTTTGTTCACTGGCTCTCCATTCCTTCTTCTTGCCCATACTAGAATGCCTCTCTAATTTTTGCTGTGTTTCAGGTGAAATCATTAGGTTTGACACTGTTTTGCCTGCTCCCAATCCTTTTACCCAGTTTTTGATCTATGACAATAGTTTTTCACCGACATATGGTGACATTTTTTGATTAGTAGCCCCTACGGAGTAATTTTGCCAGATTATTATAAACATTAACAAATAACTTTTTCCCCCTTCCCTGCTAATTTATTGATAAACTGAAAACATTTCTCATATGTTAGCAGTTTGGATTTTCTCTTCCTGGATTCTCTACTGATGGAAGAGGAACCAGCCCAGAGAGAAGGGTAAAGAAATTAATGGCATGAAAAGAGGAACTGGAATCACTTTTTAATGGATTATAGAGTGGATAAGTCTGAATTCAGTATTCACCATGCTTTGAGCAGCAGGTTGGACAGTGTGATGTCCTGAAATCCCATCCAACTCTAATTATTCCGTGATTCTGTGATGTTTGAGGAAGCCATTCCTTTGATGGATCTCTAGACGTGAAATAATTTTACAAAAGAAAACTACTCCAGTATCACTTTGAATTTTTAGAAAGGGAGTTGGCCCAAAACTCCTGAAGACCCTGAGGAAGGGAATGTTGTCATTAGTTTCTGTTCCTGTTTTATAAAGAAGTCAAGACTGGGCATGCAGATATGGGGTGGAGGTCCAGGAATAATCCATCTCTTTGGTCAGCATCAGTGCAGCTGAGGGTGGTTGCAGTTTCCTCTGGAAGATCCCAGTCCCAGACCTCAGTTTGCCTGAGAGGTTCTGCTGTGTGAGACTTATTTATTTTCTCAGCTCATACAGACCTAAAATAAAATTCTTGCTAAAAGCTTTCTTCAGTGCAACTGCTTGCAGCAGTTAATATTAGACATTTTAATAGAACATTTAGTATTAAGCATTAAAGCAGGTAGAAGTTAGAATTAGAATTAGAATTAATTTCATATTAAGAAGAGATTATTGATATGTTGAGCACAGCTGTCTGCAAAACTGACACCTGTGCAAGCAGCAATTTCTTGTCCTGGTGGTATTTTTTCATGTGCAGAGATCTTTCCTTCTCAAGGTGTGTATCATAGCATGAAGTGGTGTCTCCGTAGCAGTAAATGACATTTGAAAAATAATGGGAATATATATTCTGATATGTGTTCATCTTTTTTTTTTTCTCATTGTTGACATATTCTTGTAAGTTAGAAAATGTGAGAGCACTAATAGACTGATTGATTCCAGCAACCAGCAGAATTTCAGTACTTTCCTTTCCAATAAACTATTTTGTATAGTAATTTAATTTAATTATTTAAAACAAAATACTTTACTTGTATTACTGAAATTATTTCCAGTAATAATTTTGCTCTGTGGAAGAAAACGGGCCTTTCATATTTAAAATAAATTTTCCTAAAGTAAAATTGGGATCTTTTCCAAAGTACACACTGCTCTAAACCAGTTTCTGTGCATCTTTAATATAAGCTGCGAACCTTTGTGTGTCAATTTATCAAAATCAATGTTTTTAAATCCTATCAATAGAATTGCTTTTGAATTTTATCTTGCAGTCTATCATGGATTATTTTTCATTATCAGAGAATTTTTTATAATGGAAATGTTTTCTCCAGGCCTGAGAATAATTTCCCTTATGCTATCCTCCTTAAACATCTCAAATTATTATTTTGAATATAAGTAGATGCATATATTCAGTTCTGTTTTAACACTCTTGTACTAATATCTAAATCTCAGAAACTTCAAGTCTACTTAAAGGTTCTTTGCTGACAAGGAATGTTAAGTCTCTGAAGGAAGAAGAAATTTTTTCATCCATAAGTCCATAACCAGCTGGATGGTGAAAAAGTGGGGTAGAAATGCATTTCTGAAATAATTGATGTCTAAGTTTTCAAATTATGTTTCTCTTCCAAGAAATCTGAAGGTAGGCTGACTATTTTAAGACAAAAAGACACCTTTATAATTGTAAAAAAGCATATTCCTTCTTGACTTAGTTATGCTAAGTAAAGACTCTATAAAAGCCGAAGTAATTTCTCAGTGGTAGAGCCTCCCAGTAACAAATGTAAGGCCAACATACAGTAGGAATTAATGAGTGGGGATGTGAGAAAAAAGAGCATTTTAAAGTAAGCAGGCTTAGGTGATAGTTGCTGTATTTCATTTACTACAGTTGTGTCTTTAGTGTATAAATTCAGATGAATTTTTGAAAATCAGAACAAGTTGTCTTTTCCTCAATCCTTGCACTCTGCAAGCATGATCTAGACCAAACTCCCAGTGCAGTCAATGTGTTGACTATACAAATCAAACTCCTTGTATTCAGTGTGTTTTGTTCCTTCTGGTAAAACAAGTTAGGGCCTGTCCAGGACATGAAATCTGATTTTATTTAAGAAAATTTAATATACAGATATATTAAAAACATTCAAGAAGAATTCTGCACTTCTTCAAAGTCCATTAAAGAGAATCTTCTTGCAGAGATAAAGAGTAGGTGGCATGAAATACAGCAAAATTATGCAGTAGACTGATGCCTTTCTCAAACTGCTATTAAAATTACTATCCACACAGTATATAGAAGCCAAATTTACTTCATTTAAGCAGCCAAATCAGCTCCTACTCACTTCATTCTTGACTGCTCAGCTCAATGTGTAGGATCACTGTGCGGAGGGTTTTGTGCATCTCCTCACAAGCAGATGTGGAGGCTGGGAAGTTTCTCCTCTAGTATGAATTCCTCCTTAGGAGCAGCAGCACCCTTTCAGTAAAGGCATTTTCAGATTGGACACTGCAAATGTTTAACTTATACCTTTGGAAATTGCAGAGTTTGGATTTGTAAAAAGAACTACTCCTGTCTGTAAACATTTTGAGCAAGTTTGCCAAGTTCTTAATCTTTAATGGTTTCAGGTTCAAAGTGAGCAAAATGCAGTTAGAAGCAGCAAATCCTACCTGATCCACAGACTCGCACCTGACAGTGGCCAGTCCCCAAAAACCAACATGAAAAAGATGGGGACATTTCACAGAACAAAATAGTAATTTGAGACCAGAATGTGTGACACCAGGCTGATAGGCAGAGTGATTGAGCTGCAATCTCAGCATATTGTTGGGTTTTATCTCTGTGGTGCATCAACAAGGGACAAGCTTTTGCAATTCATGTTTTACTCTAGGGCAGTTTACAGCTTACTGTATTTTCCAGGAAAAAATGCGGATACTTTTCTGTAGTAGTAAATTCTTTATGAAGAAACCAGTCAATCACTGCAAGAACATAGTTGTGAATTTTGTGCAATTTACAGTGTAGGTATCTCTGCATTTCTAAGATGAAAGACAGAAAGTCTAGCTGTTTGAAACCATTTATTTTTAATGTTTTATTGCTGCTAAAGTAGATAGAAAGATTCTGCAGTTTTCTTCTTGGAAAGGCTGATGGAATAAGACTCCTTTTCTGGAGAATTAATTTTATCTTAATTCCAATTCTTTTATAGTTATGATAGTAACATTTTAAAACCCTTCTGAATTTTGTATTAAAAGAAAAAAAATTCTAAATCCCACTTCTCTTTCCCAATTTTTGGCCTAGCCTTCTGTATTTCATCCCAGCATGCTCTTGATATGCAGCCATCACTGGAGAGCTATGAAATATTTACTGATTCCAGAACTAAGTTATCTTCCCTTAACAGTTTTTTGACCTTCCTACTAATACTGCAAATATTTGCCAATGGGTATTTGCCATTCCCTGAGGTAATAATTTAATTTTAACTTTTGTAAAGAAGAGAAAAAAAGCAAGCATTAAGATTATAAAGGGGATTTGATCTATGAGGCTGAAGGAGGCATTACCATAGCAAACAGAGGTTGAAGAAGTAATTGTCAAGACTTGGCTGGAGCAGAAGGGAGGATGTTTGCAGTAAGAAAGAGTTTAGTGGGCATCTGTCTTAAAAAACTTCCTCATGGATCTCCCTTCTTGCTCCTTTATCATATACAAGGGTTTCAGATTATTTCTGCACAAAAAAAGGATGAAGGCAGTGGTGTGAGGTTCTTGGCCAGTAGAAGGTGTCTCAAGCTCAATCCGAGAGAGGATTTTGGAGAAAGAGAAAAAATTAATAGAATCTTGATGAGAGAGCAGTGGCATCTGTATTACTGAGTTCATCTTAAGTAAACAGGTCTGTGAAAATGAAAGAGCATCATCCCAATCCCTACCCCAGAAAGGCAGTGGTTTGTAGATAAATTGAGCATAATTCCATGGAACTGGAGTTCAAAATCCCAGCAAAACAGGGATTATACCTGGAACCTGAGAGGCTGAGCTGCTTGCAGAAAGGCTACCTCCTACATTTTCAGAGAGGTGATATTCTGAGATGATGCCACTTGTTGGTATGAGCCCCAAATTCCCAGCATTTCCTTTAAAACCCTTATGGAGTAAGTGATCCCATGGACACTTTCCTGCACACACATTTTCCAGAAATAAATATAATGACCACTGACATAGATGTGCTTGAAACCATAACATTTTCTAATCATTTTAAGTTTTAATGCAAGTTTAATAAAGACTCATAAAAGAATCATGCTCTCTTTAATCGATTGCAAATGCTTATAATTACCCTGAGGCTGTTTTCAGCTGCTTGATGACTATAATATTCTCAAGTCTGTCTCCAGACAGTCTTAAAACTGTTTATTACTCATCTGGCTCTTTGCCAGCTTCCCATACTCATTTGCTTCACTGTGCCTCAATAAACATATAATTAATTCAAGCTTATTACTGAACTTTTTTTTTTTCATTAGTATTTATTACGTCATTCAGATAAGGAAAGAGGAGCATTAATTTTCATCTGTGTAACTTGAGTGTGTCAGGTGAGAACTTCTGTCACAACTTGCATTTGCTGATTGATGTTACGACTGCAAATTGAGTATATAATTTGGGCCAGCCTAGGATGATTCAGCTTCTGAATTATTCTATAAAATTTGTCTAGTGGAAAAGTGGACATGCTCCTACTTTCCAGCCACAGAACACTTGGAGGAATGTATTGCAGGAACTGTAAGTGAATAAGTGTAGCAAGATAAGAGAGTGTTTGTCACTCCCTCATGTTGCAGTCCTTAGGGAGGGGATAGGGGAAAGGTTCAAAGGTTTCATCTGACAGACCTGTGCTGTGTTAGTAAACTGGGGCCAAAATAAAACTTTAAACGTTCTCCCAATATTTGTGCAGTGGGAAAACTCTGTAAAAGAGGTGTTATTTTGAGGTTTTGCAGAGATACAAGATTTCATTTATATATGCAGCCTGCATCAGAAGAACAGCAATGATAGCTGCCACAGTTTCCTAAGTACTTTTCAACTCTCAACACCTTGTTCTATCTTCTCAGAAGTATTAAATTTAAGTTTGTAAGTTTATATTTTGGCAGCTAAATAAATGAACAGTAATCAAATGGGGAAACTTTTGAGAAGAGTAATTTTTGCATGCTGAATTGAAGAAATTATATCACCATTGGGAAAAAAAGTATGAATTTTGCGTAATAACATTGTAAATGTCAATTAATATCATAAATTGAAAAGAAAACTTGACTCAGAGCTTTAACCAGTCAAGAAAAAGAGGAAGCAGAGAGACAGGAGAAACTAGAAAGCATTTATAGCATTATTCCTAAATCTTAGTTTATCAGCTTCACTTTTGTAAGTTATGTTATTCAGAGCACCAGTTCACTCATAAAATATTCCTGTTTCTATATTGTAAACTTTTAATCAACTGAGAATGTTCTTTAGGAAGAGATAGATGTGGAGTCAGAGAATGGTTTGTCTTAAGGAAGTTTATAACACATATGCAGTCATGGAATGGCTTGGCTTGGAAGGGACCTTAAGAACCATTTAGTTCCAATGCCCTTCCAGGGGCAGAGACACCTCCACTAAACCAGGTTTCTCAGAGCCTCATCCAACCTGACCTGGAACACCTCCAGGGATGGGACATCCACAGCTTCTCTGGGCAGCCTGTGGAATGCCTCACCACCTTCACAGTCAAGAATTTCTTCCTAATATCTAATCCAAATCATCCCTCTTTCCTTTTGAACCCATTACTCCTCCTCCTATCACTACAGCTCCTGGGGTAGAGACCCTCTCTTGTTCCCCTGTAGCCCCCTTCAGCTACTGGGATCTCCACACAAACTTCTCTTTTGCAGATTGAACCCCACCTTTCTCAGCCTGTCAAATATTCACAGATTTTTCACTGCAAGGACACTTTTCTTACAAAGAATCTCTGTCACTCTTTATCCCTCTCCCTGGAAGGGGATGCACAGTTCCTCACGCTTATGAGAACCATCAGAGAACTGGTGAATTGTACAGGCAGACTTATAAAATATATAGTTGCTATTTAATAAAGACTTATACTTACACAGATATAGAAAGTTCTGTTGTACAGGATTTACATATATTTTTTTAAGTTTGACATGATTTGAAGGCACTAGGCAGGGAAAATTAATTTCTTTGCAAGAGGTTGTTTCACGCAGAAACAATCCATAGAAGCCTTTTGGAAATCTCTAGTGCAAACTGTGGTCAAAAGGGAATTGAATGAAGAGATAGAAAGCAGGTTATACAGTCAAAGTACATGGACAAAATATATTGCCATGTCAACCTTCACAAGTGAGGCTGTTGATCACAATCTGACTTCCTTTCTATTTTTTGAGAAGCTGCAGTAACAGCAGATGCTCTGAAGGATTATTTCTAACTTCATTCTTATTTATCTTTTTTATTCTTTGCTTTTTTTCCTTTTCCTTTCCAGTCAGGAAAAAAAAAAAAAAAGGAAAAAAGAAACTCAAAGGAAGCATCTTGTGATCTTGTGTCAACACTCAGTAAGATTCAAAACTGAAGTCTTGCAGGATTTGAAAACTGCAAATGTTGGTATCTTTCCCCTGACACTGATTCAACTGCTCAAGACTATCTGTATTGATTTTGCTTATTTAAAGGATAATTTCTAATAACTGATAATGTGACACAAAAGTAGCCAATATTTGAATGAACCTTTAAAATAGGGATTGCATAGACATTTCACTAGTGCCAAAATAGTTCATGTCAAACAACAAAAATTGAAATCACCTGCTTATATTTCAATTTGAAATGGAAATATCTTCAAAAAAGTATACAAGTGTATTTTTTTTCATTTTTCTCTGTTCAGTGATACTAAAAAATTGGAGACAATTTGTTGGCTTCTTTTTTATGTGAAAAATTTCAGAAAAATATAAACAAGGGGTGAAAAGACCCCAGTCATTTGCACCATTTACAAATGTTCAGCTTCTCCCAAGATACATCTCCACTTCTTTGGTTGCAGAAATTCTGATAATATAAATGAGATTTTGTATGTAATTAAACATTTGGGCTTGAATTTACTTCTCATGAGTTTGAACTACTGCTATATTCTCTGAAGTTAGATCATCCAGAAATTGCTCAGGTACCTGGTCCTTCTTAGTTCCCAAGTGGTAATATAAAAGAGCTGTAATGATTTATATTTTTTTAACTAATTTTAATTTGGAGATTCAACAGATTACATATAAAATGATTAATGAGAGGGAATTCCACTGCTGTCAAAGTAAAACGAAGGGCCGTTACTGAATCATCCTGCTAAATTGTTGTTTTCCTCAGTCTGGATCTTAACCATGTTGATAGAGATCAACACAGGAATGCAAACACTTTGCACAAGTCTTTGCACAGAGCAGGGGCACCATCAGAGTCCAGCTGAAGCTGCACACCTCCCTTGTGTACAGTGCATTTCCACAGTTAATAGTTGGTGTCATGTTAGCCAGCTCCGTGGAAGGAAGAATCAGTGTGGTAGGTGTAAAGCTATTCTTGGTAAGAATTTGAGCAGTGTTGTTTGTTATACAATGGCTTTTCTCATCATCTGTACAAATAAAGTGGTCTTTTGTGCAAATCAGCCAGTGAATATTTATGACAAGCACATTCACCTTTACCACTGCAGCTGAATCAGTTGGTATTTATCAGCCAGATACTCTGAGGAGAATGTTCTCAGATCTGAAATGCCATCAGAGGGAGGATGAGCTAATGACTGTAAGCCAGGCTTGAGAAAACCAAAGTGCACAGTGAGTGCCTTGTAATTTAGGTGGAACACAATGATACAGGTGGATGGATTAATTTATTACCATTAGTGAATAGTGCCATCTTTCTCATCTCCTGATAATAGTGTGATCTGAATTTTTTTAAATGAACTTTGCATCTACTTGTAGATGTTTCTTTTTAATAAGGGTGGAAGAAGTACTTAGCTTATGAGTTATTTAATATTTGCTGTTCATTTTATTCAGCTTATAAAATCTTCAATGCATATGCATCCTGGAATTCCTGTATGAGATGCCTGAAAACCAGCATATTTTATTCTAGGATGCCCTGATTATTAGGTTTTCTCCAGGTTGGACTGGGGGACTTGTTCCCTCTGTATAAAAAAGAGGTGGCAAAGGAAAGTTATGGGCGGCCAGATAGAACAAAAAATTGAGATGAGATCTGGTCCCATGTTTAAAAAAACCCTTGTGCAAGAATCATAGAATCTTGTGAGCTAGAAGGGATCCACAGGCTCATTGAAGTGCCACCCCTGGCCCTGCTCTGAGCATCCCCACAAGTCACACCATGTGCCTGAGCTTTTCCATTAAATGGTTCTTATGGTTTATGTTAGGTGAGGTCTGAGCTCCTGCCAGGCTGAAGATTTAGACCCATAGCCTGTGAGGGGCACTTTTCTCTGAGCATACTCTGTATTTAAGATGCCTGTTTCTTGTGCTTTCTTCAGTATCAAAAGTATTGTTCAGTGAGAACAAGGCATGTGAGTTTATGCTTCATTTCCTAAATTCTTTCTTAGGTCAGAATCTATAGTAGCTGGCACAGTAATGACAAGTTTGGTGAAGCTGTCACCTGAATCGAGATCTCAGCTGGAGCAGTGTTATACTGAGTACCTGCAATTGAATATGTCAGCCAGGTCTGCAGAGCTTCACAGGCTCTGGGCCTTGAGCTGTCCTCTGCAGGATGTTCTGCATGTGTGCCCCAGCTGTGGCTGCAGTGTCAGACCTGCTGTGCACCCCCAGTGCAGACCATAAGCCCTCCCTGTAGACCTCTGCCTTGTGGCATGGTTATGTTTGCCAGAGAAGGACATTTCCAGCAGGGACTTTGACAAATTTTGCTTGCTTTGTTTATTAGCGTTTCCGAGCCAACTTCTCAGTCTCTTAAATTGAGCAGTTTGGGTTATAAGGAGAATGTTTGGTAATGCTTCTTTTAAATTTCCAGCCTGGTTTAACCCTAAAGGTGATGCTGTCTACAGAGGGGTTCTCTGTTCTTGTGCACATGTGTGTAGACAGGAAGTGATGGCTCCAGTAAAAAACAGGAAATTTAATACTAAATTATAGTGGCATTGAGCTGGGAGAGGAGATAGCAACTTTTGATTTAGCATTTATCTGTCTCTATGTGCTAACTTTGGCTTTGATCACTAAGGAAGATAATTAATACTGGTGATAATGGAGAAACTCTTCTGAATTTCTGGCAATGACTGTGACTCATCTGATTTAAATAGAAAGTAAAAATGTGACTTCTGGCTGGGCAACAGGTTGGTTGGCTAGCAAATTCAGGGCAAGAAACACCTGTGTTCCAGACATGAAGAGTCTTGTGTCTCCTTAGCAAAACCATCTGTGCCACAGGTTGCTTGCCAGATTTTTCTGTAGAAGGAGTTTGTCTATTAGAAAGATGATTCCACAGTTCAGTGTGGATATGTGCCACTTTCAGACAATCCATGCAGGAAAGATAGTGCTGCCCATTCAGTGGCAGCATCTGTTCTTTGGCATGTGCTTTGAATATGATCATTGCTACTGACTTGCTGCTGAAATATTGGAAGTACCATCGTGATTTTAATAGCATTTAAATTGCAGGGTGTTTTTATGTGCTTTCTGCTGTTTCACAGCAGCAGGTGAGCTCCACCAATACCTCCATTTTGCTACTGGGCAAGCTGAGGATAACCAGAGTCTGTATTTATTTCCTGCCCATGTCTCTGTGTTGTACCAATGACAAAGACAGAAGTAATAAAGAAGAAGTGGGAATCTTAGTTTGGTACATTTTCCATTAGAATGGTGATGTTTTCCTAATAGCATATCACACAGATGCAATATGGTTGGCACAGTCACCTAATAAATGTAGAAAACAATACTGGATCTCTTTTATCCCATCATTTAGTGAAGATTCAATATAATTATTTCATTGTTTATATGCAGATCTTCATGACAAAGAAAATAATTTGGTCCTATAATCTGGCTTCTGGGTCAACACAGATCATGCAGATTTCAATAACTGCAGTGTGTTTATAAATTCAGGTCAAGTGAAATTATGTTCTTGTTTTGAAGAAGGACCAATGAAACTTTGGTGGTTCCTGCTCACCCTGTTCTGGTGTCAGAAAATATATGGATTTATGAGATAGAATTTAAGTCTTTAAAAAGGTTTTCATAGCCTAAGTAAATTTTCTTCCTGGTATTTTGATAACATATTTAGATCCCATCTACATGTATTCCTTGTGCTTCAGTGGTTTTGACTTCAACCAGTCAGTTTTAGCCATTATATGATTTAAGTAGTCTGGATCCTGAGTAATTCTCAGTGTGTGAGCCTCAGGAACTTTAGAATGAAGGGGTTAAAGTAGAAAGAAGTTATTTTATCATTTGCATAAAACTAGACATATTTGTAGCACTTCAAATAATCTTGTTGGTATTTAAAGTGCCAAAAATTTCTAACATCTCTGATTAGATTGAATATAATTTTCCTGATTTAGATATTAAATAGAAGCTGTAATTAGTATCTGATTCTCTTATGGAACTTTATTTTTAGGGCATGCATGTATTTTATTCATGGTGAAACTATCCTGCAAGTGTTTAGTAATACTGATATTTAGGCAGTGTCTGGAGAGTGAGGTTTTGGTGATGAATGTCTAAAGTAGCCTAAATGCCTAAAATACCATTTCTTTCCAGTTCATGGTATTTTGCAGCTCTAGACAGAAGACCCAGCTTGCTGTTTGTGAAAGACTTCCAGGACTAGCCCTGCTGAATTATTCTTGTGTACAGTTTGATTATAAGCTATTGCATGGCTATTTCTTCATAATTTGAAGCATCTCAGTAAAGTGGTGCTGGAGGAGGATGGCTGTCTGTAATATTTTCTAGTTAGTTGATCACTGCTGGTGAGGCAGGCAGAGCATTTTTTCTCCTGTACAGACTGAACTTTCTTTTCCTAATACTACTGTTTGTGGCACCCCTCATAGAAAGATTAGGGGAAGTTGGTAAGTCAGGATGAAAGATCTGAGTAGCCAAGCTGTTGTGAAAGTCTAATTGGAAGCTTTCTCAATTATAAAATGTCTCATGCAGGCACATAATAAGCCTGTAGATTCAGGGCTGACCATTTCCCTGGAAAATGAGTGATTGAGACAAGCAAAGAAGGAACTGTATTCCCTCAGAGACTGGAACTAAGACTATGCATCTAGGAGAGACCAGATTGAATATTCTAATGGGAGAAATAGTTTCTGGTGATTTTAACCACAAATGCCCTCCTAAACCTGAGGAACCTTTAGTTTCTGAAGAAA
Source organism: Cichladusa arquata (assembly GCA_026413545.1). Taxonomy (NCBI): domain Eukaryota; kingdom Metazoa; phylum Chordata; class Aves; order Passeriformes; family Muscicapidae; genus Cichladusa; species Cichladusa arquata. Next base: position 18,491,288 of record JAOTQP010001652.1, read on the forward strand.
GTTTCTTCAGAAATTCCTGTTTATGTGGGGTTACTGATTTCCTTTTTTTTTCTCACAGTGTGAGTTTCAGCTAGTGTCTCTTGTGTTGACTCTAGGGCTGTTTCTTCCTCCCCTGAGAGCAGTTGGGTGTGTGAGAGGCTTGCATGCCAGTAGGGAAGGAAGGATGTCCTGCTGAGTGTCCTCTGGGACAGCAGGTCAGAGTGACTACTGGAGGGAAAAGTCGTGATAGGGAACTAGTGGCTCAGCTCCTGAAAACAGATTGAGAGTCTGCTATGGTGACTAGGGTTCAGATAGCAAGGACTCAGTGAGGCTGAAGAGATTTTCCTCAGGTCCAGAAGGCCCTGATCTGACTTGTAAAATCATTCAATTATTTTAAATTTTAAGCATAGAGTTTGGGGTTTTAGTTAAAATCATTCGAAAGAGCAAAGGGAAAGAAAAAGTCAAGCATGCTTGTAGAGTTCAGTACTGGAAAAAGCCCTTCCAAGGGCTTGGGCCAGCTAGAGGCAGCATAACAGTGTGAAGAGTACCCAGACATTTCAGTTTGGTAGACTATAAATATACTACAAGCTAAGTAGTTGACATTTTGCTGATCAAGTCTTCTTTTCTAAGTCATTCTTAAGAGGGGTTTACCCAGAGTTCCCAGAAAGATCCACAGGAGCAATTTGCTGGGCAGAATTTACTAAACTCGGCCATTGGTATCAGATGAGGGCAGGCAGAATCATTGCAACCTCTGTACATCTGGCTTCTGCTTTGTTTCTGAAGGAAATAAATCGTTGTGAAGTTTAGAACAACGTTAAGATTTTTTGATGAGTGAATAACCCAAGCTTCACTTTGATACACGAAGCTACATAGCATGGATAGCACAGTTTTGAGTTTCACAAAAGAAAACAGTCTGCTCCCTGCCTTTCTCATCCTCAGTTGCCCTCCAACAACTCTTGCTTGAAGGAAGAATTGTGTATGATGGTCTCAGTGCCTTGTATGGATTTTAGTGTGAAAGTCCTTTAAGAAAGATTAGGATGAAGTGTGATGGTTGAATGGCCCAATTAGGAAAATTACTACAAGTGTTTGTAGGTTTATTTTCTAATGGCTGTTTTGGACAGCAGCTGTTGTGCAGCCATTCTTTCTCCTGTTTTAGTACTTTAAGAAATGCAGTGAGATAGCTCAGGAAGAAGTTTAATGAATATTAAGAGAAAGCCTGTAGGGATCTAACTGAAAAAATGTTTCTGTGAGATAAATTGAACAGTTACTTGTGTCTTTTTTTCCACTTCCCAATTAACATCTTGTTTGCCTTCTGTTTTTTCCAGATATCCGTGGAATACAAGAATTTTTAGACAAAGTATCTCAACAGGGAATGGATGTAGCATTACAGAAAGTAGAAAACAACATCAATAAAATGATCACGGGGCTCTTTGCCACTCTGAGGATAGAGGAACTGAACCGCTACCGGGATACCCTGAGACGGGCCATTCTCATAATGAACCCTTCCACAGCCAAGTCATTCCTGACAGAGGTATGTATTTTAATGAGAGGTTCTCTTCTTGTTTTACTGACCAAGACCACATCGGTCTGTCAAAAGATTTAGTTTATTTGACTTTATAATGGTAATCAAAAAAACCCAGGTAAGCTGTCCCAAGTAAAAGTTTAAATGTTCTCAATTCAAAGATCAGCATGCAAGGGTGTTTATTCACATTCCTAAATGTGCATGTACATTTAAAGAGAGAACAAGTAAAACCACATCCTGCATGAGTAAAAGCCTTTAGGAAATATGCAGAAAAATTACCCCTCGGGCTTCTGTTTGAAGCTCAAAGGTTCTGTCTTGCTATTGTGGCCCCCACAACTGAAACTTTTATTATTATTATTATTTAGAGAAATATTTATATAATATGTATTTGTGGATAAAATGTGTTTACCAAATTGATTTTTTTTTTTTTTTACATAAAATGATGTTGGTAATGTTCTCTTATGTGCCACTGAGTAGTAGTAAGGTAATGAAATGAGAGATTTGATTTGCATGAAGAATTTGAGATAATAGACTGAAGTCATGTTGCCAAGCAATATGGACCAGATTTTCAAAAGGTTCTTAGGGATTTAGAGACAGAAGACCTGCATAGTGCATTCAACTATGAGTTGTCTTTTTAAATAAGTGACATGGGTTTTTTTACATGGCACTGTGCTGTTTCAAGTGTGGTTTTGCATGCATGTATATTCTTCATCATCAACCAAGGCTTAAAAAAAAAAATAAAGCTCTGTTTTTTCTCATAGAAATACACTTTTCAATAATTTCTCTTTGGATCTGTTTCTAACTTGCATTACTTTTCTTCTATACTTTGCTATTACCTGGGTCTTGAGAAATTTAAGCTTAAAACCTACTTCTGCATAAAAACTACTGCATATCCAGTCTCAAGTGAATGCCTTTTAGGAACATTAGCTGGAAGTCGGCTTTCTTGATTTCTTTTTGAAAATTTTGTTTGCTCTTGATTTGTTTTGGTTGGGTGTTTCACTGTCCTTGTTACACACTTGAAGCTTGCTAATTCTGAGTAATGAGGGTCTGCTAATCTATCTAAATGTGTATAGTGCTTCATAAGGTTTAAACAATTTGTGGGCATGTTTAGATCGTTTTGCAGTGTTTTCATCACCCAAGTCACAAGTGTTTTATTTTTTTGGTACGAGACATTGTGAGATATTTCACATTGTAACTTGAAAGAAGCATGCTTGGGGGCTCTAACTACTGTAACTCAGCAAAATAAAACTCCAACATTGTTCTTATAGAGAAACACTCTTTTTAAAAAAAGATATATTTTATCATTTCTTTTTACACACTTGGGCATAATAACAAAGTCATTGTCATCTTTTGAAGTTATCATGTATGTGTTGCCAAGAAGATAAACAATTTACTTTATAGTTCTTACTTTGGCACTGGCCACTCAAGACTCCAAAATTCAAAAGACCAGTAAAAAAACAAGTAAACCAAATCCTCAATCCCCTTCCCTCAAAATATTTTCAATACTAAGCACCAAAAAATTCCTGTAAAACAAGAGACTTCCAATGTTTCTCCTTTTCTGCAGTCTGTAAGTCTACCAGAGAAGGTCATTATCTTCTTCTGCAACTGTGGTTCAAAGACTCTCACATCAGCTCTGTATTGCAGGTTTTTGCCAGGATAGCAGCATTTATTTGGAGTATGATATGTGAGTGGTAAATTGACACCAGGAGCCTCTTAATAGGAAGAGTTACTGAGATAGAAGTGTGGTTATTGCCATAGCTTATTTGTGTTGGTGACAGGAAGTGAACTAAACAAATGAGCTCCAACACAAAAGTCTTTGCACGAGAAATTTGCGGGGGTTGCTTTTCCAATGGATATTAAAAACTGTTCTTTTGAACAGTTGTATTGTAGGGGCAGCTGTATTGTAGGGGTAAAGGAGTTATAAGGCCCTATGGACTGCCAATGGGCAAAGATATTCCTAAACAATTTAATGGTCATGCTGATTCCAAAGCCTGTGCCTTGTGCATGATCAGTTTAGCTGGGAAATTTAGCATAACCTAGTGGATTTAGCATGTAAATCTTATACAGATAGTAAGAAAAAACTTCATATGCAGAAAAGCCCTTGGTTTTTTTTCTACCCAGTAGAAGCTTTTGGCTGCCTCGCTGGATTCAGCTGTCCGCTCCTCTCCCCAGACCTCACATAATCTCTGCTGCTTGGTCCCTTCTTAGATGACTGTTCTGGCTGAACCCTGTCATTGTTTAGCTGAGAAGAGGGTTCATTCACTCTGCAACAGCTGTAGTAAGCGTGGTCTTGATTACTATGCAAGTAACAACTATTCCAGGGTAAATAGCCAGACACTGCCCTGTGTAAATAAGCAGTCTATAAACTGGAGTTTGCTTGTGTAGAATTTATCTTTGTTCAGACTCTTTGAAATTTATTTTTTTTTAAAGCAGTATTGCTTTTTTTTATGTTAGGTGCTTCTTTCTCTCCACCTCTTCTATCTCTAGAGCTTGCAGAGATGAGATCTGTACTTATACACTTAATAAAATGGAGATTAG
>JAOTQP010001652.1:18509139-18551983 GCA_026413545.1 Cichladusa arquata
TATATTTAACTTTTTTTTTTTTTTTTTTTTTTTTAAAGGTAAGTGTACTATACTGATTTTTCTTTTTATCATGATATTTTATGAAATTCCTTTCATATCTGGCCTGGTGAATATTCCATTAAGCGAGATCCTCAAGATGCCCTGCATATCAATTTTTACTTAAAATTAGAGGCATAATTTCATCCATCTTGCCCTGTTGTCTTTGTAAGATTGCCATGAGACCATACATATGCTGTGGCTATGGTCTTGCTCATTTCAAATAAGTTTTTTGATACCCTCTTAGGACTATAGAGTTTGTAAAGCTCTAGGTGGTTTATTTGTCTTCGTCTCCTAACAGTGGCATCATTTGCAGCCTCTCAGTCTGAAGTGATTTCTGCAGGAGTCTCTGATGTTTTGGATAGATCCCTCTCTGCACATTGCTGCCTTCTCTCCACATGTTGCTGGTGCTCATGTGGATCCCAGCCAGCAGCTCTCTCCCTGTGGGGGCCATCACACACTGGCAGAGGGAAAATCTGCATGCAACTCCCACTCACTCTGTGTCTGACAAAAACATTCTTCATGAGGACAGAGTGGTTTTCATGGGGTGGCTGAGTCAGATTCTCATCATTTATATGATGATCTGGTGTTCACACAAAGTCCCATTTGTAGTTTGGGGTTTTTTAATCTTGCCATGAGTTAGTGCTTTGATGACTTAAGATGCCCTTCTTCCTTTACTTTCGCTTAGTTTATTTTTTCTTTAATTTTGTATGCAGTTCAATTAATCTGACTGCAAGTAAAAGTGCTTAGGATTTGAAGATTATGAGCTTTTTGGCTTCTGTGCACATTTCCTACTTGCTTGAGGCAGTCACACCTACTGCACTCAGTAATACTGAACTGGAACTTTCAACTTCTTGTTGCTTGAAAATTTTTGGTTTTCTTTGTTCCCATCTAAAATTTGATGTTTGTTTTCATATTCCCCAAATCAAGACATAGAATTCCCATAACCTCCTCATATTTCATAGTTTATTCCAATTACAGTCTGCTTCTCCTTTTCCATCCATGCTGACTTAAGCTCATTCTGCAGTTTACTTAGTCTGGCACCTCTTCTTGCTCAGAGGTTTCACTTCTTGTCCTGATTGTTTTTGCAATTTTTGATTTAACATTATGTGATATACAAAAATACCAGATTTTCAGAAAATGCAGCACTTAGTGATGATAGTTTACTCTGAAGCAGAAGACACATGATTAATTTAAGACAAATAGAGCATGAGATGTTTTTCACAAGACCATTTTTCACACCAAGAATATTTGTGAAAATCAACAGCATTTTTCTACTTTTACCCAATTAGTGGGGACTCTTTTCCCCACAAAAACACTTCACTCTTTCTTTTTGTATGAGTTTTAACTGTTTTTCCTAATAGTGTTTATTTTTTCAAGGAGCTTTTATCCATGATCACTATAGGGTGGATTTGCTTGACACAACCCATTGCTGTTAATATCTTTTGTTGAACATGTAGCATTTAATTTTTCAGTCACATTTGTGCACATTCTATTGGTGATATATATTATGTTTTGCCATACTGGTAATTCCCATGGATTGAAGTTCTCTGTTTATTAATGGTGACAAAGGTATAAATATATAGTCACATCATCTCTTCCTCACAGGATAATATAGGATGGAAAAGGAAGTTCTTATTAATATTTTCATGGCAATAGTTACCAGTCAACAAAATTTATCAACATCAGTAAATTCTTGTCTCTGACAAGAGAGATTGGTTGCAATGGTAAGTTTATCAATTGGATGGTTCTTATCCAAGCCTTCATCCTGTGGATGACTCTCACAGTAGCAATGCTGGTGATTTGCAGTTGGGCTAATTATTTCCTGCTGTCTTCTCTAATTCTGGAAAATTATGTTTGGGAACATAAATTCAGAATCTGCTTTGTGCTAATGACTGCTGATTGTTCTTTCTGGATTTTCATGGAACTTTAATGTGTTCCCTGTCCTTCAGACATCTGTTCGATGTCTAATCACCTAAACTTAGGCAGGTTTTAACCTTTATTTGTATAATTATTCTGGCCAAGCTGCTATATTCTCATCCATCCCTTATTGCTTAATTTTCTCTTTTCTCAGGATCTTCACACCTGCCCAGCATTTTAAAATAGCTGATTCTGTTTAGGAAGTAATGCTCAGGTGCAGACTTTCTCAATAAAAGGTGCATAGCTACAATGTGTTGCAATTGCAAAATCTCTTTCTCTGCTCTTGATTAATACAATCTCACCCAGCTTGAAGCTAGTCAAAATACTGATGAAAAATGGTTTTCCAGCTTGTTGCTCTCTCTGTTCTTGAGTCTGCCTTCTTAGTGGTGTAGAACACAAAGCTTTTGCTTTTCCCCAGACCCTTTTTTGAATTATTGAATGTTGCTTTTTTTTTTAGTTCTAGATGGTGTTCAGATGTCAGCACTTGTTTGCTTTGCACATTTATTATTTTTCACTGCTTTCTTCTGAGTGATCTCTCTTCTTGCATGGTTTTCCCTTGCACGTGGAAAGAACACATTGCTAATTCACACCAAACCAATTCGTTATCCTGCTTCTGACCTTTCCTTCAAACTTTCTTGTCACCTCTCCTATGATTAACTTGACAATGTACAGGCAGCTGTTAAGCTGAGACAACTGCCTGCTGTGGTGACTAATATTCCCTTTCATCTTTGTTCCTCTTTCACATGTCTAACTATCACTCTGTCTACCTACTTTAATGATCTGTCTTGTTTTTACAGTTCAGATACCAACTTTCAGAAGGCAGGATCACTCTCATCTTTATCCATGTGCCCAGTGGGTTTTGACCTATAGGACTTCCTTGTGGAATGTGCAATGCTGTTAAGGATTTATTTGTGCTGGGGTCCCACATTCTCATTATTTCCTGCCTGCTGTGGTTTCCCCCTTCCTCTGTGCTTCTACTTGCATGTTCTAGCACCTCTATGCCAACTCTTTCTACTTGTTCAACTGTTTGTTTAGTTGTGAAATATTTGCTTTACTGATACAATTTTATGATTCTAACCCCACTTTTCATGTAAGATAGCTACAGTGTTTCTTTCCATTAACAGTCTTCCAGTAAATGAAATGCCTTTTTTACTGCATCCATATAGCCAATTAAAACTTGAAATATGAACTGTGTTCCTTAAATTCATAAAGCCATGAAATAATATTTAATTTGGCTTTAGTATTAATTGGTCAGTACAACAAGTTGTTAAAATGGTTGTAAAACTCATAAACTAAATTATTACTGAAACTCTTACAAATAAACTTGATAATCAAAAAAACATATTGGGTAACATAAAATATGACAAATACTATTGCAGTTAAAATGCAAGGGAATTCCAATGTAACTAGCAGATGAAATTATTTTACCATTGTGAAGGAAGAATGAGGTTTCAGTTCCCATAGTTAATTCATTCAGGGATTTTGTAACATAAAGTACAATGTCTGGAGGAGCTGAGTAGCTCTGAACCCATAAATAAGTGCAGTTGTACTGTCTGTATCCACAACTTGCATGTTTTGCAATGTACTAAAGTTTTATTTCATCAAATCTCGTTTCACTGATACCTGACCTGCTCATATCTTCTTGTCTTCTAAGAGCATACACTGTCAATTTTGTTCCCTCTGGAATTTCAAATGTAGTGTTTGTGGACTAGCCCTCTGAGTGCCCACTTGTATTAGATACTGTAAAAGCATAGGAGGGATAAAACACCTCTGCTCTAAGACTTAGTTCAATGTTCAGTCTAAATCAGGGTTTCTCTTATTTGTACTCATCAGAACATTATATCTGGACTTAAACTGTTATTCAATGTGTGCGTGTCCTAATTTAATTTCTTGTGCTGTTTTACAGCCACAGTCACTCAGGTGAAAAATTATTATCTAGATCTTCTTTATATACATTGTGATTACTGAAATGAAAAAAAAACAAACAGTCCATAAACACTTGTTGAGATTAAATCCTAGGTGTTCTTCATAGACACAGTTATTGTAGAGAGTTTCTTAAGTCTTTGGTAAAAGTAACAACATCCAATTTTCTGCAGTTTGAGCACATTGGCTTTTTTGTGTTGTATTAGTCTCCTGTTGATAGTTGCATACATTTTGATTTATCTAGTGCAACGTTTCCTCCACAGTTGGCCTTCTGTTTAATACATTCTCTGGAAAGAAAAATTAGCCTTTTGTGCTCTCCCTTTTAACATTCTCCAAAAATGAGTGTGTCCTTCAATATTTGTTTTTACCTCTAAAGAAGCAGCAGGGTTTCTCTGGCTCTAAGGTTGTGGTTTCTTTCCTCTTTCATCCCAGAGGAATTATATTTGACATTTCCAGTTTTGGTAATGATGGAGCCACAAATCTTTCATTTTTAAAGATCAAATTATCCATAGCAATTAGTTCCTCATAGAATGTCAGGAACACTGTTTTATGTGACAGATGGATAAATATTTTCCCTTGGTTAACCAAGAACAAATATTTCTGGTAGTGTGGAATGCTAGGGCATCATTTAATTGCAGTCTTTAAATCAAACACTTCTGAGACATATATTTATTTCATCTTTGTTAAACCTGCTATACTGTTTCCATATAATGAACAGGTTGGAACCGTCATAGCAAGATTGTAGGAAAAAATTTCAGGACTAGTAAGATGTTAAAGGACCTTAGGTGTCACTTGAAATGTGACAGGCATATGTCCTTGTAAACTTCAGCAATGCTGAGGTAGTGACTGAAGTAGTGACCATCTCAAATGCCAAAGTCACTCTGGGGGAGATCAGAGGTGGGTGTCGGTATCACAAACCACTGGACATCACATGCCAAAGCAGGGGACCATTTTCTCTCACACTGCAGTTTCCACCAGTGCAGCAGAATATTTTCAATTTTCAGAAACAAATTATTTTCTTACATGCACATATAATCCCCAAACAGTTTAGCAGTAATTATGGAATTATTTTCAGGGATTGTGCCTTTGTTTAGTAACAATTAAGTGCTTTCAAGTTATATCAGTCTTGATAATGTTAAAGCAGTTTCTTTTTTTGAGTAGGACAATACATTGTGAAATTAACACATCAATTAAAAACATTAGTGATGCCAAGCCATACATAACAAAAAAGAGAGAGAATAATGTAGGCCTGTGAAGTTCAGGTAGCATGTGTGGCTTCAAAATAGGCTGGCTCTTTACCAAAAAAAAATTTCTGTCAAGGACATGGGAGTGAACTGACTTTGCTAAAGGTGCTCCCACACTGTTCATTGACAAGAGATCACACAGTTCTTTTGCTGCTGCAAACTTGAAGCTGTGTTAGCATATGCCCATTCACACAGAAGAGGTGACTGCTATTTCTGGCACTAGTTTGTGCCAGTTAGTGTCTGACACAAGGAGCCCTTAAGCTGAGCAGATTGTTCAGACAGTGGCCATCTCTTGGAGAAAATAAGTTTGGGTTATTGTGTCCTGCGACACTTGAACTGTTTTTGTTACCCGTGCAGGTCTAAGCACAAGCTTGACAAAGGTTTTCATTTTACATAATGATTTCACAATGTCTGTCTCTTTTGAAACAACTGGATGTAAAATAAGAAAATATCTTTTTTTACCTAGTGGCAATATTCCTTGCCCTTCCATTATTTTTTAGTAAAATCACTTTCTATATCCTTGGTTTCTTACATTTTCAAAGCACTCCACAAACATTGGTATTTTAACCAAGAAATCCAGTGTTTTGCATTACTGCCACAGCAGCATTCTTCCTGTATAATGGAAACTGATTTTAGAGGCAATGGGGAAAAGAGTAAAAAGAGAGCAAGAACAAGTGACACAGATGCTTAGAAAATGAGGAATTAATTTTAAAAGCAGCAAACATGACATTCCTATTGTTTCAAATATGTTAGCTCAGAATTGTATCAAATTACCTTGTCTTGCTAATTGAACCAGTAAAAAAAGACCCCTGATTACAACAATAAATTGTGCCCATTATTTTGTATTAAACACATATAATCTCTAGGCTGGAGCTGAGACTTGCCAATTTTGTTTTTTAGCTGCCGCAGAGTGGATTCAGGGAACAATTAAATGAAAATGTCTTTTCAATTTTTCAGAGGTTTTTTTTGTTTTTTTATGAGTCTGGCATAATATCAAAGAGAGCTTTGCACATAAGTCTGTTTGAAATACTTTTGGAGGGTGTTACTTTGGCAGGTCTCAGGCTGTATGTGTGTTTCATAAAGACATTCCTGCAGTTTTCTTTGCTGAAGCACATTGCTCATTGCTTGTCACTAAGTTCCTGCATCTCTTGTTTCTTTCTTTTTTTTTTTTTTTTTATTTTTATGTTTAGATACCATTTACAAACATATACAATCTAAATAGTAAGCAAATTTGAAATGGTGTCTATTTTGATTAATATAGATTAGGACTAGTTCGTAAATGAGTTTATTTGCATTCTAATAATTGCACTTTGCCCTTCATATGACTGTACTGCAACATGATTAAAATTTGCTAAGTGTCAAACATGACATTTAAAGAAGTACTGAAGTGTGTGTCCCTGAGATCAGGTCTACTGCTCTGAGAGGTGTCATATGGGAGGAAGTCAGAAATATTATGATTGGTTCAAGTTGCACAGCAAAAGTATGGAGACTCAAGCTCAAATTTGACATCAAAGTTAATGAACCTATGAGAATGAGGCATCAAATTACCACTGAAATTAGGAATTTATAAACCCCAAGCAGTGAGTGCTTGGGGTTCTTAAACAGAAAAATCTGTTCTTCACAGATGTAAATTATGAAGACCTCTGTCACACGTCTCATTCATATGATTTTATGAACATTTTTTGTAATTAGTTTAGAAAAGATTTAGAGCTGTAAGAAAAGACTTATTATGAAATGTCAGACACAATTAATTCAACACACTTTTACTTGGCAATAGAAAAATCAAGACAGGTCGTGCTTTTAATTTCAGAATCAAAAAAAGGACAAACTGTACTCCTGCATATATTTGAGTCAATGGGTTTTCCAGTATCAATATTATCAGTCCTTCAGGTAACTGCTAGTCTACAAGACAAGGAATGAAGCTTTGAATCTAAATTTAGATACCCTTGGTTGGCTCTTGATGTTATGAAATGGAAATACTCCATTAAGCTATTCATACACATCATCTGCTTTCAGAATCTGAAAGCAAAATGACTTGAGATGCATGCCAACATTCAGTTTAAATTCTTAAGCATATTGAACATTAAAAGTGTTATTAAATCTATATTGATGCTTGAAAATCTATCACTGACATGTAGGGAGGTTAAACATATAAATTTCCCTTTGATTTTTTTTATCCACATTTTATCCTCAGGAGAAATTTATATGATGTAGACCTTTTGGAATCCCAGCAGGTGGGTTAATGTTCAAGTGTGTGCTTAAGTATTGCTATAACTACATTCCTAAAAATGTTGGCTTTATGGTACAATATTCTGGTTATTATAATACTATATATTATATATTATATTATATTATGTTAATATTATTTATGCCCATAAAATACCACACATGCCTTATGTATCTCTTAAATATATTCTTGTGTTTTATTTGCTATATCTAATTCTTTTAAATATATCATACATATATGTTATATTAATAACACAATCACCATTGAAAATTCATGTAATGTAGGTATGAAATCCAAGGGTTATGAACTCTCAATTCAGAAGGACAGATGTTCAAACTTCCACTGTTTGAACAGTAGAAGAGATGGCAGAGATTGGAGAGAGAAAAAATTGCTCCTCAAATAATAATAAGCAAGTTCAGCTATCTGATTATAAATTGCTCATTCAGAATATTTGAGAGTTTCCTTGCATGTTTAAGTATATATAAAGAAGCCAAAATTTTCAACTTTTTTGGTAAAACTACTTGATCAGAAGAGATAATTCCTGAGACCTCTGAATTTTAATGAGCTGCAGTGAAAATCCAACATTTGAAAGTTTCTTTTGGAATGTAAAGTTTAGAAAAGAAATCCTTCTGAAGCATTCTCAAGATGCCAAAACATGACTATAAGTACAATATAATAATAACTATAATAATAATAATAATGAGAAAAAAATAACAGTAATAATATGAAGGCATAAAATCATAAATCCATAACAATAGCAATACCAAGAAGTTAGAATGTCACTGAAATGAGAAAGTAAAATTAAATTCTCCTGGTATTTCACTAGAGAGACTATATTACAGCTAGCACATTCTCATAAACCTGTGAGTTCACACACACGGACCAATGTTTGCAGTGCAGGTGAAAGGTTTGACTTTGTCTTTGGGGGTGGGAAATTGTTAACAGGTGAATTTCCAATACATTTTAGGCAGACATGAGCTTTCTTTGTCCACAGTTGGAGTAGGAAACTGGCCATGTTCAGATGTTACAATGCTGAATAGCACTTAATTATCTCTGCTACAGGAAGCTTTACATTAATATGGAGTTGTGCTTTTCCTGACTTCCATTCAGGTCTGCGTGTGGGTGGAGCCAGCTCACGTTTCTTCATAATATGTTGTGCAGATGCAAAACCTGAAATGAATGAAATTTGGAATTACTGTTAGAGTGCATGTGGCTTTGGGTTACTGGGGTTATGATCAGATTTAATGAATTCTTGAGTTATGCTGTTATGTTATTTTTCAAGAGAGGTAAAATTTGATCACAGTTCCTCCAGGATTTTAAATCTCTCTTCTGGGTGCAAGAGGTATATTTACAATGAAATTTCAGTGGCATTTTTCAGGAGTAGAACATTTTATAAGTTTTGATTTTTGTAATACATATTCATCCATATTTACAGAAAGGATTATAGTCTTGGGAGGTAATTTGCTATAAGAGAATGTACATTTCCTTGTTTGGTTCCTTTTTTTTTAATTATTTTTGAATATGTTCTAAAGCTGTTCCCAGGAGAATTTTTTTATCCTCTTAAGAGCCATGATCTACTGCCCTCATCTCTTTGTTAGACATGCATGCTTTTCATTTTTTTTTTCTTGACTTCTAAGTATTAATATTTTAAGGAGAGACATATGGAGGAGAGGAGGAAGGTCACAAACTATTCAACAAAGCTTAGGAAAACACCAAATCAGTTTCAAGGCTTCAGAGAGCACAAACCATGCACTATAGTTTAAGCCTTTAAAATTATTAAGTAGGTAAATTGGATTTTCATGGAAATTTCACAGAAAGGCTCATATTTACAAACACCAATATAATGTCTGAATTGAGGTGAAATCCACATGAGATTTGCAGACTTTAAAATTCAGCACTTTCATTTTATGTCATTGAGGAAAAAACCTAATTTTTTTATTCATATTTCATAAATAGCAGAATGAAATTTTACCCTCTGTTGACTGGCAATATCTTGCTTTTGCCAGGATGAAGTCATTAGAGATACATTATAGCTTTGCTGCATTCCAGAGTCTGCTGATGTTTTCTTTTACAAGACCAGTCTTTCAGACTTATGTAAAAACAGAAATTAAATTTTATTTCCAAGGAGAATTGAAAGCTTCTGTTATCATGAAAACAGGGGATTTTAATAGTGAAATAGAAAAAAAAGAAACCTTGAAGGTATTTGATAACTTCTTGCATTTATTCTAGGGGTCAGTAATCTATACTCCTATGCCCTCTGATTACTTGATCTCTAAAGGTGGTCAAGTCTCTTCACTCCTTGCCACAGCTTCACCTCATGAAATTCAAATATTTGGGAGAGGTTCCTTTTGCTATGGATTTTAGCCACTTAGCTTAGTTCAGCCCAGTAAGATGACCTAATAACAAAACTGTTAAGTGTCGTGAAATGCAGGAGCAGGCTTCTGTTTTCAAGGGTAATTGAAGATGTGGAAGGTAGATTGATCTCAAATGACACTTGTTTGAGTCATTTCAAATTGGGCTGTATCCAAACCCATCAAAGACAAGACTCTCAGCTGTCTCTCCTGCTGAATAAGCTATGTTAACATAGGTGACTTACCAAATTCTTTTCATGCAGAGGAAACCAGACCAAGATTAATGCCAAACCTGTTTTACGTTCCAGCAAGGTGTCCTTGTCTTACATATTTCTCTTTCAGGTGTTTGAATAATAGAAACTGGAAATATCATTTATATCATGATAACTTAAGTGACACCTTTTCTCATACAGTTTTGAAGATTTGTGCTTCAAAGGAGACAATTTATTGATATGCAATCTTTATAATTTCAGATACCTAAACAGTATTTGGAATATTTGTTTAAACTCTATAGACAGAACTTTGTGGCCTAAATTCACCTGTAATTGTTTCTTCTTGCCAGAATACAGTACAATCATTTAGAAAGTTACTGATTAGCTGCTTTAACACATTTAAGTCAACACTGTAATTTAGGAACTTTTCTAGCATCTTAACAAACTCCCAGAGGAATGTCTCATTAGCCCAGTGTCTGAAATTGATTTTCTAAAGTGTAAAGAGCATTTGAAATATTTACTTGGTGATTCAGGCTGGAATGCTGCAGAAAGGAAGGTGTTTTGCTCAGTCTCTGATGTGTTTCTAGCAGCTACAGAGTGAGCAAAGAAGTCCAGCATTTCTGTGGAAAGGTCCCTACCAATTCTTTCTCTACCTTTCCTCTTGATTAGCATGGCTCCTACACTACAGAGCAAGTAGAAAAATAGGAGAAATTGGTCCTTAAGCTCTGGTCTTAAGTTCTGGTCCTTAAGTTCTGGAATTTCTGTTGTGTTCCCATTTATGGTTTTGTACAGGTAAAACACAGGGCTCATGCTCCTATAAGCAATTGAAAGGTTCCCCTCAGAGACAGTGGTAAGAATTTGGAGCGCTGCCTTTTTGATAGAGGTTTAGTGTCTTAGAGGAAATGTGTGAGCTCAAACCTGAGTGCCTGGCAGTGACAGTGCCAGCAGCTCAACTGTTTTTCTATATAATGCTGCCTCCATCTTAAGAAAATGCTGATGTGCAGCAGTGGAAAGCCCAGGTGAAGGGAAGCCCTGCCATGCCTTTATCTGATAGGTGGCTGCTAACAGTGAAGAGCTAAGCAAGAGGGGTAAGGTCTTCTGGGTCTCCCCTCTCTTTTATCTGATTGTAGTGAGCACAGCTGGCTACAAGAAACGGTCATGACATCTCAGACACAGGAGATGAGACACCAGCATGAGCCTGGGGTGGGTAGAGGAGTCCCTGCTGTCCTTGCCTAAACAGTAGGTGGAGACACTCCCAGTATGTTATCATCACTTTTGAAGGGTTCTCTTTTTAGTTTGTTTTGTTGTATGTTGTTTAGGGGAGGGGGATAAGTTGGGCTAGGAATTAAAACGTTCCTTGTTTCTTATGGATATCCAGTACTGTGGATAAGCTATTAGAATTTCCTCCTGTCTTTTATACTATCAAAGGAAAGGTCATGCTATTGTCACTGTGCACATTAAAGGGAGAGTAGAAAGAAGTGCAGAGGTCCTTCTTTCTTCCTGTATCCAGGCTGTGTTCAAGGAACAGAGGTGTCTGAGCTGAAACAGTTGCTTTAGGATGAGTCCTGTGCCTGTCTTCTTTCTTCTGTATGACTTCCATTTTCCACTCTCTACATTATTGGGTTGTTTAATCTGGCTGTTTGTGGTGGGTAATATCATTAACTATTGTTTTTCTGATTCTTCTAGCAAGTCTAGTTAAGCAAAAGTAAAAAGCTGAGTGGTGCACTTTATTTCTGAGAATAACCAAAATTTCTACCATTATTGATATTGTCTGCATAATAAATACCCTGAACAATTCCTGTAAACTGGCAATGAATGCCACGCAAAGAAGTTCTCATTAATGGTACCTTGGAAAAAACAGAACAGAAATCCAGAGCAAGAAATTAATGCCCTTGCCAATAGTCACATAAGAAACTTGTGCAAAGCTACTAAGATACTATCAATACATGTTTTTTAAATATTCCTGTATTCCTATAGTACATGATACCTTTTACCCCAGAAATCATCCTACAATAAATATTCAAAAGAAAGAGATTATAATATATAGAATCTATACTGTTGAAATATCAACATATTGCCAGCTGAAGCAATAGCTTTGCATGGAGTACTGATGTATACATTGCCATTTTTTCTCACAAACACAGCAGGTGGATTTAGGAGAAGTCAGACATATAGTTGTCTTCCTCTCTGAAGAATACAAGTTAGCCATATATTGCAATTACAAAAAATAATGTATTTATCCTGAAAAAAAAAATCTAAAAAAAAAAAAAACAAAACACTTTAGGCTCAGTTATTGGCAAGTTGAGCAGTGGAGAGGGAAGAACTGAACCAGCGACCAGGCACCTTGAGGAGACTGACACTACCTCTTTCTTTTTCATATTTCATTTAAATAATTTTGGGGACTAAGATGTAAAGAAAAAAATGTAGATGCAAATGACCATTCAAAAAGTTGGAATTTCTGTTTTCTTTGAATTAAACCTTTCCTTTGACATTTTAAAAAAGATTTATCAGCAGAATTGTTCCACATGTCAAGGGGGAAAAGAATCTTTTGCACAGATCTGGACATAATGGGTTTTTACTGGAGTCAGAATGTCAGGTTTATTAATTGTGTTTTTTAACTGATAAGTAAACTGGTTGGTAAGCTGGGAATGGTTGTATTGCTGTAGAAGTTAGTTAACAGGTTCTCACAAGGTTTCCTTATTTCAGAAAGGGGCAATTCAGCTTTCCAGGTTCACCAAACAGATAAAATTGTTCTCCCTCTCTACTAAGCCAAGTGTTTCTAAAGGTAATTTGAAAAATATTTGGTTGTCAGGTTCTCGAGAGAGAAATGCCAAAATTAATGCATCTTCCTCCAAGATCTCTCAATGCTACACTTGAGACACCCGAGCTAAGCAATGGCTAAAATTATTACCCAGAAATTGGCAGTGCTTGGCATGAAAATATCAGCAGAAATCAAAATTGATAAAATAAACACCTCATGAGAGAGTGGACGTGAATCACTTTGAAATACTTGACCAGAGGAACTTGAGTAATGAAAAGTACCAAGACTGGAGAATGAGTTGCTGCATGAAACCATTTGAAATAGCTTCTGCAAAACATTCAGAGCTTAGTTAGAAAATGTAGCCACCCCCTTAAAGAGTGATGCAAAGGAGTATTACCTTTAGGAAATGAGCACTCTTGATTTTATCATCATGCTCAGACTACCATCCTTGAGCTGGTAGCTCAGGCTACCAGATCTCTTTCTGTCCCTTTGTAAATTCTATGTTGTGATTACAATGGGGAGAACAGAGCAGGATTTGGCAGTTTTGGTTTTTTGTTTAGGGTATTTTTTGTTCTGGTTGGGAATTTCTGTTTTGAGGTTTTTTTAAATCTTGAGGGGTTGGTTTTTTTTTTTGTTTGTTTGTTTTTTTGTTTGTTTTTTTTGTTGTTGTTGTTGTTTTGTTTTTGGTTTTTTTTGTTTGTTTGTTTGTTTTTTGCTTTTTTGTTTGTTTTTTTGGGTTTGTTTTTGGGGTTGTTTTCTGGGAAAAGTTCAGGATATGGCTTTGGGAAAAAGATTATAAAAGTGCACAAGCAGGAGATGTGCTCTAGATCTAAATAATCACATGGCTATGAGCTGTAAGGTGATATTGTGCCTGATGGAACTAAGATACTGTCCTGGGATATTTTGTTCAGTGTGCCAGGCTCCATGCTCCCCATGTCTCGCTCTTTCTCCCTGGACATCAGCTCAGTAAAATAAATACAAGAGCACCTGAAGTGCCCTTTTCACCTTTCTGAGTTTGTGTCTCATTGACAAAGGAATGCTCTGGGATTTGTCAAAACCCTACAGAAGTTACAACTCTTTCTTGTCTTCTCTTTTTTCCCCTCATCTTTCTTACCTATTTCTATAGGTATAGTTTAAGCTAAGAAATACTTCTGACAGGCATGTTCTGTATTTTTGCCTCCTGTCATTGATGTCTGATGCCAATCCTGACAGGCATGTTTCTGTATTTTTACCTCCTGTCCTTGATGTCTGATGCCACTCTTCTTAGTTTTACTTTCATATTCCATTTTTTTTACTCAGTTGAGAGTGAAAATGTAAGAAGGGAAGGTAGTGTAGTAGTTTATATGAAGAAGAATGAGGATTTTTCGATCTGTACTGTTGTTCCAGAATGATCGCTCTACAATCTACTTTTCCACTTGGAACAGAATGTTTTATTCTGTTAAAAAATAATTCTCTCAGAAAACAAAGGTTTCTGATGAACCAATGATGAAGACATATGACAGGCTTAACTCTTAGAACTGTGCTGAGATATAGTACCTGTTGTGTTTTCTATAAAAATATAGAACCCATTATTAGTAGAATTTGAGATACAATGGCACTAATTTTTATTTTCCTGTAACTCAGTTTTGTTCGTGGTTGGGTATTTCATTACATTGAACTGGGTCAACTTACCGTAAACTGGAAAGAACTTAAATTTTAGGTCACTTTAGGACTTCAGCTGTGGAAACAAATTTGAATCTTAGAACATATGAGAAACTAATGCCTGAACATAAACCAACTTTATCAGTGTAAGTGCACATGAAATTATCTCATCCTATATGAAAGTTTAATGTAATTTCCAAACTTTTCTTAGCATTCTCTTAATACTGCTTTATAAATTACTGTCTTCCTCTTCTTATCATTTGTGGCTAGTACTTGTGCTGCTAAACTGCTTCTTTCCTTCTGACACTGGTCTCCTTTCTGAAATCCTGGAGTTTTTTCCACTCAGCTTTCTAAGTGTTTTATTAAAAAGTTCTTCCCAGCTTGCTTGCACTGCAAAAGCTAGGACTTAGTGAAATGGACTTCTCTGGAATATGGGAACAGACTTTGACTATTGCTTTAAATTGGCCAGGGAAAGAGCTTCTGAAGTGCCCTGTCCTTAAGACAGAGTTTAAACAAGCATCACATTATTAAACAGAATAAACCCATTGAAAGTTTTTGTTTGCTATTGTTTTCTTCAAAATTCTAATAGCTTATGGCTTGTGATAATAGAAGGTCCTGGAAATCACTCTTAATCACTCTTAATTCCAGCAGCAGACAGTGGGGGAATTGGTCACATATAGGCTTGGAGGCAGTTCATTAACTGGTGTTACAGTAGCTCTGCCATTGTTTATTTTAAACCCTCTCATTTTACACACCATTCTGGACAGCGTCCGTGGGTATTCAGAAAAAAAACAAGTTAAATAATGAGTCAAAGAAATCATTGTTGGTACAGAGGTTTCCTCCATGTTTCTTGGAGGTATTTTTCTTGCTGGTATTTATGATTCAAACAGCATACTGAGAAAGAGGTAGGAGAGAATGGGAATTAAAGTGAATTTTCACAGACATATACTGAAGCAGAAATTTTGCTGGTCTCTTGAAGTTGCATGACCTATTTTTATCCCCAATTGCAGTTCTGTTTGTTTTCCTGGTGTCTTAAGACCACTTAGCTTTAATACTTACTGTATCAGCAGCCTCATTAGGAATGTGTCAGCTGAGAGAAGGAGGCTACAAGATGTGTATGTATCTCTAAAGATCATAACAGAAAATTAAAAGAAGCATTTAAAATGAATGTTTCAGGTGTGGGGTTAGTTTGGTTTTTGTTGGTTTGTGTGTTTGGTCTTTTTTAACAGAAGAGGTTACTATTATGGTGAGGTTTTTGACAACAGGTAGTTTTCAACATCCTCTCCCTGTCTTTGTAATTAATTTACTGCCAACATCAAGTTTTTTCAAAATGCAAAGAATGGCATAGTCTCTGCACTGTGACAGCCTTTCAACTTTAAAAATACAAGTAATGTCTAAAGCAAGAGACCAAAATCAGTCACCAAGCACGCTGTGCTCTGCAGTGGCTCGTGTGTCTGATGCTATTAACTCAGTGAAGAGAAAGGAGATGCTCAACTGTCATTTTGCATAACAAATTTGATGCAATGTTTGATTCTTGGAAAATGCAAACAGTCCTGAGAGCAAGCAGTCGAGTCAGCAGGTCTTGGTCACTTCCTTTCCCCTTGCCCTCTCAAGAGAGGGTCACATTTCCAAGAGAGTGTCACAGCCCACAGAGGGATAGAGCCACGCACCAGGGATTTTGCATTGGAGGACCAGGAATGGTTGCTTTGTTGCAGGTGAAGAAAAAGAAACCATGGGTTTGAAAGGAGAGATGGATTACCGGGGAGTTTTGTTCTTTTTTCTGTATTAAGGCACTGCTGGCTAGACCTTCAAGAGCAGCATTTTTGACACTAATATTTGGAGTTGGGGATGGTGGTGCTTAAAGGACTTGCAGGTAGGTAGTCTAGCACAGAACAGTGTTTCAATCTCACCATGGCAAGCTTGTCTTAAAAGAAAAAAATTAATTCTTCAGACCTAATCCTGATTTATTTACTTAGCTGGATTTTTTTGTTGGTTTTTTTTTTGTTTTGTTTTCCGTTGTTGTTGTTGTTGTTTTTTGGGGGGGATTTTTTGTTGTTTTTTGTTTGTTTGTTTGTTTGTTTTTTGTTTTTTTTTGTTTTGTTTTGTTTTGTTTTTTGTTTTGTTTTTTTTTTTTTTTGTTGTTGGTTGGTTGGTTGGTTGGTTGGTTGGTTTTTTTTAATAAGGAATGACAGATTTGGCACTCTGGCTCTTTTCCCTACTCTGAGAGGTAGTGCTTATTCTGTCATTTTTAAAGTGTGAAGGGACTTGCCCTCTTGTCTACAACATGTAAAGCAAGCCAGAAAAACAGAATTGCTGCTCCTCATTAACAGTGTGTCTCTGGTTTGGGGATTTTGTCTTTGTTCACCAGGCAGCAGAGATGCTTCAGTAACAAAGGTGTCTCTGTTTATTTCAAAGCAGAATAGTAAACAAGTTCCTTGTACTTAGTGAGGCAACCTGTTTTGAAGGGAATTTAAGAACATATCCATTACTTGAAAAAAATGAAAGGGAGAAAATAATCTGTACCTAAAAGGTTTCATTCCTTTGTGACTAATGATCACAAAAATTGGTTATATTCTATTTCTTGTTTCAGCTCTGAAAGCTGTGGTATAGAGAAATACATGAAGAAACTCTCACTTATTCCAGGTGGATAGACTTATCTATTGCTGGATTCCTGCTTTTGATTGACTCCACTTCTCAAAATGCTATGTATTCATGAAACAGTAGAAGTTCATAGGAATTTGTATGTAGTGTAGATCTATACAGAGAAATCTGTATGTACTGGGCTTGTCTGCTCTTCCATTTACTCCTGACTGCTGCAGCCTCTGCAAGCACCTCTTTTGTAGGGAAATGGTGTAAAAATCCACTGCAACCACAAGGAATGATTGCTTAGAAATTGCACACAAAGACTTCTGTGATAATTTCATACCTGAATCAGTTTTCCTGCCTGTTCACCAAATTAGGATGGGGAGGCACTGTAGAGCATCTTCCTCACAGGTGAACAGGGTCAGTTCATGGGCAGATGGTGTTACTGTGACAGAGGATCCAAGTGGGATCCTCCACATCCCATAATTGTCAATTAGCAGCAGGATGTGTGTGTGTGAGGAATGATCAAGAATTTTCCACTGACCACCAGAAATGCCCGTTCTTCAGAGAGAAAAAAAAAAAAGACTTGTTAGAGGCAAGTTGCATTGAGTGTCTAAAGCAAAGCACAATTAATCATTTTTCATAATTGTCTAATGCAGCAAACAAACTTATATTTAAGAACTTGACTTGTACGTGCTATTATTTAGGTAAGGTTTAGGTTTTTTAAGTAACCTCCTAGTAGCCATTCTATTCTTTCCATATTTCTCCACTGAATACCAACTATGTTTGATATAGACCTGGTAATGCAGATTGTACATTAATATGGACTGTGAGCTCTCC
This sequence comes from Cichladusa arquata, assembly GCA_026413545.1. Classification (NCBI taxonomy): domain Eukaryota; kingdom Metazoa; phylum Chordata; class Aves; order Passeriformes; family Muscicapidae; genus Cichladusa; species Cichladusa arquata. The sequence goes on from JAOTQP010001652.1 coordinate 18,526,878, forward strand.
AGAATGCACTACAGAATATGAGCATAATTGATTCCTACCCTGAACTGGAGCTATTAATTACCTAAAACAATACAGCCATAATAACATTTTCTGTGTGTATATATTTTGGATTGGAAAAAAAAAAATGAAGAAGAGAGATAAAGATGCAATTATTGCCTTGACATTTTGGTAATGAGATTTTATGCTGAGCTGGAGTTCAAGAAAAGCACAGCAAGGGAAACTAATAGAAAATAGTAAGGAAAAGAGCAGAGGTTGGAAGGTACTAAGGGCATCTTTGAGGTACCACACAATTATACTCATCTCCTCTGCTGAGCTTCCCCTGCTTGCCTGTCTGTTTCTAACATCAGCTCTGAGGTGGAGGGAGAGCATCACTGCAGTGATAAAAGGCATCTAGCAGTTAGAAGTCATCTCCATAAACAGAAAAGTGTGTGTCACTGTGGACTACCTAACAATATTGTTGTTTATTAACAAACACTGCATGTGAGTAGATAATGAAAGTAGAAGCTGATCCTCCTCATTTTTAGCTGGTCAGTGTCACAGATGTCTCCTATCTGCTTTCTTATCAGTTGTTGCTTTGTTTCCTCTTTTCTGTGTCTTCATATTTGATTTTGTTTAGGCTAGCTGCTTTTTTTTCCCTGTAGCTGAAGAGTTTCCTTCACTATCATACAGCTATAAAATTAAGACTAAAGAGTTATGATTTATCCTGGGAAAAGGTTAGTTTCTCTGTATTACCTAGAAAAACAATACTTTGGTTTTTAAAATGAAACGCTTCTTCAAAAAGTTTTGCAGGACCATTGTACATACTTTCTGTGAGAAGATTCTGAAAACATATTGATGTGCTTGTGTCAGCAAACATAATTATTGTTTATATGTTCAGTGATATTTAGCTGGGCTATCTCAGGTACTTCTCTGTAGCCTGATATTTTTAGTCTAATTCTTTTATTTTTTTCCATGAATAGTGAACACTACGGATTTTAAAGGAAATGAGTTGTTGAAAAAGATCATAAATAAACATTTTTAGAAGAACCGTTGATTGTCTGTTTATTGGATTCATTAGTGTTGTATGAAAGTAGTAACTGAGAAAGAAGTAAATAAAAAAAATTATCCAAAAAGTTAATGATATCATCAACTGGACTATATACAGTGGCTTAGTCTTGTATGCTCATTTTGTACTTGAAATGTAAAATTTCATCAGTAAGTTATTCATAGCTGAGTTTTAGATCTGGTTGTAGAATTTCATGCTTTGTATGAATTAAAAGGGAAAACTGTGTCAATAATGGGAGTGAAATGAGGCTAGCCACTGTGGTTGATGTGCTAATATGCTGGGGGAAAAAAAGGAGGGGGGGGAATTAATTTATCACTATGGTAAATTGTTAATTTGAAAGCAAGACAGATTATACCAGTTCATAATTAACTGTAAATGCTTCACCCCAAGGACTTTGTTTAGCACAGGAACTGATTGAACAGGAAAGATGGAATAACTTCAAGTAAATCAGGTCTTAAAGCATCTTCTGCCCAAACCTCTCCTCTCAGTAATTAACATCCTCAGAAAGGAGAAGGTGCAACCTTGATTTATTTTGTAAGATTTGAACTGGTGTATTGATACTGTTCTGGGCTCTGATTAGGGACTTCCCACAATCCCTGAGTCAGAGAGTTTGCATATTGAATTCAAAGTTCACATCCAGGTTCAGCCCTTATTGAGAAAAGGTTCACAGGGAATATCTTATTCCATCAGGGCCTTAACTTCAGGCTAATTGTGGTCACTGTGAGAAAGCTGCCTTTTTTCACTGTAGCTCTTGCAGGTGATCTGATTTACATATAATAATAAGTTTTCATGATTTTCATGATTTTTTAATGGGAAAATGGGGAGGGGTGAAGTTATACCACCACCATTTGTCTCAGTGCATTGGGCCACAGGAATCTGATGCCTTCTATGTGAAACTGGATATATTATGAAAAAGCAAAAACATTATAAAATAAGACAGGATCATGTGGGGATGTGTATGCCTGGGACTTTTTATTTATTTATTTATTTAAAATAAGCTTAGTAGAGTCTCACTTTTCTTTATCAGTCAGTATTTGTTACATGCTTTACCTGCCTTAATTACAGAGCTAGAGACACTTTAAAAAATTAATTGCTTGTACCCCTCTGTCCTTAGTCATCTGCATTAATATTCATCTAGGAAGCAAAGACACACTAACACAAGGAAGGTGTGTTTCTCAGAATGGGAAAATATCCCTGGCACCAAACCAAGGGTAGAAAAGAGACCTTCACACTGAAACTATTTTTTATGAGATTACTCAAAAAAGTCTTTTTTATGTATCTCTACATTGTTATTTCAGAGACACTCTTCCTTCATTCCCATGAGTAAGTTGTGCTTCTGCCCTGATAAATCCCTAAAATCATCCTGTTTTCCTGGAAATTAAGTGAGAGCACTGGCAAATAAGAGCACTTGGCTGAAAACAGCTTTTACTGAAGGAAGTGGGGCCAGAGGTCTTGGGGCTGTACCTAAAAGTTTTTCTCTGTCTTTAGGATTGAGGAACTAAATAGAGCTTTAAGGGAAGTATTTTCTTGTATGCACTTTCAAAAATACTAAATAAAAAAATGAAATATTAAATAATTTTAACAGCACATATAAAAAGTTAGGTATCAAAGACCAATAAGTATAAATTGGGAGAGGACTGCTAACTCTAGCTCTTTTTTGGTGGAGCAGAAGCTCAGATAGGAAAACATTAATTTATTGGACCTATTTTACAACATAGTACTGTGGTAATGATTAAATAAATATTACACAGCAGTTTTCCAAATTATTTAAGGACAAAAGCTAAATCAGTTTATATTGGCTTCATTATCTCACTAGCCAACAAAGATACTTCACTTCTAAGTTTTGGACACTGTCATAAATAATGCACATAAGTTCCTTTCACTAGGTTTTTAGTGTTGTCATGGAAACAACATAATTTTTTTAGTGTAAATAAAAGCTTTGTAAAATCATATTTATAAGAGATGTAATTTGGGACCAAATTTACTATGGTCATGTATCATCATTTTGAGCAAAGAGGAAGGCAAAGGTTTGAAAAAGAAGATGCAGACTTAAAAGATTTGTGTTGCCTTAGTGTGATTGAAACACAATGCAAAATAAGCCAAGTAGGTGTAATCTGCAAATTTTTCTTCTCCTCTGAGTTTTTTGTTGTCTGCGTCTCAGTGCTCTGCAATTCAATATCCACAGAATTTTCCTGTCATTTCCTTCCCTTTAGGAGGATGTCTCTTTTTTTGCTTCATTTTATAGGTCATAATTCTAAAAGCAGGTCATTTTTTTGATGTATTATTTCATATCTGTAGTTAGTGGCACTTGCTACAGATACTGAATAATAGTATTTCAATAGTGCTTACACAGAGCAGCTCTTGGCTTCATTAGTGTGTCCATTTAATCCAGAGGCAGCTTGGTCACTCTGTGGTCATTTTCCTCCTTGTCCTTTTTCTTATGGCTTTCTTCAGGTTTCCTGCATGCTTATACAGCAGAGATGGCAAAATCAGAGATTATTAATATGTTTGAGAATATAAAGGAAGCTTTTCAGATTAAAGTGAAGAAAAATGTGTTACAGTCACATCAAATTGGTCACTTTATTACCTTACTTAGTGCTTTTGTGGGTGCATTCTAAGAACAAAACTTTCTCTGACATAAACAGCCTCAGACAGTCTTCAGTCACCATTAATAAGTTTGAATGCTGCTTAAGTGCTCATAGGCACCCAACCAGCTCAGCTGCACAAGAGTTGGGGTGAATGTGGGACCAGAAACCCATTGAGGAAAAAACTACCTTCAAAATTATTTTTAAAATTTCCTGTTACATTGTATTCCATGTAACTGTTGTAGCACATTTCATAATTGTCCCTTTCAATATTACCTGCTCCTGGCAAGGAAGGTAAAGCCATACACCCTCCTTCCTATTACCCATTCATGGTATTGACATCTTCCTATGTTTTTCACTTCTCCCTAGCACCAGAAAAGCATTAAAAAATGTGATCACAATATTTTTACTTGTAGACACTTCAGCTTACAGGTCTGATCTGCATTTTCAGTTGCTTCATCTGCCTGAATACATATGCAGCTGCCAAAAAACAAGAAGCACACATCCACAGGTTGAACAAAGCTGAGACCTCCAAAGGAGGCTTTTTTTTTCAACTAGGTGATGCCAAAAGTATTTATGCTTTAAATGCCCTTTGAACAATGAAACACAGCTGTGGGGAGCCTTGGTGTGTGTCTGAGGGAATACTACAAATGGAACATAATGAAAAGCCTTTTCCCTCCAAAAGGAGTTTTTGTGCTTAGAACATGAAATATTGCAAGATGACAACACTTATTTTAATTTCATTAGGTGAAGCACTGAGAGTTTTCTTTCTTTTCCATGTATCCATTCTCACACTGAACCAAAGCAGTAGTTCTTGTCATGGCACCTCCAATCCTAGCTACTCTCAGATCACAATTGGTTTTGGGGTTGGGAGATACTGTACTGTGTATTTGATTCCAAGGTTTTTTTGTTGCATTTGTTCTCAAGGTGAAGGCAAAATTATAATAATTCCTTCAACATGTCCAAGTATAATCATAAAAACAGTGATAACTTCTAGAGGAGGATAACTGCTAGGGAAGGTACCCCATTTGGTTCAGTTATTGCTCAGTCATGTGCCAAGATGCCATCAGACATCATACAAGTGCAGAAGAATAGTGATAAAAATGTCTTTTATTGCCATAAATGTTAAAAAAAAAAAAGCACCGTCTATTAGATATTGTAACATACATCCAGGAAGATTCATATTTTGACAGCACCATGGTATTGCTCTGCTTTTATCTTCTTTTGCCCAGGGGAGAGTGAAATAGATACACATTAAACAATTTTGATGGCTTCTCTTCCATTTTGGAGACAGGATATCATGTGCAGAGGGTCATGGATCAAAGATAGAATCTTCTTCAGTAGAATGAATTTTCCATGATGTTTATGAAGAAAATTTTCTCTTTTGCAGGATCCTGTAAAATGCCTGGTTTGGGAAACAAATTTAGGGGCTGGATTATAACTCACACAGAGGATATTTTCACATGTACAGAGATAGATCCCTGATCTCTCAGGCAAAGCTGACAGTGTATAGGATAAGATATGGCAGATGAAACAAATAGGAATAAATTTGTGGTGTATGCATATATGTATACACAAACTGTGTGTTGTGGGGCGAGAGGAAAATAAGCTCATTTTGTTTAGTTTTCAGATAGCTGTATTTGTAGCCTATGTTGCAAGCATCAGACACTGCAGTAATGAAAGTTTTTAATACATTTGCAGGATGACAGTGCCGAAAATTATCTGAACATGAATTTCTCATGATTTCTTAGAGCTCTTGTCTCACACTGAGCCTTAATTCATATCTGTCTCTCATGAACATTAACATAAAACTATAGAAGTCCCTTCCTTTCCCTTCTCTGAATTTCTGGTTGATTGTTAATGAGATTTTTTTTTTTTTTTTTTTTTTTACCTTTCTACATTTTTAAAATAATTCACTTGACTTCTCTAGACAAAATTTTTAGTGTGCACATGGCAAGAAGTGCCATGAGAAGATGTGATAGTATGGCACTGCCTACCTAAGTGGCAAGAAGTGGGATAAAATGCATCACAACATCCTTAACTACTCCTACTGTGACAGCCAGTCAGTCTCTTACCCGGGAAGGGACCAGCAACCAGCAAAATTGAAAAAAACATAGGAGAGGAATACTCAGGAAAAGCAGTTAAATATCCACCGAGGGCTCTGCTGGTGCATTTCTGCTCTGCCTCTGAAATGTTTTTTCCTCATCCTGATGGTGCCCAGAAGGAGGGCACTGTGGCCCTAAATCCAGCTGTAGAAACGCAGTCAGGTGCAGGATTTAGCAGTGTCTAAGCAGTTGTATTTAATTGCACAGCACTGTGCAGCAATCAGGTTCCCTTCTTGCTCACAGGTGTGAGGCTCCTGGCTGGGGTAGGTGGGAAAAGCTTTACTCACTCCTGTCCCTGACCTAGCTTTGGAAATGGCTCAGGCAGTCACCTGACATTTGACACAGCTCTACTGAGCTGTGCCAGCCTATCTCAGGTAAACTGGGATTTAATTGGACTACAGATGGGCCATCATTATGTTCAAACATTCCCAGTTTTACTTCGGTCTTCATGACAGATGTGTATCTCTCCTACTTACTGCATAATAGAACAAAAAACTACCTTCCTATATTGTTATACACTTTTTCTATTTGCCTCTCTTCCTTTTTATTTATTTTTATTCTTCCCTCTGGATGAGCTTTGTATTTTCTACACATGGGAGCCCACAAAGGACTTCTGATGTACTTGCTTCCAGCAGAAAATACAGCCTTATAGCCAACTTGTTTTCTTGTCAATCAGTCTGGAGAAATAGTGCTCTACCTTGTTGATCATCCTTGTGTAAAGCTCATGTATCACTTCAAGGATTGTCTGGATATTGGTTCTGTCAGTTTGCTTCTATCACCGTCGAAAAGCAAAGACCATGTGCCCATAATATTAATAGCTGGACTAGGAGAGATATATCACTGTTCTGGTTCAGGTTAGTCAAAAAGATGATCGAAAGAATGCTACAAAAATGCAGTGCTTAAAGGTAAAAAGCTGTTTGACAGTGCCTGGGGAAAAAGGAATATGTTGCTAGAAAATTTATGACACTGTAATGTGTCTTTCATAATTTACATTGAGGTACCTGTGCCAATAATCTCTTATATATATGACTTATTTTCCTCACATGAGTAATTTCATCAGCTGAGTAATCACATAGACTTTAGAGGAATTGTTACCATGAGTCGAGTTACTGCTGTTTATCTATCTAAACTGAAAAAACAAAACAAGGCCATTACAATTATGTGTTTGGCTTGTTTTCTATTAAAAAAAAAAAGTTGTAATATGGGCCTAAATAGAATGGTCTTCAGTACTTCTTTTCATAAAAGTTCAAAAGGCCTTTATTTTTTTTTATATAGCTCAATTTGCTAAGGCTATAGTTGCTTTCACAAACTTAAAATGCAGAACTAATTGTATTTTTAACAAAGTGCATTCTATTTTTCCTTTTCTGGAATGTGCAAATCCTCTTAAAGTTCTTCCAGTCTTTTTATTTTTCTCCATCAAAGTTTTCCAATTTATTTTTAAAAGATTATAGCAAGGATCTAATTTAAGCCTCTTTGTTCAGAAAGGCAAAAGAAATGGGCAACTGTTCCACAATGAAAATTTGAGAAACAATCCTTAGCAACTTAATCCCTATAAATTATTAAACTGTACAGAATGGCTCAAATTACACTGTGTGTGTTAAATGCCTCTAGTTTTCTGGTCTTTTATGATTGTAACATTTGCATCTCCTGCAATTCCTCTGTGTTTTGTTTCTAATAACAAGCCAGACGTGGTTTAAAATAACCATACTTGATGGCTAGAAAGTTCTTTTTCTATAACAGAACACATATTGGGTTCTTGTGCTATTCTTTCACTGATAAAGTTATTTTCAATCTGTTAGGATCTGTCCCATTTTAGAGCTGATCCAATGTCCCAGCTGCAGTGTGTTTCAGATGTGCTTGAGCCTGTAATTTTGACATGTTTGTACCTCCAGTGTCTGTGAGATAGGTGTTGCTTGGACTTTCTGGATCCAGATGCAATTACTATGTGGAAACAGCTTTTAAACCAGCATTGAACAAAGATGAAAAATATATAGATTTTCTCGCTTTATAGAGCTGGAATATATTTTAACCTGTATCAAGTTCTGCTGGGTTGTCATATTTCTGTTAGCTTAACCATTAGCTGCTAGAGAATTGTGGTAATGCAGAGAGTACTTTGTATTCACTTTGAAGATTAGTTTTCAATAACCTTCCGTGACATATGTGAGGGATTTCAGATTGAAGGTCTGCAAACAGGTATCTAGCCAGAAGGTTTTTTGGAGAAGGTGAATCTGAACTGTGTTGCATAGTTGATGTTAGGACACACATTGCTTATCAAAATCTTTAAATTATGATCTAGGTTCATGTAGTTGACTGGCTGAACTAGTTTCAGAAGCAATAGCTGAATTTCTCAAAATTTAGAGGTACTTCATTAGGAAAATTTAGAGCCACCATGAGAAAAGGCTGCTGTTTTGATCCATGCCCTCTGCAAGACCCAGTGAATCCTTGTGCAGACCTTCCGGGCCTGCAATGCCTTTGGACCTTTTGATCCATTTTATTCATCTCTTGGGAAGCACAGCAGCAAAAATGGCCACTGGGCTTCACAATTTGATGACCAGAATGTTTTCAATATGTTTAGAACAGATTTTGTCTTTGTACATGTGTTTTTGAGAGGATGTTTTCCATAGGGAGCTTCAAGCCTGCAGCCAGTTAGAACTCTATTATAAACTGCTCCTGATTCTTAAACTCCTATTACTAGAAAAAAATCTCTTTTTTTTCAGCCTGTTTGCTTGGAGAAGAGAGCTGAATGCTAAGTTTATGTGCAAGTCAGAGATGGGGGCTATCTCACTTGAACCTCTGCCACTGTTGTTCTCTACAGATATGTGAAATGACAGGAGAGGCACCACCATGAAGCTGAAGAGCAAAAAGAGCTGATGGCTTTAGCAATATTTTGTCACTTGAATGGTGACCTTTGTAAATAATGCCTGTGATAGGAAAATGAAATACTTTCTGTTTCAGTAATGCCAGACTGATGCTTGGCAAAAATTGCTTTTAAGGCAGACAGCAAAGAAGAAAAAAGAGCAGCACTGTTATATTCTGTAGTGCATAAAGTTTAACATTTTCCCTGATATGCAGTCAGACTAAATCTTGAGTTTACTAACAGATTCAAAAGGAGTTGAGACCACATTTCCGTATTGCTAATAAAATAAACAACACGCTGCCAGCATAATCAGCGCTGGATTTTCAAGGCACTCAACTTGTATTTAAAAACCTGAATGGAATGGGCAAGTTTTCAAAGGCACTCAGCATCCTGCAGCCCCTCTTGAGGAAAATCTGAGTAATTTACAGATGCTGAGCAATTCAGAGGATCTGGCCCTAAAATAGTCACATGCTATCCTTGGAAAAAAAGAGGAAAAGGTGAACAAAGCCTTGTGTTTTCAGTTTGAAGACATAAATTCAATATATATGTTTAAAAGTTCTTGAAACTCTTTTAAAACTTAAAAAACACCTACACTTAGTATCAAAAAAACAATCAATAAGAACAAGCCAAATTGAGTGGTTTAAGCTGTATTTTATTAATTTGGATTGCTGGTACCTTTGTTGGACAGGAAGCTTTTTTATGGAAAATGGCTGCTATTAAGAAAACTCTTGTTATGTCTTTGGTTTTTCTGTTTGCTTGCTTTTAAGCAATAGCAGTCTAAAAATATTTGTTCACACTACCAAATAGCCCTCTGAATCAGGCATCCTGTTCTGCTATTGCTGTTCTCTACTTCAAGACTTCAAGTCCTTCCTCAAAGCCCATATTCTTCATCCTCTTTCTGACAGTGATTTCCATCCTGATTGCATATTCTTGCAATTTAAACTGGTGTAAAGAGTAACTGTACTACAATCTATAGAAGTACTGAGGAATAAAATCGAGTATAGATGAGAAGGGAAAGGTTATTTAAAATACAACCTTTATATGATTCCTTTACAAGTTTTATTTCAATCCATTTTCCTTTTGCTGATTGCAGTCAACCCATAGAAATTCACTCTGGGAGGGAATCTTGTGCCTCACAAGTGTGTTTTTCTTCAGTTTAGCTGTTCACTGCCTTACTAAGGTGGTAACTTTGGTTAACCACGATTCTCAATTAGAAACACTAGGTATATGTTTAAAGAGGAAGTAAATATGAATGTGCATATTTTCATATGAGCTAACAAAGGACCATACCTTGAAATTATGACAGATACCATTTTATCACCTGCATTTTTTTGTAGACTCCAAAGCTCTCTTCACTAGCACACATGATTCTAAGGCAGACATTAAGAAAGATCCATTGTCATTGGCATTCCATTTTCCTCTACAAGTTAAAGCATCGAATTAATGACTGTTTGTCTGAACTTCCCATGTCACATTAACAGTTTGCAAGCTTTCTTCAGATTAATAAGGCTTGGAATAAATCAGATGCTGCCTATAAAGTCTTCAACTGGTTAAAATTAGGAACTGAACTTTTTATTCTGCTTAGAAAAATAATTTATATGTGCAGATGGAGTAACTGTAAATCTGTGACAAAGCTTCATTAATCCCTGACTCTCACTGTTGTGGAGAGATTCTGGCCTTGGAGAAGGCAATTGCAAAGGCATCAAAATCAGCAAGTTAATTATTTTCCATCTTTTGGAGGACTTGTGAGCAGCCTTCAGTCTAGAGTGAGTTCACAGAAAAGGGTAGCTCCTGCATGTGGGAGATGGTGAGGTGTTTAAAAGAAACACCACAGCTGGGAGAAGTCTCTGACTCTAGCTCTTGATCCATATGATGGGGAAATTTTGATACTGTAGTGTAAGTTCAAGCTTCTTATGTTTGGTTCTTCAACTTCAAAGGTGATGACAACCACTTTGATTCAAAGCCCCTGCCCAAGCCAAATATTCAAGTTTTCCGCTTCAATTTCCAAACAGAAATTCAGCTTAAAAAAAAAAAAAAATAAATTAACAGATAAAGAACAAGATCTTCAGGGATAAATTTAGTACTATCACTACAAACAAAATCTAGTTCTTAAAAAGAAAGGCAGATACAGGCAACCAATCAACAGTAATGAATCTGAATTTCTGTATTTCCATGATAATTGGAGTCACTTTTTTACTTTGAAATAAATAGTTTCTAGGTGGAATGTACATGGTTGTTCATTAAGAATACCATTATTCTCCTTTCTTGTAACTGTCTTGCAGTGCAGGTAGAAGAATGTGCTCATAGGTCAGAGTCAAAGCCAAGTAGTTTCAGAACTTGTGAAAAAAATCTGTGATGGTTTGTTTTGGTTTGGGGTTTGTTTTGTTTTTTTTCCCAGAGTGGATATTACAAGCACTTTTCAGAAGGATAATAGGAATATGAATCAAAGCATAAATTGGGAAGAGTAAAATAATCCTTAAAATGGAAGATACATAAATTACTTATTTTATTTTAAACCTACAGTCTACAGGCTGACCTCAGAAAGATGCATGGGTTTAGACACCTATAAAATTTTTAGCTTCTTTATAATATTAACTTTTCTCAATGATTAAGGAAATGAATACTTTTTTAAAGGCCATTTCTACCAGACAGAATGTGTTTTTGTTTTGTGTGCTCAGTAAAAGCCTGTGGTCAAACTCACTGAAGTATTAATGCTCTCTTCATTTACTTTTATTGAATATTTAACTGTTTTATTTTCTTTAGCATGGGGCTGATTTCCATACTTTAACAGCCTCCATCTCTTAAAATCTTAGGACAGAAGATAAAAAGTGTTTCCTGAAGCTTGACTCATTTCAGATGTAGTTGTGATGGCAAGCCAAGTCAATATGAAACTAATTATTCAGTGGAGTAACCCAACACTTTTAGTTTAAAAGTATCATCTTTTGAAATCAATCTGAAAAAGTGGAAAACCAATCAAGTGCTTAAACTATTTATTTTTGAAAAAATGCATTTTCATGAGACAAGCAAATGAAGCCATGTCAGCCATATCACCCATCCTTAGGAGGAGACTCGAAGAAAATTTCCACCTGCCTCCCCCAAATGCTGTAGAGGTTTGCTTTCTTATCTTTGGTAAATGTCTTTGTCAGGTTTCATCCAGTGGTTGATGGGGTTTTTTTGTTTGGCACTTTTTTTTGGAGGTGGGAGGGTTTGGGGTTGGGTTGTTTTTTTTTTTTTTTTTTCTTTTTTTTTTTTTTTTTTTTTTTTTTTTTTTTTAGGTAAATGCATTGTCATTCTAGTTTCCCAGTATGACTAGTATAGCTAATGGCTCTTTCATCCACTGACATTTGGGCTGATTAGGTCAGGGTGAAAGTAAAGGGCCTTTGCTATAATGTATGTTGAACACATTGTACATAAAACCCTACAAACAGCTTCCACCTGGCATCATCATGTCCCAGATGAATTATTGTGGGTTATTGTAACAGTTTGGTTATTAGTTGGGTGATTAAGATAACAGATTTTCCATAAGCATATCCCAGGGATTTAGTGGTTAATCCATGGGAACTGAATGGTTAATTCATTACAATTTTGCCTTCACATATGGAACCTGCAAATAATGCATTAACAAATTTGTCAAAAAGCAAAATTATAGGCTTTGCTTGGAATGCGATTTTTTTGTGGGGATAAAACTCTATACTGAATTTTGTTGTTAATAACTGCAGTTTAGAATGTTTTTCTGCCGATGTATCCATTTTCAATAGAGGGCAGTAGAGGATGAAAATGTAACTCTTGGCCTATTCACTTTGTTGTACTCAGATCAATTCTCTAATATTCTTTTAACTGGCATTAAAATGGACCCTTTCATCTTGAAAAAGAAGGAAGGAAGAATGTTGGCCATCTGGGAGACACTCTGACAACACCCAGATGTTTGCATCCTTCTGTACAATTTACTCAATCAATGCAACATCAAGTTGTGCTGGGTGAATGGGAGAGTGAAAGCATGGGAAGAAGGAATAGGGTTTTCCTTGAAGGGGAAAGTCAATAGTGCTGTGCCTTCACAAGGGAAAAATCTTGTCATTGCTCCATGTCTGCAGTCTATTAGCTCATAGTAGCCCTGGGAAACAACAATGAATTCTCTCAGTGAAAACATGTGAAAAGGTAGAAACTTCCCATGCACGTGTCAGTATAATTATTCTGCCAGAAACAGTAGTAGACTTAACTACCCAGAGGTTTTCCTTACAGGGGGTGAACTGTGCTGGCTGCAGCCCTAGCTGTGCAAGCCAGGTACCCCAGCTGGGTGCTGGGAAGAGGTGGCACTGCCCCTCACAGGCAGGTGGGAGCCTTCGGCCTCGACAGAGTGGCTGCTGTGCTCAGGGAGAGGACGTGTTGAGATGGGGCTGCGAAAGGGAGCCAAAGCCTGATGGAAGGAAGAGCTGGGACATCTAGGAGCTGGGGCACAGCCAAGGTGGGAAAGGCCATAGTGGAGCAATAGCAGGACAGAGCTCTGAGCAGCCCTTTGGATGTATTGAAGTCTAGACTAAATACCAAAATGGAGACTCTGCCTTTTGCTTGAATCCACCAGCACCTCTTGGCAGAAGCTAGGCTGTCTTGGATACATGGCTAGGGCTACATATATGATTGGTTGATTTATGATGCATATCACAATCCAGTTCCAGCCTAATCCAGTTCCAAGGGTTAAAAATAGCACAGGCCTTTCCACATCATCCACTGTGAAAAGGAATGAGTCTACCATTTTTGCACCTGCCAATCATAGATATGTTTGCCATCCCAATGCCCTCTACTCCATTTCACAGCTTGTTCCCTCATATTCATTCCCTGCCTTGCAGGGCCCTTCCTATCACTGTTTTCTCAGATCTACTGCTTCTCTTAGTTCTGACAAGTGCAGCTCCAGTGCTGACAGCACATTATCATCTCTGTACGATCATCATGTCATGCCTGATCTACCATCCCTGACCATCCACCTCTGCTAGATCCCCATCATTCTTTTTAATCAGCAATGGTAATTAAAGCTTGTCAGAAATCAGGTAAATTATTACATATTATAGCTGTCTGACTGTTCTTCTTGTTCCAGTGCAGAACAACAGACAGTGCCTGAGGTAGTCCATAGTGAGACCTCAGTAAGGTCTGTATATTCAGGTTTATCCTTCTCAGTATTTACTGAAATGCAGCAAGTCTACTCCAGCTGACAGCAAAAAGCAAGAGAAGGACAGGAAAGAAGAGTTTGTTGCAAATTTGGATGGGGCAGTTCAAAGAATTTGAGGTTTTGAGGGAAAGGTCTTTTTGGTTCAGAACATGTTACAAAGAAGTCACAAATGTTGGATCAGAACTCAGTTTAGAGGCAGATTGTGAAGGCCCTTAGAAGATACATAAGAGAGGGAAAGAGTTGCCTCAAAAGGATGAGGGATAGGATGCCCACTTAGAAGATTTTCCAGCGGAATCTGACAGCAGTATAATGTGGGATAGAGAGCAAGTCCTAATCCTCCAAATCTCTCACAGCAGTAACCAGAGCTGGGCATCTTTCCATAAAAGGCAGATAAACACAAATAGAAAGGCAAAGCGACCACCCAGTGAATAATTTTTGGACAGATGCATTTGCTTGAAGAATTCTACTGGTGCTCCTTTTCCATTATATCCTATGTACCAAGCTTAAATGGGCTGCACTTTGAAAAAAGAAAAATGACAATGTTTTCCTAAATAGCTCACTTTTCTGTAAATGCCAATATGAAGATGGCCAGAAGGTTCACTAGGGAGAGAAGCAAGATGCTGCTGTGTTCCCAGTCCCTGGTGGCTGAGCTCCTCTGCCTTATAGCTACCCTGCTGCAGCAGGTCTGTTCAAAGCTGGAGAAGTCCCAGTGGTGATGCTGGTACACTTGGGTCCCAGCGATGAGAGCTGCCTGCTGCGGGTGCATCAGTGCAGCCGGCTCAGCAGCACATTTTCCCGGGAGGTGCTAAGGCTGGTTGGGACAGTCAATAATTAGCTTTTCTGCCTTTGGCTATAGAAATGATCATGAATTTTTAAGCAATGAGGGTGATTGAAGACATTTCTGTTTGCTTTCTCTTAGTTGTGTTGCAAAGTTTAGCTTCAAGAAGGAAAATACCCTCAGAGGAGGTTGACAGACAGGTGGGGAAATATAAAGATGCTAAGAGATCAGAATAAATTCAGTGAACATTAAAAGAGAGGGGAGAATTTCCTGATAAAGGGGATGACTTTCATAACAAAGGAATTATCTTTCTTATTCAGTCCCTTAATCTGATAGCAGGCTATTCCCTGAGAAATCTGGCTCCTGCGAAGTTAGTTTCAAGCAGAAGCTGAACATGAAAGTTCATTTTTTGGCAGAAGTTACTTGCTACTTTCTCTTTAATTCATTTATTTTTGTAAATTTCTCCTAGTCCTTTTTTTTCTATTTTTTTAATTAACAGAATGCTGAAAGATACTTTAGAGAGAAGTTGTCTCTATTAAGACACATAGGATTTAATCTCAGAAGTATACTACCTCCCCCATGGCCTGCTCAAGGCTGCCTGCTTATGCCTCCTCTGTTGATGGCAGTTTTGCCTCCAGGACTCTTGTCCTCTCTGGCAGACTGGCAGCAAGGGGTCCCCTGATGCCACATTTTGCAAGCTTGGCTCTTGATCAACCTACTTGGCACAGCAAGGAACCTGGAGGTACTTCATGTTTTGCACACAATGCCTCACACTTGTTAACTTTATGTCTTGCCTTGTCAAGTGAAATCAATATTGATAATAATAAATCCACTAGCAATTAATTATAAATGAATTATCATTCCCTGAAAGATACTTTGAAGGTAAAAAACACAGTAAGATATTTTCTAAAAGTTCCCTGTTTACCTCTCTTGTTGCATAAATGTTTGCTAAAGGTTTTAAAACCCTTCCTAAAACATTCAGTTTTCAGCTGTTCCTCCACTTTGCTCTTGACCCACCAACTGGCTGGGCAGAAGGCACCTTTCCCCAGATGATTTTAATCCCACTGTTATTCAGGCACAGCAAACCACACTCCTCTTGTTGCCAGCAGGGCCACAAATCTGACCACACAATGATGGTTGTGCACACTGACCAACCTGATACCGTAACATCTCATAAATGTGCATTGAAAACTTCCTCAGGGTGGAAGTGAGGGCCCAGAACAATTTGCCTGAGGTGTGATACGTAAAACATGCAGCTGTTTATCCCACCATGGCACCATGAACCACTTTCCCTACTGGAAAGACTGGATTGGTTGTGATTGCAGGTTGGGGATTTCTTTCAAACCAGTAGGAGAAGCTCAGTGAGGCTCCTCCAACTCCTTGAAGCAGGAGACCAAAGCTGTATTTTACATCTTATGGAGGGAAATTAAGAGGATGAACAAAGAGGAAAGAGTAGGAGCTTCTGCTAAACAGAGTAGCTGTATGGCTTTAAAAACTCTTCCCAGAAAAGCTGATACAGGGAAGACTTAATTTCTTACTGTTGAAATGACACCAGGGTGACTGGAGTTACCAGTTAGAAAAAGCAACTACACATCTACCCAGCTTAAATCTTTTCCCTTCAAAGTCCTTCTTCATAAGTTTATAAAGCTGGAAGTCTTGGAAAGAATCTCCTGCAGTCCTTTTGTCCTATACCTTCCCATGAGTCAGAATAAGATCTAGCTACCTCCTCCCTGTAAGGTGTTGGTCTAACCTGTTCTCAAATCTGCCAATGAAAGGACTCAATAACCAGACAAAAGCTGGTTCCCAAAGCATAGCTTAACTTGGTTTTTTTTTTTTTTTTTTTTGCAAATGGCACTGATTTATTATCACAGCGGCTGTGGAGAACAAATGATGGCTGTCCTCTCTAAAGCAATTGTTTACATATTGAAAAAGTCATGTTTTCCCCCATAGTCTTCTTCCTCTAGACTAAACAAACTTGGTTTCTTTAACATTTCCTCATCACTCATGTTTTATAAAGCTTTTATCATTCCTGTTACTGTCTTCTGGACAATCTCCAATTCATCTACATCCTCAACTCTGCTGGGCCCTGCCTGACAATATGCTGCTAAGAAAAATGCCACACTTCTGAGTGAGATGCTAGAGATCTGTCTCCGTTTTCCATGGCTGATGTAAGCATTTTAGTTTCTGTTAATACTGAGATATATATATATATATATATATATAAAATTAAACAAACAAAACAATGCAAAGTCTCACATTCTTGAAAGCAATTTGTCAGTTTTGCACTTCAGTGGCTACTGTCTTTATAAAACACTTATGTGTGTTCCATTGCACTTTCTCCACCCAGCAGCATGGCTACTGAGGCAGTCAGAGGCCTTGCAGTCAGCAACCCTTATAGAAGAGCCTCTTACAAGAAAGTGTAATTAAAGTCAGCATTCAAAGAACTTCAAATAATCAAAAAACCTACCCACCCCCAAACAGAGGCAAAATCAAAGAGTCTGTCATGGAAAGAAACCCAGCAACCCTGAAGGCATGAGCAACCAACCTAAAGAAGTTACATGCCAACAGAGGGAAACAGGGGAGGAACTAATGGCATCAACAGTTGAAAAACAAACAAATTCAGGAGACTTCAAAAAGGGAGTAACTGGGCTACCAAATTACATGTTTTGTAAGTATTTGGGATAAGGAGGAACATGTGTGGTTAGAGTGTCCAGACTTGGTTTAATCCTGACCATGGAAAGCATTGGGTGTTTCCTGCTTGGTATCAGTCATGTCTACCAGCAAACACTTGAGTAGTTTTGAGTGATCCCACACTCACAGTCAAATCAGAAACATGCTATTGTCTTCTTGCTAAGCTTAGAAAAGGGATTGTGCACTCAAAAGTCCATCTGTTTTATAGATTAGCTACAAACCTCATCACATCAATTTCTTTAATATGCTGTAGCTGCTATCATGAAGCTTGCAACTTTTTCTGGTAGCTTGTCTACTCAAGAGGAGCACACAACTCAAGAGCAGTCTCATTTCCAAAGATTTTTCTTTTGTGGGCTGGCTGAAGTTGCTCAAAATCCGTAACAAAATTAGTAGAGTATACAATCATACTCCATACTATATACTAATACTCAGACATGAGTAGGCAACTCATGTCTGATTTGAACTCTTTATCAAAAACATCTCCTTGACTACTTCTTCCAGGAAAATTCATGCATCCCTCCACATAAATTCAGGGATCTGTTCACTAAGCTAAGCAACAGCTTTATCACCCATACATTGGCTCCTTCTGTATTTCTAATAACTTTAGAAAAGAAACATAAATTCCATATTGTCTACATCATGAAGTTTTTTTAAATGGTAGAACTGGGACCAACTCTTCCTAAGGGTGAAACCAACAAAAAATAATTTGGTGCAATTAATTTAGCAAGCTTTCAGCCTGATGATGCTTATTTAACCAACGTGGATGAAAGCAAAATTTCCCCATGGCCCCTTCTAAACACCTCAACTAAGAAAATAAGCATAAGTGTGGTAAAGAGCATGTTGATACCCCAAGGGACCAGAGAAAGTGCAACAACAGAGTGCTTTATACAGAAGGGGGAGTGTTAAGCTTGTTTAAACCAAACATTTCTTTCCCTTTCCTTTGGGATAAAACTATTTCCCATGGAAACTAAGGCTGTGCCCCTGCATGTGTAGCCCGGAGAGAGATGCTTTGATGTGAAAGAGAATCCTGGTAAAGTACCGGATGCAGAAGCCAATGTGGAAATAGGAGGGACTTCCAGAAGCAGGAAAAAGCATTGTCCCAGAGGGGCTTCCATCACCCCCCCAGGTCATCACTGAGACTGTCTGGCTAGTTTCCTCCTGGCCCTCACTTTGCCACAAGGAAAGTCTCGTCTCAGACATGGGGCAAAAGTTTATAACTTTACTTTAGACAGCTAAATGAATGTGAAATTTTATGGCATAACCTAGATATAAAAAAAAACTAAAGTGAAAATGTCACAAATTGTAAACCAAACACTACTTTTAAGTGTACCACAGAAAACTTGGAGAAACCATGAGAACTTCAGAAAAGCAGAAGTGCTGCAAATTTCACTTAGTCTAGGGAAAAGGGAGAGTGATTTAATTCTGTAAAATTTTAGGAATAATATGAAGAAATAAATATGAGAATAAGCATTAAAGTCTTGTAAGTGTGTACACACATATGCTTTTGGAGTATATGGTCTATACGAAGGGAACCTGCACATAGGTTGCTTTAGGTTATTAATCTCCAAGGCAGATTGTGCAGAGGACCTGCACGTGAACACTTGCCTGGTATTGCAGGACTCACAGCCCAAGAGAAGCCTGTTCTAGAGATAAGAAGTTCTATTCTGATTCTCCCATGTAGTTCTTTAAAAGAACCAAACATTATTCTCTGCTTTCTTCGCCTGTCACTGAAATGAATGCTGGTTATGGCCTGAACTCCACCAGTGAGCCTAAACAGAGAGCTCTGCTATGCTACCACAGGACATAGAAGAAGCAGAAATCCTTCTGCATGCCCATGAGCAGATTATGGTCACAGGTAGAATCTGTTCAGCAGCAGAAAAAGAGAGAATGAGCCATGATAACTTGTTATTGTACCATAAGTCCCTCTTCATCCTCCAAGTTTTCATCATTGTCAAGGTTCTTGTGGGTGCTGGTTGTGAAACAGCTGATAGAAAACTGAGGTAACATTTGATCAGAGGATCTTATCTGGGCACACCTAAGCAAATGGACCTATGATGGCAGCGGTCAAGTTTTGTTCCTGTAAGTATTTCAGCACTCACAGGCAATAAACTACGTCATCATTTCTTTGTATGCTGTGGCTCTCACTGACACATCCAGTGCAATATCTGTGACAAAGATTTTGTCAGTGCTCCCTCCCAGAGTAAAGGTCTGGCACCTTCTTTCCCATTCAGATCAATGTATTTGTTTTAACTACTTAAATGAATTTGTTGAATTATTTATTTGGTCACCTGAGAGGACTTCATATTGGTGAGCTTTGAGGCTAACAAATTAGGTATATTTATAAATTTGCAGTTGGTGCCTACCTCACATATATTAAGTACACTAGCTATCTTCAACATCATTGACCTTCACTGTCTACTAAATAGATTACTGCTTTACTCCATGTTCTTAAAAATAAATGGAATAATGGAATATGGATCTCTAAGCAACATCTCTGCCTGAAGATATAAGGAGCTGGAAGAGGTCAGAATTCCCAAAAATTGAGCCACAGGATCAACGTCACAACTAAATCTTTGTGGTCGCATCTGATGTCCAGTTGACCACTCAACGTCCTTTGAAATAGGACCCAGATCCAGAAGAAATTCCAAGCCCTCCTGTGCAAGGACTGGTTTCCTTTCTCTCTTTAGTGGGAGTAAGAGTATTTTACTCTTAGACAGGGAGCCCTGAGGTGTATTTAATTAATGCTCATTATGAACTCTGAGAGTAGGTTGAGACATAAACATTATTATAGCTTCAAAGTCTGTGGGGATCACTCAGGTTTTACTCAGCTCTCTTATGCTGGCAGAGTTCTTACTGACATCCAGACGATCCAAATATGTGGAACAAAGTGTTTAGAATTTGGCCCATAATGTACCTGTCTCTCTCCTGGGCAGGACTTGGCTCTAATCCATCCTACATTCTTTGAGTCTCATCTATTCATTGACTAAAGCACCAAGAGCCTTCAGAGGTGTTGCTCCACAAGCAATGGTTCTCATTCAAACATCGCTCACTATCAAACAGTCTAACCCCATTAATAATAACTTTAAAGAGAACAGAGAAAGAAGAGACAAGAAGTAGATTCGGTTTAATAAGATTTTTCTTTCACCCAAGTTTTATGTTCCTTTCTTTTATCTTTTTATCAAGGCAACTGTATTCTGAAAAGCCTGAGGGTACAATAAACAACAGAAGGTGATGCAATAGCTGCTCATTATTGCTTGATGGGTGAATCATCCTACTGCCTGTTATCTGCATTATTGGAACAGATCACTCGAGGGCTGCACTGAACATGGGCCACAAAATGTAATACTGCACTAATATAGTGATGTGACACGTCAGTCTCTTTATTTCTAGATGAGTTTCCTTTCAATTTCACATAGATAAAATCACAAGAAAGGGTGCCCATGGGATGTATTAGCAATTATACCCAGGCCTTATTTTTAACAAAGCTCAGTTGGTACTGACTGGCCAAATCCAGCAACCTGTGCTTACACCAGTGAGCAGCTGTTTATGCAAAAAAATTCCATTGTTTCATCAGGGCATCTCAAGCAAGCAACTGCTCCCTTCTCCAAACCACTACTGAGATTTTTTCCTACCCCACCCTGCTGTTTTACACAAAATGCCACATCCTACTTAGTTTTTATGGTATACTAGGGTACATTTTTTCCCCTGGGTTTTATGAACATTGTACTACTGGGGCTAAACTGAGAATGAAAAGTTACCACAAGCGAAATATGAGCATTTAAAAATGCCAATATAAACATATTTTACCAATATAAAAACTACTTCTTTTATCTTTTTCACACATGATGCCTAATCAACGTGCAGACCTCCATAATTAAGATCCTAGAACCTGCCTTGCCTGGCAGAAGAGGCTGTTCTGTGTGTTTGTACCTGAGGTCCTCTAACCATATGACAATTTTGATGTAAAAATTCTAACTTTTGGTGTTAACTATACAATTTTGCATGTGTGATATGCTTTTGGTTTGGGTATTTAATTATACAACCTATTGTCTTACATCTGGAGTCCATAAAAACAGTTCAGGTCCTTCAGGAAACAGGGACAGAGGCAGCAAAGAAAATTTGTGACTTTAGGAAGCGCCTCTGCCGAGCTGTCTCTAGACAGCCTCTGCAAACCAGATCTTGTTTACTCCACAGTATTTTGTGGTATTTTTTTCCCTTTGTTTCTAGCAAGTCTTTGTGTGCCTTTTCCCAAACCAAAGCTTTCGGGGTTTGAACTAACAACTGTAGTACCATCAGCTGTCCCCTGGGAGGGAGATGTGGTACTGCATGGCTGTAATCAGACCACAGAGTGCCTAGAGCAGGAGAGGCTTACATTTCATGCTGAGCTATCTGTGAAGAATGAGAAATCAGGACAGCATGGACTTAATGAACTTACACTATTGCTTAGACACAAGACCCACTGCACTACCCAGTATTCACATAAGGACATTTTCCCTCTGCACCAGGGAAGAGATTTATAACAGCAAAGGTGTCTGAAAGGCTTCGTTAGTCATGTCACCAATGAAGGAAATTAAGATGACACTCACAATTACCTGGCCCAAACCAGCCATGCAGTAGTAGAGCAAGGCAGGGCCACAGCACTAGGGCTGTAGCCACCCAAGGCAGTCCAGCAGCCCACAGGTAAATGTCATGGATGTCCCTGCTCTGCCAGGTCTCCCCATGCAGGGGCTAGCAGCTGCAGAAAAGCCCAGGATAGGGTTAGGGCTGATTTCTTGAAGATCTTGAAGATTCCCTTCCTGTGAATAAGATATCCCTAAAGGAGCAGCACAAAGTCATGGAATCATACAATCATTTAGTTTGGAAGAGACCTTTAAGATCATCAGGTTCAAACATTAACCCAGCACTGCCAAATACATCACGAAACCATGATCCCATGTCTTTAAAATCCCTCCAGGAATGGTGACTCCATCACTTCCCTGGGCAGCCTGTTCCAATGTTTCCTTGCTCTGACTACAAGAAAGTTATCATCAGCACTAGTGAATCCCCTGTTTCTGTTGCTAAACTCAGTAAACATTTCCACAGCTGCTGGGATTTTGCTGCGTAAGGCACTGTCCACCAGCTGCCCAGGCTCCTTACTGCGCCCTTTCTCACATCACTAAGAGCTCAGAACCACGGCCAACAGGACCAATACATACTTCACTTGCTGCCAAGGGCAACTTAGGCTCCCTTCTAGTTTCTTTTTACCGGATTAAATGAAGTCAAGCTCCCACAACAAACACAAAATGGTGGGGCTGAACACACACTTCAAATCATCCAGGAGAAATCCACCACTGCAGAAATCACCCCCTGTCAAGCTGACCCCACCACAAGAGATGAGCTGTCCCTGAGCATTTACTAGCACATTCCTCTTGTGCCTTTGCCCAGCCTGAGGCAGAGCTGGGGACCCAGGCAGGGCAGGTCCCCACAGAGCTCTGGTCCCACCACACTGCACACCCAGACAGGCCCAGTGGGCACCTCAAGCATAGGGCAGAAACAAGGCCAGAGTGAAGCTCTGCCATGATACAGTGACCATCTTCATCTGGATGGTACAACAGAAACTATATTTGGAGGCCAGAATGCTGCTGTGTGTGCCTGTCTACCACCTGAGTTCGTTTCAGCTGCATGTTTTGAAGAGCAATTTGCCTTTTACATTTTGTTTTGATGTCCAGTGGAGAAAGAAACTTCTCAAAGATAAGCCCTTTCTCCCCTTTGTCATTAACATTTCTCACTCTCTTTTGCTTTAAAAGATTTACAGTGATGGAAATTAATGCTTATGCATTAGAAACATTAGAGGCAAACCACTAAATTTTTACAAAAAAAGCCCAGACAGAGACATTGTGAATTTTTTTAAGCTTTCTTTTCTCTATGAAGAAGCATGTCCAAGATGAAAGAAGTAACTGTTATTTTAAGGTATTCTCCATTTTGAATCCAGAAAGTACAGGAAGCTGAGCAGCCTCTTTGTTCATCCAGCTACTGCAGCTGATGGAGACAAAGCAAGTCACCCATCTACATAGTCTTATGTTGATTTTGCTTTTCTTAGACAAAAGCTTTTCTAGTGGGTGGCGTCAGTCAACAAGGGTAGAGGAAGAGGGATTTGCAGTTACAGCTGAACTGCCTTCTGTGTGTCCTTGGTCAGCTTTCATCTATTTCATTGCTGTGTACATTATGCTATGGCAAAATCAGTCCAGAGAGAGAGGGGGAAAGAAATCCCTGAATAATGCTAACATCCTGGGAGAAACCTTGCCCATGAAGATAGGGAGCAGCAAAGAACTCCTGACCTGATACATCATGCAGCCTCTCCAGCTGCAGGGTGTTTGGTGTTAGTTAAATACAAAATAGATATTGATGGTTGCTCCCCTTCCCTCTCCATCTTTATGAAATTTCATATGGAAATTCCAAAACCATTGAACAGCTCTATGACTGGAAAAAATATTTTTGTAAATGGGTCGAAGGATTTTCCCTTGTTAATCCTCAAGAGTTCAAAGGTTAATCAATATTTCAACTTATGATAATTTTCAATCAATTCTAAGGAATCACAGGTTGAAAATCTTCTGAAAGAAAACTTGAGAAAGAAGATTTGGTGGCAACTTGAGAAAATGAGTGCATTTCACTTACTCAGAGCAATCATATGCTACAGAGGTTTTTTCCTACACTTCAGCATTTTTTAGAACTACTTGAAAAATACCATAGAATGAATTGTACAAATTACATTGTATTTATATTAAATAGATGTTATGTGGTAGGAAAAAATAAAAATAATAAAAAAGCCAAAATAGGAATGAGGCAAGTTAATTACATGACAAGAAAAGACAGGAAAGTCCCATGAAAACAGAAGCAATGCAATGCTGTCCCTGCACTCTCTGACCTGAGTCCGGAGACATGTGTTAACAGCACACACCGCAGCCTAAGGCAGAAAAATGTGATGTGGTTGACAAAACTGTGGCATGACTAAAGACAGAGCATGTGAATTGTATTTATGTACTAGTCTCTGAAGTGGAGAGCACATTGTGAAGCAGCCTGAGGGAGCTGTATCATATGTAGCTCCATGTGCAGCATGGTATAGCTGTATCCCATTAAGATGCTGGTAACGGAATATATTAAATATCCTCTTGAAGGCTAAAGGTCCAATCCTCCTGCACTGAAATCAATACAATTTTTCCAATTTATTTTTAATGGGAAGAGAATTAAACCCTTTCAGCTGCTACCCTTCTGAAGGATTTATACACAAGAAGCAGTAAAACAGAGAGCTATGTGGTTTTTACTCCCAAAATTGCCCATCCCTGGTCATATCACAGTGACTAAGGGCAGGCTTGTCTGGTGACAGATCTGCAACTGCTCTGCCTGGATCCCACCCAAAAGCCAAGAGACCCACTCACAGAGCAAAAGCTGTGAAATGCTCTCTTTCAGAGCAGGGAGCCCAGCCTAAAGCACAGAAATTTGTTTTCTGATTGTAATATACACCTAGATGTATCCTAGGAGATAGTGGCATTCTCTAGTCTGCTGTTGCAAAAGCCATCACGTGCTATCTTCATTCACTTTGTCCATAACATCTTTTCTTTTTTTCTTCTTTCTTTCCTTTTTTTTTTCTTTTTTCTTTTTTTTTTTTTTTTATTATCATCTTCATAACTCACCTCCAGCTAAATAACTTGTGTGTATGATTCTGTTTCAAGATCTCTCAGGAAATACACAGAGCCAGATAAATAATCAGAGTTTAGTATGTTGGCTTCCTGTTCTGTTTCTTGAGGAGAACAGGCTCGGTCCTGTTCTGCCTTCCCCTGGGGAAACAGAGAGGACTGCTGATGGTGGTGGAGCTGAATGAAGGTAAAACATCAAAACCCAAGAAAA
>JAOTQP010001652.1:18553937-18606026 GCA_026413545.1 Cichladusa arquata
GTGAAATAGGAGCCAGGGAGATCTCTGTGTTTCAAACAGGAGAAGCTTGAGATGGCCTGATCCTGTATGGATCTTTTCTTACATTCAACATTGCTGCTCTCTTGGGTGTTTGCAAACTTGTCTGACTGGGTGCATATGTGAGGGGCTAAATTTTGAAAATGGAGAATAGCTTTCCTGTATTTCCTTTGTGAAGGTGATGATCTGTATATTGCAGTTTTTGTCCACACTTGTGGGCTCATATCTATTAGAAAGAAGTGATCTAGATAATTTTTAATGCAATTTTCCATTAAATTACTTGGGGTTTTTTTTTGTCAAAAAAAACTTTTTTCTTTCTTGTTTACTACTGCACATGGAACAAGCTTGCATGCTGGCCCTACAGCTGCTTCACTTGCTTTGGATTGTCTTGCATTTAGGCCATTTGAAGGTTTGAGCATGAACAATAGAAATAGTTATGATAAATTGTCTTGCTCTTCCAAAGACTCAGAAGTTCTGGAGTTACTGCCAATGACAGATGATTTGTCCTTGCTCAACACTTGTCATCTTGGCAGCGTTTTTGTGCTCTCTGCTAAATCTCCCTCAGTGTGCAGTTGGATTCTTTAGAAAAAGAAAATTAGTTTCTGTTTCATCCATGTTCGTGCTCATCAGTTCAATGGCATCTGTGTTTCACTAAGTGGAACACCTTTCTCATGAAGCAGAAGTTTGATTTATTTTAATAGGGTGTTAGGAGAGCTGCTGGAGTTTGACATGATCATATTTCTGAAGTTACAAAGATGTTAGGAATGATCTTTTGTATCTATTGCTGTGGATTTCTGTGACTGTACATGAATAGCACTGCATACTTGTCAGGCTGTATCCTTTGCTGCAGGATTTATGCAACTAATGACAATGATTTCATATACTCAAGTGTGAACTCTCTGTGTCTGAGAAAAGGCTGAGTGAGTAGAGAGTGATTTTTCAGCTTTTCCACAATTTCATAAGGTTTTTTTTCAGAACTGACCTGCTAACTTGCTGCTTTGAATCTTAGTACTGGAGAATTATGCTATATGACATTATAAATAATTGAATACCAACAGTCTATAGATGAAAAAATGCTGAATTCAGGAAAGTAGTTTTCTGAAGGGTTTGGTTAATAGGCTGTCCTCTGCTTGTTCTCTGACACTGATTTAGTTGTCTGAGACAGGAAGGGGTCAGTGACTATGGGCATTAAACTTAAACACAGCTCCCCAGTTCACCCTGGAGTTCTCCTTGCAAGTGTTCCTGCACAGTGGAGGTGCTCAGTGGCATAGAGAAATGGCACCTAAAAACACAAAATGCTTTTTTGGGTGGGGGATTCTTTCAAATAATTTCCCTTTTAGTAAACAAATACAGTCTAAACTGCAGAACAGTCAATACAGAATTCATAAATTCTGCCTCCTTTAGCTACTGGTAGTCCCATTCATCACAGAAAAGAACTTATATAAGAAAGCAGTGTGTATTTAGAAGCTCAAAGGCAGCTGTCTGGGGTTAGACCAAAGACTAGTCCAGTGTCTTACCTCCAAAGGTGGCTTGAATGCCTCAAGGAGCAGTAAGAACAGGGTAGGAATATATGATATTTTCTCATATTGCTCTCCCAGCTAGCAGCTCTGCTTAGCTTCAGAGAGCTTTTTGCATTGACCTATAGCTTTGTATGTTTATTAACCCACAGCTTGTACAATTTCCCCTAGACGACGTGTGAATGAGAATTTGTCAAATAGGTGCATGGTTTTCTTTGTTTTGAAAAGTGTCAGCTTTCCTCCATTTAATATCTGTGTAGAATTTTGGTGTTTAGCCCTCATTATGAATGCACACTCCAGTTTTTCTCAGTTTTAGCTTAAGAGGTGATCTTCATAACCAAAAGGTTCACCTGCCTTCTGTGTTCTATGGAAATTTCCAATCTGTCCCTTACCTTTTGGGAGGGAACAGTGCTGCTTCCTGTCACAGAGCCAGCAGAACCAGTGATGAATCTGAAACTTGCATTCTATTCAAATGCTTGAGGTCTTGAAGCCCCAACCTCCTACCCGCCCCAATCAAGTTGTTTTATTGCTTCTAAAATACAGGATTCCAGATTTCTTTTTCATTACTGCCCTTATGTGCTTGCAAGCATTATTCTCTGCATTCATTTTTCCCTGGCACAGAGCACAAGGTCATGCCAGCTCACTTGATATGCATGCAGATATGAATTTCAACCAGAAAAAGATCATCACTGAGATAAAAAATACTTGTTTTACAATTCTGAGCATATTTGGCATAGAAACCTGCTGCACAACTGCCTTTAATACTTCTGCTGTTTGTGCTTTTCAGGTTATGGTCAATTTTAAGCAGACACAGCCGTGCTCTTTTTGGGTTTATTTTTATTTCACTCTTATTTGTTATCATCCCTACAAAGTGAAAATGCAATGGCTTTTCAAAGTAGAGAGAATGGCAAGAGCAGTAGATAGACAAGGGCATTCTGGAACATTGTGTCATGGCTGTAAAGGCCTGCTGTGTGCAAGTAATGACTGCTGTACTGATGAATAATTGGATCTAGGTTGTATTACTGCTGACTTTAGACAATTTGGGGTTTTTTAAATTGATTTATTATAGTCTTCTACTTGTAAACTAGTGCTCAATAGCTGCTGATGGAAATCATCTTCTGATGGTAAGGTTATGCATACAATTACTCTTAGCAATTGAAGAAAATTTTAGAATTGAGCAATTTTTTCCCTCAAGCATCAAAACTGAAGGTGTACATAGCATTGCATTTATTTCTTTTTTGTAAAACAGTGGATGTGCCAATGCATTTATCTACGCTGAAAAACATGAGCACAATAACTGGAAAATATGGGAAGGTTTTTAATGATAATGATAATGATAATGATGATATTATAGTGTCCTGCAATTCCTACAGACCTGGAATGTGCACTGCCAACTTTAAAGTCAATTAAATGGACAATAAAGGCCATGCTGGCAGAAGAGATGTTAAGAAGGGAGAGACTAAGATGCAGCATTTTGATGCTGCTGAAATGAACAATTCTTTTGTGAGAGATAAGGCTGAATGACCAAAAGATGAAAATATTGCCTTGAAATCCCAGCCTGATGCCCAAGTCCCGGTTCAGATGTAAATCTAGCTTTAAAATCTAGCAACTTTCTCAGGGTACTATCAACCATCTTTTTAAGCAACTATCAATACCAGAACAAGCTTTGGGTCGATGGGCTAAGGAAAATGCCAAAGAGCAACTTCTAGCAGACTGAAAGGTGAAGTGAATTTTTAAATCAGGGGCTATTTGCAGCCCATCTAAACTTAGAATAGTTAGTTTGAGTGTCTCTGAGTGAACTAAAAGTTCATCTCAATTTGACATATGCTTTTTGAAAATGTTTTTAGTATTAAGTAGATTAATGAATGCATAAACTTTAATGGATAAAACATGATCTCTCTGCTGAGGAGTTTCAACTGTAACTAAAAAATGGGTTCATTTCATCTTGTTACTTGCAAATTGTGAATAAATCTCTCACAGGTACCCTGAACTGTTTAAAATAATGCAAGTGACTTGTGAGTCCAATCAGCCTCTTCCAGTGACTTAAGTGGTCTGTGAGCTTGACATAATAAAACCAGGGACACTTAGGACCGTATTCAACTGAAAAGATGTTCTCTGATTGAAATCTGAGAATATGTGCAAAGTAGGTAATCCAAACCAAATATTTATTCAGAAACTAAATGAACTGAAACAAAAATGGGAGATAAAATACATTAAAATCTGATCAGCTGAAGAAGTTATTGAGGCCACTTAACATTAACATTTGCATGTTAATAAAAAGTGAACAGAAAATGTGAATTTTTGTTTTGTGGATTCCTTAAATCTCAGTTTTTGGTTGACTGCCATTTGGAAGCAGAGAAAGAGCTTAGGAGCCCTTTGTGAAACACGGTTATTGTAATTTTCCTACCACCACTGGGAGACTTGACTCGAGGGTGTCACTGGCAGATTGCCTTGGAGCCACAGGAACCTTATGAGACCTCATCTTGAGCAGGGCAGACGTTCCCAGAAGGACATCCCAGAGCCAAGCTAGGAAGGACAAGGTTGCTAGGAACCTGACAAGAAATCAGAAAATATGCTGACTGTGCTGCCTTTTTTTGTTTTTTTTTTTTTTTTTTTTTTTTTTTTATTTAATTAGGATTGCTTTCAGCAGAACTGTGTGTAGATTGACTAGCAGAATTGTTCCTGCTTTAGTAAGGCTTTGATTTGTTCTGTGTAATGGAAAATTTAAATGACAGCTTATGTTGTAAATGGGATAAACTTTTCATGCTTTGGAAGTTTACGTAAGGAGCAAATGGTCATTGAGAACTTTGTTACTACTCTGTCCACTTTTGACCCTTTTTGGTTCCTGGGTGTGTTTGTATTCCAACTGGTTTGTTATGAGCAATCTGCTCAGAACAGCCATGTTCAAGCTCAAGCATCCTGGCTCAGTCTGTTGTGCTGCCTCCTATCACAGTTACTCAGTTTCTATCCTATTCTTTTATACGTGCTGTGGGAACGCCTACAGTGGAGAACGCAAGAAAATGTCAAAGCAACAGCAAAAAATATCATGTTGTTTTTAAGTATTGAACTCCACATAAATTAAGGACCCTCATTCCAGCTAATGCTATTGAAGTTTTCCAGAACTCCATTAGCAGCTATGGCTTTCAGTCCCCGTCATTTCTGATTGGTGCTGTGAGAGTTTCAAATAAGGAATCAGTCATATACTGCTGCTCTTGCTTTCCCCTCACCCGAGTCTCTCCAGATCAGAACTTCCAATCTTGCCTTATCATTCTGCTAAACAAGCAGTGACCCCAATTCTAATAGCCTTTGAATTAATAATGAGGGTTATCAGTGTGAGGTTTTTTGATGCTCTTAAGATTTTTGGCCAGTTAAATTGTTCTCCTTTGGACATGGCACAGTGTAAATTACCACCATCCTTAGCAAGTGCTGTTTCTGTTGGTTGTCATTAAAAGCCAATGGTCCAAGTAATAAGAGCCCAGTACTAGGCATTTAATTGAATATTTAAACACTGTCATTTCCAAGATTTGTTTCTGCTTTTCTTTGGTTTTTTTCTTTCTGTTTTTTAGGGGGATATTCAATACAGTTTTAAGTATTCAGTAGTTTTGAGTTGTGAATCAAGATGAGCATTGTAACTGTATAAATAAAATGGAATATATTTGTGTTTAAAATTATTTGCATGTTAATCCTAATTCAAGTTCATGTAGAAAAAAATTAAAGGTGTTCAGCTTTTTCCAGAGTTTGTTGCTGGCCTCCCTTTTGTCAATGATTTCTTTCCTACCTAATGAAAGCAGAACCAAGTGTATTTTTATTCTCTTCATTTGCACTATGAAGTAGATTCAAAAGTGGCTTACTACAAAAGTGTAGTGGACTGAAGGAGGGAAAGGCCTAAGTGAAAGATGAGTTAGGAAGCACGTGTTGAATCCAGCAATGAGGGCAGGTCATGGAAAAATTTTCAGCAAAAGAAAGGAAAAGATGTATGAGAGGAGGATGAGAGGCCTTCTGTGCATGGAACCTGAGACAGGCTATAATTCATCATCCCTTTGACAGCCCTCTTTCTCAGGAGAGCCCTTTCCTTCCTGCTCTTTGCACTTCCATGAACTCTTAGCATTTGTGATGTGGGTTTTTTTCTTTGGGTTTGTTTTGTTTTTCTTTAATCCAGGCTTTCAGGGTAGGTATACACTGGAAAGAAGCGGGAAATACAGAAATCTGACAAAAGTTACTTAATATTCATTTTCTGCCTTCCTCTCTGTTGCTTCCTCTCAACACAGAGTGCTAAGGCAAAAATGTTTTCATTTTTATCCTCAGTCAGCTGAAACATATTCTTTCCTGTGATGCCAGCAATGAATTTTCCAAGTTTAATTGGCAAGTCAAACAATAACACAAATGCTTCTGCAGCATGGTGCTAAAGGTTCTCTATCCTCAGTTCAATAGCAAAAGTTCTAGAGAACATGTGCTTTAGTTTTGTCATTTGCAGAGAGCATCTATTTTTTTTTTTTTTTCTGGCTTTCACAAGCAAGCTCACTGATAGCTGGTTTGTTCTCTGTTTCAGGTCGTGGAGACTAATTTGGTTGCTTTTGACTGTCACTGGATCATTATAAATGAGGTAACTGTCAAGTGAACATTGTTGTGAACCATGGATCCTGTTTTGAGGCTTACTGACAATATTCATGCTGATTCTCACTTTGCCAAGAGGAAGCAGTAGCTATGACAAAGTTCAAGCTCACTGAGGGAGTAGATGTTGCTTAATAAAAGTAGAATGACAGGTTCTTGGACTTTTCTGTTTTTTCTTGCCTGTTTTAAATGGAAGTCCCTCTATGAATAAATGGAAAATAAAGTTTAAAAGCCCCTTTTGTTTCTAAATATCTTGAGAGTTCAGCATTGAGCTGAGTGTTTTCACAGGATTTTTAAGGCCATTTTTTATTATGTGATCTTTTGTAGAGTGCTTGTATTTTATTTCTATTTTAATGATTTTAAATAACAACAACAACAACAACAATAATAATAATAAAAATAATAAAAATAATAACAACAACATCATATTTCCCTTTCCTTTATGAATACTCCAAATGTTCTGTCATGGTTGATATCTAAACCTGTTGATATTAGTGGGAGGCTCTTTGGTAGATTTCTGTATTAGGTCATATATAAATGTTCATAAAGGGAAAAAAGAAAGTAAATTGAGATTCTGCTTTTACACTGTGAAATTAGTTCTCCCATGAAAGCTTGTCAGCTAAAATATGACAAGCCAATATGTGAAGTAGTTTTGTATATGAAGTATTGAACACTGCAGTTCAAGTTTGACAGCATTCAGGTTTTTGAAAAATAATTTAGGTCCAAAATAGCTGGATTGCCTGAGTAGATGACTATCTTCTAAGATGTTAATCATGCAACTCCTGTATATTCTCAGGATAAAAGACTGCATGCAAATTCCATATTGTACTATCTGGATTTACTGTACACTTCTGTTTTCATACTTAATTACTGGATATCCATTAGTACGCTGTGCTAAACCAGTGGATTTTTAGCCAGTTTTCTTTGGAGAAAAGTATGTCTCTGGAATTGCTGTGTAAACAAACCAGATCCAGCACAACCATTAGTTTGCCCTGCCTTGCTCCTGACAAGTACTGTGTGTATTTTCCAGCCCTGAATGGGGCTTTGCTGGGAGAGAACCCAGCTTTAATCTACAGGTAATCATGTGAACAACATACATATTTTGTTTTTCATGTCTGATTAAAACAGAATTCACTTCAGAGTTAACCCTGAGTATTTTAAGGAGAGCATTAACAGAATCTAAAACCATCCTCTTTAATCAGTAGATCATACAGCAGTTTCTTAGCTCAGATTTTGGCTTGCTGTTCGAGGTAAAGACACTGCCATTGATTTTTGGTTTTAAATGTTGCATACTTTCCAAAAGATCTAAAGAAGGTGCTTGCTTTTAACTGCCTCAGCTCCTTCACCCTCAAAAAAACAAAACAAGACTGAGGATCCAGTCCTAGCATATATGCTTTCTCTTTGCATTATATTCAGAAATTACTGTCTCCATGGGGAAAAAAATCTGCTTTTTAAGCATTGTTATTTGCACATTGCAGCAGATGAAATGGCACAGCAATCAAAGTGGTTACCACTCAGCTGCCTTTTCCACTCCAAAACTCTTTCTCTGGGCTGCAGTCCCAGAAGCAGGAAAAACTGGATGATCTGCACTGAGAAATGTACATCTTAGTTTCATAGTCTTGTATACGAAAAGGGGAAAAGCTGTGATTAAGTTCATTCCAACAAACTGCTGTAAACCATCGTCATTAAAGTTTCTGCATCTCATTCAGTAATTCCTCTTTTCTCTTTGAGAGAAAATATGTTTAATGCTATCTCAGCTTAATCTGCTTCTGGACCTAAATCCATATTGCCACTTAGGTAGCTTTCCAGCACTATTTGCTTAAAAATGCAAATAATTTCAATACTATGTAGAATAATTTCAATATTATGTGGAATAATTTCAATATTATGTGGATGCAGAAATCCTATTAGCAATAAATAAGATCTGTAGGTAACACTACAGCAAGGGTTCTGTTTTGCCCAATTTTTCTTTGTCACTATGTTCAAATTACAGCAGAAATCTACATGTTTCCTGAGTGTTTGATGTTGGATAATTGCTTATTGCAAGGTTTTGCCAGTTCAGTACCAAGGTTGCAATGACTCTATTTGGCAGTGCAGGATTTGGAAATGCAGAGATTTGTGGGCCCCTTTCTGTGTGATACATAAAACAGCTATCTTTATGTCCCAGGCTATTTGAGGTGGTCATCCCTTACCTGTTGATGGCCACGGTACCTCCATATGACTTGGAGATGATGTCAGAGCTCTGCCCATTTTGTTGCTTCTTCGAATCTTTTGTGACAGCTCAGACATCTGTGCTTGAGTGCCTATATTGGCTAAATGTCGCAGTCAAATAAGTAACTGTAACTCTGCTTCTCTGGCCTCCTAATTTGAAATTCTAAAATAATCTGTGACAGTGGAAATTCATTGTTCTGCAAATTCTGCATCTGATTCAAATAATTCCTTGCCATGAGATACCAAAATAAGTTGGAATTGTCTTTCCTTTTCCATCACTGTGCCAAGGGAATCCAACCTTCTTACCAACTATAGTAATACAGAAGCAAATACCACCTTTGGTTTTGTGATCAGAAATCTGCTTAGGCTCTGTGAGGTAACATCTGCTATTTTAATTGCTCAGTCTAAATTCTGTAATGCCTGCAAAGAGTTCCTTAATTTTTATTGTCCCATTACTTGTTACTTTATGCAATAGAGCAAATTTTCTTGGAGACTGTGTATCATAATGTAAGTGTGGGAGCAGAGGCTTTGTTCCCATAAAATGAAAGAATTCATAATTTGCTAAAACATAATGCATCATATTAGACCACAGCAAATAATGCAAATCTCTTCTGATCAGTAAAATCAGCTGAGGAAATGCTGTTCTAATAAATGTTCCTGTTTCTTCAGGGCCTTAAAGCAGATGTTACAATTCTTTACTTAAAATTTGCAGGAGTCATGGAGTCGAATATAGTCATGATCAAATATGCCTTAACAAAATGTGAGAAGGGATTTCTGACACTCTTTCTCCCTCTGTCTTTGCTTGCTTCATTTCCTCTGCACGATAGTAAATACAACTTCAAAGTTCCAGGATAGAAAATTATATTTCTTTCATGACTCTTAATTCACAACTGTACAGTAGACTTAGATTTTATTTAGTGGAACTGAAGAGGGGGCATTTGTATGATTTTCATCACTTTCCCTTGCTCTTTTTAAATGCAGGAAATGTCTTGGGTTTGTTTTTTTTTTTTTTTCTTTTGCATTTTAAATCATGTCTCTCTCAAGCATTCTCCTTTGTTAGAACATTCAGGGTTATCTTACTATTATCTTGCTATACCCAAGGCTGCCACCAGTTCTTTATTGCTATTGTTTACTCAAGGACAGCCCCAAACACTTTCCACTGCCTAGAGCTGCAATACAGGAGATGAAAATATTAATGCTACTTTACAAAGGATTTTTTTAATTTCATCTGCTGTAATGTGGTCCATTAAGTCCAGATCTATTAGAATTAGAATGGAATGAGTGCACAGAAAAGCTGATTTGTGTAAGAAGAGACTGGAAAGGTTGGCTTGGTTGGCCTATGAAAGTGGAGACTGAAAGAGGATGTGCTCCCTGTTTATAAACACTTACAGAGTGTGAATAAATGCATCATGGTCAAGAGACAGAGGACAAGGCTGACACAAGAACAAATGAGTTCAATTTGTGCTTGAGTAAACTGAGGTCAAAAGTTGTTAAAAGGTTTCTAATTACCGGAGGCACCAGAACCTGGAAAAACTCCTTCTTGATGAAAGAATGAAACAAAACTCAAGACTCTTACAAAGACCAATTTATAGGAAAAGGTGCAACAGGTTTGCCCAGCATAGCACAAGAGAGGACTGGGGGACTTACAAGGTTGTTTTCAAAGGTCATGTTCTTTCTAATGAAGACATTTTTCCGAGGAGAGGGCTTGTCCTTGGCCCATGTATTCATCTTGTTCATGGGGTTTCAAGCCCAATGCACTCCACCATGAATAAGTGTAGAGCATAACCATGTTTTGAGCTTGAGCAGCTAGATCAGGATCTATAATCACAGCTCAGTTCCAGAAGCTCGCTTAATTCAACATTTTTATATGGATAGTGATTGATAATAACATTAGAGCTTCACTTGAACCCTTACATTTTCCACTGGGTTGGTGGGTCTGTACGAAATGACACCCTCTTTGGAAGAGGTGCAACCAAGTTGCCAGTTCCTGGCATTAGTGGGAGCTAATACACAGATGGATCTGCTTCCTCCAAGATCTTGGATTTATTTTGCTTTGTGAAATCTAAAAATTATTTTCTCCTTGTCCTGTCAGGTTTGATTAATCTTTTTCTTCAAAGCCTAAAAATCCTAAAGTAGATACAAAGAATCAAGTAACAATGCAGTTCAAAATCTTCTTTTCCTTCTCTTGGAATTTCATCCAGCCACGCCTTTCCCTCAAATTCTCTTTGGAAAGTGCTGAGAAATTCAGGAAGGGCACAGCACAAATGTGCTCTGGGTGGGCAGTGGCAACCCAGAGGCCTTAAGCCACCCTTTCCTCCTCTGCTGGCTTTTGGAGAAGGAGGAAACGCTCTCCTCTCTGAGTGTCAGGATTTTCTGTGATGTAGTCCTGGCATGTACTGCATGGTCTACTATGTTATAGATACTGGAACCATCTTCTGGCCCAAAGTTAAGGTGTTTCCATAAGAAAAGGTATAGTTGCCTTTGTTTGGTGCTTAATACAGGAGCATGTAAATAAATCCTTCCCCTCCATGACTCTCATTGCTGGTACAATTGCTCTGTGGTGAATTGTAAGTCACTGCCTGGGCTGCTTATCTTAAAATAATGGAACAAATGTTAGATGTCCAGTACGTAGTCTTGAGGCCCACTGGAGTTCTTGCCTTATATGTCAAGATGATCCTCTTCAGTTCTTGTTTCCTAATTCATCCTTAGAGTCCTTAATTTAAAACTACATTTCTTCCCATATTTATTTGCCTGCTTAGATGAAATGTGCATGTAATTTTATCCTTGTTTCATTTGTGACAGGATAGTCTCTCCTTAATTCCAAGTTCAGACAGTAAAAGAAAAGCTTGAAACTGAATATTTAATTTCTTGATGTAAAAAAGAAGAAAAAAAGAAAACCACACCAAAAACAAAACCAAAGAAAACCGAAAAACCTCATATAACCTAGCCTAAATTTATTCAGGTGCCAGCTCAGTTCAACTTGGCCAACTTTCTAATTTTTTTGACATTCGAGGCTTGTATAACAGATCATCTGCCATCCTCATATCATTGCACTGTATCCTCCTTTGAAGTGCAAATGAAAATTGTTTCCTCTCACACAATAGTTGCTTTATATAGTTTTCTTAAGTCAGATCCAAAATTCAAGAATGAGAGATGATATTGGAGAGTCATTATATAAAAGGCTTGTCACTCAGTCAATGCTAAGTATTAAAAAAATGACAAAGAAATACATAACAAATGACTAATGTTGAATTTGGGGTTGCATGACAATCCTTTGTTGTCAATCTAAAATCTGGATTTATGGAATAATCAGCATTTAAAATAATAGCTGTCATTAATCTATAGATGTATGTACCTCCTTGGGCACCACACAAAAATGGCTTTGGTGTTTGAATTCTGTTATTATTTCACAGATGATGTATAAAGACATGAGGTAGTAACCTAGAGGTTAAAATGAGAACATTCTATTAAAAATGCACCAAGTGGTGCTGAATACAGAAAACATAGATACACTTTTATGGCAGGAAAGATAAATGCTTGAGAATTTGAAAGTCAAAATCTCTTTTAAAGTAGCATTTGGCAATATAATGTGGCAATGCAGGTATCTGTTTTTACATTATTAGGGTGAGTCTAATAATCTTGGTGTTACAGTTTGGACATGCTGTGTAATGAAACCAGACAAACTTTCTTAAATCCTCTGAGGAAGTATATAATTTAAAATCAAGATAAGAAGTTTTTGCCCTCTCCTTTATGATTATATTGAAAGTGCTATAAAATATATATCTATATTTTTTGCTAAAACAGCATTGTATATGGGTTTTTTTTACCTCACAGCTAGTGAAATGATACAGGCTAAATGAAAAGACAGCATCTTAAGCTGAGATAAGCCATTATCTGTGGTACATTAAGAATTATTTGACCAGAAATGCACAATGTTACACCGAACACAGCTGATGCTATGTTATTTCTCCTTGCAGAAAAAAAATCTTTATTTCATAAAGAACATAAATAGCAGATGAATTCAGAAACTGTGATAATCGGTGAAGGAAAATAAAACACTTTTACTGTAGTCAAGAGAGTAGAAGTTATAATTTACATCTCGCATATACTTCTTCCAAAATTTAAGGAAAATGAACAAATACCAGTATATCCAAAGTAGTTCTTTCAAAATAATGAAAGGGTATTATACTGGAACAGCAAGAAAAGCCAAAATAACTGGGATGGTTGTCGTAACATTTAAAGACCTGCTTTTTCAAAAAGCTGGGGTTCATTTCCACAAGAAAGATTCCATAATTTGAGATCAAGTCTATCCTGGTGTCTTCTAAATTCTTCAGTATGGTCACAGATCAGAAAGCTAAGGCAGAGAAAGATGATGGCATTTCATTACAGGTATTAACAATGCAGATGTGCCGTATCCTTTGAAAAATGATGAAGCTATAAATACACAAATGAGAATCAAAAATATTCAATAAACTGTGGCTGTATGCAAGGGAAGATTAAATGCAGGCTGCCAATATGAGCCTCTTGATCCACCTCCCTTCCTGAGGGCATATCTGCAATTTTAAATGTCTGGAAAGTTTGAGGCATCCACCACTGTAATTAAGACAGTTCAGCATGGACAGACAGTTCCACATGATGAGAAAGAGATCCTGGTTAAAAAGACTTTAGATTTTAGATTTTTAAATTTTAGATTATTTCTACTATTTTACAGGAAAATACAGACACAGAAATATCTCATAAGCTACCAGCTATTTGGTTCACCAGGAGAAAAAGCATGTTTAACTAGAGTTCAAGTTCTCATGTGAAGGTTGGAGTCAGTTGCTGTTGATTGGGATCACTCAACTTCCCTGAGGGACTCATCATTCAACAGTGTAAAACACTACGTTCCCAACATGCAAAAATTTATGCTATGGAAAAAACTATTTTTCTGGTTTCCCTAAACTGTATTAATGTTAATATTTCAAGCTTAATATTGGTGTTTTTACTTAGTTATTTTTTCTTTAAAGTATTTGTCTGTTCAGCTGTAAGCCTTAATAGATACCCTATGGAATAAAAATTTGGTTTTAAATTAGGTCTTACTATAAACAAGCACATTTACACCTAGAATGCTCTTATGCATTTTCTTTGCTCTTTTGGTAAATGACTGCTAATTTGCACATAGTTTATAGGTTCTTGATATTCTGTTTCTAGGAAATGAACACTTAAGGCCTGAAACATTGTGTCTACCTTCACAGCTCCTAACTAATGCTACACTCGGAAATACATCATGCTATGGCTTCCTACTGATTTACGCATTATCTGTCAAGGATGCTGTGAAACACTTTTAAATAAAAGATCAAAAGACGTAAAAGGAGAGGCAGAGAAAACCCTAAATGAAACAGCTATGAAAACACAAATATTTGGTGAGGTTTGAGCACAGTGCACTTTGAACTTTTGCAGTTAAGGGTGGTATTAAAATACCACCAGTTATTTTAATGAGTATGCACAGATTGGCTTTGAGGCTGCGGTGGAGTTTGACAACAGCTGTGTGTCAATTGGAGGCCTCTCAGTTTATTTTTTGTTTATAATTTGGTGGTCACGTTTCTGAATTTTGACTCTCACGCATATCCTCTCCCCTGCCTTCTCTTCCAGGAAATCAGTGACGTGGATGTGCAGGAGCTGGTGAGAAGGTCAATTGGAAGGTTAACAATTATCCGACAGACATTTCCAGTCCCCCAAAACATAAGCCAGCGCTGTTTCCGTGGCAACCACAGAATATCTTCATCACTGTGTGATCCCAAGGACCCTTTCTCCCAAAGCATGGAGGTATTCCAGTCTATCCCCACCTGGGAACAGTCTTTTAAGATAACTTCTAAGTTTTCCCCCACCAGGGGCTTTCTGTAATTTAAAGTTATTTTTCATGTCCTCTCCGATATGGGGTTTAATGGCTCATGGCATGACAAGGAAATACTTGGAGTTGGGGAGGGGGTGAATGTGTCTGATGGAGAACAACAATTTGCCTGCTCCACAGCAATAGAGATAAACATGTAAAGAAAGCCACCTGGTCTCCAGCTAGTAGGGCAGTAATTTTGTTGCCCTGCTAAATTTTAATTTTTGTCATTTCCTCCCTGTAGTCAATGTCTTCTGAGCTGCTGTGCTTCTCTGAGCCTCAGATATGCTGTCAATAAGAAAGTCTTCCTGGGAGCACCCACATCATCTCTTTCAAATGCCTTGGTGTATACATCTAAACATATGTCCAAGTTCCAAGGAGGCTTTATTTTCAGGGCTGTTAATCACAAACTACAATTAAATTATAATAGGTTCCTACCACATGAATTCAGCAACAGGATTCCTGTCCTCCTGACTTCCCATAGTTTTTCCAATAACAAGTCCTCTATCTCTCTCGTTACGTTTTATCATGACAAAGCTTAGAAAAATCAGGAGTGGGAAATTGGCTTAATATTTTGATTTTACTTTTGTTTGTTTTTGTTTTCCTGTGAGCATTTCTGCAGTTGTAGAAAGATGGCTGCATATTATTATTTTTAGCAGTGGGGGGAGGAGCTTATCTGACCCAGCAGCTAAAAGCAGCCATCTGATGATTCTGAAAGAGAGGAGCGAGAGAAAACAATGGGAGGAAAAG
Organism: Cichladusa arquata; assembly: GCA_026413545.1. Lineage (NCBI taxonomy): Eukaryota > Metazoa > Chordata > Aves > Passeriformes > Muscicapidae > Cichladusa > Cichladusa arquata. The sequence continues at coordinate 18,568,911 of JAOTQP010001652.1, forward strand.
AGGGAGATTTTGAAGAGTGCCTGTTTAAAATGAAAATATATAAGGGACAAAGTGTGGATAGTCTTGTCCTGTTTCAGATTAGTTGTAAGAGCCTTTGTGTCACTAATTGTAGTTCACAAAGCAGCCAGCCAGCAATTATTGATGACATGAAAAACTGGCTGTAGCAGAGTGCACAGTGATCCTATTGGAGTTCTCAAAGCAAGCAGGGCTCTGTGATACCCATTGATGCATAGGATATACCCAAAGACTGTTTAAGAAGTGCAGAAATCCTTTAGGCTGTGCCATTCTGCAATGGCAGCATGGTCCCAGGGGGAGCTTTGGTACTCTAGGGACAGTGTGTTCAAGCTGAGAGTGTGATCACATGCAGGAGCCAGAGAGTGCAAAGAGCAGTTCTCTTGAATAAAGTTACTGACTATAGCAAGGCAGAAAACAAGAGTCGTGTGTCAATGGGATACTTTACATTTCGATTTGTCTTTCTCTTCAACTTCACTTTCATTTTCACTTCAGCAGTTGGCTGAATCCAGGAAAGATAAGTTCTAGAATTCAAATTTTATTCTCTATAAATTGGCAAAGTCCATTTAATCTGTTAGATTGGATCTTATATTTTAACCTGTGCGTTGTGATCTACCTATATCATGGGGAGCTACAACGTTCCTACTGGGAGCTTTCCTAGTATTATGGTTCAAAGGAATGATGGAAGCTGGACTGGTTTAATTGTTCTGTGCAACTGAGTTGTTTCTTCATGCTTTCCCTGAGATGGCTGTACTTCATTATTTTAGCTGAGTGAGGAAACATTATAAACTAAAAGGAAGGAAAACTCTGACACAATTTCCCCTGTGCCTTCGTATGATGCACAGTCCTTTGAGTAGCTGTGGGGTTTGTTTGCTGCTTCTTTGTTCTACCCAACAATATTATAAATTAGTTTCTAATCCAGTGGGGAGTTGGAACAGTTTAAAAATTGAAATTACAAAAGCTTTTTTTTTTTAATGACATCAAAGTGTGACTAATCAGAAACATTCTCTGGAAATTATAAGGGTGAATTTCTTGATTTATTTTTTTCTGAATTACTCCCCCTAAAGTCTGTGTGAATAATTAATTTTTTTCAGCATCTTTATTAAAACACTGAAAAATATTCTGGTGAAGATGTGGCACTGTGTCTTTTCAACTGCCCCAATTGAAACAAATTTTATAAATTTGTATCATTCCAAAGACAGAAAGTTAAAAACTGGATTCACAGAAGCATTTAGTACTGTAACCCTTTTGTCTAAAAACTGTATAATACTATAGGTACACATAAAATAAATACTGATAATCCAGATTAATCATTCATCCTTAATCTGATGCTAAATACCTTTCTTCCACACTCTGGGTAAAATGATCACATCTGAATTTTGAATTGCATTAATAGAGGGTTATGCAGTTAAATACTTCTTGGTAATGCAAGTGTCCAGCCCTTAGCCTAACAGACTTAGATTAAATAAGGGATTAGTAATGGACACCAGGCAATGCATAAAACTTTCCAGTAAATTTACGTGGGAAATTAATAAAGGTGTAAAGTGACTTTAAATTACAACCCCCTTCTGTTCATCAGGACAGATATTAATGAAGCATACTTCTGGTAGTGACAGGGAAGGGTGATTTTGAGAAACAGGAATTAATTGTAGGGTCTTTATCATTGCATTATCAGTGATTGATTGCAGTAAATGTTAAGCTCAACTATTAGGGAAGGACTAACAATGCTTAATAACTGCTGAACTCTGTCCTCCTGAGCCCTGTTAATACTTGATGAAGGCCCAGCTATATTACTCTTAAATTAGTGAGTGCATCCTTCCTCATGAACTGTGACAATTGTCTTCTATTCCCATGGTAGTAGGTTACAGAAGTTACCTTGAAAGCAATGTCATTTTGTTGGGAAATGATGACTTGGCATCCACAGCCCTTCATGTACCAATTTAGTCTCATTAGTGACCTTATTCCCTCTGCTCTCCAGAGGTGGTATGGGTTTTTTTTTTTCCCCTTTGGCAAAGACTTGTAAAAAAAAAGCCTGCCTCACAGCACAGTGATAATTCCTCCCCTCTGTGCTCCAACAAATGTCCCTCTAGTGCTGACTTCATTGGGGAAACACAGTTTTAGCTGAATTTTTTTGAATTCTTTGTGAGTTTACAATAATCCCAGTTGTTTTAAAAATGCTTGATTAACCTGGGCGCAGATCCTCAATCCATGCTTTTAATCCTGTCATGCACAGTGATGCCTGGCCTGTGCATCTGAAGAAAGTCGATTTTTTTCCTGGGTGAATACCAAAATAGAAATGTTCACAGCCACTGGAGGAGCTCAAGAAAGAATAAAGAAGCGCCTCCTTTAGAAGAAAGACACAGTGAAGGATCATTTAAAGAAGAAGAGCACTAAGGACCAGAGGTGCATCTGTGCTACTGACAGAGCGGTTGGTGGATGACACAAGCAAAGCCAGCATAAAGATGGGATTTACAAAAGGAAATAAAAAGATGTTATATGAAAAGGACCAATTAGGCAGGAAGGTGGTGTGTGAACTTGCCAAACAGTATCTCAGATCTTCGGCATTGTTGTGCTTCCTTACCATATACTCCCTCCCAATAACTGCAGGGCTTTTCCAGTCCTTGGATATATTTAAAAGCAGAATAGGGCCACTAAATTCCCATACTTTCCTTTTGTAAGCTTCTTTCTTCTTTTTAAACTTTAAGCACACCACCTATATTTTTATAAAAAGCAGAGAGCAGCCAACATATTCCACAAATCTGAGGAAATGTCTTTTGGTTTATCTGTGACTGATGGAGAAAAAATCACAGCAACCTTGCCTCAAATTGCCACTGGCTAATTTGTTGTCAGGCACTAGGAATGCTCATACAAAGCCTTTATCATGCAGCTGAGGATACTGTGTTTTCCTCAATAACTTTAGATGACCAATGGGTTATCTTAAAAAAAATTCCCAAAAGTTCTCCATTTCTGAACATAATTTTTCTTCGTGAGAACCTCTGTTCAGGACAGCTGAGGTTTCTTTTTACAATACTGTCAGTAACTTAAATGTTCCTGCCATTTGAAGACAGAAAAGGCTGATGTAGAACTATATTGTAAAACACTTGTTTCAGAAGTGTTCATGAGTTCTGAGCTTCTGTTATTTACATTTAATTGTATCTCTCACATCTGACTTTGCACTATGTGCATTTAAAACCATGTTCATAAAACTAGAATATGGTTAAGTGGAAGTGGCGCACAAGTGATTTCTCTTCTTGAATTCCAGTGTTCTGCCTTTGATCCCAGACTAGAACTTCCTCACAGTATATGCAGCTGTGCTCACAGTGAAACACACACACATTTACTCATAAGAGTTTTGTCCTGCAAGGAATTAACAGCCAGTGTCAAACACTCTGACACTAAGCACCATAAATTGCAGACTCAACATGCAATTGCACACTGACAAAAATTTAATTTAGTCTTATTTCATGCCAGAAAGTGCCAATGAGAATTGACTGCACAAATCAGGAACAAAAATCCACAATCAAATCTATTCTAAATTTTCAGAGTTTCTACTTTTCCAAAAAAAAAACCAGCCTTGAAGATAATTTGATGGTGTCCAAATATCTGGTGACTGAAAAATTGAGTCTTACAAGCAACTGGTTAAAAATAAAAGGAAGTCTGTTTATGGTCATAAGTAGAGCTGTAAATCTGGCAAGTGGAGCTGTGCCAGTGTTTGGGCTGCCTGTACTTCTCATGTGTGTAGTTTGTTGCTGCAAATCACTTTTAGCATTACAGCCCCCAGCTGCAGATTTTACCAAAGCCCAAAGGTGTGACATTTTGCCTCTCACACATTCTTCTTAATACCAAATAAAGTATTTAATTACCAGAGGATTATGGTTGAGGCAAAACAAATAATAAATTCTGTCTGCTGGCAGGAGACTACAAATAGTAATGCTAGTGCTTCCCTTTTGATGTCTTTACAGATTTCAAACCTGTATATATATGACACTGTCCTCCTGCTGGCAAATGCCTTTCACAAGAAGCTGGAGGACAGGAAGTGGCACAGCATGGCCAGCCTCACCTGCATCAGGAAGAACTCTAAACCCTGGCAAGGAGGGCGATCAATGCTGGAAACCATCAAGAAGGTACTTTTTCCCCCTATATTTCCTCATCTTTGATTTCTAAAATACTCACATTAGGCAGTATTTCCTCCTGAGGTGCATATTACTCTTATCAGTATAGCTTTTACATATCCACAGTTCCTGAATGGAAGTAGTTCTTTATTTTAGTTTGGGTTGTTTGTTGGTTGGTTCGGTTTTCTCCATGTCATAATGATCAAATTGAAATAAAACCAATACCAAAAAGTAGCAAATCAGTTTTCAAGGAAGAAAAAGTGTCAAAGGTGAACAAGTGCCAAGGTTGAAGAAGTTTCAGAGGTTAGGAATTAAAGAAAATAAATTTACTATTTTGTTTATAAAAGAAATGAGAAAAAGTTGCAGAATTACACTTGGGTAATGTTATGCAAAATTTCCCATTGCACTGCCTTTGACATTAATAAAGTGAAATCATAGAAATGGGAGTAAAGAACCCCCTAAATTATCTAGACTATATTTTGCCACTGCAAAACTGTCCCAGTAACAATCTCAATAGAGCTTTATCCAATGTCGCTGCTTCCCTGTGATTTTTATTCCTATCTTAATCATACTCATGGCCAAGATGCTTTTTCTATTCTTCAGTCTTTAAAGATAATTTCTCTTAGCTATTTCCTTTCTTCACTATGTGTACAGCCTCCACATACTTACAGACAAATATTGCAGCCTTCCAGGTCCGTATTTAGTCAATATGAACAGGTTGAGACTTTCCCCTTCCCTGTCTCATTTTCTTTATGTTATTTTTGCCTCATTTTCTTTATATTATTGATGTCTTTCATAAAACTGCCTGCACATTTTTCTGCATACACTTCCTGGTAATGTATACTTACATTTAAAGTGCTGGCATTGTAAACACAGAAAAAAAAAAAAGAATTATAAAGAAAAAAATTAAATGGTATTTTATTTATGACTTTTACTACAGGACATAAAAATAATTTAAAATATAATGTTGTCTTGAGAAGTTGCTATTCTGCATTAGGTATTTAGCTTTTCCAGAAATTATGATGATGCAGACAAACTATAAGTCTCCTTTGAGCACTGCTTATATTTTACCCAATCCCAGGTTAATCTGTGTTACCTCCAAAATGATAGTTCAAAAATTTCTTTGGTATCTGTTTCCACTTTCCAGTCTAACAGTTTGAAGTCATGAGACTGCAAGAATAATCCTGGACTCATTTCGTATTTCAAGGGCAGGATAGGTCTTTAAGGGACTCCAAACTGTATTGCTCTTAACCTATCAGAGCAATTTCATATTCACATTTGGCAGTCTCATGTATTCTGACCTATGTTTCAGGCAAGGCTGGTTCTCTCCTCACCTTGGATTTTGTAAATACTGTGCACACTTTTCCATTTAAATGACCAGGAGAATCATGACAGCATTCAAGAAGGCAGAAGCCAGTGGAAATTCCAGAGTTGTTGTTAGCTTGCTAAGAAATGAATCAAGTGCCAAGGAAATGCCTGATCTGTGCAACTAACCATGCTTCCATCCTGTCACTTTTGGGTTGCTCTGCTATTTCAATTAGATGGCTTTGATAAGAAACTATTTTGTTGGTGTAAATTGAGTAATCCAAATACTCCTTACACTGCACTGTGCTGACAGAGATGAATTTCTAGAAGTAACGTGCTAAAATTGAAAGTCAAAATTTAATCCAAATGAAATACAGAAATTTTACTCTGTGTGGATGTCAGTAGCATTTCAATCCGTAGGCAGAGGGAAGTTAAGTTTGCAGCTGAGAGCTGGAATTGCACAAGAAGAGGAATTCTGCTTTAGTTTTGTGGCCTACTTTTCCTTTCCTTCACTAAAGCATTTATGTATAAGAATCTTGGGATCACAACTGTGTATTTTTGAAATTACAAATTTGGAATTGGTGAATGCTTGATGAGGTATCAGGAAAACAATAAAATGTAAAAGTAATGGAGGGAAAAATGACCCCACCTAATCTCTCTTCCTGAGAATGCTTCTCTTTCCCATCTTGCCTTATTCTTTAAACATCTTTTCTCTCATGTTGTCCTGGAGAATCCCGTAAAATCAGCTGAAACACTTTTTTTCCCCTCAAAAGCATACCAGTTTCCCTTAATTTTGAAAGAAAAGAGGAGGAAATTACCACACGGTATAATTTCTGAAATAAAATTCTGCATTTTCATTTTGAAATCACCACTGTTTCCAATGGTGGTGTATAATGGTATATTATAGTAAGATATTGATATAATTTGGCGTGAAAATACATTCTGAGATTTCTTAAATACTCCTGGAAAAAGAACTTCCATCCTCTGCAACACCTTAATTCTCCCTTCATGGTGACCTGTATTGCAGAGCTGAAATCATCACCTGGTCTCAGGTTGCCCCTCCTCTCAGTGTAGCTTCACTAGGAGTCAAATTATACTCAAGTGTGGTTTTGAAGGGACAAAGATCCAGAAACAGGAATATCTGGCAGTGTTTTAGCTGCAGAGGGAAATCTTTCTTTGATTTCTGGAGGGAGAAATAAGAACAGAGGTGGGAAATCTTTATTAAGCTACTCACTGAAGAAGGTAAGAGAAAGGGATGCTGATGTTTTACCTACAGCAGCAATTGTAAAATTTGTTGCCCCAGTGGTAAATAAACTGGTTTCTTTATAGTTAATTAGCTAGTAAAGCAGAGTAGGCAATGAGAGGAAATCAGTGTTTCCAAATTTCTTAAAATGGTAAAAAAGCTGTCTAAATCATTCCTTATTGTCATTTGTTACTTTTCACTGTTGAAGATTTGACTCATGCATCGCTATTTCTACAAACAGCTACAAAAGCGTTTTTTTCTTCGTGAATTCAGCTGATTGGACAAAGCCTAAAGAAAACATTTTAAGCCCACCACAATTATTTAAATCTAATATCTGTTTCTGCCCTTTCTGGAACTGAATAAACAGTTAAGTTCATCAGGAAATACAATCCTTCTAAGGAATTTGGCCAGCTCCAGCAATTAGTTTAAATTCACTTTTGTAATAGGAACTATCCCTAAACACATGCTCACTTGTTTATTTCTCAGTAAAGCTATTTCAGAGTTAGAGGATAAGTATCACTGGAAAATAATTCTACTTTGGGAAAAATTAATCTTCCTGGTAGCCTGGGAATAAATGTAAGTAGGATTATAGGGAGGATCAGCTCAGCAAGATGACATCAAGTTTCTGCCCATACCTTCTCTCACATTTCTCAGGGCTCTTCCCAGTCACATTTGTTTAGTTCACTAACAGCAAATTTTTAGTGCTGGCAGCCACACAGAGCCTGTCCCTTTTGGGAAAATGAGCCATACCTCTTGCTGTGTCATGAATTATAGGTGGAATTGTCAACCAGTTCTGGTCTCAGAAATGTCAGTGACACTCAGTGGTGACATGCAAAAAAGACACCAAACTGTTTTTCAGGTTGTAGGTTGGATTGCCTGTGCTGGTCAAAAACTCAGCAATGGTCTCAAGATCAAACTTTTTCAAGAATAAAATTTGAAATGTATATTTACTAGTAGTTTATAGCATCGTTTCCTGCCTATAGCCACCTTTTTTATCCTTAATTGCAAAATAGCTGGTAACTGAAGGAAAAAGAAGAGGAAGTTTGAACAGGAGCTGAGAGCAAGTACAGTATTTTACAGCTGATGATTGGCAAGCTGGCATTCCCAAGTGAGGTCCTGACTGCTGTGTAAACAGTGCTTTCTTCAGGGACTTACAGTATAGTAGTGCCTAAGAATATATAAACTGCAGTTTATCTTGCCAGTCTAAATGGGCTTTAAAGTAGGCTTTAATTATATTGCCAAGCTTTCTAACAGCTCTGCAAAGCCCAGAGCAGTGATCAGAATCATAATTAAAACATTTTTGGCCTAGCAACTGACATGTCACTCTTCAGTTTTATGTGTATCAGGAAATTGCATGGTTGCAGCTGAACCTTAGAAGAATTTGAGAAGGTAGATAACAAATATGTCTTCATTTTTCCCCAAGTAGCACTGTTTCTGTAAGTTATATAGAATGAAAAATTTCTTTTGCTCTTGCCTGTTATAATGATTAACACTGAAATCACTTGAAAAAAATCTCATGAGGAAGTTACTGCATCAGTAGCTGTCATACAGATGGTCATTCCCTCTGTGATCTCCTTGCACTGTGCACTAGCAGAGGGATAAAACATATGCCATAAATCAAATGTTTCAGACAGATCCATTCTGTGAAAGGCTACTCACAAAAACTGGAGCAGCATCCTGAAAATCTTCCTAGATTTTAGGAGTGCTAGATTTTAGAGTGCTGCTACACTCTATGAGCCCTAAGCAGCAGCCAGAGCTGTGTAATCCTCGTGGAAAGGCAGTGCGGGACTATGAGGAGTGGTAGAGAGCAATAAGAGGATGCATGTCCTGCAGGTCCAACAAGACAGGGAGGAGAAACCAAGACTGCCAAGAAATTTCCTATAAATTTGGTATTGTTGGTAATATATGGGCGGTTCTTTGCTGTTTTGTCTTTCTGTCTCTGCCCTTCCCAAGCTGGCAGCATTCCCATTATAACTGGACCTCTTGTTACACTATTTTCACATGTACACAGTTCAGGAGAGGAAGCTCTGATTAAGACACTCCTTAATGAGAAATTTTCAAAGAATGATAGATTGCCAAAATAGATAAATGAGAAATAATGTTGTTGTGGTAAATATTGGATTGAAGACAAATAAAGCTGTCGGACTTAGAGTTTGTATCTTGCCCTGACAATTGCATTTAAAAATCAAGTTGAACAAATTTATACAAAGTTTCTGGATAGAGATCAAATTCTAAAACATATTAGGTAATTCTGTTAACCTGTACTGAATTTAAGGGGACATATATTTCCAAAGAATCCTGTGGTTTTTTTTAAGAAATTGATTGATGGATTACTTCAAGTATAATTGAGGTTAAATGATTCTTTGAATTCTTTTTAATCTTATTTGCTCAAATAAGGTCAAAGGTTATAAAAAATAAGTTTTAAAGATTTTTAACATTTTAAATTGTCATCTCAAGTCTCAAAAATTTTATCTTCATGTTCCTTAAGGCATTGGGACCGCTCTCAGTCTGGAAAATAAAGTCACTTTAATTTTCTAGATTGAAAATCCTATATCTTCATTTCTGTTTTCTGCTGTACAAAGCAGCTGTTTGAAGAGATCATAATGTTCTTTGTTGGATATTTCCTTTCTTTTACCACTTTGTTCCAGAGTTTTCCCTTCCTTTTTCCAGGTCCTGCTTGTGGCTCATTTGAAGTCATGGTGCTGCTCAGGTCATGTGTAACAGTTTAATTAATTCTCAGGCATTACCTACCTCAGACCCACAGGTTTAATATCCACTGCAGGGAAAGTTTTAGGAAGCAATATAGGAAATATTGAGTATAATATAACCAATTCAGTGTCTGGTAAGGTGTTCAGATGGAGGCTTTGAGCAATCAGCTGGGCATCCCAACTCTTACAGATCTGGGCCACTTCACAGGCATTTCTCCATCTCATGTTCTGTGAATCTGTGCCTCAAGTATTGAAAAAGCCAGATAAGAACCTACGAGAGAAAAGGTATATGGAGCAGGTTTCTGCTTCTTCTCCGTGAGTAGGATGAAGTCAAATTTAAGTTAGAGGAAAAGGTTTAGATTTGTGAAACTTGGTTATTTACCAAAGGATATGTTCAAGTGATTTTGTGGGTAAAGACAAGTTCACTCTGTCTTTACTCTGAACCAACCAGAGGTGTGCTAACCCCAATCTAAAAGCCACAAAGGTCTGGTTATTGCAGGATGGTAGTCAAGATAAAAAGTAATCAGAGTGTCTTGCTAACCACAATATTTGTCAAAATTTTCTGGTTTGCAATTGCCAGAGTCTTCCTGCAAAAGTCTGTTTAGATGTACCCTTAATCAGGCTGTTGGTTTTTTCCTTTCTTTTTCTTTTTGCATTTATTTTTTGTTTCAGTACAGAAGAAAAAAGTAAATATTATAGAAAGAAAATATTACGGAAATCTTTTTTACAGTCATTAAATATATATATATATATATATAGTATTTATTGGTTTTCACTGAAAATTGCACTCATAAAATATTTGCATTTTTATAGTATTTGCATTATTATTTTATTATATAATTATTTATGTGTTATTCCCTGATAGTACTAGTTTCTAGTACTCTAGTAAGTTCTAAAGGTATCATCTCAATGAACAATTTCATTACTTTTGTTATAATCACACTAACGTTTTATAAAAGTAGGAGAACATCCTGTCATTTCACAGCAGTCTGCAATGGAGATGCAAATTTTGTATTCCTTCTTGGATTTTACAAACTGAAGATGTAAGAATAGAGCTTTTAATATCATGATTCAGCAAGACTCATGTGCTTAGCTAGGTAGTTTATATTGCAAAGTTTTCCAGTTTAAATAAAAAATTTTCTAAGTGAAACAGCAATCCCAACTGAAAAGTTCTTGACGTATGATTTGGGGGAAAACTATGCATTTCATGGGGTTTTACACCAGAGGCAGACTTTTTCTTTTTGTGCATACTTAAAAGTTTTGTTTTTTTTTTTTTTTAATGGAGGGGGCTAAACATCAAATTTTCCTTCAATCTGTAAACTGAAGAAATTTTGAAGGGTAAAGGTTTTCATTATCAGTATTTCACGTGGCTCTGTTGATTTTATAGTTCAGGTCATCACAGTTCCTATACAAAGATAAAATGTATGCCATGTTGAATTAACTCTGAAATATATTTTGAGTATGGCTGTGGTGTGTATAGCCCTTTCAACTCTAATCTTGGTGGGGATTATTCACTCCAGTGTTTCATCTCTAGTATTTTAACCCCTTCCAGAAAAACTGTAAAAATGTTAAAGCAAGCTTGAAGAGATGCTGCTTTGTTGTTCATGTATTCTCAGTAAAGGATAATTGGACAGAAAAAGAAAAATCACTTCCTTCAGCTAAACTTTGAATGAATTCCTTCTTCATTTGTGCAAATCACATACATTGAGCTCAAAAAACATGTAACTTCATCTAAAACTCAGCCTGCCCTCATGTGGAAATCTTTCATGGGGGAGAAACATTTGAGGGGAAAAATAAAAGATCAACAAACATAACTAAGTTTTGTGCAATTTCTTTTATGTATTTGGGTTTAGCTTTGCTTCCACTAAAGTTCTTTGCAATTTTTTTTTAATTTGTTGGAGTTAAAGTGTCAATACATATATGCTGATGGGTCAAAGAACAAAAATTGGAGTCTAAATATGCTAAGAGTAGGGCTATTGCTTGTATTGCATCTACTTAGCATTGCTGAGTTTAATTCTTCTCTGAAAAACTTCATTATGAAGCAGGAATAATTTTAGCTTCAGAATTTTTAGGGAAACATGGTCTCTGGAAAACTCTCCTAGTTCTGGTAGTTACTTATGTATTCTGCATAGATAGTGCATGAAAGTCTTCAAGAAACAAAAGGTTGTTACAATTGCCCACTTAGAAGTTTTCAGTCCATTTTCCTTCTTTTTTTTTCCCCCCAATAGGGTGGAGTGAATGGCTTGACTGGAGAACTGGAATTTGCAGAAAACGGGGGGAATCCCAATGTGCATTTTGAAATTTTGGGGACAAACTATGGAGAAGATCTTGGCAGAGGCATCCGCAAGGTGAGGCTACATATATTCAACAAGTGATTGCTTTTACTGATCTTTTCAAAACCTTTCTTGGGTTCCAGGTTAATAAAAAAGCATTGGATGGCACATAACATGGTGTTCTGTATTGTTAAAGGAGTAAGAGATGGGAGAAAATCTTTGAACTTTGAGATACTCATCTATTTTATTATTTCAAATAGGTCTTGGAGCAGGTTGTGTTGATCAGGATATCATCTGCAATGCAGAATGTGTTAAGCTGCTGATGGACTGTCCCAAAAAGACCAGTGAAAGCTGTTTTGTAACCCTTACAATCCCTGCCCAAAATAGCAAATTTTACATTGAATTATGTTTAGAGCACCCAGACTGGTCCCTGATACTTGGTCAAAGTGGGATGCTCCACCTGCTAGATGGTTGAAATTCATAGCTATGGAAAGAGAATAGATAAAATTTCTATAGCCTCTTCATGAAATAAATACATGGTATTTTAAGAGGAGTTAACTTTTACAGAATAAGTTAATGTTATGTATTCAGCTGCCAGACATGGTCCAAAGGCTTGGATTGTTACAGGGAATGGCAGATATGTCCAGCAGAATTACTCTTTCTTGGCATTTGAGTTTTGCCAGTCTAAAACTAAATTTCAGTGTAACAAATGGTGGAAACATGTCTCAATTTGAAATTAATATCCTTAACTTTGAAGAACTGCTTATCTGGTATGGCAAAAATCATATGGCACTTCACAGGTAAACAAAATACTAATAGGCTTTTCCAGGAGCAACTCTCCTTCAAAGACAGACTTCCTTAAAAAGACCAAGATCTCTTCATTTAGTCTATCACATAATACTGGGTTTTGTATAGGAGGAACATGAAGTGATTGAAAGAAAATGAGAGTTTCCTTAATATATGTAAAACCGGTTCCATGTGTCAGTGTCACTTTATGATGAAGTGCATCATTTGTCTGCATACCTTCTGGAGCAACAGATAAATACTCTGAAAGAAGGAAGAGATAAATAAGAAGTCTAAAGTGTCTACAAACTGAACTTTCTCCTCCACTATTCAGCGGAATTGTTATTCTGTTCCTGCTGTTTCATCTCCTGTCAGTACCCTAATGTACACACCAGCCTATAGCTATGCAACCTTGGGCAGAGGTCCTGACATGCTTCAGAAGCTAGACAGAGCTGGATCTGGTTGATATTTGGAGGTACCTCACAGAGTCTTTGGAGACCAGAATGTTGGATAAGTCCTTATTTCCTTACGTTTAAGTTCTGGCTGTTTCAACATATTTTGATTTATTCTCCCTGCTATGCACTGAGGAGCTATTTATTCTTTAGGGCTACCTTCCTAAGACAAATCTGTATCTCTTCATTTAATTTATTTGGTTGACTTTGACTAGGGCTTTTTTGACTTCGAGCCTGTCTGAGTGAATGCCTGAGTGAAGCACTAAATTGTATTCTTTCATTCCCAAAAAGATAGAAAAATATAGACTCACAGAAAAATGTTGAAAATATAGAAGTATTAAAGGACTTCCTGGTTATTCTAACTCTTTTTTGATGGTGTAATTTAGAATTGTACTGTTAATTTAAGCTATGGTAGAGCTTGATTTTAAAACAGATATTTGTGGCTATGGGCACACCTAACTTGTGTGAAACAGTGGGGTAATATAAGCAGGCTTTTTGAACCTTCCTTGTTTACTCTTTGTGATAGAACAAAGAGACATTCACTGTCTTTGGAGGGAAACGGATTTGAAGTTGGTCAAAGAGAATAGAGCTTTGCTCAGAATACAATTTGATGATGGAACTCAGCATCATACAATCCTGTTGAGGAGAAAAGCAAAGTTCAAAATTAAGATACTAAAAGTATGTGGGCTTTTATTAAATTTGCCAAGATGAGCATTTAAAATTAAATATAGGTATTATAAGAATTTTTTTCCTGTTGAAAAAGATAGTCAGTAAATGCCTCTCTGTAGAGTTGTGGATGTGCTGCATTTGGTTAAAAAGAAGAAAGGGCCCAGAGCAGAACAGATTAAAACTCTTTCAATTTTTTTTTTCCTAAACAGCACTAAATAATCCAAAGAAACCTTTAGAAAGAGGTGTACAGAAAGAAATTTTCTTTAGGAAGAAAGTTCTGTGTATATTGTAAGTGAGAATTGTTCTCAGAAGTTTCTTTTAAAAAATCCAATTAATTATTCCTAATTTTTGTAATTAATTGAAAAGAAAATAATTTAAAATTAATATGATATTTCTAGTCAATGTCACAGAGTTAAAAAACAAGGTAGGTTTCTTAAAACAATCAGAGACAGAGAAGAAAATTTTTAGGAGATTTTACTATTTGACAAAAATTCACATTTTATCTTGGATTAGGATTTACTTTACAGTGTATGAGCTACTAGTGTTGGAAGCAAATCACAATAATTACAGGAGTCAGATATATTTTTGTTAACTAGACTAATTAAAGTACACTTCAGATTTTCATGTGTTTAGTGATCTGACTGTAGAACTACCTAAGCGTTTTTATTCCTCCACTCTAGTAGAAGCAGCTGCAATTAGCAGACTGACTGAAATTTTCAAGCTAATGCATCTCCTCTAATCAACATATTTTAAAGTACTTTTGTAGGAGATAATGAAGGGTAAAATCATTGCAAAAGGCCCATTGAAGTCACTGGGACCAGAGATTCCCATCAAGTGAATTGTGTAAAGAATTGCTATTTTGTTTTCCTGAGGAACAGTCAATTGATAAATAAAGCAAGCAAGATTAATTTAATAAAGCAAGCAAGATTTTAAAACACACTTGAGTTTCTAAAGAGTCCAAATTCTACTTGAAATCTGTTATGCTTGGGTTCCGGAGCCATTTATTCTTCTGCAAAGTTCACTTATATTCATAGGTGATTATTCCCAGGACTCAAAAAAGCAAATAGTTTAGGACACACCAGGAATTCATGTTTATGTTTGTTTATTTGGACAAATTAGGCCATGTATCTAGGGAAAAACTGTCTTCACATCCCCTCCTTCAGCTTTCACAGGCTGCTGTCATGCCTGGAAAGCAGTGGGAGAATCCACGTGAAAGGTCATCGTGTTCAGCTCTGTCATTAATGATGAGTGAGCAAATCCCAGAGTGGGATTTGCTTGAAACAGCAATTTTGTATCCTTATGACTGTAAATGTTATCCATCACCTTGCAGACCATGGATCACTTAGCCTGCACTTTTTGCCAGAGCTGGGTACTTGGAGTAATACGCTCAGATTGCTGCCAGGTACTGGTTTTATTGACACCAGTGGTATTACAACCCTAAAGGAACTGAAGAAAAACTCTCACATCATAGTGTGGCTTGCACTTGTGCAGATGTAGTTCTATTCAGTGGGAGACATGAGTGTATTTCTGACATTTCTCTGTTGGCATTTGTCTGTTGGTATTTGACATTTGAGTATGTATTCTTTGACATTTAAATTTCAGTGCAATACTTTTATCTATACTGCTGAAATAAAAGCCACCATTCCCGTGAATAACCATCCAACAAACAGACAAACAAAAGGGAGTTGATAGCTCTGTCTTGCATCTTAGTGGTGTAGGAAACAGCACCGCAGAAATAAAGTGGTTTTCATGTTTCTTACAGTGCTCCTTGTAATTCAGAATGGGCTCACCTTCAAAGGCTCTGTTCTACATCCTTTGAAGTTTACAGGACTTTCTTTCTGTTTCCATGCTGGTTTTCTTACCACATGTGA
Organism: Cichladusa arquata; assembly: GCA_026413545.1. Classification (NCBI taxonomy): domain Eukaryota; kingdom Metazoa; phylum Chordata; class Aves; order Passeriformes; family Muscicapidae; genus Cichladusa; species Cichladusa arquata. The sequence continues at coordinate 18,584,339 of JAOTQP010001652.1, forward strand.
AAGAAGATCGTGCTGTGTTCTGCTCTACTTCCCTATCCATATAAGCATACGCCCACCTCCTGTATGTTTCCCTGCTCTTTTGAAGATGTTTTAGGTTATTTCCTCCCAGTAAGGGAGCAAGATAATGTACCAGGCTCTTGCATCAATTCCTGTCTGCACCAAGATGTCCATGTCAAGGTTTCCTTTGCATTCAGGAGAACTAGAGATGCCTTGGAGGAAGGATAGAGCTGCGAGCATGCAGGAAGACAGGTAGCCTTGGTGGGGCACCAGGGGTAACCCAGGATGCTTTGATCCATCTGCATTTGTCCATAAGGATTGTAGGGTTCTGCTCTAAATCATTCTGGTTTGACTGTCTTAAGGAGGAAATGTTATCCATTTTGATCCAAGGGAGATCTGTGGTTTCCAGCATCTCAGGTGAAAGGGATTGAAACCTGTCTGAAGATAGCTTGTTTCTCTCCACTTCTGCCAGTGCAAGGGGCAGGACCTTCCCTGCAGAGTCAGTGCATGCAGGTTTTTATTTCACAGACTATCAAGGGTTAACACACCATAGATGTGCTATTTGTTCAGACATGGGAAAGCTGCTTTGCTTTTTTCCATTCTATTAAAATAATTGCTATTTCCACTTCATCTGGAAACACTTGTTGATCAGAGTAGTGACTTTTCTTTCTAATACACTATATTTTTTTCTTACACTTGCATCACAGAACAATGTTCCAAGCATATATTTTGATCTTCAGGAAGTTGGAATCTATTCTTAAAAAGTTAAAACTTATTTTCTGCATCCATTATCTCATACTCCCCTTTGTGCCATTAGGTAAAAGGAAAAGTGATAGAGCTCTGCCAACACTTACTAATTAACTCAATTTAATAACCAAGAGCATATGAAGCATTTCCTTCTTAGTTAGCTTCTTGGTAAGCTACTTGAGGTAAATGATGGGTTCACCTGTTCTCTTTGTGAGCACAATCAAGGTAGAGCTGTGTAATGTGACTTTAAAAGTATATTTGTATCAGCACCTGGTACTTTAAGCTGTGACCTGTGCAGATGTTTCTAAAGCATGTTTCACATGCAATTTATGATGTGACTTAAAAATACCCTTGTGATTTAGAAAGATATTATTGATGGTATATTTTCTGGTGAGTTAAAATACAAGTTGAAATAAAAGTTGCTGTGTCTGACTGCTTTGCCTCTAGTTTTGATGGAGAAGGTGGACCTGGCACAGTGCTACCATGATAGTCTTTCTAAAGTGACTTTAAATACTTTATCACCCTTCTAGAAATGAAATAAACTACTTGAAACTAAAGATAAAGAGATAATTTAATACTTTGGTGAACTAAGACATGCTGTTCCAGTTCAGCACAGTACTTAAATTTTACTGTAAGCCTGCTGAAGAGTAGCATTTCCTCCCTTCATTTAGTGCTATGCAGTAAATAGATTGAGGCACAGTGACTGACTCTTTACTTTCTGGTAACTTCTGCATATCTTTTGTCAAATCTCAGTGAAATTTAATTTGTCTGCAAAGTGTTAGGAATTTGATTGCCATCACAATGAAACTAGAGTTAATAGGGAACTGTGTTTTACTTGGAAGTGTGCTTCTGCTTAGCTTAAAAGCCAAACTAAATGCATATTTCAGTATAACAGAAAAAGAAATTAAAGTATCCGTCCGTAATTGTACTTTTGAATTAAAAAAAAATTAAAGGTCTTGAGAAAAAAATTCCTTTCTGCTTTTGAATGGAGAATTTTCTTTTAAAACCTGAGGTTGCAGAAAGAGTCAGACTGACTCAAAATAATCGGGACTGTACCATTTGGAGAATTTATCAGCTTTTGGACTCTCTGATTCAGAGGGCGGGAGTGAAATCTAATTTTTGATACTGGATTGTGCAGCTGTCTGCCCTGACTCTGGGCTCTTTGGATGAGTATTTAATTGCTTTTAATAAGTGCAAAGTAAAGAAGCCAGAGATGGATTTGGTGGCTCAGTGAATGCCGCCCCAGGAACACAGAAGATGAAGGTTCAAGTCATCCTTCTGATGAATGCAGAGCAGAGTTGCTACAACTTGACCCATTCCACGTGAATTATTCACCTCTGGAGCAAAACACCCATCAGGAATCCATAAGAGCCAGGATCAGGTGTGTGAGCAAAATGACCCAAAAGTCAAACTCCAAACTAATACCCACAAACCCAAGGCAAGCACAGTTCACTATAGAGGTGTTATTCCACATACTTTGTTTTAACAGAACAGTCAGCCATATCTGCTGAGCTCCAGTGTGTTCAGTGTGTTGTAAAAAAGAAATTATTTTAGGCTGTAATATTAATGGGTGTCCAAATTCCCTGGTCTAGAACAATAAGGATAAGTGCTCTGTGAAAATTCAGCTCAAATAATTGAGATCTAGGTTTATCCAGTTTCCAGCTCACAGGTTGGATGGCTCTTAACAGTGACTTACAGGGCTAGAGATGATTTTGAAAAAAAAAAAAAAATCTTTCATGCCTTTGAATAACTGCAGCACTCTGGAGTGAAGAGGGGCATGCTCCTGCTTTGGGAAGAGTGTGGGGAGAAAGGGAAAATGCAGGATGGAGGAAGGGGAGAATGCAATGGAACCCTGCAGAGAAGCATCAATGTCAAACAGAAATTCCCCTTGGGACCTTGGTGCTCTGTAGTATTTCTCTTCACAGCTTTGGCAGGAATGAGTTCGTCTCTCTTTTGCTCAGAATATGCACTCCTGTCAAAACTGATAAGAATGTTCTCACTGAAAAATATTTTCAGTGCATTGGGAACTGCCTATTTTGACTGATTGCTTTCATCAGAGAGAGACAAATCTTTTTTATGCACTTTAAATTATATAGTTTCATGCATTTTATTCATTTCTGTTCATCTGGAAAAGAGGTTATATTTTACCCATCTCCTGCAGAAAATATAGTTGTCTTGACAGCAAAGAACAGGAGAAATATTTCCCGCTTTCAAACTGTGTTTTTAATTTCCTTTCATTTCTTGTTATGACAATAGAAACTTGGGAAATATCAGTCAAAAATTGATAATAATTAAAAAAAAATTGGGAACAGCAACTCCTGTTTTCTGTTGATGCTGCTAGGCAAGTGCCTAACCACAGAGGCTCCTGTGTGATTATTCTGTGCTTCAAAATGGGCATAAGAGCAGAGAATGACACAGAACTTCAGTCATTTTTGCAGCAGAAATTCTCTTTTTGTCCTGGAAAATTTTAAATAGCAGAAATAGTGTGGTGAGTTTTTAATATCCACATTGGAAAAATAATTTGGATTTCCATGTTGGCAGTTTTATGTAGCACGAGAAACTTGATTTGGGTCCATTAAATATCTTTCCTTCATTTTGTCTTCCTCTCTTCCTCTCTTCTTCTTGAACTGCTCACAGTCAGCTCGGATCAACCAGGCCAAGGGGTTAGATCACTTTTGGTTTTCTGAACTTGATCTTGGCAGAATCCTTTGCAGTTTTCAGTATGATTGGTTGGGCCACTTTTGAAATACCTTTACTATGGTTATCTGGCTTTTTCTTCTGCTTGAGTAGCTGTGAAAGTCTCCCAGTGAACATGGATCTGCAGAACTGCCTGGCAAGTTGTGAATTTTTATCCTCAAATGCTTCAACTGAGCAAATTAGCTTTGTAACTCACTTCAGAGATCTGAAGTGCTTGGAAACTTTGAAGTGCCTCAAAAATGACATTTTGAATAATGTCAGGAGGAACTGTGTATTATTTAAGAATGGACTTAATGCTTCATTGACCTCTCAGGCAGTAATGCTTCTATGTGATTTTGGGAATCCCATTAGGGACTTCTCTTCACCTTTAAGAGAGCACTCAGTGGGTGCTGCTTCCAGAATGTGGTTCATCATCCTTGAAATTAATAGGACAAAACATTTAGCTCGACTTGGAATTACTTGTTTTAAGGTGGACACTGTCAAAGAATCATAGGTTCTTTTCAGAATTAAAGTTTTTAATGCTTGTCTTTTGCTCTCTAGAGCTGCTTTGTTTTCAATCAAGGCTATCATATGATGAAAATTACTTCATTTCACAAATGCTTCTAACTGGAACAAACATATTTTCCAGGAGTAGGAAAAAGTAATATGTATTTAACCCTCCATTAAACCAAAAGAATGAGGGTGTTGTAGCTAATTAGTCATATGAAGAGGGAGATAATAACTGTATCTCTAGTAAGTTATGTATTTCCACTCAAATTTGTATTCAATTTGTATCCTAGTCAAAAAATTCCTAATAACTGGAAAACAGACAGGAGAGAGGAATGTTAAAAAACGAAACTGCTTCTTTTAACAGGAGCCATGAAGTGATGATAGTATGAAATAGGTCATTAAATTTTGGCTTTTGAGGGTGGTAAAGGGTTCAGTTCCCAGAATTAAGGGCTCAGTACACAGCCTTGGGAGGGCTGATGGTATCTATGGGTTATAATCCAGATCTTAATCCATAATGTGTGAAAGTAGATCTACAGAGATTTAGAATCACAGAACTGCTGAGGTTGGAAAGGACCTTTCAGATCATTGAGTCCAATGCCAAGCCCACCAATAACCCCTGTCTCCAAGCAGCACATATACATGCTTTTTAAACACTTCCAGAAATGGTGACGCTATGACTTTTTGGGCATCCCATTCCAGTGCTTTACCATCCTCTCAGTGAAGAACCCTCCATCTCACTACACTCTCCTTTCAGGAAATTTAGAGAGTGATAAGATCTCCCCTGAGCCTCCTTTTCTCCAGGCTAAACACCCCCAGCTCCCTCAGTCATAACACTTGTGCTCCAGACCCATCACCAGCTTTGCTGCCCTTCTCTGGACACGCTCCAGCACCTCAATGTTTTTCTTGTAGGGAGAGGCCAAAACTGAGCCCAGTACGTGAGGCGTGGCCTCACCAGTGCTGACTAGAGAGGGGACAATCCCTGCTCTGGTCCTCCTGGCCACACTGTTGCTGAAAAAGGCCAGGATACCATTGGCCTTATTGGCCACCTGGGCCATTTCACAGGATTTGAACTTGATAAATTGTCTTTTTCTGCAAGAACCGCAAGCCAAGACTGGTGGAATTATACGGCCTGCTGTGTTCTGCCAACCACATCCCATGATAATGTATCACAGAATTGTACTGCAGTCCAGGCTGGGCTTCAAAGATCATCTGGCCCAACCTTTCAATAAATTGCTTTTAACTTGCATGTTTTTTTGAAAGACTTTTTCTTGAAGTCCTTGTGTGGTCTTGGAGTCTGATAACTTGGATGAGCCCCTGTGGTACATCTGAAAGACCTGGAATGCTCATATTAATCAGGACTTTGCTGGTACAAGTTTAAAGTAGGCAGAATTGTTTGGGTTTTTTTCAGTAAAATCTCTCTGTTCCAAGTTAGTCTATTAGCAGGAAAACAGTAAAATGTCTCCTTTTAGAAGCTGCCTATTCATGTATGTCACAGACAAGTTAATTTGTTTGGGTTTTTTTACTTGCTTTGGGGTTTTTGTGGTGGAGATATCTTTGTGTGTATGTGATTGGTTTGGTTTTTTGGGGGTTTTGGTTGATTTTCTTTGTGGGTGTTTTGTTTTGCTTTCCCTGTGTTTTTTTGTTTTGTGGAAAGACTGTATTCCATTGAGCGTAGTGCTGAATGATAATTTGTTGATAGCAGTTCCTGCAGTAAGGTAAGCAACCCTGGTAAGGCCAATGACCTTCACCTCTGTGGCCACAAAATATTCAGTGAGCTTTTCCACTGAAGGAGGGAGAATCCAAACACAGATATTTAATTCCTTTAGTCTTCCCCAAGCAAACTGTGGGATATAGAGGAGCTAGACAAATCATGAGCTGATTGGGAAATTATGATTGTAGATTTTCACTGAAAACACCCTCTATATATCTATCTATATATATCTATATATATCTATATATATAAATCCATTTGTAAAGTAGAACTTCTCAGTTAAGTCTTCTTATCTACTAAAAGAACTTCAGGACTAGAACTGATATGTCATTTTATCTCAATATTGCATTTATGGCAATGCTGAGATCTGTTTTCCCCTAAAGTGGTTATAGCTGTATCCTGCAATTAAACAATTCTTAAATGTGATTTCCAGAGATAAAAAGTTACCTCGGTGTAATTGTTTGGGGACACCTCTTAGTGCCTTCTGAGATCTTTGAAAATAATAAAAATTAGGATGGTGAAGCTTTCAATGACTTCATAATATTTATAGTTCCTTCATAGTGTTGGAAGGTTTTTATGATTCAGCCTTAAAATTACAGTGCTCAGATTTTTGCCTGTTCTAAAGTTATGATATAATGCTTTAATCAAAGGGTAAGTTACAACAGAATTTAATAATAAATATTCTTGTCATGGTGTACTCCTGCTTTAAAAGGCACAGCAGGAGAAATAGAAAATACTCAAATGCTTTACATTTCCATTTTGATAAACAGAATTAATTTTATTTGATAGAACTACTTTTAAAAAAGAAAAGGTTTTTGAGGAAATTGTATGCACTAACAAGGCTTTGAAACACTTTAGGCTAGAAGCATATGGGGATAAACATGTTTCAAGAAATTAAGAAAGGTATATCTGGCACCTGTGGCAGATGTCAGTTAGAAAATAGTCTCATCATTATTCCAACACTACTTCTCTCCATTTCTCAAAACCTATGAAAAATATTACAGACATTTCTTCTTGAAGTGTAGCAGTGGAAACAATCTCTTTCTTGTGTAAACAGAAAAGGATAGAATGGAATAAATTGCAGAACTGGCTCTGTTGAAATTTGAGCTCAAATTAATTTAGATCATATATATATATTTTTTTTTAATATGTTGCATTAGAAAAATGCAGCATATCAAAATTTATATATTGGGGTAAAAATACATATGTTTAAGTTGATAACATTTCAATTTAAGCTAGAAATTTTAACATATTTTCCTGATCAGTGCTCAATCAGTCCGCTTCTGAACCTCATCACAAAGTTCTTGGTCTGAAATGCTGGTTTTGATTTTAGGGTTTTATTTGTTTGTTTTAAACACACTTTCATAATAAATAATGTACTTGGAGCTCATAAAAAGCTGATTTAAAGTATGCATTCTAATGGAGTGCCTTAATAATGAGCCATAAGTGTTTTATATAAATATTTTAATGCAACATTCAGATTCTCTACACTTCTACTGATTTTGCATTATAACTTGATTCCATTTGAAAATAATAAGTTTTATTTTAAAGCCCTGATGCTAGTTTTGCATCAGTTTGGCTCTAGAAGGTTTCAGTGTTCGAAATGAATTATAACTCAGGTGATTTTAGCTCTCCAAATTTATTAACTGCTGATAAATTGTATGGTTTCCTCATTGAATGTGCACATCTGAGATCTCATTAGTCAGTTTATTTTAAGCTGTGTATTATATTACTTGAGAAAAATATTTGTCTTAAATATAAAGTAAGAAAATAAGTCTTTTAATTAAGATCTACTTAATTAGCATAAATCCATTATTAAACCGCTCCTACCACTCACTGGAACAGATCCAGTTAATGCAATTAATGTAGTAAGTATATGACAAAGCCCAGCTTATTGCAATAAGCTTTTTCTCATTAAAATCATCATGGCACTTCTCTTCCAGATATTTTCCCACTTCATTTGGGTTTTGAATTTGTTCACGTGAAGATTCCCAGGCTGAGGGATCTGAACATTCTTTCAGGGTCCGGCCCATTCTCTCCCATTCTCCACTCAGGATTTTCCATTCTTAGGTCTACTCCTGGGTCAGGAGTCTCAGCTTCTCTGGACATCCCAGCCCTCATTCTAGAGAGGCTGCAGACTGTATAGAAATACCAGGAAGGTGGTACCTTTAATGTTCAGGGCAAACTGAACATTCTCAAAAAATGACTTAACAGATTCAAAGGAGAAGGAGGAAAGGAAAGGCTGAAAAGCCTCATCCCCTGCTCCTCCTCTAACAAACTGGGTACAACTATCAATAAGCCCCCAAAACATGCAACTGGAACTAGGACATAGGGTAGGACGAAGAAACTATCAACTATGCATATATTGAACAAACTTTAGTATTTTTGTAAAGGCCATATAAATCATTATGTCTGAGCTCAGCACAATAGCTATTCTAATCCATGCCCCTCTACTGTAAAAATGTGCTAGAGGCACTACTGGAGCTATCTCTGTGTAAGAAAATAAACCTAGGGACCAGAAAGGTGTTAAAACCTCACAAAGAGACACATGAAGGCCTCCACCCATTATGAATTATGACATTATGAATTGAAGCAGCATGGCTACTGACTGCTTGATCCCAATACAGAGTAAGTACAACCAAAATGCAATCAGGACAGGTTTTTTCCGCTTTCTCAAGTCTCATATGGGATGCCAAAAAATGTATTCGTCCTGGTTTAGGGCAGATTTGGGGGGAAGTTTCCAAAGGTGTCTTTTTGGAAAGCAGATTCAAGCAGCCCTTCTCCCAGCTGGTTCGGGAAAAGATTTCTTTGGAGAAAAATGGGAAAAAGAACCCTGTTTATTTAACAAGCTAAGTATCCACAAGCATTAAAAAATGAATAATATTAAACAATAAAATTTCTCGCTGTTCTGAAGAGATGAAAAATTCAAAAAGTCCCTTTTGTGGTTTGCAGCTCAGCTTGCTCAGTCTGTTATCAGTCCCTCTAGAGCTGGAAAATGCCATGTCCCAGCCCTGGTGGGCCACAGGTGTGAGCTCCTGGTGTTCTGAGATTTTGGCCCAAAGCAGTTTTGAACAGTTCCAAGAAAAGGAGAAGCCACAATCCAGGGAACTTCTCTTCCTCAGCTAGTTGAAAACTAACTAAAAAGCAGAAGAGAGCTCTGTCCCACTGTCTGTGCTTTAGATAGCACAGTCCAGGAGCAGGAATGTGTGGGACCAAGTGCAGTTTCTGAAAACAAACTGAGCCCTTCTTCTGCCCCCTCCTTCGCTCTTGGAACCAGCTTTAAAAGTTTAGAACTCAATATCCAGCATAAACGGAACAGACAATTGGGGATACAAGCATCATATAGTCACCTCAGGACACTGAGAGCTGTATGCTTTGCTGTGGGGATGTAGGCAATGCCTTAAAAATGGATGAGGAGTTCATTTGCACTCCAGAAAATCTGCTCAGAGAATATAGAGGAGGGGTTGTCTTAGCTTTGAATTAGAGAGAGGTTCCAGCCTAGTATCAGAGCAGTTCTGTTCACGGAGAGATGGTAGCTAGTGTTGGGAGTCACTGGGTATAATCCCACAAAATTTATTCCAGAATGAGGCTACAATCTGGAAAAACAAGGTGAATGGATTTTTTTGTTATCTCTGTGACAGTCTTTTATCAAGGGATGGATAAGGTGAACTATTTTTTTTTTTTTTTTTTTATTGTGGTAACAATATATAGAAATATTTTACCCAAATCTCAGTCTGTGGAACTTGCCAACATGTTTGGTTGCTAGCAGAAAGATTTTGAAGTACAGCCTTTTGGTCAGTATAGACTAAGGTAAATTGTATTTCCACAGTATTTATATGGTCACGAATTACCTTTCCAAATATGTCTGAAGGACTGAAATAATTCACAGCTCGTTTGGTCTCTAGTATCAGTGAGTTTCTTGATACACTTGATTCTGGATAGTTGATTTCTCTGCTTGTCCTTGGGGCTTGCTGTACACAGAACAGTGTGTGGAAGTTATTGTCCTCTCTAGCTGCTAACCTTACTGCTGAAGACCTGACACCCTGCTTGCTTTTAGCTCTGCTACTTATTGTGTCTGCAGGAAAGCAAGAATGACAAGACCAACTCAGTGATGGATATCTTCCCACATGAGAATATAATCTTTATGTGCTCTGTGACTGTAGGCCACCAACAGATTGCCTTAAACAAGGACTGGTGCACTGAATACAAATGCTTTTGGCATCTCTGCATACTGAAGTCTTTCTGCTCAGTCTGAAGGGGAGTGAATTTAACACCAAGCTGATTTTGTGGTGGATATTTTTGTGCTGCTTTTACAATAGGGGTGTCAGGGTGTGGGTGTATGTACATGGTGTGATGACTGACATGGTAGGAAGGGTAAATAAGAAATTCTCATGAACTTTTTCTGACAGTGGACCTCATTTACCTTTCTCTAATGTGCTTGATATGTAATGTGATACTCCATATTATTTACAGATCAATTCCTCAAATTTTTTTTGTTTGGTTCCCATTATATATTCCTTCTAAGCTCTTTTCTAAAAGCTTTGCAACATCTAAATTGTCAGTCATTTCATTAGTCATTAGAAGCTGCTTTCTAGTTTGTTGTGACACTCTAGCATATTGAGACAAATTATTTCTGCAAGAGGAAATTAAAACATCAATGAAGAAAATATCAATAAGAGAATGTTATGATACCTGGTTAAAGAAATGTTTGTCCTCATCATTATTTTATTTTGTGTCTTCTTATTCATTCCATTTGAATTGGAAATTGAGAAAAAGCCCATATAAAGGCATCTGGTCTAGTTAAATCCACTTTCAGGAAGGGGTTCCAACTGCTCTAAGCCTCCAATGACTGTAGATAAGAGGAAGTGGATGTTTCTCTCCATCTTTTTCCACTCTCCTCTCCATACCTTTTGAAAGATGCCTTGAAAATTGGAAAGATAATCATACTTAACTGTGTGCCACATTGGACAGGTTTTGTGTGTTCTCTCTCTTAAATTCTGTTGAGCATAAACCCCAAAGTCTTTCTTTAGAGGACAAAACATTTTCCTCTTGACTACATCTATCCATTGAAAGGCTGTGAAAAAGAGAAAGGTGCTGGCTTTTTTGCCAGCTTTGCTTTTGAACTTTGGGGATAACAGTAGCTGTGCAAGAGGCCATGAACTTGAAGATGTTGGAGTCCTTTGGAGACCAAAAATAACAGACTTAGGACATATTTTAATTACAGGGTTTGGAATAGGACAATTTAGGCTTCACAATCCAAGAGCTTTGAGAAAACCTTGGGCAAAAAAATGGGCATACTAAGTTCCTTTAAAAAAAAAAATCAATCATCCTGAACAGCAGTGTACAGCTGCTTACCTGTAACAAGGTTTTTAAGACTTGGGAAGAAAAAAAAAGCCTCTAACTTGCCATTTTGGTGTTTGAGAGAATAGAAAGTATGGGACAGAGATAAGTAGTAAAGTCCTCACATTCTGGAGAAGTTAATTAAAACTGAAAATAAAGCTTACACACTGCTATGAACATGGTTCATAGTAAAAGGCAGGTATTTCTTAATATTCTGCTTTGAAAAACCTGCTTGAAAAAGAAAAGAAATCTTATTTCATAAGGACTCAGCTTTATCCACAATCTCTTTCTATTTTCTCCAAACACTACAGTACACTTACTCAAGGGTGGGAGGATGTTAATTAAAAATAATACAGCATCAGCTGAATGCTCCACAGAATTTAAAATTAAATGTCTGCAGAGATTATTTGCTATCATTCTTGCTATAAAGGTATATGGCTCTTGTATGGGATCTTCTAATATTTTGAGATATGTCACTGCCCTCTCTTGGTGAGAGTTAAAAGTGGCCTCTTTTTCACAAACCTTAACTAAAGAGCTAAAAAGGATTTTTCCTTTGTTGTGAGTAGTTTTTTTGCCAGGAAATTATAGCAAGTTGGGTATTGTGGATTGATAATTATTCATGAAGTTGTGATGGCTGTACTATTTATTTCAGCTTGTTTGTGAGTTGACTGGTTTGTTCTATGATATGTGTTCATATGTGTTTAAGAACATTTATTTAATATTCAGCCTTATAAAAACATCATGAAAAGATATTCTTCAGCCTTATAAAAACATCATGAAAAGATATTATTTTTCCATAATTGTATGTGAATACTTAAAAATACTTGTCAAAAAGTCTGTGTCTTGTGAGCAGTGACAAAGCTAATCACATTTTAATTTCTTCCTGGAATTATTACCTAGTTGCTATTTTATTAAAACCTGTCCATTTTAGGCAGATAATTCAGGGGCATGTGTTAACAAGCAATCTTCACCTAACACATGGAGAGGGAGGCACTGCTCTCAAAGGCGGTTCCAAACTGCAGAAGGTAGCTGGGGATATTTGTTAGCTAATTTCAACTGTTTTCCTTCACAGCTTATAAGATAAGAACTTTCCTCCTCCAAAACTGTGAAAAGATCTAGATTTGCAAGCTCCCCGAGTTACCCCTGAGTTGATCCCTGATATTTGGGAAAACAGAAGTTGTATATGGAGCCATAAACCATGACTGATTTTTTTAACCACGAGCTATTATGAACAGTTTTGTGAAACACACCACAAAAACATGAGGTTTGATTTCCATGCCATGATTAAATCTGATTAAGTTAAATCAGGGAGTGTAGTTTAACTTCAGTCAATCCTGTGTTTTACTTCAAAGTAATCAAACAAATTCTTCAATGATAGCGTTGTTGGTTCAGGAAGGCTGGGAGTTTATACTGCAGGAGGGACTATAATTTAGAAATGACACACTTTTTTATGTATAACTTGCAACTCCCAAAGGGATCTTTTTGATGAGTTATGTTTCCCTGTGTATTTCAGGATGTCTATGTCATGGCAACATTTACAAAAGATCTATTTACAAAAATAAACCAATAAGTCTTGTCTTTTGACAACATGTTTCTTCAAGCCAAAGAAATGAAAGAAAACAGAAATGTGGTACACGTCCAGAGCCACACAAGCAGTTCAGCATCTGTTGTGTTTTCAAAGCACAGAACTAATTCTTTGTACTGAGAAATACTTAAAACACAAATGGATGTTATTGGTAGAATTACCAAGTTAATAATCCATGTTAGATGGTTTTATCCAGAGCAATGACTTTTTCTGTACCAAAAGCAAATTTGGCAAGTTTTTTTGGCAAGTAGTTTAGAGCCTAGTGGTTAAAAGTTTGAGCTATGCCAAGAGCACAGCAACTTTCAAGAAAAAGTCTGAAAGGGAGGTGATGGATAGGGAAGGAGAGCCTCCTGATGGTCACAGAGGGAAGGGATCTGCCTGGAAGGGATGTTTACTGCCTGAAGTCACTATCACCCTCCAAGCAGCTCTTTGTTACTATGCAGGATGTCTTCCAAGAAAAGATTGCTTTTTTCCTTTCCTGTCTAGTGCTTAGTAGGCAGCACCATGACCTGAGTTTTCGCTCAAGGGTTCTGAGGAGCTCTGCAGATCATCTTGTTTGCTGTTCTGCTTGTGATCTGCATCCATCAGTGGTCCTCCCTAAGAAACGTGTTGGATGGACTTTTCTGGCATGTGGCAACATCAGCAGTGTGACTTTATAATAAACAAAGGTCATTCTCTATACAAATTCTCTCAGCTTCCCAGCAGTTTAGCCAATCAATCTGTAAGGAGTCTCTGCAAATGTCACCTTGCAAACTGACTACATACTTTGGCAGGAAATTAGGAGCAAAAACAGTACAAGAGCCAGGTTGAGACAGAGTTATTATTTTTTTTGCCTGTGTCTTTACTGAAAGGGGAAACAATCATATCTCTTTCAACACAGCAAAGAAGAGGAATCATGACACGTTTTAAAAATGCAATGTATTTGATGCAGCAGTCTTGGTACACAGTTGTTGTGAAGTGCCTCAGGGCTGCCACGCAGTTCCCTGCCTTCTTTCTTGTGTAGCTTTTATTTCAAGTCAGTCTTGTGGGATGCATCCCATCCCTACTGCATTTTTGAAGGAGACAGGCTCACAAGTAGCTGCAATTCTCTACTGACAATTTCTGTATTAGTAGAAAGGCCAGGTTTTAACTTAAAAGTATAAACCTGCCTGGCATTTCTCCATGTCTCCATTTCTCTGTCTGGGATTTGACTAGTCACCTCTTGGAAGTGAGTTTTACAGTGACAGCTGATGCAAACTAGAGACATGAGTGTGGGACAAGAACACAGGAGCTCAAGGTGAGTAGTAGGAAGAAACCCTTCAATAATGTTTTGGAATGACGACATTACAGATGTGGAATACATCTTTTCATCTTCATTCTAAGTTTCTGGTAACACTGGTGATACAACAGTAAGGATGTTCATGTATTGTCATCAATGTGGGAACAGAAGAGTTTAGAGTAAAAAACACTGTTTAGGGAGAAGTGTGGGCAGGGAATGAATATGGCTACATCCTATGCTGGCTTTCTGTGTTGTCTGCCCTTTGTTTTTGCTTTCTGAGTGTTCCAAGTTCACGTGGTCAGTGTGAAATGCCAAAAGCTGGATACAGATATCAGCTCTGCTCCTCTTTACAGTTAGAAGCTCACTGTCCAATTTTTCCTACTGACTTCTTAAGAAGTTGGAAAACTAATTGGAAAGAAAAATTTATTTGTAGCTTTTTGCCACTGCCCTCAGATTTCTCCCTATAACTAAACAAATGAACAGAATTCCCAGTGTAGTGCCTGCTTGTAATTTTTAACTATGTGTATATCTTATTTATGTTGAAGTAGCTAGAGTGCCTTTAATTTGTCCCCCTCTTTTAAAGCACAGAGCACTAGGAAGGCCTGGGGTAGCTGAGATGACTTTTTGGCTGAGTTCAGTTTTGAGTTCAGAAAGAAGCTCATTAATGTATTTGTGCATATACATAGATATATATAGGTGCATGCACACATAGTTGCTGGCTATATTACAGTTTTCCTACAAAGCCCTAGACTACAGAGCTCTCTGTGGGAGAATAGACTGACTGGCCTCAGATACAGGATGTTCAGACATCCTGGATTCCCCAAAGGTGAGATGGACTTCTGACTCCAGCTCTTTTTATTTCTAAAGCCCTAGAGCTTTTCCCTCTTGGAGATCATATGTCTTTTGGAAATCTCTGTTTCATAGGGTGCCTGAGATCCTAGAAGGGATTGCTTGCTTCAGGCCTGCAAAAGACTCATGGGTTGCTTGTGGACAGTAGCACATATTATTGGCTTTTCTTTGTTTTTATTCCTATGCCTGTCATTGAGCCCTCTTTGAATGGAAAGTCACCCCAGCTCCTCTCTTTCCCAAGTGCCCATGGTAAATGCAGAGCATGGCCATCAACATTATTTATAGCAATAATGAATCCATTATGCTGAGACAGTTGTAGGAAATTGTGCCTGTGGTTTAACTTCTGAGATTAATGGCTTCACAGGGAGCCATTCTACCTCTAGGTTCCTCTTTTCTTCTTAACCTCCAGCACGTTTGTCCTTACATTCTTAACTCTTAATATTCTTGTCATCGTTTTTTTCTTCTTTTCATCCCTTCCTAACATGATGATAGATAGACTTGGGGAAGCTATCAAATTGTATTTTCTTCTTCATCTGATAAATGAATGAATCACTCACCAGACTTTTATCACTTTAATGTAAGTGTTTAATGAACCAAGTGACTTGGACAGGAAATGAGAAGAGGGTCACTTGCCTTTTATTTTTTGTTTTAGGCTTTGATGGAGCAGTTAATTAGAAATACCATGAGTCCTTACAGCAGATTTATGAGGAGGAGACGATTCTGTTTTATGCTCTTAAGTCATGGTCTGGTGCCTGGTCATGATATGGTATCACTTATTATGCTCATTTCAATCTTGCTTCATATTTCGTTTTTTTTCAGCCATGTAGTACTTCTTAATCTTTACACTTCAAACTTTATTCCTGATGTTTAAGCACTAGTGGATTTGTTAGACTGCATGCGTTATCTGTAGCATATTGCATTGATTTTTCTATTGGCTTGAGTTGTTCTTTGTATAGATTCTTTTCACTGTTAACTATATCTTCATGTACATGGGAAGAATTCTTCACACACACAAATGCATACATGTGGACATATATATGTATAAAATACATATACTTTTTGCTAAACTATCTGCAGAAAATTCAGAAAAGCTGCTTGAATCCCTTATATATGTTAGATCCTTTTTAGGAATGTTTTCATAGATGGCTCTTTAGAGTACTTTAGAAATAGCCTGGTAGATTTGACACTAAATAATAAAGTCCACACAGACAAAGTTCCCATTCTTTGTAGTGGTAGGATATTTATCTAATTACAACATTATTAAATTAATTAAAAAAAAAAAAAGCATGTTAATCATTGAAATTTAAGACCATAATATAAAGCAGTGGACTAAAAAAGCAAATTTTAAGTGTGTAATGTGAATAAATACATATATATTAATTTTATTTATATGATTGTTCCTCCGAGGGGGAAAAATAATTCCAAACTAAATTTTACTTGATGAAAACTCCAAAAGCATGGAAAGTTGTTTTTCCTTAGTAGGGGTTAGATATCTAAATTTACAAAGTTATTGGGAGCTAAGAGTCTTAAGCATATCAGAAGATGAAAGTGCTTAGATTTATATGAAAAATTAAAGACTTAGGTTTCTAAATTTAGGTGCAGAAGTAATAACATCTAAGTCATTTTCACAACTTTACAGGTATTTGTTCCATTTAACAAAATGTTCAGAAATATATGCTCAATTAAGCTCCCAGAATGATTTATTCATGTGAATTTTAAGCACTACATATTAATTTGTGATTTTTTGGGTTTTTTGTCTGTTTTTGTTTGGATTTGAAAAAAAGCACCTGCTTTAAAGGAAATGCTGGTTTTTTTGGTAGCAGCACAATTTTCTATGAAACTGAGTGTCTAACTTACTATCATCTGACATCTTCAGACGCCTCCCCAGATGAAAGCTGGTGTAGTATGTTGGAAAAACCAAAGGGAAACTGCAGCCCTGAGTCTCAAAGGTCACACAGAGTGAGTTTTAGTCCTTGAGGTAATAATTAACTTTGCTCTCTCCCTGCGTATTTCCTTCAGTGAAGATCCATGGTGTGCAGAGAGCAGGCTCAGTGCTGTCCTGGAGAGCTTTCAGCTCATTCCAGCTGCTTCGGGCACCGTGCCACTCTTTGCACAACTCTTCACAGTACAAGAGCCTGGGCTCAAAAATTGGTTTGAAGCATTCACACTGCACCTGTCTGAAGTGGTCTCAGAGCTGCTTCTCCTGACTCCTGACCCTCCCCACACTTACTCAGGCGAGGGGGCAAAGGGACAGGTCAGTTAATGGCCATGAGTGTCCCCCACAAGGGCTGGTGTCAGCCCTCTCCTCTCCTCCCCATCCTGTCCTTGGTCTGCAGGAGTAGAGCTTCCCGCCAGTTGTGTGCCTAGACTTGAAATCTCCGTGAAACAGCTTTAAGAAATCATTGTTTTCAGACAGAAGTGTGATTGTTAGGGGTGCAGTATGCTTCCTTTTTTCCTTTCAATTTCAAATCCAATAACTCTAGACACCGTGTTGAAATAAATGACTGAACGTTGCAAAAATTACTGCCCGCCTACTGTTCCTTGGTGAGCAGGGCCTATGTGATTACAGATGGGCACTAAGATTGAGGGATGGCAGGTAAATACATGCCTTACTTTTGTGCCTTCTCTCTCTAAAAAAGCTACTGCAAAACTTCATGACTCTGAAAGTGGGTTTTTGAAGGTCCCAAGACAATCTGGGGGAAACTTTACAACTTCTGTTCAAATTATGCATCATCTGCAGCTCATGAGGCTGGTGTTTGCTAGTAGCTCATCACAATGGTGCCACTGTGCTCTGTCAATGAGTAATTGTGCCATTATAAAGCAAAACCCAGAATACCTTCCTGAATTTCACAGCCTACTTAACAGCAAAAATCGTTTGAACTGCTCTAATTATCAGATGAATTCCTCCCTCCCGTAGACGCTGTGAAGAGAGAGCCCATGAGCTCACTGCTGGACTGGCTCTGTCTTTGGAGCAGCAGCTTGATTGCACTTCCCTTCTCAAGGGCCATCGTCAGACTGTCATTACTGATTTGCATTAAAGATGCATTGTGCTTACCAGAGACTCCCAGCATGATCTGTGAACATATCATAGCTGCTAATCAATCCTATTCTTGCCCTTCTACTGTGCTTCAATTTCTGTGCAGCTTAACACCTCAATAGGAATTGTCCTTTTTTCTTCTTCTCTTTAAGGAACTGAGCTGATTGCCTGAAATTATCTTCCCTGATAATTAGCTGTTACCTGTTAAGTCTGTCGTACATATGGTAAAACTTTGGATGACTGGCAATGGCCATCTATACAACTAAGGCATTCATGGGTTGTAAAGACAGCCAAGACAACTGCTTTATATGGAGACAAAACTGAAAAACTTATAAGTCCTATGGTAGTAAGTGTGTCTGTATCTACACAGCAGTATTAGAGGTGAGGAGGCATCAGATGGTGTAAGCAACATCCTCAGCATCAAGTTCAGGTAGTACAGCAGCCTGGAAAGGAGACATTTCCTTTTTTGTGCTTTGACTCAAAAAATTGGAGCTTGGAAATTTCTTAGGCAGTGTAGATTTCATGCTTCCCATAATTCACAATATGAACTTTTGTGCACCAGGTCTGTGTACATATCATCTTCATTGATATCTGCAACAAATTATATATATATATATACACATACACACAAAAATAGATAATCCTATCTCTTCATATTTCTTAGCCTTCATGTTTATAGCTGTTGATGTTTATTTACCATAAGAATATACTTTTATGTATTTTTATTCTGAGTGGAGAAAGAAATTGCCTCTATTTTAGCATTATGCGTCATTCCTAAACCCAAACATTGCACCTTTTCAACATTTCTTATTCTGACTTCATTTCTCAGACTGCTACACTGTCACTAAACACAGAACTGCTTTTAAATGCATAATTGGTATCTGATTACCATTGGGGCTCTGATGTGTGTTTAGGAAGACAGCAGGAAATGGGCTGCCAAACTCTCAACAGATGGGCATAGCGAGGTAAAGGGAGGAGCTCGATCTGGACCATGGTACTAAATGTTCCCCATGAGCTGTGTGGCTTCCTCAGAAATGTGTCCTCCTCAAGCTCCTTTTGATTTTGTATCTGCACAATGTGAGTAGTTTTATTAGACTAACTTTAAGGTAATTTACTATCTTGTCCCTTCTTGCCACCCAGCTCCTCCACCTCCAACATCAGCAATTGGGTATACCATGGATTAGAGGAACCTCTGGTTTGAAGGTTATACCATGGATTAGAGGAACCTCTGGTTTGAAGGTTGCACAATCTCAGGTGAAAAAAATCTGCACATTTTATGCCGTCAAACATTCTTTATAAGGCATTTTCAGTTTAATTTTCAACACTCATGGTACTTGGATATGTTCCTACACTAAAATTTAAAGTTTCTGCCTGCAAATTTACTACCTTGGACAGCTGCATTAGCAGACAGAGAGGTATAATCTAGAAATTACAAAGTGGATTTAATGCAATTCAAGTATTATAGAGTGTGGTGCTGCTTTTGGATAGGAAAGTTTCGTTCGTATTTTGTAAAATAAGACAAATTACATAAATCTAAACCATTTTATTAGGTTCTAAATTTTCTATTAGTATTATTCACACTAACATGATAGCTCATATTTTGCAAGAGGAACCACTGTTTAGTTTCTTTTTTGGTTTCTGGGATGGAGATGTTATCATCATGTTTACAGTATAGTGTTGTAGACAAATATTAACTCCTTCTGAACTGAAAAATGTCTGAGTGCAGTGAAACGCAAACTACATAAGCTCCATTCTTAGTGAAAGTCCTGGAGAAGGCAATGAACTAAGCAGGTATTGTACTTTACATATTTAGAGAATTGACAAAATAAAACTACTGAAAATTAAGTGCTATGCATCTCCATAGGATGACACTTAAGTGATAGAACATGCTTTAATTTCATTGAGTGTAGTACACACAATGAAAATGCTCCACCAGATTTCTAGCAGAGACAAATAACTGGACACACTCTTTATAAAATTCACGTAATGATAAATGGTAAGCCTGCACCATACAAGTGAACCAGGAATATAAATTTAATATGCTTCCTTGCATAATTTGGGTCGCCCAGTACAGTCACAATATTGACTGGAGCTCACAGATTAGGTCTAGATTTCTTATCTAGCTGTTCATTTTTGTGTTGCTGCTCGCAATTCAAAACCTCATAGCCAGAACATATCAGTAAGTCCTTTTGAGGGAAAAAAAATTATGCAACTTCATGAAAGTTTTGCTGCATTCTACTTATCTTGTAGAAATTGTCTGCTGTGCAGTCTTTTTTCTCCAGTTAAAAGCCTGATCTCAAGTCTTCTCTTTCCTTTGATTCTGAAAAGCCTTTTAGTGTAATTTTAACTATCTCTTTGAATCCACAAGTGAAATTTTGACCTCAATGAAGTTATTCCCACAGGATGCCATTTTTCCAGGTGGTATTTTTCCAAAAGTAATTTCTGACTTTTTGACTTTTTCTTTTTACGTAGAGCTGGACTAATCTAGTAGAACCAATTTTTTCCAAAGAAAAGAAACCTTTCCAGTTTCTGAAGTTTCTGTCTGGGTATGCAAGAGTTGTAGGCATGGAAAGGGAATCAATATTTAGGAGAAATAAATGGAGTTGTATTAATGGGGCTAGGGGAAAGCATTAACATTCACATGTACTGTTTTCATATTTTGCAGTGTAATATTATTATCATAGAAAGGTAATGACATGAGTATGTAATAACAAATAAGAAAAGTCTGATTTTGACAGTAACAAATCTATTTCAGATAGTATAAGAAGGGGTTGAGACGGTCCTCTTTTCCAATATACTTTGGTGGAGACTGGTAAAGATTGCCAAAGTAAGAACAGAAAAATGTTTTAGTCCCTCTATAAACCATCACACCTTCCAGCAGTGCAGGTTTTAAAGGCTTCTTAGAATAAGATAGTGCCTTTGTGTTTAACCAACCTGGATTAATGGATTTTTCTTTATGCTTTTTGAAGTGCTTTAAGTTTTTGATGTTAATGCAAATCTGGGACACCACCCTGCACTCCTTTTTTTGTCCTGTTACAGTTAGAGTAGTTTTTCCAATGTACATCACTTCACATTTATCAACATTGAACATCTCCTGCTATTGTACCACAGTTGCTTAGTACTGACAGATCTGTCTGGATTGTTTGTTGTCCATTTTCATGTTTACTCAATTGAATTATTTAGCACAATATGCAAACTTTGCCACTCTGCTCTTCATCAACTTCCCTTGACAGTGTATGAATATGTCAAAAACCAGAGCCCAGGAGATTAGTGCAGATACCAGGATATTATTAATATCCTGGTAATATAAAACTGCTTCTTTCTTCTTATCATTTTGTCCTTTAACACTGGTTATCTAGAAAAGAATTGTCCCTTACATGCCATGACACCTTCTGTTTTTTGCGACTTTCATCTAGAAGAGGCATGTTGTTTCCCCCTGCAATCATGCATTTAGCAGCACAGCTGATAATTGTGTTTAACCTCACCCAGTTTTCTGAAGGTTGTGGATTTTCTGCCCACATATTTTTTACCCCAATCCTTGGAAGGAAGAAAGGAAACTTTAACCATAAATCCTGAGCAGTCAATAAGCAGTCACTTACAGAGATGGAGTTGTCATATCAAATGCAGATTTTTGAAAATGCTGCTTGAGATTCCTACAGAATTTCAATTTTCCACTTTTAAATCCAAAAGTTTGCCTGGAACATGAGTTCTGCAATATGGCACTTTCTATGTGTGCATAAATATCTTCAGATTCCTAATTTTTTTTGTTAAATGGAGTACCTTACAATAAAAATATTGTAAATAGGAAGTAATGTGCATTCCAATTGTGCAAAGGCTCTGAATTCATACAATATTAATGACATAAAACTAAAGGAGACAAAGTAAACCTTTTTTAGTAGCTGGGGCGGGGGGGGGGGGGGGGGGGGGGGGGGGGGGGGGGGGGGGGGGGGGGGGGGGGGGGGGGGGGGGGGGGGGGGG